>CM077521.1:5592605-6242662 GCA_039654895.1 Mongoloraphidia duomilia
CGGCTAGATCGGAGTTTTGCATTAATTTAATTATTCATTCCTTATAATAATGAATAAATAAAGAATCATTAAACATAAACCGTTAATCTCTAAACGTTTGACGTACCTTACTTAGCATTAGCGCCATCTGGCGAATAAAAAATGTAAGCGTTTGACGTATACCTTATTTGCCACTAGATTTTCAAACCTCTGCACATTTTCTCTCATTTAACCAAATCTCTATCTTTGACCGTTTAGGAAATTCCCATGCATTTCACGCTTATTTTGGACACCGTGTATAGGTACTAGGTACTACATAATAAAATTTGATCATTGAAAACAAAACAAAAAAAAATGAACAAAACAAATGAAATGCACGCAGAAACAAAATAAAAGTCCTGCACGTTAATTAAACGTGATGATTTATTATGGAATTTATTATAAGAATAAGTGCTTATAGAAAATGGCATTCGTTTAATTGGAACACATAAACAATAACAAAAGAACCCATACACAGTTTTATGACATAATAAAAGCGAGCTGTAGAATGTAGAGTTATTTCACGCTGTATTTATTGCTGATACGTAAATTTTTTTATAGTTTTCGTTGCAATTCAAATTTTAATAGGTTACTATAGACTGCGTGCAGGGGCGCGGAGTTATAATAATATCGATGCGAGCGCTCGTTGTGAGATCCATTGTAAACTCGGAACTCTAATTTTCCGTAACTGTCAGTGAGCATTGTTGTTTAAAAAGTCAAGTAAGTAAAACCATGATTTTATTTCTAACTTTGGAAATTATTACTATAAATCTGATAAATTTGACACTACACTCAGAAAAATATTTATTTGATTCAAAGAAAATTTCTTTGATTGAAATATATTTGCTCTTCACGGAGTGGCAAAGAAGTGTTTTATTTAATTCAAATAAATCGGCTTGCGTTAATCTGAAATCTATTTATATTTCAATTCAAAATTCACTTATTTGCTTCAACAGCTTAGCAAATTTAAATTGATTCAAATTGTTGTTTCTCTAAAGTAAAGTATGTATCAGATTGATAAATAACATTAATTGTTTTAAAAAGCCATGTATTTAAAACAAAAAAATTCTTTTATAGGGTTAAGTAAGCAATCGTATTGTTTTGAACGAAGCATAGTTTTAAATCAAATAAATAAATTACTTGAATTAAATCAATGAAAACTAGAATTAAAAAAATATGCTATTTAACCTGAGAATGTTGTTTCTTTGGTTTAAAACAAAAATTGATTGAATGAACGAAATGTTGCTTTCAAATTAATTTTAATTACTTTGTTTTAAATAAACAGTGTATTTGATTCAAAATAATTCGGTTTTTGTTTTAAATAAAAATTGTTTTGATTTGAAATTTTTTGTTTTTTGTTTTAAAAGAAAAACTGTATTGAAATGAAAATTATTTGATTTCTGTTCAAAAAAATTGTATAAAAATGAAAATTTATTTTTTTACATTGTTAATACCTACATAAATATCGCTATACTGCTGAAGTTTTCGACTTGCTGACTTACATTTTTTTTTGCAAAAACCAAGTTAGCAAATTAAAATTTCAACAGTATAGGTAGATATTTATGTTAACAATATTGTAAAAAAATAATTTTCATTTCAATACAAATTTTTTTAAACAGAAAATTAATAATTTTCAATTCTATACAATTTTTCAATTACAATCAACGTTCTTTATAAAATCAATAATGTAACTTAAATAGGTACATATTAATTAACAGGTACAATAAAAATATAATAATTTATAATAAAAAACATTTATTTATATATTTTTTTAATTACCAAACAAATATCTGAAATCTATTACATGTAATAAATTTATAGTAGCTTAGCAGCTTTTTTGGTTTAGTGTAAAATATCAGTCTTTTAATTAATTAAATTCTACTTTATACAACACACTATCGACGACAACATAAAACTCATGTAAATCTGTTAAATCAGGTCCAACTACGATAACGTATGGTTGTACTGTTTGCTTAAAGGCATGCAGTTTTTCAATTCTTTGCTGAATGCACAGCTGAATATCTGATGGTATCTAGAAAAACATTCAAAAAATATGTAGAGGAATACACATTATTAACCGCGAAAAAAAGCCTAAGCTGAAGTGATTAATTTATCTAAAAAATGAAAAGTCGTATAATTGGCCGGGTTATAACAGCATTCTCGGTGCATTCATATTCTAAAAAATTCGACTGATGACCAGTCCGATACTTCCCACCTAGTAAATATTTGCAAAAAATAAACACTCTTTTTTTGATTCTTTGACTAGGCCCAAAGTAACCTTAGCTGTTGGTGGTCTTTAAAACACAATTTAATTTTTATTCTTTGAAAAAAGCATGGCCCTCTTTTTTGTATGGTGATCTATTGATGGCTAGCTTAATATAGCAAAAATCATGGTTACCTTGATTTACGTACAATTATGATATGTTTACTAAAATATTTTTATTCTCGAAAACTATACATTTTAGAGAAAAAAAATATCTACATTTTTTGCATATTATAACATCTAGAATTCATTTATAATTTTTTTTACCTATGTTAATACGTGACATTGAGGACGTTTATTTGAATATCTCAGGATCCACTGAACCGATTTGACTCAAAATCTAATCAGATCTAAGTTAATAGGCTGATAAACACAATAGAACAATCGGCATGCCCGTATGTTGTTCCGTTCTTAAGATATCGAAGGCGAAAAATTGACCACATACACACACACATACACACATACACACATACACACACACATACAGACATCAGTCAGAAAATGATCTTAAACGATTGCTAGGGTCTCAAAACGTGAAAATCTGTTAAAATTCTCGAATATTGTTTTCGGACTGAATCCATATACTTCCCTACCATAGTAGAGGTGGGAAGTAAAAATATTGTAATAATGACAAATGATTTTATGCATACCTTTACATGAGATATTATGCTGTTTTGGCACTCTTGAATGGATGGTTTCCAATGTGTTTTTTTGTTTCTTAATTGTTTTCGAGGCGGTATATATGATGCCAATAGGCATATTTTGATGGCATATACTGAATCTAAAAGCACATAGGTACACATTGTAATTAAGATAAGTTTACAAAATCTGATTATGTCACCATAATAATAATGATAATAAAAAAAATTCTAGGCAAACATTGGCTCACTGTTCTATAATTAATACAAACGAATTAATTATTATCATACCTTCCGTCAGGTCCGCTTTTAATAACGTTTGTAAATATTCGCCTGCTTTATCAAGGTTCGTTTTCATTTGCTTTAGTTTATTGCAAAAGGGTTCAAAATTGAGAAATAAAACATTTGTTCCAATTTTATCGAACAGGATGTTGAAATCTTCTTCAATCTGAAAAATAAAATGTTAAAGTATGTACTTATTTGGTTACTATATTTTTATTAAAAAACAGCGCGCGTCTTAATTGTTTACCCCCCTGAGTTATGAGTTCGAACAAAACTCTTAAAATGGTAGTTTGACCGTATTTGATTCTATTTTAAAATTTATTCATAGCTATATAGAGAACGGACAATTGAATTTTAATATGAAATACTTTTTAAAAAATGTGCAACATAAATGCTATATTTACAAATTTTGAGTTGATAGAGCCATTTTTGAATTTCCAAATATATCTTCAAAATAATGCGACAAGATTTCATCTCAAATTTGCTACACGTTAAGTTGGGGGAGGATACTTTAGGCGCGCATTATATTATGTATAAATTAAAAATAAAGATTTGGACTTGACTTGATGTTCCTGATCAAATTAGAATTGATTTAGCTCTAGGTATAATACGCAACTGTTAATATAATAGGTATAGTTACCTTTAAATACATCTATGTATTGGTCAAAATTCCAATTTTTTAATATACCTTCTATTGTTTCGTCAGCCATATTAGAATGCTGTTTGTTCTTGATAACATACAATTAAAAAAATATATATATAAAATATCGTATAAAATAGTATATCATCCGATTGGCGCCTAATATAGTGCATGTTATGTACGTACATACGTTTTGTAATGATTCTACTTATACATTATTTGATTAATAAAATCTAATATATGCATATACCTATACATTCAATTTATAATGATAAAATACTTTTAAAAACTACATTATGATAGTTAAATTAAGTTATTGTACTTACATTTCAAATTCAAGGAACACTATGTAAATCACTCACTGTTCACTTCCGAAGTTCTGTGATGCAATGCCTGTTAACGCGTGCACACAAGACAATCGTTTGATATAATGCAAGATTGGACACGTTACATAATTCAAATATATTGGTATTTTGTTTCAACAAGATTTTACATTTATCAAATAAGTATATGCTTTGTTACAAAATACTCTATATTTCATTAAACAAAACATTTTACTGTTTAAAAAATTTGTATGTATTTCAATTGAAAACTTGAGGATTTTATTCCAAATAATGTAATGATTTGAAAATACGACTTAAAAAAAAACATTGTTAACTAGACACTGTGTTTATATTCAATGCAAACACTGATATTGTTGTGTGAAAAGATTTTTTGGTTTAAACTTAAAACCTCATTTTCTATTGAACCTAAGACTATAATGCTTTGTTTCAAAATATACATTTATTTGAAAGAAAGAAAACAGGCTATTATTTTAATAACTCACAATTTATTGAAATTTAACAAATTGATATTTTTAGTTTGAAAGGGCAAAGTATATTGTTTTTTATCTTTAATATAAAAGTTATATTGATTCAAAATGATTACATATTTAAATATTATTTATTAAATGGAAACACTTTTTTGTTGGACGGAAACAAATATTTATTTGAATGAAACAATTTCCATTTTATTTTAATGTTTAAATAAATGATTGATTCTGTTTAAAAATAATTTGTATTGAAGCAAAGAAAACTATTTTAAATAGCAGTTTGCATTAATTCAAAATATTCATTTTTCTCAGTGTATTAAACCCGGTCCGCAAGATTACAGGCGCCATGGTTTGAGGTTATGCTGTCATATGCCAATATAAACCATAGACATAGATGTAGGTACACCTCCATGTCTGATATAAATTAATTAGTTATTTTTTATTATACGTCAAAATTGAAGAAGAAAAAAACTTAAAATAAATAATTTTCATGTACCTTTTTAGCTATGCTATTTATATTATATGCACGCAGCAAAATTACATGATATAAGTCTTTATGGTTTCCGGGCTTGTAGGCCGTGGTCCGGTGGTATTTCTACCTGACGTTTCGTCTACAACTGCGGTAGACATTCTCAAAGGCGATGTGGCAGCGGTCGAAGTGTCCTCCTTGGCGGCTCACAGGTCATTGTGAGCCGCCAAGTAGGACACTTGATATTTATTTATATATTTTTTCTCTAAATTCTACATGATATTTATTTATATACTTTTTAATTTTTGTTATATTCTTTATTATGATCATTCGTTACTTGTATTTCGTATTGTTAAATACTCTTGATGTCGTGTTGTGTGCCTGGATGTTACAATAAATGTTTCAAAGCTCTTATGAAAAATCAAGGTGTATCTTATCGTCAGTAAGTAAAAATATTTTATTATATTTTCAATTATTTAAATTGTTCCCCGCACGTCTCGACTGGCTTCAATTGTACATACCTATACAAACTGCGATATGCCACTTCTATAGCTATCTCTGTTCTGAGGTGCTTACCGTTACTTTTATTACTCTAGAGTCTAGACTATTTCAGGACAGACTATAACTCTACTGAATTTGAGAAAATTGTAGGCTATATCTTTATTTTTCTGTCAATTTCGAGCAATGCCGAGTGTGTAAATAAAATGACATTTTGAGTGTCACGGTGGGAAAAGCACGCTGCTTTTTCACATTGATTTAATATTTGTTAATTGAAATGTGTTCGTTGTATCAACAGAAGGTGAAATTTTATCTTCAACTATCGAAGGCTTGATAATCAAATTGGTAAATATATAAGTAGGTATCACATTTTATTGATACTTGATTCCAAACTATAATATGATTATTATATTATTTTATAGAGCTACCGGTATACGTAAAATACTAGAATACTCTGAAGACTTTACGAAGAGTTGCCAAAACGTTAGTAAACAAGCCGTGAGGTGGGTCTTTTATTAGGACTAAAGTGCGACCCTTGAGGTCCACACGACGAACTTCCGAGTTTGATAAATATCTAATAATAATAATTAAATTAGATATTACACAGAAAAGTAATCATTTTAATCATTAAAACATAATTATTATTTATTAACAATAATTAAAAAAAAACGGCTGAACAGATTTTTATGAAATTTATGTCGGATCAAAATGACGTTAACACGCCTCGATTGACACCCTTACGAAGTCGATATAATTTTTTATTCGCGAGATATTTTGTAAAATCTACTTTTTTGGAGTCTATTTGGTTAAAAAAAAAGAACGGCTGAACCGATTTTGAAAAAATTTCTTTCAGATCATATTTACGTTAATACGCGTCGATTGACATCCTATAACGTAGTCGATATCATTTTTCATTCTCGAGTTTTCGTCTTAGAAAGAAATGGACACATGCGTCCGTACGTACTTATTCATAGCACCCGGGCGAAGCCGGACAGAAACGCTAGTTTTAGTATAATTTTTACACAAAAAGTTTTATCCCTCTAGGGCTTAAGAATAGCCGAGAGTGTAGCGATGCTGTTGTTTACATGGCGTTGCTATGGTTCCTCTATTACAAGTCCCCAGTTCCCGGATCCTAGCCCGAGAGCTGGTAAAAGTGTCAATTGGATTTTCAATTTATTATTAAAAAAAATATAGAATTGAAAATATGAATTGGTGCTAGGCCCAAATAACCTTAGCTGTTAGTGGTCTTTAAAACACAATTTTCTATCCTTACTCTACTCTATACAATCTACTATAGTGATTCGTTGAGGACACCCCACCATCTCATAGTTTCTCCTGAGTTTCCCGAACCTGTATACGCGATTGGGGAAAGGTTTGAAGTGACAAGGGCCAATCGACGCAGCCTGTATTCGAACAGTAAAACGAATTACAGTGTCATAAAAATCCGATAAAATCCAAACGTGATTGATTTATAATCAACAATTATCAATGTTTGTGTACATTTACGATGCATAATTTATGATCGCGTTGTATAAATATATAATATCCCACTTTTCGATTTTATAGAAAACAGTGGATTTCAATCTTTTTACCCGACTACGAAAAAAAGAGGGTTATAGAGCAAAAATAAAAGAACGTTTAAAAAATAAAATTTTTGATCTGAAACATCTTATGTCGGGCTGTGAACAGCCGCGTGAGGGGAAATATGCAACGAAATTTATGGTTCGCTCCTTCGCTGCTGTTCTCCCCACCATTGCGTCTCTCTCTCTCTCGGTTTCCGCACGCTCGGGAACGGGAAGAGAGAGAGAGTATACATACGAACGTACTGTAAAGCAAAAGTATATGTATACACGTTTAGGTATGTAATATAGATACTTCGCTGTGTATTTAGTTGCGTTTCTGGCTCAGGCGTGCTCAAACGCCGCAACCGCGTGTGTTACAGTACAGTATATAGGATTACGTCAGCATAACAGTTAGTTGATGCTTTTGAAAAATATATACTACTACATAGAGAATACTACCGAGTTCAATAACGTTTTCTTTGATGTTTCACATCTGTCGGGGGTCCCGAGACCCACACCCTTTTTTGTATGGGAACCCCCCTTCATTTTTACTTTTTGTTTTTTTGAAGTGAAAACTTCCTTAGGCGCGTTATAGGCACTTTCTGCCTGGGTACTGAAATAACGTGAAGCGTTCGCAAATAACCGTAAGAATTCGCAACCTGACCGTAAGAATTCGCAACATACTTATATCATAAAAACGGCCGTCTATACAGTTCCACTCATAGCGCAGTTGGTTACGTCTTGTAAAATAAATAATTTTTATTTAGATTACTGACCTGTTAGTTCGTCGGCATCCACGTCCTGTCTAACCAATGCAGCTACTGTTTGTGCGGCGGGTAATCCCCAGCCTGCTAGATGAAGCAACGAAGAATGCGCCGATAATTTTTCGTGTGTCCATCGTCGCCATGTTGCTAGCGACCAGCATGCACAAACTACCACCCACCTGGAAACAAAACGACACACATAAATCAACAAAAGAAAATTAAGAAATCAGAAGTCAGTAACTGGAAAAAAATGGGGTAGACTGAACACGGCCGCGGATGTTTTAGGCGTGACAACGTCTGTCTGAGATGAAAGAAATAAATAGTAGACAGTATATTTAATAAATTCGATATATTTGTGTACTATATTATATTATGTATCAGACAGATAGTTTTTAGGTTTCAGTACAAGCTGTAATTTAAGGATAAATAACACAATTACTCACTGTACTGAAACCTAAAAACTATCTGTCTGTATATTTAATGTCGTAATAGACCGAGAGCTAGTGACAATTTTTTGGTGTTATTTATTCAAGGCCTTATTTTTGTGAAGATGTTGAGGGAGGCATATTAAAGTGCCCTGAGTAAGGTATTTTGCTAGATAGCGGTATGGGAGGGATGCAGACCGCCCTCAACATATAACAAAAAAAATGGTCACAATTATTATTGCTTTAAGGCTGAAATTGTTTGTATAGCTTGTCGGTGACCCAATAATGCCATTGTAATATTTGCAGATCGATTGCTCAGTATTAAAGGGGTGGCAGATCACCCTAAACGTGTCATGTACCCGACGAAAATTATATTATTAGTTCAAGGTTCAAATTTTAATATGTTATTACGGCGACTGTTTTAAGCATATGCCTATTTTAACTTGCGGGGAGGGGGGACAATAAATTATAACAGTATACTAAATATACGTGAGCGGAGTCACGGGTGACCGCTAGTATACCAAATAAAAGTAATTACATATTTTGATCGAGTTGATTGTCAGCCATCCAAAATACACTCCACAGTTCACGCAGCCCTATATTCCCTAATACATTATAAAGCCATTGCCCATTAAAAATAGTCGAACAAGAAGATGTACAGCTAATTTTTAAACAAACATTTACACAAATGTGAATAAACAAAAACCGAACAAATTATTTAACTGTTGGTACTGTTAATGTATTCAGTGTTTTAACTTTGTTTTCCTAGTTACTTCCGTTTGTTCAAATTTAATTAGTTAGTTAACCCTTTAGCCACCGCGTAACATTCCTATTTTTAACCGACTTCAAAAAAAAGAGGTTTCTCAATTCAACCGTATATATTTTTTATGTAACTATACATTTTATTTTGTAATTTTTACACACTATATTGGAATATTACACAAATTATGTAATTTTAATTTAATTTATGTAAAAATCACAAATTTGTTTAACTTTACAGTAAAAGTCCAAGTTTTTATGAAGTTTTCTGTGTAAAAATAAATAATAATGTAAAATCACTTAGAAAATCGAGCGAATTCTATCTTAACTTTCGAAGTATTTTTACATCAATTTTTTACAGTGATAGCTACCTCTTACCATTTGTGAGATAGAGCCTTGTGACAGACAGACGAACGGATGGACAGTCGTCCATAGGATCATGTAATAGGGTTCCGTTCGGAGGTACGGAACCCTAAAAGTATCATCTTTATTCCAGGTATAGTTACGCCTTAATAGCTATTACAGATTTGTCATTTTGGTAAAGTAAAAATAATTAATCTATTCATAGTTGTAATGATAGCACGTAGTATCTACAGTGTCCACACAACGATAACTGCTTGTTTGGAATGCCGTTCGCGGCGATCTCTTAGCTGCCCGCGATCCATCAACGAATGTCTTTTCATTCGTTAATTGGAATTCCACGAATTCATCAGATAGAACGACGCGTCACTTGTCGAATATATACTGATATTGTAAATGGATATATTTACAAGATACTTTCGTAATCAATACTAATATATAAAATACAAACATAGTGTGTAATTAGATCTGTCTGTATTTTAGTTTTTGCCATATACCCGATATAAAATAGCTGCTTTTTACTTCAATTTCTGTAATTTCAAACATTTTTAACTTCCCATTGGAAGTTATTGTAATGGGTCCGAAAATCGAAATCAAAATGTATAACCGTTTTAATTAACCAGGAAAAAAGGCTATATGAATATTTATTATTTTTTTAAAAAATTTGAACAAAGAGCCGACGTTTCGGACCACATCAGTCCTTAATCATGACCTACAAAAATGTTACATAGATTTTAGAATACAATTTTATGAATAAACAATAGGAAAATGAAAAGTGAAAATTCATATGTATCATACAAATTAGCTGCAAAAAACTTCCTGAGAAATATTCCTAAGGTATTACCTAAAAAGGTTATGTAGAAAATGATATTGATATTTGCAAATAACAATTTATTTTGTTGTTTAAATTTTTCTTTAAAAAAAACAGTAAGTTTTCAAGTTTTATGACTTTAACAGGGAAAAAATCTTTTGCAGCCATCTTGCATGTAAAATATTATTACATTACCTTATTGTTATTTTTAAACATCGTCAAAATAAGCCATATAAGTAAAAATTATAAATTACTATTGTTATAATAAATGAAAGTATAATATGCTGTTAGATGCATCACAATAAAATTTTTTATATACTGGTTGATATGAAAAATAGATTTGACACAATAACAAAATGAAACTGTTTTATCTAAATTTTTTATGATACTTAATAACATGACGTTTGTTAACGTTTTAGTTTTTAATAAATGAACCTTAACCAACATTAAAAACTAACCATTCCTAGTAAAATAACAAAAATCAGATGTTAGATATTATTAATATTCATTATCACCTTAGACATTGTAATTTGTAGCCATGTTATTTTTAATTTATAATTTATAATTAGTTAGTAGATAAGTTTAAGGAGTGTATTTTTATTATAGAACTATATAGGAAATTAATTTAATTTTATGTAAGTTTGATTGTGAATAAATAAATTATAACATATTGTCATAGACGTTACTAAGGTTGCTAATATCCGATTTTTTGTTTACAGAATTTTTATCATTTTTTATTGAAAACATTTCTAAAAATAGTCGTTTTGTTAAACTTTTTTCAGTGAATATAATTTTAACATCATCAAAATCAAAACAGTGATTGTAATCTAAAGTGTGCTTTACTAGGCTAGTCTTCTCTGTAAAATTACCTGTAATAAGTAATTGTCTGTTGGCCATTTTTACATCATATTTGTGATTATATATTCTATATTAGAAATCGTGTCCATCGTGATTATAATAAAATTAAGCAAAATCGCAGGATAGTGGACAAAATAATTTGATTTATTAAATTAAATGTACGACGTTTCGTCTATAGATTTAGACTTTTTCAAGTACAATATTAAAAATAACAATATTTATGAAAATTAATATTAATTACTAACCATAGCAATTAACATAAGATAGGGTACATAAGACAAAAACATGGTAACATGGTAACAAATTATGTTGACTATAAATTTTAACAATCAAATAATAATAATACAAAAATTAGTATAATTTCATAATATAATTGTACTGACTACTTAAATTTTGAGTGTCTGTTCTATAATTGATTGAATTGTTTTTTCTAATAAAACACATTTCACTGATATTGCGTTTCTTCCAATTTGACTCTTTATCTAATATTTGAACTTCATTGAAAAGAAATTTATGCCCAGTGTCGAAATGATGAGATGACAACGCCGTTTTATTATCACTTAATAAGTTTATGTTTCTACAGTCCATTTTGTGCTGATAAATTCTATTTTTTAATAACTGTTTAGTTTGTCCCACATAACACTTATTACATTCACAAGGTATTTTATAAATAATATTAGATTGATGTGAGATAGGCGTCTTATCTTTAAGTCTTGTGAATAACCTATCCAATTTATTTAAGTTATAAAACACCAACTTAATATTTGTGTTCGAAAATAATCTGTTGATCTTATAAGACAAGTTCTTCACAAATGGAAATCTAACATAAATCTTGGTAGACTTAGATCTTTCATCCACAGTATCCGATGTGTTATTTAGGTGATTTTGGTCCTCTATAAACCTATTAACGCATTGATGTATAAAGTTGACAGGGTAATTATTAGCTTTTAAGATATTTTCAACTTTCTTAAAATTGTCCTTATGGTAGTCTTGGTGACTTAATTTTGTTACCCTGTGTAACAAGCTTTTTATAACACTAATTTTCTGCTGCACTGGATGGTTAGATCGAAAATTCAGAAGTCTGCCTGAATGAGAAGGTTTCATATACCAATTCGTTTTTAATTCTCCCGAAGCTGAGCGTGTTACTAAGGTGTCCAAAAATGGAATTGATTTATCAACTTCTTTCTCCATAGTGAATTGAATCTTTTCATTAAACTGGTTGAACCTTTGTAATAAATCATCAATTTTATTTTCGGGAACTGCAATGAAAGTGTCATCCACGTAAACTTTTAGTATCGGAATTTTATATGGTAAGGTTTTTAGTACTTTGGAAACAACGTAATCCATCACAATGTTAGCTAAAACTGGACTTGCTGGGTTTCCCATTGCGCTGCCGTCAAGTTGAAGGTAGAAATTGTTATTGTAGCTAAAATAACTTGTGTCAAAACAAAAACAAATAAGTTCAATGAGCATATCAAAAGTTATGTTGATTTTCTTTGACCACGTGAGCCAATTTTCTTTAACAATTTTTAAGACCAATTCTTTAGGTATATTAGTGAAAAGGGAGGTTACATCTAATGACACCAGATTATAATTCGGATCCAACTTAATTCCTTTTAAAGACTCTACAAAGCAATATGAGTTCTTCACGTTATGTTTAAAGTCTATAGTTAGCGGACTTAATAATTGATGTAAACATTTCGCCAATTTATAACAAGGAGATCCAATGCAATTCACTACAGGTCTTAGTTTACAACCTTGTTTATGAACTTTTCTCAAGCCATAAAGTTTTGGTGGAACTGCATTATGTGTTTTTAATTGTTTCTCAGTATCTTTGTCAATGAGATTTTTTTCTTTCATCTGGGATACTAAAACATTACTTCTATTTTGGAATTGAGTAGTAGGGTCTTTTTTCAGCAATTTATATGTAGAAATATCTTCTACCATTGTTTTCATTACCGTAGTGTACTCATCTTTTTCCATAATTACAGTGCTATTACCTTTATCTGCTCTTGATACAATTAAATGCTGATTGTCTTTGAGAAATGTTTTTGTTGATTTATAGTCTTTTAGGATACTTCTGTTGTCTTTATCACACTTATTAGATTTGTAAAAATTATGAATCACATTAATGGCTCTTGATCTTAAATTATTTTTCTCTTCTGCCAATGCTTCTACACCTTCTATATCAAGAAAATCAAACCCATATTCTAAATCTTTAATTAACACATGTGAAGGAACTTCCTTGTTTGTAATTGGTATTCCAAAATTTGGTTCCAGACATAAGATCCTCTTCACATCCTCTGGTAACTGAGTATTGGTAAAATTGTAGATACAAGATTTTTCATGAGTGTTCGTAAGTATTGGTGATCTATCTTGACATAAGTTATTGAGCTTGTTGATGTTCAATTGTTTTATTCTTTTAAATTCAAATTCGTACTTTCTGTTCTTCAAAATTTGACATTCATTAAACAACTCTGTTGGAATTAATACTTTTAATGACTCACTGAGTCTATGATTTACTGATCCCAGTTTTTTAATTTTCCATAGTGTTATTTTAATTTCTAGGTTTAATATCCTTCTTGAAAAATCCTTACTTAGTTTTTCAGCTTCTTTTTTGAACGGGTGTAATTCACATAACAGCGAATCAATACTTTTGTGATTATTGGTTATGTGCTTGGGGTAAACTCCATGATATTGTTATTTTTAATATTGTACTTGAAAAAGTCTAAATCTATAGACGAAACGTCGTACATTTAATTTAATAAATCAAATTATTTTGTCCACTATCCTGCGATTTTGCTTAATTTTATTATAATCACGATGGACACGATTTCTAATATAAATTTTCAACCGAGGGGTTTTCTTAACTACATTGGCGATAATTATGGACAACAGGTACGTAAGATAATTAAAGAATGGTTTAACTCATCAAAAAAACTAGCAAATTTTAATAATAGACGTATTTTTCTTTTACAATGCCGGTATCATGGAGTTTACCCCAAGCACATAACCAATAATCACAAAAGTATTGATTCGCTGTTATGTGAATTACACCCGTTCAAAAAAGAAGCTGAAAAACTAAGTAAGGATTTTTCAAGAAGGATATTAAACCTAGAAATTAAAATAACACTATGGAAAATTAAAAAACTGGGATCAGTAAATCATAGACTCAGTGAGTCATTAAAAGTATTAATTCCAACAGAGTTGTTTAATGAATGTCAAATTTTGAAGAACAGAAAGTACGAATTTGAATTTAAAAGAATAAAACAATTGAACATCAACAAGCTCAATAACTTATGTCAAGATAGATCACCAATACTTACGAACACTCATGAAAAATCTTGTATCTACAATTTTACCAATACTCAGTTACCAGAGGATGTGAAGAGGATCTTATGTCTGGAACCAAATTTTGGAATACCAATTACAAACAAGGAAGTTCCTTCACATGTGTTAATTAAAGATTTAGAATATGGGTTTGATTTTCTTGATATAGAAGGTGTAGAAGCATTGGCAGAAGAGAAAAATAATTTAAGATCAAGAGCCATTAATGTGATTCATAATTTTTACAAATCTAATAAGTGTGATAAAGACAACAGAAGTATCCTAAAAGACTATAAATCAACAAAAACATTTCTCAAAGACAATCAGCATTTAATTGTATCAAGAGCAGATAAAGGTAATAGCACTGTAATTATGGAAAAAGATGAGTACACTACGGTAATGAAAACAATGGTAGAAGATATTTCTACATATAAATTGCTGAAAAAAGACCCTACTACTCAATTCCAAAATAGAAGTAATGTTTTAGTATCCCAGATGAAAGAAAAAAATCTCATTGACAAAGATACTGAGAAACAATTAAAAACACATAATGCAGTTCCACCAAAACTTTATGGCTTGAGAAAAGTTCATAAACAAGGTTGTAAACTAAGACCTGTAGTGAATTGCATTGGATCTCCTTGTTATAAATTGGCGAAATGTTTACATCAATTATTAAGTCCGCTAACTATAGACTTTAAACATAACGTAAAGAACTCATATTGCTTTGTAGAGTCTTTAAAAGGAATTAAGTTGGATCCGAATTATAATCTGGTGTCATTAGATGTAACCTCCCTTTTCACTAATATACCTAAAGAATTGGTCTTAAAAATTGTTAAAGAAAATTGGCTCACGTGGTCAAAGAAAATCAACATAACTTTTGATATGCTCATTGAACTTATTTGTTTTTGTTTTGACACAAGTTATTTTAGCTACAATAACAATTTCTACCTTCAACTTGACGGCAGCGCAATGGGAAACCCAGCAAGTCCAGTTTTAGCTAACATTGTGATGGATTACGTTGTTTCCAAAGTACTAAAAACCTTACCATATAAAATTCCGATACTAAAAGTTTACGTGGATGACACTTTCATTGCAGTTCCCGAAAATAAAATTGATGATTTATTACAAAGGTTCAACCAGTTTAATGAAAAGATTCAATTCACTATGGAGAAAGAAGTTGATAAATCAATTCCATTTTTGGACACCTTAGTAACACGCTCAGCTTCGGGAGAATTAAAAACGAATTGGTATATGAAACCTTCTCATTCAGGCAGACTTCTGAATTTTCGATCTAACCATCCAGTGCAGCAGAAAATTAGTGTTATAAAAAGCTTGTTACACAGGGTAACAAAATTAAGTCACCAAGACTACCATAAGGACAATTTTAAGAAAGTTGAAAATATCTTAAAAGCTAATAATTACCCTGTCAACTTTATACATCAATGCGTTAATAGGTTTATAGAGGACCAAAATCACCTAAATAACACATCGGATACTGTGGATGAAAGATCTAAGTCTACCAAGATTTATGTTAGATTTCCATTTGTGAAGAACTTGTCTTATAAGATCAACAGATTATTTTCGAACACAAATATTAAGTTGGTGTTTTATAACTTAAATAAATTGGATAGGTTATTCACAAGACTTAAAGATAAGACGCCTATCTCACATCAATCTAATATTATTTATAAAATACCTTGTGAATGTAATAAGTGTTATGTGGGACAAACTAAACAGTTATTAAAAAATAGAATTTATCAGCACAAAATGGACTGTAGAAACATAAACTTATTAAGTGATAATAAAACGGCGTTGTCATCTCATCATTTCGACACTGGGCATAAATTTCTTTTCAATGAAGTTCAAATATTAGATAAAGAGTCAAATTGGAAGAAACGCAATATCAGTGAAATGTGTTTTATTAGAAAAAACAATTCAATCAATTATAGAACAGACACTCAAAATTTAAGTAGTCAGTACAATTATATTATGAAATTATACTAATTTTTGTATTATTATTATTTGATTGTTAAAATTTATAGTCAACATAATTTGTTACCATGTTACCATGTTTTTGTCTTATGTACCCTATCTTATGTTAATTGCTATGGTTAGTAATTAATATTAATTTTCATAAATATTGTTATTTTTAATATTGTACTTGAAAAAGTCTAAATCTATAGACGAAACGTCGTACATTTAATTTAATAAATCAAATTATTTTGTCCACTATCCTGCGATTTTGCTTAATTTTATTATTATATATTCTGTTTTTGAGGTTCTGGGAACTCTGCCCTATGTAAACACCTTCACAATCAGTGCATTTAATTTTGTAAATAATGTTAGCTCTATCATTGTTACTAACATTTTGTTTAATTTTGGAATAAAAATGTTTTTGAATTGTATTTGTAGGTTTAAAGGCTATTTTTACTTGTGTAGATGTTCTGAATAGTCTGGCTATATTCTCTGATAAACCTTTGAAGTAACGTAATGAACAAAAAGTCACTTCAGTGTCAATATTATCTATAGGATTTTTAGTTTGATTATGATTATTTTGGGAAACTGTGAAGTCTGAAATAATGTTATTAATAAGTCCTCTTGGGTAGCCATTAATTACCAATAAATACTTAATTATTTGCATATTTTTGTCATGAAACTCAATGCTACTAAGTTTTTTTGCTCTGAGAATTAAATTTTTTATTATATTTATTTTATGGTCAAAAGGGGAGCATGATGTAAAATGTAAAAACCTTCCTGAGGATGTGGGTTTGCGAAACCAATCAATAACAATACTATTGCTGTTATGTATAATTAATAAATCTAAGAATGATATTTTACAATCCGTTTCAACTTCTATAGTAAAATTAAGTTTTTCATGGTAACTAGAGAATAAATCACAAATTTTATCAATAAAATTAATAGGGACTGTAGTTATAATGTCATCAACAAATCTTTTGAAAAAGGGGGGGTTATATGGTAATTTGCTTATTGTGGTAGTTTGTAATTCACTCATAACCAAGTCCGCACAAATGCATGATAATGGGTTACCCATAGGTATTCCATAAACCTGTTCATAATATATGTCATTAAAAACAAAATATGTAGTATTTAAACAAAATGTCAATAATGAGATAAAATAATCCTTTTTTATGCTTGTTTGTTTTTCTATGTAATGCCATCTGTTATTAACAATTGAAATTACCAAATTAGTATCAATATTAGTGAATAAGTTTTTTACATCCAGAGAACAAATTTTATAATCATCAGGTATTTTAACATCCTTTATATATTCTGCAAATTGGAAAGAGTTCTTTACATGGCAATCATCTTTGACAAAAGCAAAATTTAGTAAATTACATAAGAATTTAGATAATTTATAAGTAGGTGATTGAATACTCGATACTATGGGTCTTAAGGATTTATCTTCTTTGTGAATTTTAACAGTGAAATATAATCTAGGGGCTATTGAATTATGGGTTTTTAATTTTTTGCACAAGTTTAAGTTTATTAGTTTTAAGTTATATAATTCACTAATCAATTTATTACATTTAATTTGTGAAGAATTAGTTGGATCTTTTTTAATGACCCTATAAGTGTTATTATCTTCAAGCAAAATGTTTGCTTTGTTTGTAAAATCAACCTTATTCATAATTACAGTAGCTCCACCTTTATCAGCTTTAAGAATTAAAATGTTAGGATTATTTTTTAAGTATTTCTTTGCAAATTTGTAATCACTTTCATTAATTAAAAACTTTTGTTGTTTAAAACTATTGCCATTAATTTGTGTATTGTAATATTTAATATTTTCAATGCAGTTATATCTAATTTTGTTTTTAATTTCTTCGTTTAAGTCATCAGCTTTATCAATTAAATTCTCTATGTCAGCTAAGTACTCAAATAAAGGAAATTGTTTTTTATTATATAAAGGGATGTTGTATTTTGGGCCCAAATTTAAGATTTCAATGACTTTTTTTGGAATATCAATATTCGTAAGATTAACAACCCAGTTATTTTTAGCAATACTATCAACAAATTTTGTATTATGCATACTGTTATTATCTTTATAAATAAGGTTTCTCAACTTCCTTTTATGTAATAGTTTAACCTCTTTATCAATTCTTTTATCAAAACCCATTTGTTTTTCCTTAAAATTTAAAAATATTTCTATGGGTAAAAAACTTTCCAACTGTTTGTAACATTTTTTAAGCTTAATGGTTTCTAATTTAAGATTAAAAATAGTAATTTTTATGCTAAGATTAAGAGTTTTTTTCTTCGTTTTGTCAATCATTTTGAAAATATGATTTTTGAAAGGATGTTTTCCAACTAATAATGAATGAAGTGATTTTATGGAATTCGAGATAAAACTTGGAAATACCTGATTTTTTCTACATTGTAATAAGTAATTTCGTCTATTTTTCAAATGTACCGTTTTTTTATGAAGTGATATAATAGTCTTACAAATCTTCGTATAAAATGTATAACAAATTTTTATGTTTCAAGGTCACTACACAATTTTTACACTATTTTTAGAAAGATGTCTGTGTGTGTGTTTCTTTCCAAGACGAAATCTCGAGAATGAAAAATGATATCGAGTACGTTAGGGTGCCAATCGACGCCTATTAACGTAAATATGATCTGAAAGAAATTTTTTCAAACTCGGTTCAGCCGTTCTTTTTTCATAGCCAAATAGACTCCAAAAAAGTAGATTTTACACAATATCTCGCGAATAAAAAATTATATCGACTTCGTAAGGGTGTCAATCGAGGCGTGTTAACGTCATTTTGATCCGACATAAATTTTATAAAAATCGGTTCAGCCGTTTTTTTTTTTTAATTATTGTTAAAAATAAATAATAATTATGTTTTAATGATTAAAATGATTACTTTTCTGTGTAATATCTAATTTAATTATTATTATTAAATATTTATCAAACTGGGAAGTTCGTCGTGTGGACGTCAAGGGTCGCACTTTAGTCCTAATAAACGACCCACCTCACGGCTTGTTAACAGTTTATTTTGTGTTGTGTCATCTTCACTTCTAAGTATAGTAGGCCGAGAGTAGCTGTCAGTATAGATATTAGCAGGCGGATCAGGCGAATAAACATAAATCACTATGGAAATGATTTGCTTTCCCACACAAGTGTGGGAAAGATACGTTCCCGTACACCGGCCTGCCAAAAATCACTTTACATGTATACATACATGCATGCAAAGCAGCTATTTTATAGTGGGTATGGCAAAAGTGTATTAACTGTTGCAGAAAAAAACATCCGCCGAATGGACTCAGTCGAACTTCGATAACTCGAACTACGATATCTCGACTTCTTGATAACTCGAACAAAATTGGTTGGCAGTATAGTGTCGAGAGTGAAAATTAATATTATTTGACATCTCGAAGTCTTGATAACTCGATTTTTTTTATAGTAAATCATGGTTCGAGTTATCGAAGTTCAACTGTATTAAGCAAATCTCTACATAGTATAAATTGAAATCGCTTTTCACGCCTGTCTGTCTGTCTCTTCCTAAACCACGCAACGGATTTTGATGCGGTTTTCACCATCAGTTAGACAATTTTTCACGGAAGGTTTATATATATATATATAGCGAACGAGCGAAGCGAGTGAGTAGGGTATTGCACCCGGACTTTCTTAACACCCGGGCAAAGCCGGACGGGACCGCTAGTAAAGTACAAAAATAAAGCAAAAAAGTTTCTTCTAATTTAATTAACACTATCGACATTCGTATTAATTAACAAAAATTTGTAATTAATTCAAGGTGTTAAAAATAGATGCCGTGCACCTCGTTTAATTAAGCAATAGACTCAACATAAAACAAGTCGATATAAACAGCATTTAATTATAGTTATTTGAATTATAAATTTACTTTAATCGTATTCTAGGAATTCTAATCTTAATTCTCAATGCATGTAGTCGCATGTGCAGATCCGATCACAAAAAAATAAAATCAAAGTGATTGATCTTAGATCAATACACCTATTTAATCGTCAGTATGGCTGGGAAATTGCTTTTTGTTATCGCGTTCATTTGTTATTTTCGGAGTCCGACCGAAGCTTCGGCCACCTTCGGCTTTGGTCAAAATCAGGCCGAAGGTTTTGCCGAAGCCGAATGTTCAGTTTACTGAATAATCGAGTGAGTATTGGGAAATGGCTTCTTGTTAGCGCGTTTGTTTGTTATTTTCAGAGTCCGACCGAAGCTTCGGCCACCTTCGGCAAAACATTCAGCTTCGGTCAAAATCAGGTCGAAGGTCTTGTCGAAGTCGAATCTTCAATTTACTGAATAATCGAGTGAGTATTGGGAAATGGCTTCTTGTTATCGCGTTCGTTTGTTATTTTCAGAGTCCGACCGAAGTTTCGGCCACCTTCGGCAAAACATTCATCTTCGGTCAAAATCAGACCGAAGGTTTTGGCGAAGCCGAATCTTCAATTTACTGAATAATCGAGTGAGTATTATTTTATATTTTAAATCACACACACAACTCCACAAACAAAAAAAAAAAACAATAAATAAGAAAATACTTCTCAAATTCAACACAATTTCATTCAGCTAATAAGACGTGTTTTCTCTCGCTTTTTAGCGTTGTAAAATACCTTCTTCTTCTACAAAAAAAAACCGAAATTCGGTTTCAATTTCGACAAAAAAAACTGACCTTCGGTCGGACTCCAGTTATTTTAACGGTCGCTTGCACTAATTGCCTTTACCGATAACAATTATACATCAGATTTATTTAAAGTTTTCATTCAATTCTTCTACAGGAAAACTCCAACTTGTCAAAGTCAATGGAATAGGGTCCAAAATGAAGCAGTAACGTAACGCGATGTTACCGCTACGTACCGCGATGTTACCGTTCCGCAACGTGATGTTACCGTCCCGTAACGCGATGTTACCGCTACGCACCGCGATGTTACCGTTCCGTAACGTGATGTCGCCGTTCCGTACCGCGATGTTACCGTTCTGTAACGTGATGTTACCGTTCCGTAACGCAATTTTACAGTTACGTAACGAGATGTTATCGCTACGTACCTACAGCGATGTTACCGTTCAGTAACATGATGTTACCTATCCGTAACGCGATGTTGCCGTAACGTACCGCGATGTTACCGTTACGCAACGTGATGTTAACGTTGCGTAAAACGCAAATCAATCGCTTTAGCGGTTTCGGACACCCGGTATTGTTTTGTGGGTTTGTGTAATGAGATCTTTTCGATAAACAAAGTTGTGTTCATCAGTGGACAGCGTCGAGATCGAGCCAATAATAAGCCAACGAAGTCCGATCTTTTTCGTTTCCGTGCACAGTTAAAAATCGAGTCTGTATATGTTAAAAAAATCCTCTGTCAATTTTTTTATGTTAAACTTTACTGTTTGTTTGAGTTAAAATAACATTTCATAGATATGTCAAGGTCCTCTTATGTGTTAAATAATAAATATAACATATTTGGTGCGAGATTTTACGTTTTATAAATGTTATTTTATATTAACACATAAAAAAACTTATTTTCATGTTGGTCACCTGCGTTAACACAAAATATATGTCTTTTTGATAGATTATTTTTGTTAAAATTAATTGAAATAATAAATATGTTCATATGACATCTAGTCATGAGTAATTCTAACAGGAAAGTAATGTTAACAGAAATTCAACTGAAGTAAGAAATCAAAATAAATGAAAATAAATGTTAGTACTCTACTGGAATCCCGCATTTACCACTAAACTCTTGTTTAATCTGGACGTGTAAATTTGCAAGGCAGACAGTGATAATTGTAAATCTTAATAATATAGGTATTTCTCTATAATCTGTATAAATTTCATCAAGTACTATTGAGCAATATTTGAGATACTGACAATAAAAAATGGTGTAAAAAAATTGGTATTGTCTGTCAACCGATTTGATGTTTTTAGGTATTCAATAATAAAATTTTAGTAGTGTTGTCTGGTAGGCTTTTCTACGGTGATCAGCCAGAGCTTGGACTTATCCACTTGTGCTTTTTATTTTGTGTTTAATTTTGTTATTATTATGTACTATTACAATGTATTATACATACTATATTACTACAATAAAAATATTATAATATACCTATGTCTTATATGTATACCTATATCAAGATATTTTATTTGGCACCATATCGAAACCTCAACTGAATAAAGGCGTAAAGTCCTTTACCGATTTTTTTTTAATTCATTATAAGTGAAAAAAAATCGGTGAAGAACTTTACGCCTTTATTCTGTTGGGGTGGCGATATGGAGCAGTCCTCCAATTAACTAATTATTTATGTAGGTAATATTTGACATATAAGTCATATGTAAAATATGAAAATTTACATTTAAATTAAGTTAATAAAATATTGATAAAAAATGTCAATTTTAACATAAAATTGTATTAGGTTGACATGAAGACTTAGTTAAATTAACAGAAAAAAGAAGTTAAAACAACACAAAAATATGTCATGTAAATGTTAAATATTTAACATAACTTGTGTGTAAATGATTAACAGAAAGGCGTTTTGTTAAAATAACATAAAAAAATTAGTGGATCGCTGAGGACATCTAAAATATGTTATATTTAACATAAAATTTTTAACTGTGTGGACGCATGCATTGTCCATATGTTATTTTCTTAACGCATCACTGGCTGTCCATCGTACTGTGCCTTCATAAAGGACATACCGATATAAACTGTTCACGAACGAGATTGAATTCCTGACACCTGAGAATTACTTTTAGTTTTTGTACCTTCACAGCACGTACACCGGGTGTCATTCGATACAGCGCCATTCATAACGTTTAAACTGATTGATGTTATATTTTAGAACGCATTGTCAGGCAATCTGAGTTGGAAACAGAGTTGCCAGGTGGTTCGGTTTTCCAAATTTTTATGTTTCAAGGTCACTACACTATTTTTAGAAAGAGATCTGTGTGTGTGTACGTATGTACGTACATACGTACGTATGTGTCCATTTTTTTCTAAGACGAAAACTCGAGAATGAAAAATGATATCGACTACGTTAGGGTGCCGATCGACGCGTATTAACGTAAATATGATCTAAAAGAAATTTTTTCAAAATCGGTTCAGCCGTTCTTTTTTCTTAACCAAATAGACTCCAAAAAAGTAGATTTTACATAATATCTCGCGAATAAAAAATTATTTCGACATCGTAAGGGTGTCAATCGAGGCGTGTTAACGTCATTTTGATCCGACATAAATTTTATAAAAATCGGTTCAGCCGTTTTTTTTTTTTTAATTATTGTTAAAAATAAATAATAATTATGTTTTAATGATTAAAATGATTACTTTTCTGTGTAATATCTAATTTAATTATTATTATTAAATATTTATCAAACTGGGAAGTTCGTCGTGTGGACCTCAAGGGTCGCACTTTAGTCCTAATAAACGACCCACTTCACGGCTTGTTTTAAGTTTAAGTTTTTCCAGGAAAATGTTTCGCCTGAGGGATCTGCAGTGTGATTCGTGTTCCTTAATTTGGCGTTTACCCGAGCCCTTAAGCTTTAAAAATAGCGTCGGGGGAGCCAGAAGCGTTTTGGCGAGGAGAAAGGATTTGAGATGAAGAGTGCAGGGGGAAATTTCCGGTATCGAATACTCTTAAGAAGAACAAATTTCAGAAAGAAGATGATCATTTTTTGTGTTTTGTAACTTTTGTCACTTTGTTGATTATTTCTAAGTAATAAAGTGATTAAAACTAAATGGTCGTTTTTTTGCACGCACCGGCATAAAAAATAATAAATTAAAAATGTCAATTGGTGCTAGACTTAAATAACCCTGTCTGTTTGTGACTTTATGCTACAAAATACTGCAGGGTGATTTTTACGGTTGACATGTAATTTTGCATTGAAAAAATTCGTATTGACAATATATGAATTTTTTAAAACTTAGAAAAATTATTAAAAAATAATCTTAAAAATTTAAAAATTTTTAAAGATTTTAAACATCCTAAAAAGTTTAAAAAATCATGTTAAAAATTTTAATGATTTAAAAATTTTAAAAAAATCATTTTAAAAATTTAAAAATTTTTGACTTGCAAAATATTTGTTTTTTAATCAAATTGGCTTTATTTTGCGTTTTACAATCGATTTACACTAAAAAAATCAACTATATTATGAGGTCTAATTTCACAAAAAAAAGTCGAAGTCGGCGACCTCTTAGCTCTGGTATCCCCTTACGTGATAATTTTAATTGCAAATTCCATTTTATATGCTAGAAAGAACTTTAATTTTTCTCGGTATTTCTGTACACCAGTTTTGTATTTATTTTTAAATGGTCTACATAGCAAAAAACATCCTGTATACAAACATACAGAAGAGAGAAACAAGTTCTTTTTTATGATTCTCTTGTTAATCTTTCATTATGGCTTTTTTATGTAACAAAAAGTCGAATCACGCTGTCAATATTATGCTGAGTCTGTCATATTATTATTTTTTAACTAGGTTTTTTTAACACATTAAATGAAAAACATTTCTTCGGCAAGGCTGTTCACTGACCGTGTTTTGTTGTTTTTTATATTTTAGAGCTGAGATGGAGCGCGTATTATAAGACAAATATGTTTAAGGTCACCAATAACCACAGTTAACTAGGCCGAGTACAATCCAAGATAATTATATCGTTTCAGAAGTGGGATTAGTCTACATCTTTATGCGACTCCGTAAGCGTTTAACGCAAAGCGTTACCCGATGTGCGCGCCCCACTGCAGGTAGTTGTTGAACTAAAAACTTAAAAATTCCGTTAGATGTCACGCCAAGAATACTTTGTTTATACATATTAAAAGAAATAACGGCTATATCTTGATATAATAAGTGTGGATAACGGGAAGACAGCCAGAAGTAAATACAAATTAGTTATTCATATTTTAATAAATCGACGTTTCGTGAAAATTTTTCACATCTTCAGGATCATTAAGTAGAATAACACGTAAAAGTAGTCAAAATTACATTAAAAAAGGTAATGTTAGTAACATATAGAAATATTTTTGACCTAATAAACATACAGAAAAACGTAAGATGAAACTTAATCAAAAACAATGGATAAATAGAGTAGGATCTTTCAATACCAGAAGCAGTTGTACTTCGATTCATAGATGTCTCTGCCATACCAGTCGCGGGGTACGGAAACATTGTGGGGCCGCCGTATATCCGTATATGTTAAGAAGTATAACTTCCAGCCGTGTATAAAACACATACATGCCTTTTTTTCGATGTACTAGCGGCCTATTTTTTCCGTTCCTACACCTATTTCCCCTCTTTATTTTCTATTTTCCTCCCTATTTCCAACCTACGTTTTGCCTGTTCGTAAACAAAATAATTCTAGGATTTCTAGGTATAAAACCTGGAATGGGTGAAATATGAAACTTAGAAAACTCGGGTCGCAGTGCCAAAACCCTGCCGACAATATAGTGTATTTGCTAATACTGGCATTGTGGCTTTATTATATGAACTTAAGTTTGTTTTTGGACAAAATAAAAAATTTAACCCCTTAATACATCCCTTAAAAAATATTTTTTTTCTTAATTTCAATATTTTTATCAATGCAACCTCGGTACCAAATTAAATACACCCTTCAGTAAGTAAAGCACTATGCGCAAACTAGTGTTTTCATAAAATTTGTAAGTCCGGTCCTGTCGGGCCGATTTTATTAAAATTTTGGCAGCACATTTTAATTGTAACTAAAAGGTTAAATTTCAATTTTGAAACGATTCTGAGAATTTTTTCGGCATTTTCGGGCCCAAAAACATTTTTCAACCCCTAAAAACTACCCTTAAAATGGTCCGATTGGGCCCATTTTAAATAGGCTTCGTGCGGTGATGGATTTCAACGTGCCTACCAAATTTCGTCAAAATCAATTAACTCTTTCGAAAGTTAATGCCCGCACACATATATATATATAAATATATATATATATATATATATATATACATATATAAATAGACATTTCCAAAAATGGTACCAAATTGTTCAGGAGGCTATGAAACGTCGAGAAATTTTGGTCCGACCCCTAGGTCCCGCCATCCGACCGACGCCAATAGTGTATGTGCCATATGGCAAATACACTAAAAATAGCATTAAAGATCATGTTATAGGCAGATATGTTCATAAAATTATGAATTATTAGCGCAAATTTTAGGAAAGACTTGAGCTGAAACAAGAATTTTTATACTTGTATAATTAATAATCTTGTGTGTGTATTTTGTAAGCAATTGCAACGCGAAATGGTACGTGTAGGAGTTCGTGTATTTGTACTGCCAGCAGCACAAAATATTTCTACTTGTCTGTACTGCCAGCAGGACAAAAGAGTTCTGTTTGAAGGACACGCTTATGAGCGGAAAATTGTACTTCTAGAAGGACAGTAATTCTGTACAAAAGTACTTCTAAAAATGCTACTAGCAGGATAATTAGGAAGTTTCCCTTTTTTATTTTTTTTAGTCTAAATCATAGTTCTAAAAACTACAAAATTAATGGCGGAAGAATTTTTGAAATATCTTTAAAAACAACAAAGTTATATGCTACTTGAAAGTTTGAATTTGACAATTCTCCAAGAAAATCCATTTTCAGTCCGGGTGACGTCACGCGGCACGATATTTTTAAAAATTATTTTCAGTTTGTATGTGTGGTAATTTAACATGGCAACTTCCGATAAATCTCTTTCTTTAAACTCGTAAATTGTTATGGAAACACTAAAAACAAACCAGTTGATGATGCGGAAAATATTGACATACCTAAATTTTTGACAGTTAATTTTAATCTAATATAAATAGAAAAGTCTGTATTACAACAAAATAGTTACTAAGTAACTTAGGTTCAAATTACTCACAAAGCTAAAAAACAGCAAACTTGTACCGCGTGACGTCATATTCATAAATCAGTTTCGTTTGCGACCCCACGTACAAGAAATTGAATATCTCCGTTGAAATTAAAGATATCAAAATAATTCTTTCGGAATTTTTAAAGTTATCTTCATTACAATGATGTGACAGTATAATAAGTTAGTATTTTCGGCCAATGGAAGCTTGCTAATTACTTGTACACTCTTATCATTAAGGGCACGGTAAAGCTTTCTTTTATACAGTAGTGTAATTACATCCATGTCTGGAGCACGATCATGCTAATGAAATATTTTAACTTTCTGAACGACTAAAAGATGTTTATCGTATTTGATTGATGCTTTACCAAAATAACGTCTGACAATCATCTCTGGTTTCACCCATCACGGAGTTATTCATGCTTCGACATTTTCAAGATGCTGACCACCTGTTCGATTCCTTTCGATTTATCAATTTTTAAATTTGAGAATAACTAAGATTTTTGAAAAGTCGTTTCATTGATCCATTGTATACCCCCAATTTTGCGTTTTGCGCTCGGGTATGCTTTTCTCTCCAAACTTCTCTACTCATCTAGATGATAAATAGCTTTTTCGGCCCACCCCAAAATAGCGCTACGCCTCTCCGGAACTTTAAATTAGCATAATATATTAAATAGATTTATACCGCGGCTGTTTTGCAACTGAAAATTTTTATTGGAAGAGCAGCCAATTACATAATTGATTCCTGCTAATATCGGAAAAAATCATATAGTCACAGTCAGGACTCTAACCTGAACATTTCCATTATCGCGGCGGAATGAGCTTACATTTACTCGAGGGCAGTATAACCTAGTGGCTAGCGTGCTTAGTTCCGCAACCTCTGCACTGGACTGCCGTGGGTTTGAATCCCACCTGCGCTCATGGATGTTTTGTGATGTTATTTAGTTTTAAGATAGTTGTTATTTAGTGTAGTTGAAAGACGCTAATGATCTGAGATGTCGACGCGTCTATAAACTTACATTTACTCAACCGTGACATGATTACCAATCTAAATTCTCCATATATGCAAAGGAATCAATAGATTTCCACTGCATGCGAGTGTGAATCATCGTAGTAGCGAGAGCTATTCATGTAGGTGGAAAGGTTCAGGTTAGAATCCTAACTGTGACTATGGTTGTCAAAATGATTTTTTCCCATATTTGCTGCAGGAATCAATTATGTAATTGGCTGCTCTTCCAATAAAATAAGTAAAGCACTATCCGTAAACTAGTGTTTTCATAAAAAAGTGCGGTCCTGTCGGGCCGATTTTATTAAAATTTTAGCAACACATTTTAATCGTTACTAAAGGGTTAAATTTCAATTTTGAAACGATTTTGAGAATTTTTTCGGCATTTTTGGGCCCAAAAACATTTTTCAACCCCTGAAAACTACCCTTAAAATGGTCCGATTGAGCCCATTTTAAATAGGCTTCGTGCGGTGATGGATTTCAACGTGCCTATCAAATTTCGTCAAAATCAATTAACTCTTTCGAAAGTTATTGCACGCGCACACACACACACACACACACACATATATATATATACATATCCAAAAATGGTGCCAAATTGTTCAGGATGCTATGAAACGTCGAGAAATGTTGGTCCGACACCTAGGTCCCGCCATCCGACCGACGCCAATAGTGTATGTACCACGTTCTATGGCAAATACACTAAAAATCATTTGCGACAGACCAACCTGTAAGTCCTACACGGACACACTGTATATAAGCACGTCTGTGTCAAGAACATAATTCCATTACTGCTGCACCCGCAACACCCGGCCTGTGTGTGTGTTTATATAGTGAGTGGCGTGTTAGTTAACCAAGTGACTGGTCTCTAGCCCAGGCAAACATGTCATTAGTGGACAGAAGAATAAAATGTTATAGTTATACAATCCTCGGAGTCCGGTTACCCATGTGTTTATTCTACTGAGAAGGAAGGGTGACTCGTATATTTATCCAGTCTTATTTTATTTCACATAAAAACACTGGGTATACAAACCTTATACGGAGTGCAACAAAACGTAATAATAAAAAAATGTATTATTTTTAAAAAAACAAAAAAACCAGTGGCGATGTCAGAGGGTGGATCGGGTGGGCCATGGTAAACCTCAAACTGTCTTGTAGTGACGAACAAAACAAGACCAAGACTTGGACAGTCTTGGTCTTGCTGATTCAGTCTTGGTCTTGGTCTTGCTCAAATATGTCTGGCTTTGATCTTGGTCTTACTTATTTAGTCTTGGTCTTGCGTATCAAGTCTTGGTCTTGCTCATTTTGCTCATTATTTCTGAAGTAAGAATTTTTAGTTTAGTCTTGTATATTTGATCTTGGTCTTGCATATTCGACCTTGGTATTGGTCTTGTTCATTCGGTCTTAATCTTGGTCTTGCTAGTCTAATGATAGTCTTGGTCTTGCTTTTTCGCAAGACCAAGACCAAGACTGCAAGACCAAGACCAATTTTGCTCATCATTACTGTCTTGGCCCAACCCTTGGCCTACCCTGGCATAATCCCCAATCTCTAGGTTATCTTTTAAATACGTTTTTAACCCTCGAAATTTCAACAATTTTTCTTGTAAATTCTATAGCAAGTAACCTGGATTAAAATTTTATCGAGCACTGAAATTTTGGGAATAAATGTTATTGGCCCAGTTTCAGATCACCATGCCTAACACTGACCAACTCTAGAGAAAAACCCTATAGCGCCGCTTGTGCAAAAAACCCGAGTGCACAAAAATTGCACTAACTAAAAGGAAGAACATCTATTGTATATCTAGCCCTACCCATCCCAGTCGTCCTTCTTCCCGGCCATTTTGTTTGTCTAATACCTGCCGAGAATGGCCCAAGGCTAATAAATTCATGTCGCTTATCCTAATATCCCTACGTTTTGTCCGTCTTGTGTCCCTGTCATTTATGTTGCGTCCTATCGCGTCGCTTATATTTTCTATTTATCAAATTTTCATTTGAATCTATAATAATAACAAAACTAGCACTGGGTAATTGCTGATCAAAACAAAGGCCATTCCTTTAAAACAGTGGTCTCCAAATGGCGGACTGCGGTCCATATCCGAACCGCAGGCAAGTTTTGTACGGACCGTGATTCATTCTCAGAAAATAATAATAATCTGAATTTCAAGAAAGATTTACTGACTGTGAAAAAATTGAGAATGTTGAGCAGCTGATTAACACAGTTTTTCACTTATGGCCAATGGTGCATGGACCAGTGAAACGGCAGATGTTTTCAAGAGCAATAAAGCTGCCCTATACAGTTGGAAATAATCGAGTTCCAAGAAGATGTTGTTTTAAAGGACATTTATGCTCAAGTTCCAAAAACTCTTGGGAGTGACCAATTTTGGGTAAAAAATGTGTCTAAAAACACGGTGGAAAGGGGCGGTAGAAGGAGTTTGTGGGGGGAGGCTAAAGTTTTCTGGACCGCGAAAGTTTGAGAATGTTTTAAAACGGACCTACAGGAAAAATAATTGGTGACCGCTGCTTTAAAAAGAAAAGAAAGAAAAGTCCGCAGCAGGTGGGAACCTATCTTGCATCTTACTTCTGTTTATTTTTTAATGATTCCCGAGTATATAGAGATACCTCGGTCGTTCTTTTCAATAAAGATTTCTGAACGGTCGTTGCATAAAAATCTGGCTCCAGCATAATGCAACGTTCCTTGTGTGACATTCTGTATAGTTACACGTAAATGTACCGGGCTAAGTAAATGGGTAGTTCTACATGTTTACCGTGATATACATAAAAATAATAACAATATGTCTGGTGTGGTGTACATATGTCACATGTGTTTACTTAGAAGCAGACGTGACGGTATTTACCAATGGACACTTCTTGTGTACACACTATTATGCTTGTAGGACACGTCGACGCCTTCTATCTGTCGCCTTGCAATCGTTGTCTGAAGTAGCGACAATATTTACAGGGTTTACGGACCCCTCAAAAATAAAAGGGATTCCAAACATCAACAAGTTAAATTTAGACGTGCAACCAAATTACCATCATTAAAAAATACAGTCGAACTGAGAACCTCCTCCTTTTTTTTGAAGTCGGTTAAAAAGATGACCATTTTCTTAATGATGCTGATCATCAAAAAGATGTGATCATCTTCTTGATGATGTTCTGATCATCAAAAAGATGTGATCATCTTCTTGATGATGTTCTGATCATCAAAAAGATGTGATCATCTTCTTGATGATGTTCTGATCATCAAAAAGATGTGATCATCTTCTTGATGATGTTCTGATCATGAAAAAGTTGATCATCTTCTTGTTGATGCTGTTCTTGCCTTTTGCAACAACATTACGTACTCTGCATTGTCAACATTGTCTCGATAGTGAACAGTTGGATCTACCGTGCTTTTCTAACCAAATTATCATCGCATCATCAAAAAGATGACCATCTTCTTGATGATGCTGATCATCAAAAAGATATGATCATCTTCTCGGTGATGATGATCATCAAAAAGTTGATCATCTTTTTGATGATGTTGTTATTGCCTTTAGCGACAACATTAGGTACTCTGCATTGTCGACATTATCTCGATGGTGAACAGTTGGATCTACCGTGGTTTTCTAACCAAATTATCATCATCAAAAAGATGACCATCTTCCTGATAATCAAAAATATATGATCATCTTCTCGATGGTGACGATCATCAAAAATATGATCATCTCCTTGGTGATTCTGTTACTGCTTTTTGCGACAACATTAGGTACTCTGCATTGTCGACATTGTCTCAATGGTGAACAGTTGGATCTACCGTGGTTCTCGAACCAAATTATCATTATCAAAAAGATGATCATCTTCCTGATGATCAAAAAGATATGATCGTCTTCTCGATGATGACGCTCATCAAAAATATGATCATCTCCTTGATGATGCTGTTATTGCTTTTTGCGACAACATTAGATACTTTGCATTGTCGACATTGTCTAAATGGTGCACACTTGATCTACCATTCATTTTGTTTAACTTGGCCAGAAAATTCCATATGGATTTTTTAACCTGTTAATGGAGTCAGGAGAACGGGTACCTAATCGTAGCCTCTTGACAATGTACAGTACCTACATAAAAGCTTAAAAAAAAAACTTATTTCTTAGTAGGTACCATTCAGTAGATAATTGGGTATTTATATTTTTCTTTTTTAAGTTGGTATCAATGAGAAACTTCCGCCGTTTGACAAATGACAGCATATAAATGCTAACGCAGCACTGGAATGTCTATGAATATTCATTTGTTATTATGAGTAGTTTGTAAAAACATGGCGGATATGACACCTTTACATCGAAATTAAAATTCACCTCAATTATTTTAATTAACAAACATGTTTCCCTTTTCTTAATAGCTTTTTATATCAATGTGATTTGCATATTTATTCAAAACAACTGGTTTTCATTAGCAGTGGCACCAACTTATCAAAATATATCAGCATACTGAAAAAGATTGAAACGATTATAATTTGATCAAGTTTTATATAGTTTTTTTTGTATTTACTAACTCAAGATTATTTTTATACGGAATCCAATACGATTTTTTAAAAAATGTGTCGTGGAGAAATTGATTTTTATTTATTTATTTATTGTAATTATAGACGCGTCGACAATTTAGGTCATTAGCGTCTTAAATTACATTAAATAACGACTAACTTAAAACTAAATAACATTACAAAACATCCTTGAGCGCAGGTGGGATTCGAACACACGACAGTCTAGTCTAGAGGCTGGTACCAAGTACGCTATCGACTAGGCTACACTACCCTCATACATATAGTTGCGCCGTATGTGGCCTCGTTCACCGCAGTTCCAACAACGGGGTCGCCACGGTTCTTGGGGATTCTTTTGGCGGCCGGTCTCCCGGAGAATTCTCCGCACCAACTCTGTCATGCGGTCTTCGGAGCTCTCGGTTTCTTCCGCCACAGTCCGGACACGTTCGTGGCCTCGTGATGCTTGCTTGGCGGCTTCAAATTCCATGGCATGGGCAAGCGCGTCGTCTATGGTCTTCGATCGCGCCAGCCTCAATCCCTGCTGAGTTTCGCCGTCTCGTAAACCATCAATGAACGTTTGTACCGCCAATTGCTCTAGGAATGACTCAGGTGCTGTCGGATACGCCAATCGTATTAAGCGCGCAACATCGGCTTGGAACTGTTGAAGCGTTTCTCCGTTCTTCTGGTTACGGTTCCTCAGCTGTGCGTGATATACTTGCTGGAGGTGAGCATCACCGTACCGTAACTCCAATCGGGAGACCAACAGGTGGTAGTCGTTTTGTTGACTTGCTGGGATTGCCTGCAGAATGTTTAAGGCATCCCCGCGCAAGGCTACCACCAGAGAGATGACTTTGTCGTCCTCAGACCAACCGTTGGCTCTTGCAGCCGCCTCAAATTGTTTGTGGTAGGTCGACCAGGCCACGTTTCCGTCAAACGTCGGAGGTTTGACTCTCATGCTGGAGGTGGTTGTCTCTCTCTCTATCTCGGTTGCATTTCTGACTTCAACAACCGGAACAGAACGTCTTCCTTCTAGCATTTCCATTCGTTCTTCTAGGGTGTCGAGTCGTCCATCGAGCACCCCCATCTTTTCTTCTATTATACTAGAATTTCCGCACACCGTTTCTAGTATCGTCTCTTCCATCTTTCTGGTATTTTCTTCTTGCTTTTTGGCGTTTTCTTCTTGCTTTTTGGCGTTTTCTTCTTGCTTTTCTTCCATCCTCTGCATCATTGTCATCATCAGCGTGAGTGCATTATCATCGACTCCGCTGTCCGACACAGCGAACAGAAAGCTTTCTGGGTCTTCGTCCTCCGCCACTAGCGCCTCTCTGAGCCGCTTTCGCAATACATCGTTCGTTCCTGATGTTTCCATGCTTCTTTTCTCCAGCTCGCGTTTGAGGTCCGCCTTTACCAAATCCTTCAACAGTTTTGTCGTCATCGTTACACCCCACACCTGACACCAGTGTAACAAAACTCGTTGGTAACTTTGGTAAAATGTTTTATTTTTCTATTCTTTCACAACAGTGACAACCGTTTACATGCTTTGGACAATTATGTCATATCGACTACGTTAGGATGCCTATCGACGCGTATTAACGTAAATATGATCTGAAAGAAATTTTTTCAAAATCGGTTCAGCCGCTCTTTTTTCTTAACCAAATAGACTCCAAAAAAGTAGATTTTACACAATATCTCGCGAATAAAAACTTATATCGACTTCGTAAGGGTGTCAATCGAGGCGTGTTAACGTCATTTTGATTCGACATAAATTTTATAAACATCGGTTTAGCCTTCTTTTTTTAATTATTGTTAAAAATAAATAACAATTATGTTTTAATGATTAAAATGATTACTTTTCTGTGTAATATCTAATTTAATTATTATTATGAAATATTTATCAAACTGGGAAGTTCGTCGTGTGGACCTCAAGGGTCGCACTTTAGTCCTAATAAACGACCCACCTCACGGCTTGTTATACTTTAAATTGAAGTGGCATCATCAAAGAAAACAATGTTGTTGAAGGGTATTGATGTTGTCACAAAAAGATCCAACAGGTTGATACAAAATCTTAAAAAAAATTTGCTAAAATTAAATTTTAGACTTCCCTCACTTTTTATAAATTTGTTTTACTGTAAAAAATATTCGAAATTAAAATTCATAAGTCTAATAAAAATTTCATTTAATTTACCTTTCAAACGTCAAATAATAAATTAAAACAAAAATAACTACATACCTACATGAAATTACACATTAAATTCTTTCAAATTATTTCGCCTCATTAATATTCAAGACCATTTATTTTTATTATCTAAAATGTATGACACTTAAATATTTAAATCATGATTTATATTAGAAATTAAAATTTTAATTCACAAATATATCAAGCAGACAAATTAATTATTTCTGAATTATTTATTACTTTCCAATTAAATGTAATATATGTAGATAAAATGAAAAAAAACGTCATAATATTTAATCGTGGCCCCATCTAAGATAAAGGAAATAACGTTTCTATAATATTGTTACAAAACTGTTTTCTGAGTTGGCGGAATAAATATTTATTTACAATAATTAAAAATTCAATAACAATAAATGCAACAACGAAAAGTTCTAACAATAAAAAAACTTAAACGGTAATTATTGAACTAAACGAGCCACTTAAATATCACTTAACAGATAACTATATATACAAGGATTATTTATTTGTAATTATTTATGTCACTGTATTTATATCAGATGTATTTCGCTGTTCAACACTGTCACAGTTAGGGCATGCAATTCGAATATTCGAATATAGCGAATATTCGGCTGCATTTATTATTCGAATAGTAATTCCTATTATTCGAATATATTCGAATTATTTGTTAAGAATTAAAATTGTTTAAAAACGGTTTACGGCGGCGCTAAAACATCTTACAAACGCTACACTAGCTCTAAGTTCTCGCTAGGGCGTGGGAGGGGAATCGAAACGGGGCGAGGAAAGTTTTTTTTTTGTTAATTATTGCATGTTTATTTGATATAACTATTTACTTACGTTACGTTACGTACGTGTACTTAATTGCTTGATTTGCTCTTCGCACGTGCTAATAGATGTATTATTTATTTGTGAAGTATTTTTTTTATAGGAGAGCAATATCCCATACTTTTTTGGTACTAATTAATAAAAATGCGTCTTAAATGCTCATTTAATATTTTTGTTTGAATAGGAAAAACAGAAAGAAAGAATTTTGAATTTTTTTGATTACTTAAATATGTTCATTTGATCAATGGTTCTCGGAAGCTATGTGCGCTCTAATATTTAGTTGATTTGATCTGAATTTTTACGTAACTAAGTAAAGTAAAAATGATTATTTGATCTCTTTTTAATTAGAAGTAAGCTGCTTTTGTTGTTAAAATATTGATTGGATTTACGGACGTGCAGTAGGCGTGTTGATTTTAAATAATTAAAAGTCATTTATTGAAGTTCCAGTGTTTTTATTACTTTTTCCAATTATTCGAATATATTCGAATATATTCGAATATTGGCTAAAATTTGAGCGAATATTCGAATACCTGAAACATCCGAATATTTGCATGCCCTAGTCACAGTACAATCTACACTGACTGATTCCCGTTGACTGATCAATATTTATATCCGCTTGATGGCACGACTCACCATTCACTGATTGCCGATTGCGTGGCACCGTCGACTGATCGCCTGTTCGCTTCACTCACTCGTTTATATACCTGCGCTGCCTAAGCCCAGTGTGTGCTCGTATTCTCTAGCGTTGTCTAGCATCTTCGCGTAGACACCAGTGTGTTCAACGTCAGACACCGCTTCTCAGAATTGTTGCCCGCCGTTCGTATACAGGGTGATCCGTAACAATACATTTTTAGAGACAATTTAATGTTTTTGAAAATTTGCTTGGTGATATCGGAAACCTATTTTTTAGAGAAAATATTTTTGTATCGCGATTTTCTAACTTTGCATTAGAGCGCTTAACCTTGAAAATTTGATAAATTTTCGTCTGTCCTACTCGGGCTGACGCCACATGCTTTGAAAGCTACGCGCCTCGATCTAGTCCACACCCTAATGAAAAGGTCTGGGCACGCCTATGCAACTACTTTCGTCCCGCATTTTCCATATCCGATCGGAATCATTACCTAAAAAAATTTGGGACGACTAGGGAATGCAAACTCGAGTCGTTATTGGCAATTCAAGATCTCGCGAGATAAGTTTGGGTTCGAGATTGGTAATTCGAGATCCCGCCAGATTGTCTGGCGAGATATCGATAAAGCTCGGCAATATCGAGATTTTCCCTACTTTTAAAAAGAACGTATTATTTTTTTATCAAAAATTCTTAAACTTAATGAAAACTACTTACTTGGGGTATTGCTGTTATATTTTGAAAATAAAACAAAACATTAATTGAATCTTGAAACAAAAAAATCAACGTTTATTTATGAAAAGTAATGAATAATAATCATCTGCACAGTGCACTACGCAATAAATCACACACAGCACACCATCATATGTCAATTAATTATTTTGGAAATACTTCTTAGGAAGCATAGGGTAAGTTACTATTAGTAACGTTCACGAACATTTGGTTTGAAATTATTGTTCTTAGACATATTCAGTATTCACTTAACTTTGTAATTTGTTAGCCATCTAATGCTTGTTATAAGTTAAATATTTGTCAATTTCACTCAAGAAAACAATTAAATTTCAATGCAGTCAGCACGCGCTCGTTCTTGAAATCTTGTTCGAAATCTCGACCATATAGGGTCGAGATCTCGAACGAGATTTCAAAAACGAGAGTGCCTGGCCACGAGATTAAATCTCGATTAATGGCTCGAGATCTCGCTAAATCGAGATCTCGCGAGATCGAGATTGCATTCCCTAGGGACGACCCCATTCTGGAAAACGCACTGTGTATAAACAGGAAAACACAATCAAGAAGCGATTTGATAAAATACATAATATAAATAGAAAACTGTTATTTTTAGAAATGTTTACACGTAGCTCTGTAAGCTAAAAACGTAATGTTTAATTTTAAAGTTTAATGTTTGCGTTGAAATGATCACAGGCTCAATAAAATGTTCGCATTTCAACATCACGTCTTAAATCTGGAAACAACATTGCAATATAAAAACTGTAAATCGAATGTCAAACGAAATAAAATTCAACTGACATTAACGGCGCTTAATGCAAAACAACTTTTAATGCTTCTTGCAGACAGACAGCCGAGGTACGATGAAATATGGGATACGGATCCAGCGCCGGATTTAATGATAGAGACAGCGTCCGACTCGAAGGACCACTTCGACTCACTTGAGGACGTACGAAATCGTCGCTTAATGCAAAACAACTTTTAATGCTGCTTGCAGACAGACAGCCGAGGTACGATGAAATATGGGATACGGATCCAGCGCCTGATTTAATGAATGACAGAGTATACAGCGTCCGACTCGAAGGACCACTTCGACTCACTTGAGGACGTACGAAATCGTCGCTTAATGTAAGACAACTTTTAATGCTGCTTGCAGACAGACAGCCGAGGTACGATGAAATATACAACTTTTAATGCTTCTTGCAGACAGACAGCCGAGGTACGATGAAATATGGGATACGGATCCAGCGCCGGATTTAATGATGGAGACAGCGTCCGACTCGAAGGACCACTTCGACTCACTTGAGGACGTACGAAATCGTCAATATTGTAGTGCTTTCAGAACTCATAACAGGACAATTTTATGGGTAGTTATGTTCATATATACTTATGAAATTATCAGGGCGGATCAGGGCGAATAAACATAAATTACTATAGAAACACAAGTGTGGGAAAGATACATTCCCGTACACCGGCCTGTCAAAAGTCACTTTACATGCGATGAATCCATACATGCATGCAAAGCAGCTATTTTTAGTGGGTATGACAAAAAATTAATAATCGATTTGTTCATATTCCCCGCCATTCGCACATATAGGTGACATATCTGCAGTTGCAATTATTGTAACTCAAAATAAAATACATTTACATAAACACGTCTGCGCAGTAAAATATGAATAAATCTTACTACACATAAATCTTAATTACATACATACAGGATGTTCCAAAATAAATAGCAAATATTTACTATTGTACACTGTAAGAAATGAGAAGGCCGATTACATAGATTATCGATGGTCCATTTGTAGCCAGCGATTAATCTGGTAATAGGCACACAAAGAGACAATGGCGTCGCAAACAGGTATCGCCACATCGCGTAAATTCCATAATATTATAGTAGGTAAAAATAAAGATACAACTCGACAAATATTTATGCCAATTTAATATCTATAAAAGAAAATAAAATTATTTGTGATGAACTTTACACATTCACACTGAATTTTATAAATAAATATTTGTAGATTGTAGACGCTCGACAACTGAATAAACTGGAGTCATTTTTTAACACCTTGTATAAATGTGTGTACATTATAGAGGTTGCATTTATTATGTATACGATGATTGAAATGGCTATTAAAGTAAATCACGTAGCAATCGACTATTCAACGATCGATTCTCGTCGAAATAATCAAACCATTTGTTCGAATCGAACAACGAACTCTCGCTATCGTAATAAACAGCGGCTCTCAGCTTTTTCTGATGGATTTAGCTATACTCGTATACCTCACGGCTTTTTAAATTTTTTTCACAGTATCTATCTACATAGATTAATTGAAATTTTCGAGTGGCCCCACTCCGGCACACGTCGAGCCGTCCTCTTCGACACAAGACACGTAGCTCATAAACAACATTTTTGGTACCCCTGTCATAACATGTACAGAGAATAATGCGGTACATTGCAATGAAATGCAATTAAGTATCGGCGTTGCCGGGTTGCGGTTTATAAGTACGACGTGTTACAAATTGTGGAATTAGATTTATTTTATTTATTAGTGTATTTGCCATATGGCACATACACTATTGGCGTCGGTCGGATGGCGGGACCTAGGGGTCGGACCAAAATTTCTCGACGTTTCATAGCCTCCTGAACAATTTGCCACCATTTTTGGAAATGTTTATATATGTGTGTGTGTGTGTGTGTTCGCAGCATAACTCTCGAAAGACTTAATTGATTTGAACAAAATTTGGTGCACACGTTGGAATCCATCACCGCACGGAACCTATTTAAAATGGGCCCAATCGGAGTATTTTAAGGGTTGTTTTTAGGGGTTGAAAAAAGTTTTTGGGCCCGAAAATACCGAAAAAAATTTCAGAATTGTTTCAAAATTGAAATGTAACCTTTTAGTAAAGATCAAAATGTGCTGCTAAAATTTTAATAAAATCGGCCCGACAGGACCGGACTTACAAATTTTATGAAAACACTAGTTTGCGGATAGTGATTTACTTACTGAAAAGTGTATTTATTTTGGTACAGAGGTTTCATTGATAATAATATTGAAATTAAGAAAAAAATATTATTTTAAGGGATGTATTAAGGGGTTAAATTTTTTATTTTGTCCAAAAACAAACCTAAGTTCACGTATTAAAGCCACAAGGCCTGTAGCAAATACACTATATTGTCGGCAGGGTTTGGCACTGCGACCCGAGTTTTTATTGTAGATTATAGACGCGTCGACAACTTAGGTCATTAGCGTCTTAATTACATTAAATAACAACTTCCTTAAAACTAAATTACATCACAAAACATCCATGAGCGGAGGTGGGATTCGAACCCACGACAGTGTGATCCAAAGCTCGCCTACGCAAACCGGTGGAATTAGAAAGAACGCGTAGAAGACGCGGTTTTTTATTTGCTATAAATCTTATTCGGATTCACAAGTAATCCATGCGCATATAAAATAGTGTCTCATGAATAATTTTTGATTTCCGTGCACAAATCTATGGCTTATCTATTACAAGCCTCGAGTTCTCACGTTCTAATCCGAAAAAAATAAAAATAGGTAAAAAAACTTTTAAGTTAAACGGTCTTATTTCAAATCGTCAGCTGTACCAAAAACTAGAAAATAATTAGGACACAAACCAAGGGGCATTTTGTGTCGCTGCGTCAGCGGACTAAGTTATAAAAACGTGGGGCGCATTTGAAATATTTCTGTTGGTGGGCTTGGAAACACATTTTTCTAGAATCTAGACAAGCCGTTCATATTTAATAATTATACAGTCGTTATACAGATTTTTATGCGCCCCACGTTTTTATTACTTATTCCGCTGACGCAGCGACACAAAGTGCCCCTTGGTTTGTGTCCTAATTATTTTCTAGTTTTTGGTACAGCTGATAATTTAAAATAAAACCGTTTAACTTGAAAGTTTTTTTACCTATTTTTATTTTCTAGTTTTTAGTTTGATTTCTGGCCCGTATCACTCCTCATTCTTTCAACTGTCCACCTCCTGATTCCATCATCAGACCCTCGCTACCAAGTTGAAATTATCATAATATTGTATTGTCACGGGAACTCAATGTGTGCAAAGTTTCATAAGAATCTGTTAAGTAGAAGTAGTTGAAAAAGCTGTCGCAAAATTTGAAACAAAGATAGTAACAAACAAATATACGAGGTCAAGCTAAATAAAACCGTTTAAAAAGGGACGAAACAGCGTTTGCCACTAGTGTAAAGTTAGCTGCCCTAGGAACGCTTCTACCTCCTGCGCCTTACTGTTATCAACCGTTCCAACTAATGCAGGGGTGTGAAACCAACGTGAAACTGGCCGCTCTCAACGTTTTTTTTTTTTGGACCAGTCTTCACAGAAAACTAGTAACAAAAAAGATGCAAACGTCGTCGCAATTTTCGATTTTACCTCGAAAACTTCAGTCGATATACAGGGTGAGTTCGACCACCCGTATCAGTCGTTTTTTTCGAAAACGATTAGTCGTAGAGAGTTGTGTCAAAAATTTGTATTATAAAAGCCCTAATAAAGAATCGAATGGTGATAATTTTTTTTCCCGGGAAGGTCGGCTTCCCTATTAGTTTGCTCCAGAATGTCCAGAACTCCGGAATTATAAATGTAACGATAGGTCGAAAGTGATATTGTTGAAAAGATCTTTAAAAAATAAGCAAGTTTTGTAGGAACATTTTTTTTATTACTGCCACCCCTGTTAAGTAATATTTGTTTGAAATTACTAAATTAAAATGTCATAATAACGAACTTCTTAAAAGTCCGCATTTAAAATCTAGTTACCTATCTATCGATCCTTAAACACTGAAGAAGTACACTCACAGTATAACCAGAAGAGCTCAGTAGTATGTATTAAAGAGTAAATGGAAGACAGTTTGAACACTTGTGACAATGTCTAAGGTTGCTAGATTTTTAATGCCGACTTCGATCGTTATTATGAAATTTTGGTAAAATAATTTCAAACGATTGTTACTTAACAGGGGTGGCAGTAATTAAATAATTTTTCCTACAAAACTTGCCTATTTTTTAAAGAGCTTTTCAACAGCACCACTTTCAACCTATCGTGCTTTCTAAAATTCCGGAGTTTTGAACACATAATAATTTATATTTATACTTATAGAAATTTACAGGGGTGGCAGTAATAAAAAAAATGTTCCTACAAAACTTGCTTATTTTTTAAAGATCTTTTCAACAATACCACTTTGGACCTATCGTTACATTTATAATTCCGGAGTTCTGGACATTCTGGAGCAAACTAATAGGGAAGCCGACCTTCCCGGGAAAAAAAATTATCACCATTCGATTCTTTATTAGGGCTTTTATAATACAAATTTTTGACACAACTCTCTACGACTAACCGTTTTCGAAAAAAACGACTGATACGGGTGGTCGAACTCACCCTGTATATCGAAGTCAGATCGATTAATTTCAACAAACAAAAGCATCTTAGCGTCCCAGCAACGGCAAAGTCCGTGTAGCTTGCTTGAGATACACTATAATAAGAGCAGACAGTGTGGTCCAGTGGTGAGCGTCGCGGCCTCTGGATCAGACTGTCGTGGGTTCGAATCCCGCCTCCGCTCATGGATGTTTTGTGATGTCATTTAGTTTTAAGTGAGTTGTTATTTAATGTAATTAAGACGCTAATGACCTAAGTTGTCGACGCGTCTATAATTTACAATAAATAAAAATACACTATATAATACAGGAAACGGCCCGTGGCTCAAATGAGTTTGAATTTAATTGTAATTGTATTTTAAAGACCACCAACAGCTAAGGTTATTTGGGCCTAGCACCAATTCATATTTTCAATTCATTATTATTTTTTTTTTAATAATAAATTGAAAATCCAATTGACACTTTTACCAGCTCTCGGGCTAGAACTCGGGAACTGGGGACTTGTAATAGAGAAACCATGTAAACAACAGCGCCGCTACACTCTCGGCTACAAATGAGTTTGACACCCCTATGCCGTAGACGGTGACTTAATGTCAGTCTACTGTATTAATATTAATCAAGTATGTAGCAGATTCAATTGGACACATTATTACACGGCGTGACCGTTCCGAAGCGCAGCATAGTAAAATCATTAACGTAAGGCAAATAAATTTATAACAACGGTAGCTGTGAAATGTTTGTAAAAACATTAACAAAGCGTTAAAAATCGATTTCGCGTTTATCAAGACGTGTCATAAATTCACAACAAAACTAATTAATGTTTCACAGCTTATAGTTTTTTTTCAATGCTTCTTTTGTGTACAAATAATATTGTTAATTTCAATAAACATTTGTTTCGTTCACGTGGAATTCGTTAACTCGCTAACAGATGGCAGTAAAAAAAACGGTCATTTCTCAGTGAGGTAAAAGATATAAGTAGAGAAGACATACAAAAAAAAATTGTGTTTTAAAGACCACCAACAGCTAAAGTTATTTGGGCCTAGCACCAATTCATATTTTCAATTCATTATTTTTTTTTTTAAATAATAAATTGAAAATCCAATTGACACTTTTACCAGCTCTCGGGCTAGAACCCGGGAACTTGTAATAGTGTCAACGAGCCTTAAGGCCCGTTGACACTATGCTAGTTGACTAGCACCAGCTTACTAGCGCTAGTCGACTAGCACTACTAGCGTTGTTTACATATTGGTACCAGCAAATTAATACATTTTACTGTTAATCTGGAAGTTTAATGAAAATAAGTAATGTACCGGATTTGTTAATTTTTTTTAATTTTACTTTTCTCCAAACTGTATGTGTCTCTTTAGATTCAATTTTTTTTCTTTACCATATTTACGGTCAAATTTTTCATTTTCATTTCACGTTGTATGTATTCGAATGCACTATTCCGTTTATCACGATTTTCGTAATTTCCATCGCGAACATTCCACAAAATTTCGCATTTATACAAAGTAATAAATTTTAAGGTATCACGTTCAGTCCATCTGTTAGTTGGCGCCATTTTGAAATCGCACGACTAGCAGCAAAAGTAGAAATGTTTTTAACTTTACTGGTACTAGTCGCACTAGCACGGTACTAGCGCTGTGTGTGTTTTTAAAGACCACCAACAGCTAAGGTTATTTGGGCCTAGTACCAATTCATATTTTCAATTCATTATTTTTTTTTAATAATAAATTGAAAATCCAATTGTCACTTACCAGCTCTCGGGCTAGAACTGGGAACTTGTAATAGAGGAACCATAGCAACGCCATGTAAACAACAGCACAGCTACACGCTCGGCTATTCTCAAGCCCGGTACTAGCGCTAGTAACCTGTTTACATTATACTCATGTACATAAGAAATCTGTACTGCTGATAGATCAAAAATCGTGAAGCCAACATACGTGCGGGTATATATTTCTGTCTTTTTTTATGGGAACCCAGCTGGCAGGTTCCTGATTGGCTACTTCCATAGACAAAGACAGAATTTTTAAAAGAGAGCAGGTATACTATTGATCACTGGGGCACTGAGGTTTTACGTCAATGGCATCCATGACATATTTCTTTGTCTTTATATTTTTAATATTATTATGCCCAAAAAGATCCGAAACCTGTGTTTATCACTATGAATTTCAAGGAATATGAGTAAAAAAACTGTTTTTAACAAAATTAAACTAGGTTACGTTATAATGACAACAGCTGTCAAGCGTTTTGTTTACATTTTGTTTGAAATGAAAGATATCTTTATTTCAACATTTTGTTCAGATGGAACGTTCGTACATCGACCAATGACATCATCGGAATAAATGCGGAATAACTTCGTCAAAAGAGACACAGATATATTTTTGCTCTCTTTGTGGACTTCACTCACCGCACATTGAGTAAATGGACAATCCGCGGTATATAATTAAAGTATATGATTATACTAGTAACATGCTAGTCGACTCGCGCTAGTCAACCAGCATAGTGTCAACAGGGTATTAAGAAAATTTTCATACTTCCTTTTTTTTCAGGCAAACCGATCTTACCAAGGCGTACGCCATAAATCAGACGATAGATTGTAAAGAACACGAACACGAAGCGCGCGCGCGCGCACAATATAGCCAAGGTGCTGGGGCATCATCTCACGTGAGCTGCTAACGAGACTGCGCTCCGCGAGAGATGATCCATCGCGATAATAGCCCGTGTCTTCACCTTTACCATTCTTTCATTCTCTCACTCACTCACTCTCACATTCTTCATATACACTCAGGTAGGAGTACCACGGAGTTTTACACTCGAAAGGTCTTCTTTATGCATCACCTTGAGGCACAATAATCAATACAGTCGACTCTTGTTAATTCAAACCTGCGATAATTCGAACCTCTCTATAATTCAAAGTTATCACGAGTTCCCTACAAAATCTCTTTATATTTCGAACTAAATCAATACATTTTTATGCACTTGGTAATTCGTACGAAAAAATCATTGCTATATAACAAAACGACGCGTTAATTCGAACTCATCGGCGTCCAACACTCGACAATTCAAAGTTGCAGAGAGAAAGAGGCGGAAAGATTGTAAGTACATACATACATTTTGCGACAAGTTCAAACTTGTATCAACGTTTGTTTGTTGAGCCTTTGTTTCGAACCATTTGATATTTCAAACACTCGATAATTCGTAATATTTTAAGAGTCCCTCGAGTTTCGAATTAACGAGAGTCGACTGTACGTATTTTTAATGGGTGATAGGCTTGTTAACCGTAAAAACGATTTTCCGGGATTTCTTGGATGTAGAAGTTTTTGTATTTATAGAATAAATACATTAGAGATTAGAATAGAATAGAATAGAATAGATATACAGGGTGCTGAAATGCTTTGCGGGTAATAGGGATTTAACCCGTAAAATCAAACTTTCGCGATTTCCTGCTTTCCTAATTATTTTAGGAAAAATATCTTCGAGTATAAGTTTTAGAACATAAAATTCTGCATCTAAATCATTAAACAAAATTAATTTTGCATGCTTTGTAACGGCAGAAATTTGATATGAAACATAAAAAAATAAATATACAGGGTGGTGACCGTGACTGCTGCACATAGGAATTTAACCCGTAAAATCAAACTTTCGAGATTTCCTGCTTCCCTAATTATTTTTAGGGGTCGACAAGACAAGAATTCTTGTCTTGACAATAACTTCTTGTCTTGTCTTGAAAAAAAATCAAGAAATCTTAAAAAATCTTGTCTTGACGTTTTCTTGACATCTTATGTCTTGTCTTGACTCAAGAAATTTCAAGATCTTGAAATTTCTTGATTAACCGGTGACACCGTACATGGTGATTCCTCGCCGGCGAACTTTTTATTGCGTTGCGTGCTAACACGGTTCCCCGATCTTTATTTGTTTTCTGACGAACGCAAATAACTCAGAATCTTGGAAGTATGAAATTGAAAAATACTTAAATGAGCCTAGGACAGAAAATTCTGAGAATATACTTGATTGGTGGAGAAGACACGAAAATGTCTACCCGTCGTTATCGAAAATGACCAAGGATTTTCTCGGAACGCCAGCAACATCTTACATCTGTAGGTACCTGCGGAAAAGCTATTTTCAAGACCAGCTTTAACAATAACAAAGCCAAGAAATCGGTTAGGCGTTGACTCCATAAGAAGTCTTATGTGCCTTAATTCATGGCTTATATATATGTGTGTGTGTGTGTGTGTGTGTGTACACGATAACTCTCGACAGACTTAATCGATTTAAACGAAATTTGGTACACACATTGGAACCCATCACCGCACGAAGCCTATTTAAAATGGGCCCGATCGGGCCATTTCAAGGGTAGTTTTTAGGAGTTGAAAAAAGTTTTTGGGCCCAAAAATACCGAAAAAAATCTCAGAATTGTTTCAAAATTGGAATTTAACACTTTGGTAGAGATTAAAATGTGTTGCTAAAATTTTAACAAAATCGGCACAACAGGACCGGACTTACAAATTTTATGAAAACACTAATTCGCGGATAGTGATTTATTTGCTGACGGGTGTATTTAATTTGGTACAGAGGTTGCATTGATAATAATATTGAAATTAAGAAAAATAATATTATTTTAAGGGATGTATTAAGAGGTTAAATTTTTTGATTTTGTCCAAAAACAAACTTAAGTTCACATAATAAAGCCACAAGACCTTATTAGCAAATACACTATATTATTGTCGGCAGGGTTTGGCACTGCGACCCGAGTTTTTTCATTTATTGTTTTTAATTTACATTTTTGTGAATCGGTCTAGCAAAAAACGTGTTCAATAAATTAAAATAATACGTTATTTTTATGGAATTTTTGCTCATGAGCTGCTCACAGTTATGCATTCTAATAAGTATTTTTTTGAAAATAATAAACAAAAACTATATAATACCCGCAACCACAATATTGTTTTAAAGCATAACACGACATTTTTTGAAAAAAGTCCTACCTATATAGGCTATAAAATTTTTTACAAATTGCCAGATGAAATAAAAATCATAAATAAAACAGAATATTTTAAAAATAAATTAAAAAAACATTTTTGTAATACTGTGCCTTATGATTTAAAGGATCTTTTTTAATATGTATTATATTTTCCTGACGTTTGTATCCACATTAGTGGCTTTTCAATAAAAAATTATTATTATTATTATTATTATTATGTTATGTTAAAATATGTTATCTTTTTCACAAATAAATATACGTTTTAGCGTTTTCATTGTTAGTCAAGATATTTCAAGATTTCTTGTTTTCTTGACAAGAAATCTTGGTATTGACATAACATTTCTTGTCTTGTCTTGAAATCTAAAATTACTTCTTGTCTTGATCTTGTCTTGAAATCAAGACAAGATCAAGACAAGATCTTGAAATTTTCAAGAATTTGGCGACCCCTAATTATTTTAGGAAAAATGTCTTCAAATAATAGTTTTAGAACATAAAATTCTGCATCTAAATCATTAAACAAAATTAATTTTGCATGCTTTGTAACGGCAGAAATTTGATATGAAACATAAAAAAATACATATACAGGGTGGTGACCGTGACTGCTGCACATAGGAATTTAACCCGTAAAATCAAACTTTCGCGATTTCCTGCTTCCCTAATTATTCTAGGAAAAATATCTTCAGATAATAGTTTTAGAACACAAAATTCTGCATCTAAATCATTAAACAAAATTAATTTTGCATGCTTTGTAACGGCAGAAATTTGATATGAAAATGTCAAAATTACCTCAAAAACAGATAGCGATATCATCATTTTGTTCAAGTTCCATGGCTATCGCTATCTGTTTTTGAGGTAATTTTGACATTTTCATATCCAATTTCTGCCGTTACAAAGCATGCAAAATTAATTTTTTTTTGACCTCTGTTGTCGAGCGTCTATAATCCACAAATATTTTTTATTGTGTCTACAATACACTTCCATTTGAACTTTTCTCGGTGCTCAAGCTATGGTGTTATACATTTTGCGTCCACTAGTGTAGTTGACTTAGACAATATTCTATACCCATTAACGCATCCACTACAAAACTTGTTCAATCTATACCTGTACCATACTATACTACACTTCTAGTCTAAGAGGCAGCGACGGATTTTCGTAACTATCTACATAACGCAAAATAATATATAATATAGTGTTCCCCATTTGAGGATCTATGTCTGGCAGTCTTTCTCCTTTGCGTTTTAGGTGGCAGGTAGAAATTAGACCAATTTTTCATGTAAGAATGTAACATTATTAATTCTTAATTATTAAAGTTGTAATCTTTAAACAATTTCGTCACCACGGTACGCATCTAAATTTCGTTTGATATATTTTTTTTATTAGAGATAGTGGAGTTTTAACAATTTTTTTCGAAGTGTTTGCAACATTTTAGTTTGGAAATTTAGAATTACAATAAGTATATATGACACCCTTTATATTAAATAAATGCCAGACCTTACGTAAATATACATCAAACAAGCCGTGAGGTGGGTCGTTTATTAGGACTAAAGTGCGACCCTTGAGGTTCACACGACGGACTTGCCAGTTTGATAAATATTAATTAATAACAATAATTAAATTAGATATTACACAGAAAAGTAATTATTTTAATCATTAAAACATAATTATTATTTATTTTTAACAATAATTAAAAAAAACGGCTGAACCGATTTTTATAAAATTTATGTCGGATCAAAATGACGTTAACACGCCTCGATTGACACCCTTACGATGTCGATATAATTTTTTATTCGCGAGATATTATGTAAAATCTACTTTTTTGGAGTCTATTTGGTTAAGAAAAAAGAACAGCTGAACCGATTTTGAAAAAAATTTTCAGATCATATTTACGTTAATACGCGTCGATTGGCACCCTAACGTAGTCGATATCATTTTTCATTCTAGAGATTTCGTCTTAGAAAGAAATGGACACATACGTACGTACGTACGCACACACACACACACACACACACATACATCTTTCTAAAAATAGTGTAGTGCCCTTGAAACATAAAAATTTGTTATACATTTTGATTTCGATTTTCGGACCCATTACAATAACTTCCAATGGGAAGTTAAAAATGTTTTTTTATTATAATCAAGTCTGAAGACATGATAACAATGATTAATCAAGCAGCTAATGTTACTTTATGTATTCTAAATTATTACTCATTAATATAAAATTAAAAGAAGTGTTGGATTATTAGATACTTACATGAAATAATCATATTTTTTACCTGTCTAATTTCTATACCTGCCACCTAAAACGCAAGGCAGAAAGGCTGCCAAACTTACAGGTTCTCAAATGGGGAACACGTATTTTTAATATTATTTTGCTTTACGTAGACACTTGAGAAAATCCGTCGCCAGCTCTCAGCCTATATTTATACATACACAACGCCGTTCAGTAAAAATGTAAAATAATGGACTTCACCACTAAAATAATGATAGCAATATACAACAAGTGCTTGGCAGAGTTAAATCCAACGTTGGTATAGCGGTTTAAAGATTGATTACTAAAATAACAGAATGCGTGTTGGTATTCTTATTTTATTGTACGTTTGTTCGCTGTGTTTTTATAAAACGATGATAAATAATTGACAGCATGGTTTCTTTAATAAGGGTCTGTTCACACTTGGATTTATTCCAGTTCGTTAAAAGAGGGTCTGAACTTCACCCAGTTCAAAAGATGGCACCACCATATTATGTAGTTTAAACCAATCTTTCTCACAACATGGCGGCTTTTATATTAATTGACAGCATGGTTTCTTTAATAAGGGTCTGTTCATACTAGTCGAACGTCTATAATTCACAATTCATTCATTCTGTTCACACTTGGATTTATTCCAGTTCGTTAAAAGAGGCCTGCACTTCACCCAGTTCAAAAGATGGCGCCACCATATTATGTAGTTTAAACCAATCTTTCTCACAACATAGCGGCTTTTATATCGAAAATACAGTCAATTTGTGTGATCTGTAAGATTCTATAGCTGCCTTGGTATTAAACATTTTTGGGTTCATGTATTGAAATTACTAAAAATAAGAATTGAGATTGAATTTGAAATTTTTTTTCAATGACAAGGCAATTTGAGGCATTAAACACCTAAATTTTAAGGCAACAAATGGATATGCTGAAGTTCAAGACGAAATTGTTTAATAATAACGGTAGAATTTTGAATAATAAGTCGCTCATGACAGATACTGTAACATTGTGGCTGCTATCAATAACTAAAAAGTGTATCTATTGTCTAAGAGAGGGCTCTTCGTTCGTTTTGTTTACATAGATACAAATGTTAGTTTTGAATTTCGTGTTCAGTTCGTGTTTTTCAAAGGTTTTGTGACTGATTGTGTTTCAAGTATCGATGCGGAAAAGTCGATGCGCAAAAGTGTAAGCGTGGAGTGACGTCAGACGTGCATTGACTTATTGTTCGTTTAGAGTCCTCTATAAGCTAGTAGTCGAACTACTCAAAATATTTCAAAAAATTAAACTGTTCAAATTATAGTTAAAATATTACATTAGTACGCGAGCTACTTAAAATTACGAATTATTTTTTTTTCTACTTACCATACTGAAGCAGCCATTCCGAAGTAATAAAGGAGAAGAAACACAATGGCACAGTTGGGATTGCGAAGTCCGTCCTGGACGAGCAGGAAGTGACCATGATTCGGATGACAGCCGACGGCACGACGCCCTGCAAGCGCTCTGACGCCCCAACCGACGGAGCACAGCATGTAGCAGAATGCCAGCACCGCCAGCGGACGTTCCGGAAAACGGAGCCGATTATCGTCAACCTAAAAAAAATATTATTTAATGTAGGTATAATACAATAAAAATGTCCGTCTCTGATTTTAACTCATAAAGATACAATTTTTACAATTTTCAAATTAATACCAGATGACCAGTACCTACGCATGTAAATAACTGACGCGTTAGTCCAACACGTCTGTTATTTACGAGCATCTAAAGCGTCGGGTATTTAAGAATATGCGATCAGTACTCTACTGCTATATCTTAGTAGAGGAATAATAAATAAAATTGTAATATTTAAAAAAATATTACCTATAAGTTTTTTAATAAATTCCTTTATTAATCCAAAAATAATTATTTATAACTTGATCATATAAATGCTGGAATAGCAATGTAGAATTTTACAGTTTAAGGTAATTACATAAATCCAATATCATTAGAACGACGAATAGCTATATAATCATTAATTATACTAATATATAAAATAAGCTAGGGCTGAACAAAATACATTACAAAAATAATAAATAGGGATGTATAGATAAAGATAAAATGTATTGTCACAAATATATAAAAAATGGACAATTTGATACATAATTTATGTTCTGGTTCCTACATATTACCCAGTGGAATAAGCTTATTGCTAACATATTGGTTTTTTTATATTTGGTCATATGTATTACCATAATTATTTTTTTGTTATAAACGGAAAAAATTTAAAAAACCATACGCCAGATAATATTGAATATTATTTACTGTAAATAGGGATGTAGGGAAATAATCTCAAAAATCTTAATATCGCTTCTGAGTACGTGAGTCGTATCGCGCAGAATTAGGTTAATAATAGATAATTATTTTGTTATTTGAACCTTTACAGGTATTGTGTACAAGTCACAAACAGAAAATGCGTCTCGCAATTGTATTCCACCGTTCTTTGGGAATTGGCGTTCCCAGGAGCCCGAGCTCGTACCAGTCGGTTTGTGTATGCCGGCTGGCAGATTCTAATACACAAATGGATTATTAATTGTTGTGTTGAAGACGCTAATGACCTAAGTTGTCGACGCGTCTATAATCTACAATAATAATAATATAATAATAGAATTTTTTTTATTTATTTATTGTAAATTATAGACGCGTAGACAACTTAGGTCATTAGGGTCTTGATTACATTAAATAACAACACACCTAAAACTAAATTACATCACAAGACATCCATGAGCGGAGGCGGGATTCGAACCAACGACAGTCTGATCTAGAGGCCACGACGCTAACCACTGAACCATACTGTTCTCAATAACAGAAAATGCGTTCCATCAATATTAATATTTTTCAAATATCGTCAAAGGTTTAGATATAAATAAATAAATCTGGCAGCATAGCACTCGAAATCAAGGAGGTGTCATTACATCACAGCACTGAAGAGGTGAAGAAAGCTCTGTGTTATGAGCTGCTATAAGTAATAAGCAATTTCTCATGGCCTTGGACTAAACTTCGAATGAATATATCAGATAATTGAGTTTAGTGAACCGTTTAAATGCTCTGCAGGTCCGGCCTCACGATTATTTTAGTTCTTCGTGCCAGAGCATATTTTAAGCAATTTTTTCTGGGCGACACTAGAGTTCGAGAGTAAAGGTACGTGCAGTATGGAGCTGGGATTCTAGATGGTAGCGTAGATCATAGCATCATTTACATTAAGTATCAAAAAAGTAGAAAAAAAACACGAAGCAAAAATTATGTCGCTCAAATGTTGACCACCAATTTCTCTACAGTGTACCAGTCTCTGAGAAAAGTTCGTCATGTGACTCTCTCCGATGTAAACTGACGCGCTGCTAGTGAGTAAAGACAAACATAGTTAATTGGGCCACCTGTCTGTCGCACAATGTATTAAGAGTGTAGTGGAACAAGGACAGGTGGCCCTATTAACTATATCTATCTTTACCCGCTTTCTACGCATAGCGAGGTATAGGGAGTAAGCTTTCCAGCATTACTTTATTTCAGTGATTGAAACCAAACTTCCACCCGAGGAGAAGAGAATGAGACCAACTCCCACCCGCCCGGACACCCTACCCTCACTTAAGGTACGTGCAGTATGGATCTGGGATTCTAGATGGTAGCGTAGATCATAGCAGGGCTTGCTTAAATTAATGCATTGTTATATATGCGAGCGTACACAACGAAGCAGTGAGTGTAGCAGGTAAAAGCGCTGTTACAAGAGCTGCTAGATTCAAGAATGTATCTCACCATTCTTTCAGCGTGCTGACTACTACAATCAACGTGTGACAACTGTCAAATGGCCGTTACAAGTTTCGCAATGGATGTGACTAGTTTAATAAGTGAAATTTTGCTAGTTTTTATTTAATTTGTTTTGAGTTTTTTCTAAGGTGTATATTTAAAAGTTCCATATACGTAAATATTCAAAAAAACATAGTTGTTAGCGATTCTGCCTGTTTCATAAAACGCGCTACATGAGTAAGTCGAAGTGACTGGCCTATACCCGAAAATATAGACCCTACGTCAAAAGTGTCGACAAAAGTAGTGATGGGCGATACGAGATATTTTTACAATCGAAACAATTGTAATCGTTCATAATAACAATCGAGTCCACAATCGACTCGGAGTTTGATTTTACAATCGAAATGTTCGATTGTTCAAGTCGATTATTTGCCACATAGGTTATAGCAATAGCAGCGAATGAGAATCATATAATCGCGATTCAAGGTTATATGCTAGTTGACTGACGTTCACGTGACTCGTTGATTGTTCACTGTTCAGCCGATACTCACTAGTGTGTGATCTCTTCACTATTGAATTCGTATTACGCGATTACTGCACAATCGACCGTCGACTTGACTACAGTTGTTGAGTGATGAACGCGCGATTGTATATTATGTGGCTCTCGACAGTGTACGATTCAGTACTATGTGACTCGGTCTCGGTGAACTATGAAACAACAATCGAGTTAGGGTTGCCAGATGCCCCGTATTTTACGGGTTACCCCGTTTTTCAGGCTAAGATAATACAAAAACCCATAATTTCGAAAATAAAATACGGGGTAAATAAAGCTCCAAGTTACAAGTCAAATGTAAATTTAAGTTATCTTGCAAAGATTTTTATATATTTGCTTCTCAAAATGAAGAGCTTTTTAAAGCTGTTTCTTCTAACTATAAATATAAATTTAAAAAATATATTATCTTCATTAAACATTGCTGTTTTAATTGTCTCCCGTAAAAATATCTAAAACCTGTATTTTTTATACTGGTAACCCTTTAATCAACTAGCGGCAGGTGGCGACCCTAAATGGAGTCTAAGTGACAACCATCGAGAGTCATCGAGATGTTTGAACAATCGAGACAATCGACTAAAACATCTCGTACCGCGCATCACTAGACAAAAATGGTCGATAAATTTAAATCGATTCTGCGCGGAAATACTGACTGCTTGCTGCAACTTAACTCATTTTAAACCAGTCTACTAATAATAATAAAACATAGGTTTGTAATAGCTTATGATGAATAAAAACAACCAGTTATTAAATATCCAACTACACTTAGCACCCGGTTTATGACCGCGTGTATTTATATTGGTTTATTTGTTTGCTTATTTGTTGTGACAGATCTGTCATAAATAATTATTGTAATTAAATTTTCCATTGTTTCAAAAACAACTGCTTATGCACTTCTGTATTTTATATGATCACTATAGCGGTTCCGTCCGGCTTCGCCCAGGTGCTAAGAATTTATGATTTACTAGCCGTCACCCGTGGCTTCGCCCACGTATATTTCGATTTGATTTATTATCCCTCCCCCCTCTCGAGAAATTCTCCTCCTGGGAAGCAAAGCCGGTGTTTATTCGCTCGAATGTTATTAATATATAACTCACTCGCTTCGCTCGTTCGCTCAAATTTTATTAATACATAAATCACTCGCTTCGCTCGAATTTTATTAATACACTACTCACTCGCTTCGCTCGTTCGCTAATATATTATTAATATATTACTCACTCGTTTCGCTCGTTCGCTCGGATTTTATTATTACATTACTCACTCGCTTCGCTCATTCGCTCGAATATTAATAATACGCATTGCTGACTCGCTTCACTCGTTCGCTCGAATTTTATTAATACATTTTTGCTCACCTACGTTATATAAGGAACTCCTGTGCAAAATTTCATGCTTCTAACTTCAAAAATGATGAACTTCCATACAAACTTTCATCCCCTATTTAACCCCCTTAAGGGATGAATTTTCAAAAATCCTTTCTTATTACTCATCTACGATATATAAGGAACTCCTGTGCAAAATGTCATGCTTCTAGCTTCAAAAATGACGAACTTTCATACAAACTTTCATCTTCTATTGAACCCCCTTAGGGGATGAATTTTCAAAAATACTTTCTTATTGCTCACCTACGTTATATAAGGAACTCCTGTGCAAAATTTCATGCTTCTAACTTCAAAAATGACGAACTTCCATACAAACTTTCATCCCATTTTTAACCCCCTTAGAGGATGAATTTTCAAAAAAACATTTCTTAGTGCTCACCTACGTTATATAAGAAACTCCTGTGCAAAATTTCATGCTTCTATAGCTTCAAAAATGAAAAACACCCTTTTATCCCCTATTTAACCCCCTTAATTGATGAATTTTCAAAAATCCTCTCTTAGTGGGTGCCTACGTCACAAAAGGAACCTACTGTCCAAATTTCAAGTTTATATCTTCAGCGGTTTGACCTGGGCGTTGTCTGTCAGTCAGTCAGTAACGGAACTGTTTTATATATATATATATTACCCCCCCCGCGAGAAATTTTCTCGCTTCGAATACTTGCCAACAGTTAATAATATTAGTATAATAAAATAATTATTGTATTTAAATTTTCCATTGTTTCAAAAACAACTGCTTATGCACTTCTGTATTTTATATGATCACTATAGCGGTCCCGTCCGGCTTCGCCCAGGTGCTAAAAATTTATGATTTATTACGCTCCCCCCCCGCGAGAAATTTTCTCGCTTCGAGTACTTGCCTACAGTTCATAATATTAGTATAGTAGGTATATTAGTATAAGTCAAAAAATCCTTCACCCCCGTTTTACTGTTTAGTCGTGGAAATAATTGTGTGTATGCGCCCGGCCTAAGACTCTTATATAACCTCTGTAGTCGAGCGTCTGTAATTTACAATATCTATCTGCCATACTACATTATTGTAGCAAACCCCAAGATGTTACGCCACTGCCTCCAATAGAAATCACGAGAAAGAAAGGTTACAGTAGTAAAGCGTGGAATGGTATCGAAGATCCTGAACAACGAGTACCTGCCGGAATGTTCTAGAGAACGCAAGAACGTACTAGGTTGGGCCGCGCAGGGTATATAAACAAGCCGGTACGAGTGAATCGGGATCAGTCGACGGTGTTACGCAATCGGTAATTAGTGAATGGTGAGTCGTGCCATCAAGCGGATCAGTGATATAAATATTGATCAGTCAACGGGAATCAGTCAGTGTAGATTGCACTGTGACAGTGTTGAAAAGCGAAATAAATATGATATAAATACCGTGATATAAATTCACTTGATAAAATAAATATTAGTGTAGTCAATTGTATATAATTAATTGTATATAGTTAAGTGTTATTTAAGTGGTTCGTTTAGTTCAATAATTACCGTTTAAGTTTTTTTTATTGTTAAAATTGACTTTTCGTTGTTGCATTCATTGTTATTGTATTTTTAATTATTGTAAATAAATATTTATTCCGCCAACTCAGAAAACAGTTTTGCAAATAAATAGATGAAAAATACCTACAGAGAAATGTGTTGTAGTAAATTTTGTTCGAAGAATTGGCAAAAAAAAAGAATCTGTCAGACACTAAAATATTAACGAGCATGCAGAGATCACCCTTGAAAATATTTTTGAATGCTTTGACAGGAATGTAAAAACCTTTTGTTACGGGATTTAAGTCTCTTTGACGTTGGGTTCGACTCTCAAAATGTACTTTTGTTGTGTAACACCTTCACCTGACAGCTGTCTGCCTGATATAACGCCAGTGGCGTAACGTCACGCGGGGGCTAATAGGCAAAGTATATTATTAGTCTATTTATTTTGAAGATAGAGTTATTTGAAAAAATACATATCAACAATGTCACTTACCTAATAGCTTACAACAAAATAAATAGGTAAATACTATTAAGAAATTGTTTTTTTTTACTTTTTGCTTGACAGAAAGCGACTCTTTTTTAGACTATTTCTGGCTGCCATGTACTTTATCGCAGAGCTGGGGAGTATTTTGTATCTAAGATACGTCTTGTTTGTATCTTAGATACATCTTATTGAAAGCATCTGTATAATATACAAAAAAAAAATTTCTTCTCAAAAATATCAGATATTTAAGATTTTTTTGTATCTTAAATTCTTGTATCTTATAGATGTTTGTATCTTAGATGTCTGTATCTTAGATACTTTTTAATGAAGGTATCTGTATCTTACTTCTCAAAAATATCTGGTATCTAAGATACTTTTGAAGTATCTAAGATACTTCGGAAGTATCTAAGTAGCTAAGATACTTTTTAAAATAATTTTTAAATTATAATTTAGAAAAAAGGGTCAGTCGATGGCACAAACTTTTAAAGTATCTATATGATACTTTTAGAGGTATCTAAGATACTTTTGAAAATATTTAAAATACTTTTTAGATAGGTAGTAGTATCTACGTTGCAAATGACGCCGCATGTACTAACACTTAATTTTAAGGTCACCAACAGCTAGGGTTATTTAGACCTGATACCAATTCATACCTATGTTCAGTTTATTATTTTTTTAGTATCTAATACATTGAAAATTCAACTGATAGGTACTTTTACCAGTTCCCATTAGATTAGAACCTGGCAGCTGGGGGCTTGTAAAAACCAAATCTGCGAGTAAAATTGACATTCACGCGTACGAAATGCAAAAGCTAATAATACTATAATAAGATGTGAAAACCCTTCGCCCTACGCCACTGCATAGCTGTGTGTACCTGTAATAATATTAATGCTGCTGTCCGATGCAAGTGTTCAGACTCCAATATTTGACTTTTGTATATTACTTATATACAAAATCATAATAATATATACACGGGATAACAGACATTTTTCGATAGAAGCCAGAATATTTTTCTAAAAAAATTTAATTTTTTTTTTGCCAGAAAAAAAGAAAAAAAATCGACCAAGTGCAAGTCAGACTCGCGCATCGAGAGTTCCGTACAAAAAATAAGGAGTTAGGTAGAGGTAAAAAATTAACAGATTTAATTAATAATTATTTAAGCTTGTTTTTAAAAAGTTTTTTTTAGTTAAGTATATTTTATTTTGTTCTTTTTAGTGTTTCAAAATTTTTCCATATCAAATTTAATTAAATTAATTTTTAAATTAGTGAAAAATTCCAAAATGTTTACATTATAAAACTTTTTAACAAAAAAAAACCTCCTTCAAAAAGGTACTAAAAAGAGTAAAATAATGAAAATTTGAGGTCTGTGCCAACTAAAATATGAAGTTGGTTAAAAAAAAGAAGATATTAATCATACTATAGTACTAAACTTTTTAACCGACTTCATATTTTAATTGACACAGACCTCAAATTTTCATTATTTTACTCTTTTTAGTGTCTTTTTGAAGGAGGTTTTTTTTTTGTTAAAAAGTTTTTTTATTTTTTACTTTTTAGTGTCAAAAAGGAACATTAACCTTAAAGAATCACACGCCGTTACTTACTTTTATTAAAATCAGCCGAAGTACTGAACCGATTTTGATGAAATTTTTATGGGACCACTCTGAAAGTATATCCTTTCAAATAAAAAAAAATTTTCAAAATCGATTCATAAACGAGGAAGTTATCCGCGAACACACATAAAACATAACCACATAAAAATATATACGGTCGAATTGGAAGTTTAATTAGTTATTTTTCTTTTTTGTCGTTTTTATCACTTGGCACTTTCTGTTAAGCCCCGTGAGTCATGCAGAGATCTGTAGGGAATCAACGCGCGGACCGATGTCGGAGACTGGAGAGTTCTTGAACATGACAGATCGCTTATGAATATGTATATTTCTCTTACACATTGTAATGATAATGCCATGGCATGAACGTACATTTATTGACGTTTGACACCAAACAATCTGATTTATAATGCATCAATACTATATACAATACTTTCCAATCTAAACCTCACAGATACGTGCAGCACTTCACCAGGCTTTCTAAACATTGTATGAGGAGTGTCTTGACTCGTGATTATCATATTATAGTCAGAAGCTTCGGCTTCAGTCATCTTCGGTCAAGAGTTAACCTTCGGCAAAACATTTGTCTTCGGTCAAAATTGGGCAATTTTACCGAAGTCGAATGTTGAATTTACATAATAATCTAGTTATAGTGCTTGTATTATAAAATAAATAATAACAAGCCGTGATATAAATGACTACGTTAAGATACACGCAAACTATTGAAAGCATCGCGAATAGTGATGAGCAAAGCAAGACTAAGACCAAGACTTGGACAGTCTTGGTCTTGCTTATTAGTGTATTTGCCATAATATGGCACATACACTATTGGCGTCGGTCGGATGGCGGGACCTAGGGGTCGGACCAAAATTTCTCGACGTTTCATAGCCTCCTGAACAATTTGGCATCATTTTTGGAAATGTTTATATATATATATATACATGTGTGTGTGTGTGTGTGTGTTCGCGGCATAACTCTCGAAAGATTTAATTGATTTGAACGAAATTTGGTAGACACGTTGGAATCCATCACCGCACGGAACCTATTTAAAATGGGCCCAATCGGACCATTTTAAGGGTAGTTTTTAGGGGTTGAAAAAAGTTTTTGGGCCCAAAAATACCGAAAAAAATCTCAGAATTGTTTAAAAATTGGAATTTAACCCTTTAGTAGAGATTAAAATGTGTTGCTAAAATTTTAACAAAATCGGCACGACAGGACCGGACTTACAAATTTTATGAAAACACTAGTTTACGGATAGTGATTTATTTGCTGACGGGTGTATTTAATTTGGTACGGAGGTTGCATTGATAATACTATTGAAATTAGGAAAAAAAAATATTATTTTAAGGGATGTATTAAGGGGTTAAATTTTTCATTTTGTCAAAAAACAAACTTAAGTTCACATAATAATGCCACAATGCCTGTATTAGCAAATACACTATATTGTCGGCAGGGTTTTGGCACTGCGACCCGAGTTTTTTTATCTTGGTCTTGGGTATTAAGTCTTGGTCTTGCTCATTATTTCTGAAGTAAGAATTTTTAGTTTAGTCTTGTGTATTTGGTATTGGTCTTGCATATTCGGTCTTGGTATTGGTCTTGTTCTTGTTCCTTCGGTCTTGGTCTTGTTAGTCCAATGATAGTCTTGGTCTTGCTTTTTCGCGAGACCAAAACCAAGACTGCAAGACCAAGACCAATTTTGCTCATCACTAGTCGCGAAGTGCGATGCAGCGAAGCACGACAAAAAACAAATAAACATCGGCCTTAACACGAACGAACAAATGATAGCATGATTTGAAAATTGCAAATTATACAATCTATCTTTATGACTAGCTGCTTCGAAGATCTTATCAACTTTATTATGCACTGCAGGAATAAATTCATAAACATTGTTGCTTTAACATTAACATGCAATAGTTATGTACTTATAAAATTAGTTAAGCACATAAAATGAAATCTTATTTATAATTTATTTAATGACAGGCAAGTAATTTTAAAACGTTTTTCATAATTTACTTGTAATTTTATTCTTCTTGTGTGAATTGTCAAAAGCGATCAATTCTGTTTCATCTCTTTTATTAACCGACTTCAAAAAAAGGAGGTGGTTCTCAATTCGGTTGTATTTTTTTTGTTTGTTACCTCAGAACTCCGTCATTTATCAACCGATTTGGAAATTTTTTTTTATTTGAAAGGATATACTTTCAGATTGGTCCCATAGAAATTTCATCAAAATCGGTCCAGTAGTTCGGCTGATTTTAATAAAAGTTAGTAAAGGCGTGTGATTCCTTAAGGTAAATGTCACTTTTTGACACATCAGACAGCGTAAGAAAGTCGGTTTAATAAAAGTGAGTAACGGCGTGTGATTCCTTAAAGGTTAATGTCACTTTTTAACTCTAAAAAGTAAAAAATAAAAAACTTTTTAACAAAAAAAAAACCTCCTTCAAAAAGCCACTAAAAAGAGGAAAATAATGAAATTTTGAGGTCTGCGCCAATTTAATAAAATACGAAGTTGGTTAAAAAGAAGATATTAATCACTATACTATACTTTTTAACCGACTTCATATTTTATTAATTTGGCGCAGACCTCAAAATTTCATTATTTTCCTCTTTTTAGTGGCTTTTTGAAGGAGGTTTTTTTTTTGTTAAAACGTTTTTTTAAAACTCTCCCCCCTATACGGACGGATAGAAACAAACAAGTGATCCCATAAGGGTTCCGCTTTTCCACAACTAAAGTGAACTCTGTATACTAATATGGATAGTTGAGAGCGATTAAAAAATGGATATTGTATGTGGACAATGTTCAAACACATATTCTTCAAGACATTATTGTTCACAAAATTAGAATGAAAACTTCAGATAAGGGTTGCAATCTAATTTATTCTATAAAAGTCGATCAATGTTTTGACATTTTAAAATAAAACCTAATTTAATATTATTATTTGAGATATTAGGATGTCCAAAATTTATACAGTAACAGTGTTCTTGAGATACTGGAATGGAAAAATGAAAAGTTTTATTTTGAAATGTCAGAAAATTGAACGACTTTTATAGAAAGAATTATATTATAAGCTTTACCTGAAGTTTTCATTCTAATTTTGTGCACATTAATGCCTTGTCTTGAAGAATATTGTAACAAACCCCAAGATGTTACGCCACTGCCTTGAGCAGAAACCGCTAGAAAGTCAGGTCACAAATGAATTCCGAGAAATGTATTTGTTTGTTGTAACACACTGGTAACCGCGCGAAGATTATAGACAATACTAGAAAAATCGAGAAACATTGTGTTTCAGGTATATAAACAATGATGAATCGACAATCAGGATCAGTCTACAATCAGCGTCGTGATCAGTCAGTAATCTGTGCGCCACGAATTAACCAGCGAAGTACGGAAATAAATAGCAAATAAACAAAACAGTATTCTGTGGACATACTTGATATAAAATAAATAATCACTGTATTTGTTAAGTGTTATAATTACCGTTTAAGTGTTATTGTTAGAATTGAATTTTCGTTATTGTTATTATTGTGTTTATAATTAAGTATTGTAAATAAACATTGTACATAAATCTTAGTAAATAAATATTTAATTCCTCTAACTTAAATACAGTTTTGTTACAATATGTATTTGAACAATGTCCACATACAAAACCCATTTTTTAATCGCTATCAACTATCCATATTATAGTATACAGAGTTCACTAGCTAATTGTTACGTTCGTTTAGGTGTGTGTGTGTGTTTCAAACGACATCAAGATGGGGTATTCGACCAATCAGATTGGACCCTGACTGCAGGGCCTAGTCGCTTGTATTTCGTAGTGGGTATGGCAAAAAAAATTATCGATGCTTTCAAGATTTCTATAGACGACTCATCGTAATGATTTTAGTAAACTTTTAATTAAAAATAAATTTAAACAAAGAACCTTGTGTGAAAGAAGTACCTACAACGTTTACTCATTCAATTTGAATAAACATTCAAATTCTGTTAAAAGATTTTATGAGCGCAGAAACAAAACTTTCATTAAATAGATTGCAAAATACATTTTAACGGGTGTGTTAAATACAACACGATTCAGTAGCGTCGATTTAAAAAAAAAACTAGGGTGCTGTTTTATGAAACCACGGTTCAAGTGAAACTTTATTGCCATAACCCGAAACGCTTTTAACCCGAAATCGCCGAAAGTATATAATTTTGTTTACGTGGTTTTGGTAATGTAGGTAATTTGAACCCTGATCAGTATGGAGACGAACGTATAAGAATCCAGATTCTATCGTTCGTGATCAATGGGTATTTGATGTGCTTCTCGACTGAATATTCGTAAGATATTAGTTATGTAGACGTAAGATATTGAATGAATGAATTGTGGATTATAGACGACAGAGGTCATTAGCGTCTGAACGTAAGATATTAGTTAGGTAGACATACAATATAGTTATGAACATAAAAGTCGCTGCTTTTCGATGAGTACTGGTCTGGTCGATACGCTTCGATTGGACGCGACGTGACGATTGAAAAATAACGAAAAAATTAATATTTTCTTCCTTTTTTCTTTGTGTTCGAACTATTTCCTGTTTATTTTGATAACCTAAAACTCTAAAGTATTTAACTGACACTTGCAGAAATAATGCAAATTGTTTTTTCAAAGCATGCTTATAATATAGCATCTGTTTTGTAACGTTAAAAATTCATTTTGTGAAAATCGATTTTTAACCCTTAAAATTCACTTAGCGCAATAATTGTGAGACCTTTTGCACATATGTACTTCGAGGCCTTTCAAATGACACTTCGATCGCCAAAATCGGTCCAGTAATTTAGGAGACAGTCGCACAAAAAAAAAAACGCCTGGCCTTAGTGATGCGCGCTACGAGATGTTTTAGTCGATTGTTCAAACATCTCGATGACTCTCGATGGTGGTCACTTAGACTCGATTGTTGTTGTTTCATAGTCCACCGAGACCGAGTCGCATAGTACTGAATTGTACACTGTCGAGAACCACATAATATACAATCCTTCATCACTCAACAATAATTGTGGTCGAGTCGATGGTCGATTGCGCAGTAATCGCGTAATACGAATTCAATAATGAAGAGATCACAGAGTAGTGAGTACCGACTGAACAGTGTGAACAGTGAACAATCAACGAGTCGCGTGAACGTCAGTCGACTAGCATATAGCCTTGAATCGTGATTATATGTATTCTCATTCGCCATGCTATTGCTATAACCTATGTGACAAATAATCGATCTGAACTATCGAACATTTCGATTGTAGAATCAAACTCCGAGTCGATTGTGGACTCGATTGTTATTATGAACTATTACAATTAAAAACATCTCGTAATTTTGAAAAGATGATGGCACTGTTCCAAAAGTTCGTGGTATAGTAGCACCTACGCCATTGAATCAATTACCGGATGAAATAATTGTCTACTTGTTAACGTCTGGCGCCTTCCAGAAGCATAAACGCTAATTTGTTTAAATATTTAGCAAGCAAATTATTTAATGATGCAATTTTTACTTCGATGGTGGGCTGTTATGCTCATTTGGAATAGATAAACAACAAATATAATAAGACGTTTTTTGTGTACATATTTCATCCAATTCTTTTCCGATTTTACGGTCACTTTTTCAAAGCCGTTTATTGAATAATTTTGTTGAACAAAAAACAATAATATCTATTATACATCGTTTATTAAACGGTTTTATTTAGCTGGACTCCGTATATTTGTTTGTTTGTTACTATCTTTGTTTCAAATCTTGCGAAAGATTTTCCAACTATTTCTACTTAACCGATTCTTATGATTAACTTTGCACACACATTAAGTTCTCGTGACAATACAATTTTATGATAATTTCAATTTGGTAACGAGGTCTGATGATGGAATCAGGAGGTGGACAGTTGAAAGGATGAGGAGTTTGCATAATGATACGCGCCAGAAATCAAACTAAAAACTAGAAAATAAAAATAGGTAAAAAAACTTTTAAAATAAACGGGTTTTTTTTAAATCATCAGCTGTACCAAAAACTAGAAAATAATTAGGACACAAACCAAGGGGCACTTTGTGTCGCTGCGTCAGCGGAATAAGTAATAATCTGAGACTTTTAACAGACTAAAATAAAAACGTGGGGCGCATTAAAATATGTATAACGACTGTATAATTATTAAATAAGAACGGCTTGCCTAGAAAAATGTGTTTCCAAGCCCACCAACAGAAATATTTCAAATGCGCCCCACGTTATTATTTTAGTCTGTTAAAACTTAAAAGTCCCACATTATTACTTATTCCGTTGACGCAGCGACACAAAGTGCCCCTTGGTTTGTGTCCTAATTATTTTCTAGTTTTTGGTACAGCTGATGATTTACAATAAAACCGTTTAACTTAAATGATGTAAATTCTAATCAGAAACTTAGCAGACCAACGAAACAAAACAAAACACAGGATAGAAAGGCTTATTGTTGAAGCAATTTGATCAAATTCAACTCTAGGATTGGATTTTTCATTTGTTTGTTTAAAGATTCTGACATGAAAAGTATATTAAATGATGCAAATTCTAATCAGAAAACTTAACAAACCGACGAAACAAAACAAAACACAGGATAGAAAGGCTTATTGTTAAAGCAATTTGATCAAATTCAACTCTAGGATTGGATTTTTCATTTGTTTATTCAAAGATTCTGACATGAAAAGCATATTAAATGATGTAAATTCTAATCAGAAACTTAGCAAACCGACGAAACAAAACAAAACACAGGATAGAAAGGCTTATTGTTAAAGCAATTTGATCAAATTCAACACTAGGATTGGATTTTTCATTTGTTTATTTAAAGATTCTGACATGAAAAGCATATTAAATGATGCAAATTCTAATCAGACACTTAGCAAACCGACGAAACAAAACCAAACATAGGATAGAAAAGTTTATTGTTAAAGCATTTTGATCAAATTCAACTCTAGGATTCATCTTTTCATTTGTTTGTTTAAAGATTCTGACATGAAAAGCATATTAAATGATGTAAATCAGAAACTTAGCAAACCGACGTTCCAAAACAAAACACAGGATAGACAGGTTTATTGTTGAAGCAATTTGATCAAATTCAACTCTAGGATTGGATTTTTCATTTGTTTGTTTAAAGATTCTGACATGGAAAGCATAAATAAAGTAAATACAGAAAACTTAGTAAAGCAACGATCGACGTAACAAAAAACAGGATTGAAATATTTATTGTTAAAATAATTTGATCACATTAAAGCCTAGGACTGATCTTCATTTGTTTGTTTAAAGATTCTGGCATGAAACGCATAAAAAATGTAAGTAGGTACTAACCAGAAAACTTAGTAAAGCGACGATCGACGATACAAAACACAAAATAGACCACGTTTCGAGCCAAACTTCAGCCAAACTCTTATCCGCCGTATCCCAGAAAACGTCGGCGTCGCAAAGGGGAGCACATCTTCCGGTATGGTTAACGTAAACATGCAACCTGGGACAATGCGCCGAAAAAGACGTTGCCTGGACCAAATTAGTTATCGAAGGAGCGGCTCCAACTTCACCGGGACCTTCCATACACATATGTTCATGATTATTTTCTTTCGGAAACTTGCTACAATTCAACGCGGCCGGCCAAGGAAATCCGAAACCTTGCAAAACAGGATAACATCTCGACCGAACTGTTTCGCACAAATTCCGACAAGGACCGATCGGATTCGCAACTTTTTCCGTACACATCGGCACGTACACTGAACACAAAAACAAATGCAACTGGGAACTGCAACCGTACTGGATCAGGGGCAGGTAAGTTTGTAATGTCAAATCAGCTTCATTTTGTAAATCTGTTCCCATGCCGGTTACATTATAACCCAAACGTCGGCACAGGTCGACACGAATAGGTTCACATTTTGTTTGCGTCGGTTCGGAACAAGTCAACGCCAACAAGGATAACAATAAACACAAAGGAAACGTTTTCGAAAACATTTTTTTGACACTCACGAGACGACGTGAAAAACACGTCTTACTTGTAACGATATTCTCGACCGACTGATTTGAGATTTGAGAGCAGCTCCGATGTTGCTGAACAGTGAACCGAAGAACTGTTCGCTGAGCATGATTAGTGCCAGAGCACAACCAGCCGGCCATGTGTTGCTTGTGTTCTGTTTACGGTCGGCGGGGCGGCGGCGGGGGATAACGAGGTACGCCGACGGACCACGATGATGCTCCCCCAGCCCCCTGTACGCACTGCCTATTTAATGAGGTACAACATACCAGGAGGGTATATGGTATGGGAAACTGTAAAAATCTTTCTTCCGTCGATGACCGTGGTCTAAAGGCACCAGTAGGATAACTTACGCGTCAATGAGGACCACCATATTTTTATTTGTCAAATAGAGCTAGTGGCTGCAGTGCTCCCGGCGATAGGACGGATTCCAAAACAAAAAAAAAGGTGTACGTCAAACGCTTACATTTTTACAAGCTTTTATTTAACTTGCAATGTATGTTAGTTAGTTAGTTTGTGTGTCTGTTTAGATCAAAACTTGCAAGTCAATTTTGAACAACTTCCACGTATCCGATCTATTTGAAATTTTGTACACATATGCATTCCCGATGACAATACATGAATAAATCGTTTTTAGAAATAAATTCAGTCCCTAAGGGGTTCAAACGGGGATATAGGGTTTTTTTGACTAATCAACGCTCAAGCCAAATCACTGAAGCTAGAAACTTGAAATTTGGACAGTTGGTTCCTTTTCTGACGTAAGCATCCACTAAGAAAGGATTTCTCGAAATTCAACCCCTACGGGTGTCAAAGGGGGGGTTAAATTTTGAAAGACTAAAATGAACAAAATAAAATTTTAGTATAAAAAACTTTTTAGAGACAAGCTTTTATTGAAATGTACTAAAAAGGAAAAAATAATATTTAACAATTTTTTCAGCCGTTCTTTTTCCTTAACCAAATAGACTCCAAACAAGTAGATTTTACACAATATCTCGCGAATAAAAAATTATATCGACTTCGTAAGGGTGTCAATCGAGGCGTGTTAACGTCATTTTGATCCGACATAAATTTTATAAAAATCGGTTCAGCCGTTTTGTTGTTTTTTTTTTATTATTGTTAAAAATAGATAATAATTATGTTTTAATGATTAAAATGATCACTTTTCTGTGTAATATCTAATTTAATTATTATTATTAAATATTTATCAAACTGGGAAGTTCGCCGTGTGGACCTCAAGGGTCGCACTTTAGTCCTAATAAACGACCCACCTCACGGCTTGTTTTAAATTGTGTTTTTAAAGACCACCAACAGCTAAGGTTATTTGGGCCTAGCACCAATTCATATTTTCAATTCATGATTATTATTTTTTTTTTTAATAATAAATTGAAAATCCAATTGACACTTTTACCAGTTCTCGAGCTAGAACCCGAGAACTGGGGACTTGTAATAGAGGAACCATAGCAACGCCATGTAAACAACAGCGCCGCTACACTCTCGGCTATTCTCAAGCCCGGCTTGTTTTAAAGTTGATTTCCGCAATTAAGTAGGTAATTATATCATATTCTTTTCGATCTTCTGTACGTCCGTTTTTGATGACGGATTTCTGAAACGCTTTATCAAAAATAAGTGATGGCCCGAGTCGTTAATTAAGAAGAATGCACAAAGAATGTCTAGTGTTGTCCGCAACATATATACCTATACAGAACCACATCTGGCTAGCTGACTGCTTGACTTGTTGCTTTGCATAAAGAGGAGGCGTTCTCTTCTCTTATTTGCATACTAAACAGCGGTGACGAATAGGTGGTGCGATGGTAAAACTATTACAATACCTCGTAGGTAGGTACAATATGGAAAAAAAATTCACAGATTTCGCAATCCTTGCAACCATCGAGGACATTGGAAATGATAACAGCATATATGAGACATAATTAACTGTTTGTTATACACACAATATTTATCAATGCACTGTTTAGTTTTGTCAGGAATAGCCCTATTATTCTTCTGTTATATACGCGTTCACTTTTGCTTGATTACTTAACTTTTAAATGGATTTTACTACAGTATTTATTAACATTTGCTCAAAAATAACACCGCAGATCGTCGCAAATACCTCTCAATTAACTAGACATGATATAAAACACATTTCGAAAAAATTGCACTTGTTCAATTTTGCATGATTGCTCCTCACGTGATCGTGACACCGTTGTCTTTTGGCCTTGAACGAAAACTCGTAACTCTGCCCCCATATACGAACATAAACATTTCCAATGTTAAAAACTTACCGTTCGCTTCTTGTCACCGGCCTGAAATCGGTCATTTTACAACCGGTTTGCATGTATGAAAAGCAGCTATTTTATAGGGGGCAGGACAAGAAATAATATTTCTACAGGAGAATCAGCAAAATATATTTTTTTAAAAATATAATATGAATTATGAATTTATTATCATTACCTTTTTTTGACAATTATAAAAATACTTTTAGAATTCTTAATTTTTTAGTTTTGTATTTTGGAAATATGTAACAAATTTTATTGAGTAGATATCGGCTTCCGTCATTATTTGGTCATTTTTGAAAATTAAAAAAAAAAAATGAATTGATCGAAACGTCGACATTGAAAATAACCAAATATTGATCCAAAAGTCATCAAAAAATATTGAACAAGTAACAAATTCATCTCACATTTTTTTTAAATGTTTGGCAGCGCACGGTATTAGTTAAGTGCATAAACACGCGTCCACACTGGAATATATAATTTAGTTCATCAATTGTTTAATAACCATGACTAAACACCAATACTTAAACCAAACGGCTGTACCTCTTTTGATTTAGACTCTCGAGCAAGAGTCTAGACGGCAGACGCTAGACAGATAATGACGAAAAATTAAATTACGATTTACGCTGGGTTTCAGAAAGCGTTGTAAAAAAATCTGATTTGACTATGACCTTAGATTTTTATTTATTACAAGCTTTTATTTAACTTGCAATGTATGTTAGTGTGTTTGTTTCTTTAGGTCGTCAAAACTTGCAAGTCAATTTTGAACGACTTCCACGTATCCGATCGATTTGAAATTTTGCACACATATGTATTTCCGATGACAATACATGAATAAATCGTTTTTAGAAATAAATTCAACCCCTAAGGGGTTCAAACGCCCAGGCCAAATCGCTGAAGCTAGAAACCTGAAATTTGGACAGTTGCAGTTCCGTAAGCATCCACTAAGAAAGGATTTCTCGACCCCTCTCAACCCCTACGAGTGTCAAAGGGGGGTACAACTTTGAAAGACTAAAATGAACAAAATAAAATATTAGTATAAAAAACTTTTTAGAGACAAGTTTTTATTGAAATGTAGGTACTAAAAAGAAAAAAATAATATTTAACAATTTTGTTTCATAATTATTATAAAAGCGGGGGTTGCGACTAATAAACTATCATAGAGATTACAACCCCCGATTTTATAATAATTATAAAACAAAATTATTAAATATTATTTTTTCCTTTTTCGTACATTTCAATAAAAGCTTGTCTCTAAGAAGTTTTTTTTACTAATATTTTATTGTAGATTCTAACGCGTCAACATCTCATGGCATTAGCGTCTTTCAACTATACTAAACAACAACTTTCTTAAAACTAAATGACATCACAAAACATCCATGAGCGCAGATAGGATTCGAACCCACGACAGTCTAGTCTAGAGGCTGCGGTACCAAGTACGCTATCCACTAGGCTATACTGCCCTCCTGAGATTTAACAAGGTTCGGTGTGGGCACACCCTAAAACTAGAGTCATAATGCTATTATCGATTCAACTCCTTATAATGGCAGCAATGAAGGCGATTGTATTGCGCATAAACAACGAATGTACTTAAGCCTCACCTTCAATAATAATAAAACTTTATGTATATTTAACTATACCATGGTATTATTTAATATAGTGTACCAATAGACGCTAATGACCTCAGCTGTTGAGCGTCTATAATCTACAAACTCCAAAAATTCCAGATGAATAACGAGATGGTTCCTTATTCAAGGCCATAGCCGATTACCTGTCAAACTCCTATGCTCCCAAATTTGCCTACCTTATCCTAATTTCCTATACCTACCTAATTCCTCCATTCGCATATTGCTATTAAAAAAATAAAGTTGAAGTTTAAAAAATGTTGAAAACAGCGGGAAGTGGTAAAATGGAAAATAGTAATGGTGCGAATGGCGTCTGTTATGACATAATGTCGAGAAACGGACGTTAAACGCATTATTATTATTATTATTATTATAATCTACTAACTCTCCCTATAGAGTACCTATACCACATCAGATACAGTTAAGGCGGTTAGATTATTATTCTTATTCAACTCAGGTGATTAGCGTCTTCAATACAACAATTAATAATGCATTTGTGTATTAGAATCTGCCAGCCGACATACACAAACCGACTGGTACGAGCTCGGGCTCCTGGGAACGCCAATTCCCAAAGAACATTGGAATGCAATTGCGTGAACAACTACATTCCAATGTCCCCCCTGGGGGGACCCAACTGGCACAGTATGTAATCCCAGAGCGTAGCATAATGGGGTACAGAATTCGTAGGGTAAATTCATCGGTTTACGTAGATTTCGTAAATAAACTAAATGACATTACAAAACATTCATGAGCGAAGGTGGGATTCGAACCTACGACAGTGTGATCCAAAGGCCTGTTACGCTAACCGTTACACCACACTGTCCTCGAAAAATTAAAATCTCTGCAGACACAGGAGAAGCCGATGAATTCCGAGACTTTCCCAGATATCCCAATCTTCTAGCAATGAGCCAATTGAAACAAAGTGCAACCATCTTATCAATCACGACTATTCTTGAGTTAATTTTAAACTATTGTTATGCTATACGATTAATTATAACGATGAATGTAAATCTGCAGGCGTTATTTAGTTAGAGAGTATTGGTATCAGTGCTTCGTAAATTAAATATCAACTGTGAGATATTTTATTGGTTGTTACTGAGAAGTGTTAACTCGCCAGCATAGTCGTTATGCAGAGACCTCGAGCTGGCTCAAGCAGACGTGTTAACGCTTTGACGGAATGGAATTTATCTGCTGTCTTCTTGTATGTTCTTATATTTATGCAGATTCAAGTTTACAACACCAACGCAATGCTGCTAGTCGGTGAAATATGCGACTTTCTTGAGTAGCTTTGCTCTTTCCTGTTTAACAATTTTAACTCTCAAGGTGGAATTACAGTAAAAGACTCCGGATACTGTGATATCCTTAACTTCCTTGACTTCGACGCTATTGTAATAGAGCGAGAGCTAGTGACAATTTTTTGGTGTTATTTATTCAAAGTCTTATTTTTGTGAAGATGTTGAGGGAGGCATATTGAAGTGTCCTGAGTAAGGGATTTTGCTAGATAGCGGTATGGGAGGGATGCAGACCGCCCCCAACATGTAACAAAAAAAATGGTCACAATTATTATTGCTTCCAGGCTGAAACTGTTTGTATAGCTTGTCGGTGATCCAATAATGCCATTATAATATGTGCAGATCGATTGGTCAGTATTAAAGGGGTGGCAGATCACCCTAAACGTGTCATGTACCCGACGAAATTTATATTATTAGTTCAAGGTTCAAATTTTAATATGTTGTTACGGCGACTGTTTTAAGCATATATACTTCAATTTGCAGAACAAAATGTCGGTATTAACCTCTTCTCGTAGAGGGAAACTTGCTCGCCTAGGTGTTTATATCGTTCTCCAAGGGGGTTAATACCGACATTTTGTTCTGCAAATTGAAATATATACTTAAAACAGTCGCCGTAACAACATATCAAAATTTGAACCTTGAACTAATAATATAAAATATTTCGTCGGGTACATGACACGTTTAGGGTAACCTACCAACGAAACGTTGTGTAAACTGATAATAGAAACAAGTTAACACTTATATTTAGCTCTTTTCACCCTTAACCACACCATCAATATTAGATTAGATTAAATTAGAATGAGGGCGCGTAAGGCAAGCCTCGTCAACACTGCGACCTTAATGGATCTATTGTGTGGCCCTGACTTGTTTATTCCTGTGCGAGGTTAAGGCTTTGGATGAATTTGGATCTGAAATTTTTCCGAATTTTTTTTTTAAACGTCAACACCCACGCGCGTGCTTTTGGTCCGCCACTGGTGATGCGTAAGTGAAAATTAAAGTCGACAATTTTATGAACACGGTGTTACTGTCTCGCTATTGTGCGCGAGTTTAAAAGTCGCGGAGTCGCGAGGCGGTCGATTTCAAACGCGATGTAGAAAATGCTTCACGTCAGAAGGATTGAGAAGACATGATTGATTGTGCTGGCCACATAAGTTGTTATAATTCGACGGTCAAATGGCAAAAACGTTTATGTCGAATTTTTGGAACTCCTTTCTGTATCTTCAACTAGATTTCTGGATCTTTATTAACATTGGAAATGTTTATGTTCGTATATGGGGGCAGAGTTACGAGTTTTCGTTCAAGGCCAAAAGACAACGGTGTCGCGATCAAGTGAGGAGCAATCATGCAAAACTGAACAAGTGCAATTTTTTCGAAATGTGTTTTATATCATGTCTAGTTAATTGAGAGGTATTTGCGACGATCTGCGGTGTTATTTTTGAGCAAATGTTAATAAATACTGTAGAAAAATCCATTTAAAAGTTAAGTAATCAAGCAAAAGTGAACGCGTATATAACAGAAGAATAATAGGGTTATTCCTGACAAAACTAAACAGTGCATTGATAAATATTGTGTGTATAATAAACAGTTAATTATGTTTCATATATGCTGTTATCATTTCCAATGTCCTCGATGGTTGCAAGGATTGCGAAATCTGTGAATTTTTTGTATAGCACTAACACTAACCAAGTATTTGGGTATGCCATTGACTTACACTACTGGACGTACCCTAAAGTATATCATAGTTATTTCGGATTCACATGAGTGTGGAGGATAGACTATGGTTGTGGCTCATCTTTACGGTACTAGTTTGAGAGAGATAGAGATTGACCACTCATCCACTTTTAAACCAATTTACATGAATGAGGAGAGGATAGACTATGGCTGTGGCCCATCTTTACGGTACTAGTTTGAGAGAGATAGAGATTGACCACACATTCACTTTTTAACCGCTAGGGCACGTCCATGGAGTGTAAAGTCAGTGGGGTATACCAAGAGATTCATCAGGTCAGTAGCTGTTCTAGGGTTTTTTTATAGGGTGAGTCAGTGTTGGGCATGGTGATTTGAAGGTGGACCAATAACTATTCCCAAAATTTCTGTGCTTAATAAAATTTAAACCCAGATTACTTGCTATAGAATTTACAAGAAAAATTGTTGAAATTTCGAGGGTTAAAAACGTATTTGAAAGATAACCTAGAGATTGGGGATTATGCCAGGGTGAGCCATGGGCCATGGCTCACCCTCTGGCGCCGCCACTGCATCAGGTCCATCATGAATGGACGAAGCATCTACTCACGAGGGCCCAGTATTGAGTGGAACCTGGTTGGATGTCGGAGAGGCACAATGAGCCCTTGTAGGCCTGAATGCAGCGAGGAAGAATTATTCTACCCGCTAATTTATCGATCTCTCTGATCTAGCCTGTACTCTTGGTTTCGTGTTAAAATCGGTTTTGATAGAAACCATACCTTAAAACCCGATTGATGCCGGATAAAATACAGTCTTCGGTTCTCTTTAGAGATATTGTGTAAATATTCTGATCGTATACATTGACAGACACTTATAACCTCAAAAAATGTCACACTTTGAGCGTTAGATTGTTGATTTCGTGGCAGATATTCTTCTAGAGTCTGGGGATTGATGGCATCAGTCTTTCCGTTTAAATAATTCTACAAAAACAAATCATATGCCGTAAAATCAGGTGATTTCGCAGATCATGATAGTTACCTACCGTACATCGTCCGAACGAGAAATTCTAGCTGCGTTTCAACTAGCTACCTCTTACCGTTTGTGAGATAGAACCTTGCGACAGACGGGCACACGGATGGACGGACAGACATCGTAGGCAGGGTAATAGGATTCCATACGGAGTGAGGAACCCTAAAAAATCGACATAAGCGGCTTTGCCTTGCGGCCGCCTGAGTTCTTATATTATAAGGATATGTTTTTAGTGGAGTACTGAATATTTAAAACGTCCTATTACAACCACAACGAAATTATGTAGTCATTCCTCAACTTTGAATGCAAACATCACGAAGGTGATGAAAGAAAAACGCCGTCCTTTTCAGCCATTCAAAAAAATATTTCGCTGGATGAATATTTTTTTATGAAACATAAAAGCAATTAATTGTCTAGTGTAGCCTATTTATAATGGGACATTTTAAAGAGTCCTTCTAACTCCTAAGACCTAAGTGGAGCATAGGACCTCTACGAAATTTTTAAACCTCTTTCTATATCTTTTGCTATGTTTTTGATTGTTAACCAGGTCATTCCTTGCTCCATAAGTTCTTCCTGAACAGTTCTTCTCCAAGATATTTTGGGTCTTCCTCGTTTACGATATCCCTGTGGGTTCCATTCTAGTAGTCTAGATGGGAGTAATCGGGACATTTTAAGGAGTGTATTAAATAATAATAATAAAGTTCCTATAACTCCTTAAAGTGGATCATATAGGGTCTCTACGAAATTTTTTAACCTCTTTCTATCTTTCGGTTATGTTTTTGATTTGTAACCAGGTCATTCCTTGCTCCATAAGTTCTTCCTGAACATTTCTTCTCCAAGATATTTTGGGTCTTCCTCATTTACGATATCTCTGTGGGTTCCATTCTAAGGATATCCTTGCTATGTCTTCATCTGATTTCCACAATGTGTCCAATCCAATTCCATTTCCGGCGCCTTATGGTCTTCCAAATTTCTTCGTGATGATTTTCACGCCTCCAAAGTTCTTCAATTGAGACATGTTCAACCCATTTATCCTTGAGGATTGTTCTAAGACATTAAGGGATGTATTTAGAGATTGAAAATCCTTTTTGACACCAAAAACACCGCAAAAAATATCGAAAGTGTTTCAAAATCGAAACTGTTAACCCTTTAGTAGAGAATAAAACGTGCCACTAAAATTTTAACAAAATCCGGGATACAAAGCAAAAAAATTCCAACGATGTGTAAAGATCCAAAATTATTTTTTTTGTGTAATATGCAAACTTACAGCTTTGACTGTGCACAAGAGTAATTTTATGGCGCTCCCGTATTATTTTTGAACCTCGTTAAAGAATCAGATTAACTCCGATTGGCCGCACCTATAAAACTTCAAGTTAAGAGTTTGTACAATACGTCAAATAAATATCTATTGTATAGACTATGTAGACGGATTATATTACATTATAAATTATAATAATTTATTATTATGCATTTGAACACCTCCACTGATAAAATTATTATTATATTATGTACCTACGGATATTGAATATAAATAGAATTTATCAAGGCTTCAATACCTACAGCTGAAGCCGTGAGATCCACATACTGTCATGAGTGTCAGAAATCAGAATACACAAGTTTGATTTCAGCTTGAACACATATTTTTTACCGACTTCAAAAAAGGAGGAGGTTCTAAATTCGATCAGTATATTTATTTTTACCCGACTGCCGAAGAAGGGTAATGTTTTTCGGGTCTATGTTTGTAGGTAGAGTGCCCGCGGTGAGAGATGAAGCCAGGCACGTCATCAATAATATGCTAGTGAACGTCTGCTTGCCCGCAGACAGTGCTGGGTACACAAAACTGCACATTGGGTTTTATGACGTTAGGTACAATTTTGGCAAACTGCTATTCATGACAATAAACAGCCAATAGCAAGCTAGAAGGCGGGCGCAATGCATTCACGTTACTATGACGCGGTGGCTTCATCTTTCGCCGCGCGAGGTCTATCTATGTATCTTGGATTTTGAAAAATGAGATGTCTATTGATTCGTTATAATCTCACGAGTGCTACTGGGTATATGACGTCACGGAAAATTCAATATGACGGTCGCTAGACGCTATTTTGCCAGAATGCAAAAGTAATTTTCCTTCTAAATACATCGATATGGGTATCAAACAAGAGGTCATAAGCGTCTTAGGCCTGACGCATACAATAAATTTTTAATCGCTCAACTGTTTAGTTATTTGTCAAAAGGCTATGGGATCAGAAGGGATTGCACATACTATCGACACTAGTAGTTGTACGACAAAAAAATCAAAAGACCGCATCGATCGTCTTTTGACTTTTCTGTTGGACAACTATCGTCGGCAGCTTATGTCCACAGCTGTGTATTGACGTTAGCATATACGCTCGACTAAATAGTTGTTCGGAATCATTAGTTTAATAGTGAAATTATGGCACAACTGATAGATTGTATGTGCACCTCTAACATCTAAACAGTTTAGTCGAGTTGAAATCGCGACACGTACACAACTCGACTGAACTGTTTAGTCGTGGAAATAATTGTGTGTATGCGCATAGCCTTAAGGTTAAATTTATAATTCGGCTGCGACATTTATACGCCCTTAATACTGTGGGAGGTAACGTTGCAAATGAGTCAATTATTTCATATACCGGCTGATAATTATACCAATGTTAGTTTGATGAGACATCCGCTCGTCAGTAGCGCCAGTAGCGGTGGGGATAGTAGTAAGAGGGTGTCAAAGCTAAACAAATAGATTTTAAAGTTATTTTATACCGCATCAAACTTGGTATGGTGATTCTTTATGTAATAAACAATAAGAAAAAAACAAAATAAATTACAAAATAAAATGTATAGTTACATATATCAAATGGACGAATACAAAACAAATTAATTTAAAATTAGTAACCACGCATGCGCAATGTGTTTTTATGGAATTTACGCGATGTGGCGATACCTGTTTGCGACGCTGTTGTCTCTTTGTGTGTCTATTACCAGATTAATCGCTGGCTACAAATGGACCATCGATAATCTATGTAATCGGCCTTCTCATTTGTTACAGTGCTGACTATTTACATTTATTGTTTTGGACGCTAATAACCTCAGTTGTCGGGCGTCTATAATTTACAATTCATTCATTCATACAGTGCTGACAGCTAAAAATATTTACTTCGTTACCATAGCAACTATATTTTATTCCATACGAGAAATATAAAAATATAGTTGCTATGGTAACGAAGTAAATATTTTTAGCTGTCAGTGAGATTTCAGTGTGATATTTTTTTAACGATTTTGATACCCTCTTACTACTACCCCCACCGCGGGTGCGACGACTGACGCTCACTTTGATTACAGTTGATACTTAAGCAATTACTAGAAATAAGAATTGGTCGGTATGAAATCACTACCGTCTACCTAAAATGCAACGCTGTCTCCCGTACTATAATGCATTTGTAGCTGTAGCCTGTAAGTAATCGCTCGATCTGAAACGATTTACATTTATTTAAAATTTCGAATGACGCTTTGACATTTCACACTCAATGTAATATGACAGCTTTATTTCGACTATGCGTAATCCGACAGTTCAAAATTATATAGACAGAACGTTCTTAAACAAACAATATTATGAATAATGACCGATTGTTTTTCTTTTGTTATTTTGTTTTTGTTTTTTCCGACAACCAATGTGTGAGCGGCATTATTGCTCACGATATTTTGATAATGATAACGTTGACTGTAATATAAAATTGGTTTCTCATATAGAATAATAATATTATAAATTTTTGTGTGTGTGAGTCCGCGAGGAGAGTAGTTCTGGCTTTTAAAAACACAGTGCCTCGTTCTGCTATGGTAAATACATTTACGATGGTCGATGACTATCTATACGTAATTATATGTTACATGTTTTTGGAATGGAATCGTGATCAGAGCAAAAATGCGTTCGCGTCAAAATTATCAGTACGTCATCATTCACTGAGGAGAAATGTAGGGGTAGCAGCTAGCTAGAGAAACATGAATAGGTCCACATAACACTGGCAGGTGGTGGTCTTAAATAAATTTCAAAAAAATATTATTTTTATCCTATCCCCTATAAAATAGTCGCTTTAAATACATATAAAGTGACATGACCGAGAGCTAGTGACAATTTTTTGGTGTTATTTATTCAAGGCCTTATTTTTGTGAAGATATTGAGGGAGGCATATTAAAGTGCCCTGAGTAAGGGATTTTGCTAGATAGCGGTATGTAACAACATGTAACAAAAAAATGGTCACAATTATTATTGCTTCAAGGCTGAAATTGTTTGTATAGCTTGTGGGTGACTCAATAATGCCATTATAATATTTGCAGATCGACTGGTCAGTATTAAAGGGGTGGCAGATAACCTTAAATATGTCATGTACCCGACGAAATTTATATTATTAGTTCAAGGTTCAAATTTTAATATGTTGTTACGGCGACTGTTTTAAGCATATATTTCAATTTGCAGAACAAAATGTCGGTATTAACCCCCTTGCAGAACGATATAAACACCTAGGCGAGCAAGTTTCCCTCTAAGAGAGGGGGGTTAATACCGACATTTTGTTCTGAAAATTAAAATATATGCTTAAAACAGTCGCCGTAACAACACATTAAAATTCTAACCTTGAACTAATAATATAAATTTCGTCCGGTACATGACATGTTTAGGGTGATCTGCCACCCCAATTCAATAGGGGGTATATATCTAGTGCGCAATGATATTTTGACATGTGACTGTTAAAACTCGCTAGCGCTCGTTTTAACACTGTCACTTACTCGTCAATAATATGCTTCATTCCACCCTATAGATATTCAATTTACTATATATATTGGACATAAAACATTGTTATTTGATACTAACAAATAAAATATAAAAATTAATCTCTTATGTTAGTCAAGTCAACTTGTAATAATTAATGTATTATGTTCAGGTTTTTAATTACTTAAATCTCTGTTTAAAATGAATAAGTGAATATTTGTTTATTTAAATCTGAATTTTTTAATTAACAAAATGCGAATAAGCTAGACAAGTTGCACGCAAATAGTGTATTCCGTGTCCATGGGATGAGATTCACAGATTGTGTTGAACGTCTTTCGAAAATAATCGGAGCTCCTACAAGTCAACGAGATTTTCTTATACGATGTGCGACTTTATACTTTGTCCACGAATTAACAGACAAAAAACATAGGTAAAAAAACTTTTAAGTTAAACGGTTTTATTTTAAATCATCAGCTGTACCAAAAACTAGAAAATAATTAGGACACAAACCAAGGGGCACTTTGTGTCGCTGCGTCAGCGGAATAAGTGGGGCGCATAAAAATCTGTAGATATAACGACTGTATAATTATTAAATAAGAACGCCTTGTCTAGAAAAATGTGTTTCCAAGCCCACCAACAGAAATATTTCAAATGCGCCCCACGTTTTTATTACTTATTCCGCTGACGCAGCGACACAAAGTGCCCCTTGGTTTGTGTCCTAATTATTTTCTAGTTTTTGGTACAGCTGATGATTTAAAATAAAAACCGTTTAACTTAAAAGTTTTTTTACCTAGGTGGTATTATTTTCTAGTTTTTAGTTTGATTTCTGGCCCGTATCATTATGCAAACTCCTCATCCTTTCAACTGTCCACCTTCATGATTCCATCATCAGACCCTCGTTACCAAGTTGAACTTCATAATATTGTAGTGTCACGGGAATTCAATGTGTGTGCAAAGTTTCATAAGAATCTGTTAAGTAGAAGTTACTTAGTTGAAAAAGCTGCCGCAGTCAAAGAATCATTTTCATGATTGTTTTCTAGGTATAACGTAATTGTCTCAGCTGCTGTCAGTGAAAAAAAGTGAAACGCGTAATATTTTTTGTTACATTTCCAAAACTACGCGCGTATTTTCACTACACTCCTTCCATTGTTTTGGCTAAATATGGCGTCTTTGTCCTAACTGTTACTAAAGCAACTTGGTAAAATCTAAAGCCGTGTATACACTTTATAGAGATCAGTGATTATTACCAAGACCAAAACATTAAGTCCCAAGTCTTCATGGTTTCCGGGCTTGTAGGCCGTGGTCCGGTGGTATTTCTACCTGACGTTTCGTCTACAACTGCGGTAGACATTCTCAATGGCGATGTACGTGGCAGCGGTCGAAGTGTCCTCCTTGGCGGCTCACAGGGTAGTGTGTCAGTGACTGGTGTCCTCTCTTCTTTTATGCCTAGTACCAGTGTGTTCTCTGTTCGGTTGTAGTCCGTCTCTCTGTAATTGGTCAACTGCGCAGTGTGTAGTGGTGGGGGTGAGTTCTCTACTCGGTCGTATTCCGTTCTTGTACGATTGGTCATTGGTTTTGTATGCCGTAGTGCTGGTGTCCAGGTTTTACTGAGATTGAGGCCGTCAGGTAGAAATACCACCGGACCACGGCCTATACAAGCCCGGAAAGCATGAAGACTTGGAACAATGCCGGCCGTGGAAGCTTGCACACCTGGATAAAACATTAAGTGTCAGTCTATAGATGAACATGGGGGCTCCGCAAAGACAGCCTGGGGCTAGGGCCGGACCATAACCGACCTGACTTATAATTTGTATGTCAACAACGCATATAATCACCGGCTTGTAAATTACCTGACAACAAGCGAGCGGAACGCGTTTACAACAAACAAACAATTAGCGTCAATGTATAAAATGTCCCGGACGCTTGAACGCCATACGTTCCGCTCGACTTTAAATGTGGATTAAACTATCAGATGAAAATTGGTGTAATTTATAATACAAATATTGAACTTTTTATTTTATTTCTCTACACTTTTAAGCATATGTGGGTATTTATCAGTGGTGTAGGCAAATAAATAAAGAAAGGGGGGCAACTTGAGTTCACGTAAGTGGTCATGTACAGGTCAACCATCTCCGCTCACGTATATTTAGATTTTTTTGCCATACCCACTACAAAATAGCTACTTTCGATGTATGTATAGCGGCCATTAAAGATCCATTTAACAGGCAAGTGTGCGGAAAATGATTTATTTTCCGCACTAGCGCAGAAAATAACGGTTGCCATTGCAACAATTCTCTTTATTTGCTCTATACGCCTGCGTGCGCCTGTCATTACCTATTTACTTTCACGAACTTCGCGGCATAGTGCGGAAGGAAAGATGGCGACGCAATGGAACTCAGAATTTTTTGAAAATGACGTGAAAAGTAGGTATTTTGTAGTGAGTATGGCAAAAAATACTATATATATGTCTCGTACGTATTGGTATTACGGCTTGTGTGACTGTAAAAGCTCGCTATCGCTCATTTTTATATAATGTCACCACTCGCCGTAATATGCCCCATTACATATCTAGACATACAATCTACTTTTTTATGCCCAGTAAAATAAAATCCTGTATACAACGTGATTCTGTAATGAGTACCATAAATGATACAGGATGTACCTACTGTCAAAATAATACGAAAACCAAGAATAACTTTTTTTCCAAAAGTGCTTCCCTAACAAGATACAGGGTGTTAAAGGGTCGATTTGGAGAACACTTATTTGATCGTATCTTTTAACTGGGTTGAACAATTTAATTCATTTTTGGTAGACATCTACTACATTAATAAGGACCGTAAACGGACAAAATTTTGTTGCATTTGAACAACCCAGTAGCGTAGAATTCGGGGTCATGTTCCAATGGAGGACACTTTGAAAACTTACTTTAATTTTATTTTTACTAATTTTTATTTTTTTGTTAATTAAATTTTATTACCTAGATGTATTCGACTTTAAGTATTTTATTTGTTTGTTAATAAAATTTTTTCTGTGATAACTTTGCAGCCTGGTATTTCACATAGTGACACGCAAGTCAGAATATATCGGAAACGGACGCTTCTGGGAAAATGAAACAAGTGTACCTTTTTTGTTGTATTTGAACCAATAATACTAAAAAATCAAAGAAAAATGGAAAAAACCCAACAGCAACTTTTTTGGGGGGGAAAAAGTGTCACATGACCACCAATTCTACGCCACTGGGTTGTTCAAATGCACTAAAATTTTGTCCGTTTACGGTCCTTATTATGTAGTAAATGTCTACCAAAAATGAATTAAATTGTTCAACCCAGTTAAAAGATACGATCAAATAAGTGTTCTCCAAATCGACCCTTTAACACCCTGTATCTTGTTAGGGAAGCACTTTTGGAAAAAAAGTTATTCTTGGTTTTCGTATTATTTTGACAGTAGGTACATCCTGTATCCTTTATGTTACTCATTACAGAATCACGTTGTATATTGTTAATTTTATTATCCGCCCGCGAGAATCTCTCCTTCCGCGAAGCGAAGTCGGACTTAAAATCACTTTTATAGTTCGATTTAATTGCGAATACTGTATCCATTTTCAAGACGAAGTAAAAGATAAGATAAATTAATATAAGAAAATTTTATTAGCCCAATAGTACACCTAAGTGTAGACAAGTCTATACATGTGCGTCATAAGAACGTGTCCCTTTATTTCTTGAGTTGTGATTGGTCGGTCGGGAGAATCGAATGGTATGTACTTATTTTATTTATTGTAAATTATAGACGCGTCGATAATTTAGGTCATTTAGGTCTTTAGCGTCTTGATTACATTAAATAACAACTCACTTAAAACTAAATGACATCACAAAACATCCATGAGCGGATGCGGGGTTCGAACCCACGACAGTCTGATCCAGAGGCCGCGACGCTAACCACTGGACCACACTGTCCTCGGCATGTACTTAAATCCCCGTCATTGACTCATTTGTGATCAAACTGTACCACTGGACTCTACGTTAGCATGCTTGAAGGATGAAAAAAGAACAACAAGAAAAAAACTGAAATTACCCGCGCTTGTTGATTTATGCGATGGCAGAGTACCTTCACTAGATGGCTGTGTATTTAACATAATTGCAGTATTGATGTATCGATCGATGATTGGTCGAGAGGTCTTCGCGAGACCGCGGATGTACTCCGCGTATAATGAGTAAGTAATCTTAGAAACAATTTGTCTTGTTTTTTTTATTACTTCTACTGTTTTTCGATTCCCCGGGCACGTCGCTTAACTATGCGTATTAGTAAAGCATATTTGCCGTAAAAAAATTCCGCAAAGGATCCGCGAAAAAAGACGCCAAGGGCACAGTAAACGTCGGTTCACATCATACGTAATGTGCAAGAATGGTAAAACTAGTTATATGGTTTGATTCAATCAACGCGTATAAGATGACGCCACTTCACTTTCAGTATGAAAACAAAAAATAATATAGTAGGTATATAGATGACGCCCCTAGTTCAATGGTTTGATTCAATCAACGCGTATAAGATGACGTCACTTCACTTTTCAGTATGAAAACAAAAAATAATATAGTATATAGATGACGCCACTAGTTCAATGATTTGATTCAATCAACGCGTATAAGATGACGCCACTTCACTTTTCAGTATGAAAACAAAAAATAATATAGTATATAGATGACGCCACTAGTTATATGGTTTGATTTAATCAACGCGTATAAGATGACGCCATTTCACTTTTCAGTATGAAAACAAAAAATAATATAGTATATAGATGACGCCACTAGTTATATGGTTTGATTTAATCAACGCGTATAAGATGACGTCATTTCACTTTTCAGTATGAAAACAAAAAATAATATAGTATATAGATGACGCCACTAGTTATATGGTTTGATTCAATCAACGCGTATAAGATGACGCCACTTCACTTTTCAGTATGAAACCAAAAAATAATATAGTATATAGATGACGCCACTAGTTCAATGATTTGATTCAATCAACGCGTATAAGATGACGCCACTTCACTTTTCAGTATGAAAACAAAAAATAATATAGTAGGTATATAGATGACGCCCCTAGTTCAATGGTTTAATTCAATCAACGCGTATAAGATGACGTCACTTCACTTTTCAGTATGAAAACAAAAAATAATATAGTAGGTATATAGATGACGCCCCTAGTTCAATGGTTTAATTCAATCAACGCGTATAAGATGACGTCACTTCACTTTTCAGTATGAAAACAAAAAATAATATAGTATATAGATGACGCCACTAGTTCAATGGTTTGATTCAATCAACGCGTATAAGATGACGCCACTTCGCTTTTCAGTATGAAAACAAAAAATAATATAGTACGTATATAGATGACGCCCCTAGTTCAATGGTTTAATTCAATCAATGCGTATAAGATGACGCCACTTCATTTTTCAGTATGAAAACAAAAAATAATATAGTATATAGAAGACGCCACTAGTTATATGGTTTGATTCAATCAACGCGTATAAGATGACGCCACTTCATTTTTCAGTATGAAAACAAAAAATAATATAGTATATAGATGACGCCACTAGTTCAATGGTTTGATTCAATCAACGCGTATAAGATGACGCCACTTCACTTTTCAGTATGAAAACAAACAAGTAAACATGTAAACGTTGCAATACGTAACGTTGACAGTACGTCACGTAACGTACCGTTGATAGTACGTCACGTAACGTCAACGTTGCAATACGTATAGTTGACAGTAGGTCAGGTTAGCTTGACTTACAATACGAGTTGACCTGCGTACTGTTGATTTTCTTCTTCGAAAAGAAATATGGCGGGTTGTTTAAATAACGCAAAAAAAGTTAAAAATGCTAAATAAAGATATGTAACAGTTGTAATGTTATATTTTCACGAGATTCTAATTCGTAGATAATTTCCTTACAATTGCCGTTGGCTAAGTATAATGCAATAGTAAGAAGTTGAGCAGAAATATTTTATAATAAGCATATAATAATGCCCTTCTACAAATAACTTTATTAATGCATGTGAACGAAAAAAAGTCATTTAAAAATGTTAGACAGCTAAATTTTGTATTCGTATTACAAAATTATTGTATTGTAACAAAACTGTTTTCTACGTGGGTGGAATAAATTATTTATTTACAATAATTAAAAATGTAACAACAATTCAAATACAATAACTGTATGTCAATGCTAACAATCAAACGATAATAATAACGAACAGTAATTCTTAAACGAACTGAAGCACTTTAATAACACTGAACAATTTATATGCTGTATTTATTTCAAATCGACACTGTCTCACGACTCGATTCACTACGGTGACTGCCTCTGCTTATATAGGGCTACGTGGCTTAAACACCGCGCGTTTAAGCATTTTCTAGACGTCTAGCAGGTACGCGTATCTTCGATATCGTTCCACGCCTCACCACTATGACATATTCTAGATGCTTCTATTGTTGCCAGCGGCGTATCATCTTGGGGTTTTCTACAGTATTTTACGCTTTTTAACCGACTTCAAAAAAAGGGAGCAGGTTCTCAATTTGATGCGTATTTTTATTTTTATTTATTTTATTTTCACACCGATTTCTTCTGCATTTGTGAACCGATTTTGATGATTATTTATTTAATAGGGCATACCTTCGGGATAGTCCCATATAAATTTTACTTAAATCGGTTTAGTAGTTTGACTGTTTTTTGTTATTATGTATTTTTTATGTATATGTTATGTATATGAATGTCACCTCATAATATCTCCTGCATTTGTGAACTGATTTTAATGACTCTTGTTTTATTTAATAGGGCATACCTTCAGGGCGGTTCCACATAAATGTTACTAAAATCGGTTTAGTAGTTTTCTTTTTTTATATTTAATAATCAAATAACAAGACAGAAGTCTGTGAATTACATGCAAACTAGGTATTGTAAAGCCATTAAAAAGTAAAAAAAAACCTCCTTCAAAAAGCCACTAAAAAAGAGGAACATATTTAAATTTTGAGGTCGGCGCCAATTTAATAAAATAAAAGTAGATATATAATATAAAAAGTTTTAGCAATTAAATGGGTGCATGGAAAGTAGCTAATTTGTATAGTGGGTATGGCAAAATTATGTAATATTAAACGTGTTAAATAACATCCAGTATTATGACCATAAAAATGTTTAATTGATGCATTTAACGAAATCATGATATGCTGCAATTCTGGAGAACATAAATTACCATTTAATTGTTATCTGTTGAATCTGGTAAACCGACTTTTATCAAAAAATATCTACACACTCACATAATAATGTGTAATTTTTTCTATGCGCCATTTTAAATAAATATTAAAAACAACTGCTATCGTGATGTATAATTAAAAGTCAGGTTGTATGAATCTACAGAAGAATGGAAAAACTGCTTATGTCAAATTCATAACTTAGTTCCCGAGTTCTAGCCCGAGAGCTGGTAAAAGTGTCAATTGGATTTTCAATTTATTATTAAAAAAAAAATTGGACTGATGACCAGTCCTATACTTCTCACCTAGTAAATATTTGCAAAAAATAAACACTCTTTTATTATTCTTCGAAAAAAAGCATGGCCCTCTTTTGTGTTTAGTGATTTACTGATGGCTAGCTTAATATTATAGCAAAAATCATGGTTACCTTGATTTACGTACAATTTTCTTTTTTTAGTAAAATATTTTTTTTCTCGAAAAATATACATTTTAGAGAAAAAATTTAAAAATTTTGTTACTTTCTAATATTTCTTGTGATAATGTTAGGGAGGGGGTCTCATAGTACCTATAAGTTCAGGGGCCTCCGACATGTCAATCCGGCCCTGCAGGAAGCTATGATGGTTTTAAACTCGTAATATTAAGCAAAATTCGGCAGAAGTGCTTTTGCCTTATTGCCAAAGAAACATATCTGATTGTGGACGAGTTATGGTATAAAATATTATATAAAAAAACTAGTTTTGTATTTCATCGTATTTAGGCATATTATAATATTATTCTTTTTACTTAAAAGGCAACCGTTCTCCCGTTGTGTTTTTATATGTTTTTACTCGATTTATACGATCATAAATTTCCGAAGAGTGTATTCTAATTATAATTTTATGATAAAAATTATTATCAATATTCTAATAAATTGCTGTACCTACATTCTTTGGTTTCTTTCTTGAATAGTTTGTTTCCACGATTTACCATACCGTTAAAGCTATTCAATAACTTCTGCATTATGATTTTTTGTTTTTGAAATATTTATCTCAGTAGGGATTTGAGCGTTTATAGGTTGTGTGCATGAAGCCTACTATAAGCGCCGCTAGCGGGCAATAGTGTACGATTGAACTCATTTTTATTGTTGCCTTATACCGGGACATTTTTTAATAAACGAATACCATTTTATTTAGCTGTGTGTAAATAATATAAATAGAATAGCATAAAAGGGTACCTAAAAATTGTTTATTTTAAGTTTTTTTCTTCCTCAGTTTTGACGTATAATAAAAAATAACTGATTAATTTATATCAGACATGGAGGTGTACCTACACCTATGTCTATGGTTTATATTGACAGACGACAGCATAACCTAAAACCATGGCGCCTGCAATCTTACGGACTGGGTTTAAAAGTGTCAAATTTATCTGCAGATTTATAGTAATAATTTCCAAATAAGTTAGACGTAAAATCATGGTTTTACTTACTTGATTTTTTAAACAACATGCTCACTGACAATTACGGAAAATTAGTGTTCAGAGTTTACAACAGATCTCACAACGAGCGCTCGCGTCGATATTATTATAACTCCGTCCCCTGCACACAGTCTATAGACTAAGAGCTGATAACACTTATTTCCAAATAAGTTAGACGTAAAATCATGGTTTTACTTACTTGATTTTTTAAACAACATGCTCACTGACAATTACGGAAAATTAATGTTCAGAGTTTACAACAGATCTCACAACGAGCGCTCGCGTCGATATTATTATAACTCCGTCCCCTGCACACAGTCTATAGACTAAGAGCTGATAACACTTATTTCCAAATAAGTTAGACGTAAAATCATGGTTTTACTTACTTGATTTTTTAAACAACATGCTCACTGACAATTACGGAAAATTAGTGTTCAGAGTTTACAACAGATCTCACAACGAGCGCTCGCGTCGATATTATTATAACTCCGTCCCCTGCACACAGTCTATAGACTAAGAGCTGATTACACTTATTTCCAAATAAGTTAGACGTAAAATCATGGTTTTACTTACTTGATTTTTTAAACAACATGCTCACTGACAATTACGGAAAATTAGTGTTCAGAGTTTACAACAGATCTCACAACGAGCGCTCGCGTCGATATTATTATAACTCCGTCCCCTGCACACAGTCTATAGACTAAGAGCTGATAACACTTTTTTATGTGTTTATATAAGACTTTTTTAAAAGATGACTTTTATATATCTCTACAAGGGGCAAAACCACCCCATATTTTTTTTGTTCACTCTTGCGAAAAAAATAGATTTTTGTGTGTTTTATAAGACTTGAAATTTGGACAGCTTTTTCTTTATCATTAGTAAAATCTAGAACAAAACTGACAGACTGTCTGGACGGGGCTAACTCCCTGACAGACAATGTTCGTCTCACGTCTGTCAGGGAGTTAGCCCTGTCTTAACTAAGCTACTGTGTTATGCGGGATTTATTTATTGTAGATTATAAACGCGTCGACATCTCAGGTCATTAGCGTCTTTCAACTACACTAAATAACAACTATCTTAAGACTAAATAACATCACAAAACATCCATGAGCGTAGGTGGGATTCGAACCCACGGCAGTCCAGTCCAGAGGTTGCGGCACTAAGCACGCTAACCACTAGGCCTGTGTTATGGGAAACAAACTATAATATATTAATAAATTATATTATAAAAATGAATGTTTCTTTGTTTGTTAGTTTGTTTGTCCCATATTCGATTGCGTTGAAAATTTGGTGAGTTGTTGTACGGACGCCCGCGAAGGTTTCTGTAGGTTCATAAATTCCCAGTACCCGGGCGAAGCCGGGCGGGACCGCTATAGTTTGTTATAAAATAAAGTTCTCAAGCGTAAAAACATTAAAACGCAGTGTTTTATTAAATTTAAAATATACAATATTTCAAAGTTGGTATTGGTTTTTAGTATTTTTTAAAAGTAGTAACTCGAATGCATGTATTCTCTTTACATAAAGGGAGTATAAACTGAAAACAGGTACCTCCTACTTGAGAGCAGATAGTAATTTTCTTCAAATTGAATTCTAAATGTTGAAAGCAGATAATTATCAACCGGTTAAAAATGCAAGTCTTGTTACTATACGCTCACCACATTTTACGGTGGTATATAAAATAAACCAGGTCCGCACGAGGTTCCGGTTAGCATTATAGCATACTCACAACATCAATGACTGTTTTTGAACACTCGCACTACATTTAATTATTCTTCTTCTTCGTTTTAGACCAGTAAAGTTAGCACAAAAACGGTAAAACAAATAAAAAGTGATTTGATATAAATTATAGGGTCTCTAATACCTACTTTTTTTTATTAATTTGAAACAGTTCCCTAGAAGTCAAAAAACGTAATTTTTTCAAAACCTAAACGGTGTATTGTGAATTGTGTTTAAAAGACCACCAACAGCTGAGGTTATTTGGGCCTAGCACATGACTTTTTTACAAGCTTTTATTTAACTTTCAATGTATGTTAGTTTCTGTTTTTATTTGTGTTTGTTTGTTTAGGTCAAACTTGCAAGTCAATTTTGAACGACTTTCATGTATCCGATCGATTTGAAATTTTGTACACATATGTATTACCGATGACAATACATGAATAAATCGTTTTTAGAAATAAATTCAACCCTTAAGGGGTTCAAACGGGGATGTAGGGTTTTTTTGACTAATCAACGCCCAGGCCAAATCGCTGAAGCTAGAAACTTGAAATTTTGACAGTTGGTTCCTTTTCTGACGTAAGCATCCACTAAGAAAGGATTTTTCGAAATTCAACCCCTACGGGTGTCAAAGAGGGGTAAAATTTTGAAAGACTAAAATGAACAAAATAAAATATTAGTAAAAAAAACTTTTTAGAGACAAGCTTTTATTCAAATGCACTAAAAAGGAAAAAATAATTTTTATTAATTTAGGTTCATAATTAATAAAAGCGTGGGTCGTGACTTATAAATTATCATAGAGCTCACGACCCACGCTTTTATTAACTATGAACCTAAAGTAAAAAATTTTTTTCCTTTTTAGTGCATTTAAATAAAAGCTTGTCTCTAAAAAGTTTGTTTTACTAATACAAGGAAGAGAACAGATCCCACTCTCGGGGCACTGTGTGAGTAAGGTAACTCAACCAGCCGGAAACTGGGAATTTCGGGTTCAAGTCCTGACAGTGGTCTTTGATTTTTTCCTTGTATATCTTAATTGTTTGACGATTAACATCACGATGGCATGTTCGCCGACTGATTACGTTAAGATAAGAAAAGTATTTATTTGTGGTTTGGCTAATATTGTCTATTTTAATAATTATTGTTTTACTAATATTTTATTTATCATATTTCTTTTTTGAAGTATTTCATTGGTCATTTTTATACGTAAATCCTTAATGCGGTCCACGTATTACGCGTTGCATTTTAACTTACGTATAAGTAGTACCAACCCAAGTACGTATTGTTCGAAAATAAAAATTACTAAAGTAAATAGTATTTCACATAGCGATATAATTGGTACGTTGGAATATATGTACTTAATTACTATTTTAACAAACTATAAATTATTTTCGCATGCTTCAAAAAAATGTTTTAACTACGGAATTTTTAATATTATGTTTATAAACAGGCTAGATAAAATTAATTACTATACTAGTTCAAACTCTTACCGTACAAAAGTCTACTGGACCACATTACCTACATACATACATGTATGTATGTCATTACTTATTCCGTTGACGCAGCGACACAAAGTGCCCCTTTAGACCGAGCGCTAATGACAATTTTTTGATGTTATTTATTCAAAGCCTTATTTTTGTGAAGATGCTGAGGAAGGCATATTAAAGTGCCCTGAGTAAGGGATTTTGCTAGATAGCGGTATGGGAGGGATGCAGACCGTCCACAACATGTAACAAAAAAAATGGTCACAATTATTATTGCCTTAAGGCTGAAATTGTTGGTATAGCTTGTCGGTGACCCAATAATAACATTATAATATTTGCAGATCGACTGGTCAGTATGAAAGGGGTGGCAAATCATCCTAAACATATCATGTACCCGACAAAATTTATATTATTAGTTCAAGGTTCAAATTTGAATATGTTATTACGGTGACTTTTTAAGCATATATTTCAATTTGCAGAACAAAATGTCTGTATTAACCCCCTTGCAGAACGATATAAACACCATGGCGAGCAAGTTTCCCTTTAAGAGAGGTGGTTAATACTGACATTTTGTTCTGCAAATTGAAATATATGCTTAAAACAGTCGCCGTAACAACATATTAAAATTTGAACGTTGAACTAATAATATAAATTTCGTCGGGTACATGGCACGTTAAGGGTGATCTGTCACCCCTTTAATAGTGACTAATCATTCTGAAAATATTATAATGGCATTATTGGGTCACCGACAAGCTATACAAACAATTTAAGCCTTGAAGCAATAATAATTGTGACCATTTTTTTTGTTACATGTTGGGGGCGGTCTGCATCGCTTCCATACCGCTATCTAGCAAAATCTCTTACTCAGGGCACTTTAATATGCCTCCCTCAACATTTTCACAAAAATAAGGCCTAGAATAAATAACACCAAAAAATTGTCACTAGCTCTTGGTCTACTTGGTTTGTGTCCTAATTATTTTCTAGTTTTTCTAAAAACGATTTAGTCATGTATTGTCATCGGGAATACATATGTTTACAAAATTTCAAATCGATCGGATACGTGGAAGTCGTTCAAAATTGACTTGCAAGATTTGGCCTAAACAAACACACAAACTAACATACATTGCAAGTTAAATAAAAGCTTGTAAAAATGATTAAAAAATTGAATTAGTGTGTTGGTGTTTTTCATCATATTATCTATCTTAAATTCAAAAATAAAATTTTAGTAGTGTTTTCCAGTAGACTTTTGTACGATCAGAGCATGGACTATACGTAGTTAAGTTTTTGTCTCATATAAATTTTAAAAAAAACTCCGCCTTGCTGGAATTAAGTCATAAATCTGTCTGTTCTTTCAAAACAATTTTAAATCAAAATGGTTTAAAATGATCGACATAATATCGAAGAGTATTTTTTTTTATGGAGGGTATAATTAAACATTCTAATTTGCAATAACTATAAAATGACGGAATTTTAATTTGAAAATTAAATATCAACCTACAACATATATATGTTAGAGCAAAATATAATAATCCAAATCAAAAGCCCGACTCAAACGGGCAAAGTATTATTTTAACAAAATATAATATATCGCAGCGTCTCGTTCGCTGGTCGACACAACATAATGATATAAAAATCCATACCCTCTGTGTGCCCTTGTCTTAATGACCAGCGCTTGTGACGACACGAGTATTTCGGTATATAAACAAACATCCGTAGACTGAACTTCTCGCAATGACGTCTTAGCCTTTCAATAATTAAGTATTAATAACTAGACGGAACATAAATAATAACCAATAAGTTTATAACCAATAATATTTTTCGCTAACATATATAAATACAATTTTATAACGGGATTTCTGTCTGTAGTTTCTTTTTCGGTTAATGGGGTTATCGAGACACAGACCTGGGGAGTTATGACTGGGACACCTGTATAGTGAGACTCCATTGTCGGCGGTATGGAAGTTGTTTTAAAAATAAAAACATTTTTTTTATTTTTTCGATAAGTTTTTTTATAGGTTATTTTATAAAAAATGTACCAAAAAGGCATCTCATGTTGATATAACTTTTTTGCCATACCCACTACAAAATAGCTACTTTCGATGTATGTATAGCGGCCATTAATGACCCATTTAACAGGCAGGTATGCAAAAAAGGGTTTACTTTCTGCACTAGCGCAGAAAATAACGGTTTCCATATAGCAACTTCTGTTTATTCGCTCTATACGCCTGCGTATATGCTTGCGTGCGCCTGTCATTACTTACTTGCACGAACTTCGCGGCATTATGTGGAAGGAAAGATGGCGACGCAAATGAACTGTCAGAATTTTTTGAAAATGACGTGGAAAGTAGGTATTTTATAGTGGGTATGGCAAAAAATACCATATATATGTCTCGTACGTAGGGTTACCAGATGGCCGGGATTTCCGGGAATGTCCCGGAATTCGTTGGTTTGTCCCGTGTCCCGAAATTTCAGTCTTCTATCCCGGAAATGCATAAGTTCAACGAATTCGTGTAATTGCGATCGCAAGAAACGACACTAAGTTACATGCTAAGTAGTAGGTACTTATTTATTTAGCACTATCTGCAATTTCTGTACATATTTTATATATTTTTACTTGTATTCTTCGGACTTACTCTATGTCGGTAAAGACAAATTGGGAACAATAAAATAAATTATTATTAAAGATTTACACGAAATTATGCGTAATTTACACACTCAGAAGCGCGTCCCACATCTCACCCTGTACTGTTGTGTGATAAATGAATGAAATTAGACAAGTCTAATGATAAATACAAAAAAATGTAAAATAAACATTTTTTTCACAATAACTCCCCCCCTTTTGAAATAAATTGCCTTCGCCTTAGAAATGTCCCGAAAATCTTAGTTTTTGATCTGGCAACCCTACTCGTACGTAATGTTATAACGGCTTGTGTGACTATAACTCGCTATATCGCTCGTTTTTACATTCTGTCATCACTCGCTGTAATATGCCCCATTACGTATCTAGACATACAATCTACTATAATTCAATTGATATATAGTCATTTTTTAATTCATAAAAAATACACAGGTCAGATTTCAGACATACAAATTTGGTCAACGTGGATTTTTATTAAAATTACGACCCAACAAATAATTATTACGAAGATTAATTAACTTCGATAACAACATTATAGCATTTTTACAGAAATATATCTGATTGAAAACAAGAAATGCCTACCTATATAAATAATAAAACAGCGAGTTAAAATATATCTTACAGTAGTGCTCATATAACTGTAAACTGTATTTAATTTTGAGTCAAATTTTCTCCAAACTCGACCCGATTTTATAACAGTTTTCTAAATTTTAATCTTAAGCAGTTGTGGTTGAATTATATGAAAAATGTGCGTTTTAAACGAGATTGCCTATTGTCTACACGTTAAATATTCAGTTTTTAAATAGTTATTTTCGATACGTGTGCGTGAAGTGAGGTATTTTAGTAGGCTTAAATTGAAGCACGAGCTAAGGGACTGACGCATACACAACCAGATCGAGTGCGCACGAGATCTCGTTGTGTATGCGTCAGTTCGTTTAGCAAGTGCCTCAATTTAAGCCTACTAGAGATATCTCACTTTAAGCGGACGTATCGAACATATTTTTTTATAACGATTGCTTCTAAAGTTTAATAGAGAGGAAAAAAAAATGAAAACGGAAAATTTGCTCTTCTAGTCCTTAAAACTTTACAATTACAGACTAAGTTACGATTTAGTTTATTTTTATTAAAGTTATTAACTTCTGTATAAATCATTAATAACATGACTCTCTCATGATGTGGACTCTGTAGGTGCGTTACTATAATATATAGTAACACATCGATCGATAGCCAATAGAATGCTTGTATTGTACAAAGTGCGGAAATTTCGAATTTATAAGATGTAGAGATTGTACTTTTACGCACGCTTTGGACTTCTACGCACGGTGACGGTACTTTTGCGCACGCTTACTAAAATACGCCTCTTTACGCCCGTCTCACAGTGCTCGAATATTGAACTTTAGAAGCAGGAGTTATAAAAAATTAATTATGCAAAAGTAGATCCTAGTCAAAAAATTAAATTATATGTATTTAATATCGATTTAAAACATATTAAAAAATCAGCACGTCATCGTTACTTTGCTTTAATGCTCGTATAACCTTAAATATGAGAATTTTTATTGGAAGAGCAACCAATTGCATAATTAATTAACCTGCAAATATCGGAAAAAATCATTTTGACAACCATAGTCACAGTCAGGACTCTAACCTGAACCTTTCCACTATCGCGGCGGAATGAGCTTACATCACTCACCCGTGACATGATTACCAATCTAACATTCTCCATATATGCAAAGGAATCAATAGATTTCCATTACATGCGAGTGTTATTAATTATAGCTAGGTTGTAGATGTGAATAATTAAAATTAGTAACACCCGCATATAGTGGAAATCTATTAATTCCTTTGCAGATGCATGGAGAATGTTAGATTGGTAATCATGTCACAGGTGAGTAATGTAAGCTCATTCCGCCGTGATAGTGGAAAGGTTCAGGTTAGAATCCTGACTGTGACTATGGTTGTCAAAATATTTTTTTACGATATTTGCAGGAATCAATTATGTAATTGGCTGCTCTTCCAATAAAAATTTTCAATTGCAAAACAGCCGTATAAATCTATTTTATATATTGTTACACGCATCAAGAGAAGTGGCGCTTCAGTTCGGCTGATGACTATTGTACTACCGATTTAGGTTCCCTGGCGTATAACCATAGACACTTACCACAACCATAAACAATAACAACAAGGCGCATGTATTAGCCTAGCGGCACTGGCGAGAATTGTGCCAACACGGCACACAGTGAATGGTCTCCAGGCGGAAATGGAGGGGATTGGATTGGGGGCATCCCGGCGAACAACGACGCGCGTTCCACACATGTATAACTACGTAGCTAATAAAAGTGTATTTTTACGGACATAATAAAACGGTATAAATAATTTTCGTAACAATATCTTAAATATGAGGCATTTAAAATATACATTGATGTGCGTACCACAGTAATAATAGGTAGGTACATCGTTGACCGATGTACATTGACAACGCAGTTCTTAAGATATACGAAATTTGATATCGTTATAACTCGAATGTTTATAAAAACTGTAATTCTACGTATAACGTCCATGTTTTTACTGAACATAGAAAAATCAACAGTACAAGATATTCGATGTTTCAGTTGTGAATCAACTATGATAATAATCATTACCAGCTTTTTACAAAGGCTTCGCTTGCGTAAACCTAAAATTGTGATCCGTACTTGTGTGTGTAAAATATCTGTGTATTGCTGTTTCAATACTTTCACAGGGAGAGAGTTTCTCGCGGGGCGGGGTGGGGGGTTAACAAATCATAAATTCTTATCTCTGGAACTACTGAAGTGATTCTAAAAATTCTTTCACAAATTATCTTCGCAGGGGAAGAATTTCACGCAGGGGGGGGGGGTAATAAATCATAAATTCTTATCTCTGGAACTACTGAAGTGATTCTAAAAATTCTTTCACAAATTATCTTCGCAGGGGAAGAATTTCACACAGGTGGGTAATAAATCATAAATTCTTATCTCTGGAACTACTGAATCGATTCTAAAAATTCTTTCACTAATAGAAAGTTACACTATCCCTAAGTGATATAGGCTAGGTATATTTTATTTTGATAAATTTGTCGCGGGGGATTCAAGCTATTAAAATGTTTCACATCTGCCAGGCGTCCCACGACGGCTCACATTTTTTTTTCTATTATTATTTTGATATCTTATGAATATAATAGGTATAATAGCATTTGTGAAAATGACAGAAATAAATACGTTTGATCAAAAAGAAACCCGAAATCTTGTTAACACGAATTTCTTAAATAACACCATGTTATTCGATACCGCACGATGGTGTTACTTTCATTTATTATTTCTATGTATTCTTAAGAAACCATATTTATTATCTAAAAGGCCGAAGACGTAGGTACAGTGAAACACATTTTTCACGTTGCTATTTTTGAATTCAACAGAAATATTGAATTATTTAAATAATTGCAACTTTAGCACCGCCGATATACGCTATCACTCACCAGATGGCAGGGCCATCTGCTCACAGCGAATAGATTTTATATTAGTTATTGTACAGTTCTTATCTTACAAAAAATTGGTAATTTTTTTATATCATTGAAATTATAATAAATAATTGTAACTTTATCACCGGCGATTTACGCTAGCACTCACCAGATGGCAGGACCATGCATCTGCTCACAGCGAATAGATTTTATATTTGTTATTGTACAGTTCTTATCTTATAAAAAATTGTTAATTTTTTTATATCATTGAAATTATAATAAATAATTGTAACTTTAGCACCGTCGATTTACGCTATCACTCACCAGATGGCAGGACCATGCATCTGCTCACAGCGAATAGATTTTATATTTGATATTGTACAGTTCTTATCTTATAAAAAATTGTTAATTTTTTTATATCATTGAAATTATAATAAATAATTGTAACTTTATCACCGGCGATTTACGCTATCACTCACCAGATGGCAGGATCATGCATCTGCTCACATAGTGAATAAATTTTATATTTGTTATTGTACAGTTCTTATCTTATAAAATTTTTTTATATCATCGAATGATCTCTTAAAGAAGGGTGGATCAGACGCTAATGACCTCTGTTGTCGAGCGTCTATAATTTACAATTCATTCATTCATTCTAGAAGGGTGGAACCTTTGATGTGAAGACTTTGAAAACCAAAAAAGGTAACCACAAAACACTAACACTTTTTGTTAACTGTGTAATGTGTTAGCATCATTCATTTCCTGATGATGCTAACTGGGTTAGCGAAACGTACGTCGAGAAGAAAGTATTTTTATAGTATTTATAGTCAAGTTCCAATATTTAAGATAATGACTACTGCATAGTTCGTAACAAGGTTAATAAAGCGGAAAAGCAATGAAACAATGTAAGCATACGCGTTCGATTTCTAAAAACGGTGCCGCTTATATAAATAGTGAAATGTAAGTGCATGACTCACTATCTTAAATTTTGGAACTTGACTATAGTGTATATATAACAATCCTTACTAATTATATTATAAATACGAAAGTAACTCTTTCTGTCACTCTGTCTGTCTGTTACCTTTTCAAGTCTAAACCGCTGAAAAGATTTCGAGAAAATTTGGCAAGGAGATAGAGTGCATCCTGAAGAAAGACATAGGCTACTTTTTGTCTAAAAAACCGGCTTCTCCCGAATGAAAAAGTAATCTCTGGAACTAATAGAAAGCTACACTATCCCTGAGTGATGGGCAATATTTTATTTTGATTCTCGCGAGGGGGGCTAATAATCATAAATTCTTATCTCTGGAACTACTGAACCTATTCTAAAAATTCTTTCACTAATAGAAAGCTACGCAGGGGGAGAAATTCTTGCGGGAGGCTAACAACTTTCATTCTCCTCGTTCCATTTTAGCTTCAAAGAATTGTGACCAACCTATCCATATTATAGTAGGTCCTTTAATTGACATTTTACTGTAGTACAGCATTTGTTTTTAACCAATTCCCGTTTTTAAATCCTCTGTTGAAAACAACAAAATGAACCGCGCTAAGCGCTCTTCTGTCAAGACTTCCAAGTTTCCGAACTCCAGTAATAAGAACAATACAAACAATTAAACAGTGTTTTGTTTTAACAGTTGATAAACTAAAGTAAGCAAAGCTTCCGTGTTGATCAAATAATAATAATTTGTAGGCGAGCATTGCAATGTTTAATTTAGATTAAATAATGGAGGTGTTACGATTTTAATTTAAACAAGATAGTCGCTTTTAGTAGTTCAAATATTCGCCGCTGTATTTACACGCGGTTTTTATAAATTGTAATAATTCTTTCTGAAAACATCTGATGCGCCGCTATCTTAAAGTAATTTTCCTTTTTATTACAAAGTATATTCGCCGAATCTAGGTAGCCCTTTGGGGCCCGGGAAAAATATTCACTTGAACGAAAATACTCAAATTATGCCTGTTGTTTTTTACTTCCCACCTCTACTATGGTAGGGAAGTAATGGATTTAGTCCGAAAAAAATATTTCGAGATTTTAACAAATCTTCACGTTTTGAGACCCTAGCAATCGTTTAAGATCATTTTCAGACTGATGTCTGTATGTGTATGTGTGTGTGTGTGTGTGTATGTGTGTATGTGTGTGTGTATGTGGTCAATTTTTCGCCTTCGATATCTCAAGAACGGAACAACATACTGGCATGCCGATTGTTCTATTGTGTTTATCAGTCTTTAACTTAGATCTGATTAGATTTTGAGTCAAATCGGTTCAGTGGATCCTGAAATATTCAAAAAAACGTTCTCAATGTCACGTATTAACATAGGTAAAAAAATATATAAATGAATTCTAGATGTTATAATATGAAAAAAATGTAGATATTTTGTTTCTCTAAAATGTATAGTTTTCGAGAAAAAAAATATTTTACTAAAAAAAGAAAATTGTACGTAAATCAAGGTAACCATGATTTTTGCTATATTAAGCTAGCCATCAGTAGATCACCAAACAAAAAAGAGGGCCATGCTTTTTTCAAAGAATAAAAATTAAATTGTGTTTTAAAGACCACCAACAGCTAAGGTTATTTGGGCCTAGTCAAAGAATAAAAAAACGAGTGTTTATTTTTTGAAAATATTTACTAGGTGGGAAGTATAGGACTGGTCATCAGTCGAATTTTTTTTTGATGTGAAAAATCTTATGTCGGGCTGTGAACAGCCGCGTGATGGGAAATATGCAACGAAATTTATGGTCCGCTCCTTCGCTGCTGTTCTCCCCACCACTGCGGCACTCTCTCTCTCTCTCTCGGGCACGGGAAGACAACCGTGTGTGTGTTACAGTGCAGTATATAGGATTACGTCAGCATAACAGTTAGTTGCTGCTTTTGAAAAAATATATACTACTATACATAGAGAATACCACCGAGTTCAATAACGTTTTCTTTGATGTTTCACATCTGTCGGGGGTCCCGAGACCCACACCCGTTTTTTTTTTTATTTATTTTTTTATTCTTCATAACGATAGTTTAGGAAAACCATTGATAACCAAAAATATCGATAACTATTGATAGATCGATAGTTTGGCACCTCAGGTCGACGTCTGTAAAACACGCATTTAAATGGCACTCTTTTTAAATATGAAACTCTTTTACAGTAAAAGATTAAACAAGCCGACGCTGTATACAATTTGAAATAAGCCAGCTACTAATTAAATCGGACTTACCGACAATCTGCGAGGCCGACATTGTTATACTGTGTTGTTATAATATCACCACCGATGAGTCAACTTGTCCTTCAACTTTTGGTGCCTGCAAAGAATGACACAAAATTAATGTCTCCATTCAGATTTGAGTTATATAATATACAGGGTGAGTTCGACCACCCGTATCAGTCGTTTTTTTCGAAAACGGTTAGTCGTAGAGAGTTGTGTCAAAAATTTGTATTATAAAACTCCTAATAAAGAATCGAATGGTGATAATTTTTTTTTTCCGGGAAGGTCGGCTTCCTTATTAGTTTGCTCCAGAATGCCCAGAACTACGGAATTATAAATGTAACGATAGGTCGAAAGTGGTATTGTTGAAAAGATCTTTAAAAAATAAGCAAGTTTTGTAGGTACATTTTTTTTATTACTGCCACCCCTGTAAATTTCTATAAGTATAAATATAAATTATTATATGTTCAAAACTCCGGAATTTTAGAAAGCACGATAGGTTGAAAGTGGTGCTGTTGAAAAGCTCTTTAAAAAATAGGCAAGTTTTGTAGGAAAAAATATTTAATTACTGCCACCCCTGTTAAATAACAGTCGTTTGAAATTATTAAATCAAAATTTCATAATAACGATCGAAGTCGGCATTAAAAATCTAGCAACCTTAGACATTGTCTCAAGTGTTCAACCTGTCTTCCATTTACTCTTTAATACATACTACTGAGCTCTTCTGGTTATACTGTGAGTGTACTTCTTCAGTGTTTAATGATCGATAGATAGGTAACTAGATTTTAAAAGCGGACTTTTAAAAAGTTCGTTATTATGACATTTTAATTTATTTCAAATAAATATTACTTAACAGGGGTGGCAGTAATAAAAAAAAATTTCCTACAAAACTTGCTTATTTTTTAAAGATCTTTTCAACAATACCACTTTCGACCTATCGTTACATTTATAATTCCGGAGTTCTGGACATTCTGGAGCAAACTAATAGGGAAGCCGGCCTTCCCGAAAAAAAAAATTATCACCATCACCATCACTATTAGGGCTTTTATAATACAAATTTTTGACACAACTCTCTACGACTAACCGTTTTTGAAAAAAACGACTGATACGGGTGGTCGAACTCACCTTGTATACAATTATATAATTATACACTGAGGTAAAAGATATAGAAGAAACATGAGAGGGCAGTATAGCCTAGATGGTAGCGTGCTTGACGCCGCAACCTCTAGACTGGACAGCCGTGGGTTCGAATCCCACCTGCGCTCATGGATGTTTTGTGATGTTATTTAGTTTTAAGTTAGTTGTTATTTAGTGTAGTTGAAAGACGCTAATGACCTTAGATGTCGACGCGTCTATAATCTACAATAAATAAAAATAAATAGAAGAAACATACTATAATATAAATCAACTGTTTATACAAAATTGAAGCCAGGTTTGACGTTACCTCTACGCTACGAGTGGAACAGTTATGTACGGTCGTTTTTATGATATAAGAATGTTGCGAATTCTTACGGTCGGGTTACGAATTTAATTAATTAATTATTTATTAATTATTAATTATGCTATATATATATAAATCTTCCGTGAAAAATTATCTAACTGATGGTGAAAACCGCATCAAAATCCGTTGCGTGGATTAGGAGGAGTTAGCGGTTAAACAGACAGACAGACGCGAAAAGCGACTTCAATTTATATTATGTAGAGAAGAAGATGCCGAGTAAACATGGCGGCAAAACACAGGATGGATTGAGAATATTATTCTCTTCTACTTCTTCACTACTATACTTCACTACGGCTATTTCACTACGGTTTTTTTAATGGTTGTTTTTACTTCCCACCTCTACTATGGTAGGGAAGTAATGGATTTAGTCCGAAAAAAATATTTCGAAATTTTAACAGATTTCACGTTTTGAGACCCTAGCAATCGTTTAAGATCATTTTCTGACTGATGTCTGTATATATATGTGTGTGTGTATGTGTATGTGTGTGTGTGTGTGTATGTGGTCAATTTTTCGCCTTCGATATCGTAAAAACGGAACAACATACGGGCATGCCGATTGTTCTATTGTGTTTATCAGCCTTTAACTTAGATCTGATTAGATTTTGAGTCAAATCGGTTCAGTGGATCCTGAGATATTCAAAAAAACGTTCTCAATGTCACGTATTAACATAGGTAAAAAAAATATAAATGAATTCTAGATGTTATAATACGAAAAAAATGTAAATATTTTTTTCTCTAAAATGTATAGTTTTCGAGAAAAAAAATATTTTACTAAAAAAAATAAAAATTGTACGTAAATCAAGGTGACCATGATTTTTGCTATAATATTAAGCTAGCCATCAGTAGATCACCAAACAAAAAAGAGGGTCATGCTTTTTTCAAAGAATAAAAATTAAATTGTGTTCTAAAGACCACCAACAGCTAAGGTTATTTGGGCCTAGTCAAAGAATAAAAAAAAGAGTGTTTATTTTTTGCAAATATTTACTAGGTGGGAAGTATAGGACTGGACATCAGTCGAATTTTTTTTCATAAATTATATTCGATAATTTAAACATAGTATCAAACATTAGTTTTGCGTTCGCTTATATTTGTTATGAATAAATAAATAGGTAGTTAATAATAATTCCTTATCAATAATTCATATTGCACGCATTTGAAATTTTCAAATGGACAATACATTTTTTCACACGAAATCATAAAACGTTTATAATATTCCTTTTTTAACACGGAAATAATAAAAAAATTCTAAAAAGATGTCAAAATATTATAAAATATTATCTAAATCCTACATTATTCGTTTGTAATGTCCGAAGATTATTTGAAAAAAAAAAGAAATTACAGAAAACGTGAGCTTATACTTTATAGCAGGGGTTCCCAATCTTTTCTTTACAACGACTCACTTTACAGGTTGCAATTTTTTGCGACGCCCTTCTAAAAGAAGATACGTGTGTGTAGCTCTAACAGACAATAAAATTACTTTATTATTCAAAGAAAACTCCAAAGAATATAGAATCTTAATTATTATTTATAGATTCTAATTCTAATAATTAGAAAATATAAAAAAACTACAAACAATACAATTAATGAGCAGGATGAGCTTGCTTTTTACAAGCTTTTATTTAACTTGCAATGTATGTTAGTTTGTGTGTTTGTTTAGGTCAAAACTTCCATGTCAATTTTGAACGACTTCCACGTATCCGATCGATTTGAAATTTTGCACACATATGTATTCCCGATGACAACACATGAATAAATCGTTTTTAGAATAAAATCCAAGCCCTAAGGGATTCAAACGGGGATGTAGGGTTTTTTTGACTAATCAAAGCCCAGGCCAAATCGCTGAAACTAGAAACATGAAATTTGGACAGTTAGTTCCTTTTCTGTCGTAAGCATCCACTAAGAAAAGATTTCTCGAAATTCAACCCCTACGGGCGTCAAAGGGAGATAAAATTTAGAAAGACTAAAATGAACAAAATAAAATATTAGTAAAAAAAAACTTTTTAAAGACAAGCTTTTATTGAAATGTACCAAAAAGGAAAAAATAATATTTAATAATTTTGGTTCATAATTTATTATTATAAAACCGGGGGTTGCGACTAATAAACTATCATAGAGATTACAACCCCGCTTTTATAATAATTATGAACCAAAAATTATTAAATATTATTTTTTCCTTTTCAGTACATTTCAATAAAAGCTTGCCTCTAAAAAGCTTTTTAACATTGGAAATGTTTATGTTCGTATATGGGGGCAGAGTTACGAGTTTTCGTTCAAGGCCAAATGACAACGGTGTCGCGATCAAGTGAGGAGCAATCATGCAAAATTGAACAAGTGCAATTTTTTCGAAATGTGTTTTATATCATGTCTAGTTAATTGAGAGGTATTTGCGACGTTCTGCGGTGTTATTTTTGAGCAAATGTTAATAAATACTGTAGAAAAATCCATTTAAAAGTTAAGTAATCAAGCAAAAGTGAACGCGTATATAACAGAAGAATAATAGGGTTATTCCTGACAAAACTAAACAGTGCATTGATAAATATTGTGTGTATAATAAACAGTTAATTATGTTTCATATATGCTGTTATCATTTCCAATGTCCTCGATGGTTGCAAGGATTGCGAAATCTGTGAATTTTTTTACTAATATTTTATCTGAGTATAACTTCTCAAATCGGGACTGAAGTTCTGAAATTGCGACTCCTCTAAGATAACGCTGCGACGCCCAAGGGTGTCGCGACGCACAGTTAGGGAGCCCCTGCTTTATATAGTATAAATTCTAATAAATTATCCTAAAATACCTTTCATGCTATAATGTCCAATAAAATTCGTGGCAAAAATCCATATTAATGTAGTAAGTCATAAATAATATTCTATATACCTACATTATGTTTATATAAGAGTACCATACATATTATGTTATGACATATATCTGATTTGGAATATTCCGTCAAAAAAAATAAGGAATGTGTGGCACTTCTAAAGGTACGTGCAGTATGGAGCTGGGATTCTAGATGGTAGCGTAGATCATAGCAGGGCTTGCTTAAATTAATGCATTGTTATATATGCGAGCGTACACAACGAAGCAGTGAGTGTAGCAGGTATAAGCGCTGTTACAAGAGCTGCTAGATTCAAGAATGTCTCTCACCATTCTTTCAGCGCGCTGACTACTACAATCAACGTGTGACAACTGTCAAATGGCCGTTACAAGTTTCGCAATCGATGTGACTAGTTTAATAAATGAAATTTTGCCAGTTTTTATTTAATTTGTTTTGAGTTTTTTCTAAGATGTAGGTATTTAAAAGTTCCATACGTAAATATTCAAAAAACCGGTTTGGGTAAAATTTTAATTCTTGGTATAAATGATGAAATTCGCCATGTTTAGATCGTTTTCTATTAATAGGGTGGACATGATAGCTCCTACCCAAATTTGTATTTAAAATATACAACTTTGTAGCAGAAGAACACAAATATTCGTCTTCGCTATCTGACATTTCAAACGCGATTTAAGCTTGTATCAATGCTAGTATCAAAGCTTCGTTGTGCAAACCTGTAAGCGGTTATAATTTTAGCCACCATCTACCATACATGCTACCATCTAGAATCCCAGCTGCGTACTGCACGTACTTTAAATCTCGTTTATTTTATTTCATAAACATATTTAACGCGCCATAGACGCGCGCATGTCATAAACCAACCATGTGTACGTGTATCTCCGTCGCACATGTACGCGCATGCATTTGTCTCACCGCGCGTGGCAATTTCATTCGCGTTTCCATGGAAACGCTTATTTTATTTATTTATTGTAAATTACAGACGCGTCGACAACTTAGGGTCATTAGCGTCTTGATTACATTAAACAGCAACTCACTTAAAACTAAATGACATCACAAAACATCCATGGGTGGAGGCGGGTTTCGAACCCACGACAGTCTGATCCAGAGGCCACGACGCTAACCACTGGACCACACTGTCCTCGAAACGCTTATTGTTGACTAATGCCCTGTTCTGAATGACTTATTTATAGTTGGAGAGCCCGTGAAAAAATTGTACCCTCATAAACCATCATCACCATTCTCGTCTCTTCCCGTTACCCACGACAGTCTGATCCAGAGGCCGCGACGCTAACCTCTGGACCACACTGTCCAGTATGTGGTGAAGATGTGAGCTTATGCTCTTGAAATGTACATTCGCAAATAAAATTATTGTGGTAGTAAGTGACTAAACCATTGTTTAATTTATTTTGTTTTAAAACCACAGCGCTCATAAAATTATCCCTACGAATATATTGTAGCAAATCCCAAAATGTTACGCCGCTGACTACAATAGAAGCGTCGAGAATAGGTCACAGTGGCGAAGCGTGGAATGGTATCGAAGATACGAGTACCTGCTGTGAAAGTACTAGAACGCGCTGTGTTTAAGCCACGTAGCTCTATATAAGCAGGGAGCCGACGGGAATTAAGTCAGTCAGTCGTAAATCAGTGTCGAGTTGAATTGCGAACATAAAGACTGTATATAAATAGTTATTATTCAGTGTTATTGAAGTGCTTCACTTTGTTTAAGAATTACTGTTCGTTCTTATTATCATGTTGATTGTTAGAATCGACACATAGTTGTTGCGTTATTGTTGTTACATTTCTAATTATATTAAATAAATATTCCGCCCACGAAGAAAACAGTTTTGTTACAATATTTTTGTATATCGGAGGTATTCGATGTATGCGTAACTTTTTTTGAAACCTGTAGTTGAAAATGTATATTGTGTACACATAATAATATGTACATCCAAATAGTCATGGTGTTTATAAAAAATAAAGCATGGTTATATACCTATATACCTATATATGTATAATATATATATATAATACATACTATATAGGTATATAAAATATGTTCAAAACGGCTATGAATAAACGTGTAATAAATAAATAACAAGCTGTGAAATAACGATAATACCAAACGTAAAAATATTATAAACCAGCTCGCACTATAATGTAAGGGAAAACTGGACGAAAGCTGCATTAAAATAAATTATAATTTAAAAAAACTAAAAAACACGCTTTAATGAACTAAAAAGTAAAAAATAATTAATTTTATTGTAAAAAAGCGTGGGGTGCTTTGTATCATATTTTCATACTACCCCACGCTTTTTTACAATAAAATTAATTATTTTTTACTTTTTAGTTCATTAAAGCGTGTTTTTTAGTTTTTTTAAATTATAATTTATTTTTGCTTTTTAGTCCTGGAGATCCTGGTCAGGATAATGGGACAAACTTATGGAATTATTATATTGTAATCGGTCCTTGATAAGTGTGCAAAGTTTCAGTTCAATCTGAAGTTTTTTGCTTTTTTTAGTCCTGGAGATCCTGGTCAGGATAATGGGACAAACTTATGGAATTATTGCATTGTCATCGGTCCTTGATAAGTGTGCAAAGTTTCAGTTCAATCTGAAGTTTTTTGCTTTTTTTTTAGTCCTGGAGATCCTGGTCAGGATAATGGGACAAACTTATGGAATTATTATATTGTAATCGGTCCTTGATAAGTGTGCAAAGTTTCAGTTCAAACTGAAGTTTTTTGCTTTTTTTAGTCCTGGAGATCCTGGTCAGGATAATGGGACAAGCTTATGGAATTATTGTATTGTCATCGGTCCTTGATAAGTGTGCAAAGTTTCAGTTCAATCTGAAGTTTTTTGCTTTTTTTTTAGTCCTGGAGATCCTGGTCAGGATAATGGGACAAACTTATGGAATTATTATATTGTAATCGGTCCTTGATAAGTGTGCAAAGTTTCAGTTCAATCTGAAGTTTTTTGCTTTTTTTAGTCCTGGAGATCCTGGTCAGGATAATGGGACAAACTTATGGAATTATTGTATTGTCATCGGTCCTTGATAAGTGTGCAAAGTTTCAGTTCAATCTGAAGTTTTTTGCTTTTTTTTTTAGTCCTGGAGATCCTGGTCAGGATAATGGGACAAACTTATTGAATTATTGTATTGTCGTCGGTCCTTGATAAGTCGACAACGTTTAAACTAAACCTGACCGTTCAAAGTTGGTCAAAATCAAGTTCAAAGAAGTCGGTTACAAACTGACAAACAAGCAAGGCGAATGGCGAGGCGAATGTGTGGTCGGTTCACTCGTAATTTGCCTCGTCACTCGTCTCGCCGCTCGTATAGCGCTCGCGATGGAAGCGCTCTTTCAGGACGAGTCAAAAGCTTGTAGCGACGACTGCAACGGAGCGAACTCAGTGTTTACACATTCGCTGTTCAGTTCGTAACGAGTGCGTTTACTTGTAACACGTGTTTTTTTCGTAGAGTTGAAAAATGGAGTGGAGTAATAGGCAAAAGTAATAGAATTCTTGGAACTCTACCATGGTGAACCTGCTATTTGGAACCCGAAGCATCCAGTCTGAACACTTGGCGCGTTGTGACGAGGCGAAATAAGGGCGCCAATGTGTAAGCGGTAATTCGATTTGTGGGGACGAACGTGCGAATGCCACTCGCGAATTGTCGGCGAGTGACGAGGCGAAACACGAGCGCCAATGTATAAACGCCGTATCAGAAAAAGCGAATATATGCACAGCTCGTGATCGTTTTATTGGTTGGGCGACTGGAGGCCCGGGAATTAGAGATGATACAAAATAGGTACTAGGAACAGTTATTTTGGAACAGTTTCGAACGAGGAACAGATTGGAACAGTTGTCAGTTTAATAAAATACCTGTTCCGGGCTGTTCCAATGCTTCGACTGTTTCGAGTAACAGAACGGACATTCTTCTGCATTAAGAAACTGTTGGAATGAATCATATTATCATGTGCAAAAAACTAATCAGTTAAAATGATAATCTGGAGTCATGTAATATTTTTGTTTTCAGTTATTTTTGTTTTCATTTCTTTGTTGATTTTAAATAACGCTTTTTAATTAATGGTAAAATCCATTTTTCGCTATTGATTTTCTGTAAAAGTATATTTTTAGGCGCGATCTTAGCGAAGCTAGAAGCGCCTATATACACTCGCTTTGTCTGTGAATCTGTGAATCTGTAACGGATTTTTTGTGTCACGCGTACAGCCCAAACGGATGAACCAATTTTCAAAAACTTTTTTTTGTTCGATTCCTCTCGGGGTCTATTTGATCCTAACGTCGCCCGATTTTTGAATTTTGGCCCCAGAGGGGAGCAAATTAGAAAAAACGGTGTTTTTTGCTTATAGTTTGCTCAATTTAAGTAAGATCGATTCGAAACCTGTCTCAAACGAAAGAGCAGAAAATTTTAGATAGATTTCATGTATAATATTGTGTCAAAACAGTTTTTTTATACAGATTTATATGATTATTAAACTAAATAAATGCGACTTTATCTAATAAATCGCGAACTTGTTTCGGTTGTCCTTGTCTGTTGCACAGTGTGATATGGATATTGGAAGATAGCGTATGATCTGTCTTATATTGCATTATTTTAATATAGTTATTCAATTTTTTGACTGCTGATGTTTGAATTTAAGTTTAAAAACCCTGGCCTACTGAGTTAAAATGACGTGTAACTAATTATTGACGTCGATCGGATGGCGAGACCTAGGGATCGGACCAAAATTTCTCGACGTTCATACCTTCCCGAATAATTTGACCTTCTCTGTCTGTATGTCCCTTTGTACGCTTATAACTCGAGAACCACTGATCTGATTTACATGATTTTTTTTCAAGTAAATAACTTCTTATGCGACTGCGAGTTTTAAAATATTCTGGCATCACGCAAAAGTAAGTAGGTAGTAGATGCTTTGTTTTTTAAACGGTGGTTTTATTTAGCTTGATCCCGTATATTTGTTACAAATCTTGCGACCGACTGAGTTGAAATTTTGCACACATGTGTAGCTACGGTGACAAAACAATATTATGGTAACTAACTGACCGGCCCGGTTCGTCCGGGCGTAAATCGTACTTTTGATTTTTCACCCACTTCCTATGATCCGATTGAGTTGAAATTTTGCACACATGTGTAGCTCCGGTGACAATACAATATTGTGGTAACTAGCTGACCGGCCCGGTTTTGTCCAGGTGTAAATCGTACTTTTGAATTTTCACCCACTTTCCGTGATCCGATTGAGTTGAAATTTTGCACACATATGTAGCTCCGGTGACAATACAATATTATGATAACTAGCTGACCGGCCCGGCTTTCGTCCGCGTGCAAATCGTACTTTTGAATTTTCACCCACTTCCTATGATCCGATTGAGTTGAAATTGTGCACACATGTGTAGCTCCGGTGACAATACAATTTATGGTAACTATCTGACCGGCCCGGCTTTCGTCCGGGTGTAAATCGTACTTTTGAATTTTCACCCACTTCCCGTGATCCGATTGAGTTGAAATTTTGCACACAGGTGTAGCTCCGGTGACAATACAATATTATGATAACTAGCTGACCGACCCGGCTTTCGTCCGGGTGCAAATCGTACTTTTGAATTTTCACAGGCAAAAGGTCTTTCTCCGGTAACGTTTCAGTGGATCGGATAAATGTTATAAAATCAGACTAAGGAAATAAAGCACACTAAAAAATTAAAAATAAAAATAGATAAAAAACTTTTAAGTTAAACGGTTTTATAAATGTACTAAAAAGAAAAAAATAAAATTTAATTTAGGTTCATAAGTATAAAAGCGTGGGTCGTGACTAATAAATTATCATAGAGTTTACGACCCACGCTTTTATACTTATGAACCTAAATTAAATATTATTTTTTTCTTTTTAAAACATTTATAAAACCGTTTAACTTAAAAGTTTTTTTACCTATTTTTATTTGAAGCTATGCTTCTTTACGCACGTTTCAGATGGGGACCTAAATAATAAAAAGTGAAACGTCACGTCACGAAGTAGTGCAACGTCACTTTTGTAAAAATTATCCGATCCTTTTGAAAATTAATATTTGAGAGTTTTATAGGACACAAAAAAATAAAATGACGTCAGATTTTTCAAAATGGCGGCCATATGAACTGTTTTGTAAAAATTATCCGATCCTTTTGAAAATTGATATTTGAGAGTTTCATAGGACACAAAAAAATAAAATGACGTCAGATTTTTCAAAATGGCGGCCACATGTACTCTGTTGTAAAAATCATCCGATCCTTTTGAAAATTGATATTTGAGAGTTTCATAGGACACAAAAAAATAAAATGATGTCAGATTTTTCAAAATGGCGGCCATATGTACTTTTTTGTAAAAATTATCCGATCCTTTTGAAAATTGATATTTGAGAGTTTCATAGGACACAGAAAAATTAAATGTGCCAGATTTCAAAATGGCGGCCATATGTACTTTTTTGTAAGAATTATCAGATCCTTTTGAAAATTGATATTTGAGAGTTTCATATGACACAAAAAAATAAAATGACGTCAGATTTCAAAATGGCGGCCATTATATATACTTTTTTGTAAAAATTATCCGATTCTTTTGAAAATTGATATTTGAGAGTTTCATAAGACACAAAAAAATAAAATGACGTCAGATTTCAAAATGGCGGCCGTATGTACATTTTTGTAAAAATTATCCGATACTTTTAAAAATTAATATTTAAGGGTTTCATAGAATAAAAAAAAAATGAAATGACGTCAGATTTAAAAATGGCGGCCAAATGTACTTTTTTGTAAAAATTATCCGATTCTTTTGAAAATCGGTATTTGAGAGTTTCATAGGACACAAAAAAATAAAATGACATCAGATTTAAAAATGGCGGCCGTATGTACTTTTTTGAAAAAATTATCCGATTCTTTTGAAAATCGGTATTTGAGAGTTTCATAGGACACAAAAAAATAAAATGACGTCAGATTTCAAAATGGCGGCAGTATGTACTTTTTGTGTAAAAATTATCCGATCTTTTTGAAAATAGATATTGACGAGTTTTATAGAACGCAAAAAAATAAAATGACGTCATATTTTAAAATGGCGACCATAGGTATATACTTCTTTGTAAAAATTATCCGATCCTTTTGAAAATTGATATTTGAGAGTTTAATAAGACACAAAAAAATAAAATGGCGTCAGATTTCAAAATGGCAGTCAAATAATAACTTTTTAATTGTATTGTTTGTATCTTTGATAAATTCGGTTTTATTTTATTATGACGAAGTTATCCACATTGTGGTTTTCAACTAATAAAGTATTCTATTCTATTCTATTCTATATAGAATGCGTAAGAAACATAGCTTCTGTCGGGTATCTTACGACACCTCATGACTTTTTTTATTTAGCAGGTTCCGAGTTTCGCTTAATAGTCAACCGTTGCTATGGAAAATTGTTTCAAAAATTCACTGCACTATTTTTTCTATGTAATCCAATACATATTTACAAAATTGATCTTCTTAGTGTTATTGTCCCTATGTTTGGTAAAACCGTTTACACACAATACCTACATGAATATCGCGCCTTGTAATTCTTGAATTACTTGTATGCTCCAAAATTTTTAATATATTGTCGACAAATTTATTTTGTTTTTTTTTAATAATTAGGTACCTTAAATTATTAAACTTGAATAATAGAATTAATTCACGAAAAAATACAAATAATAGACACTTCATAATTTCAAATTTTTATACGTTGCATGTTACAAGCTATTCCGAGAATGTCAAGGTTCCAACGTTAAAAAGTTAAAAAGTAACAAGTTTTTGGAACTGTTCCGTAAGCGGAACAGGAACGGAACGGAACTGTTATTAAAAAATAACAGTTTGTACCACCTCTACCGGAAATAGAAAGGGCCCGCTGTGGCCGGTGGAAAATCGGCCAACTAAGAGATGAGTATAGGTTGGGGGCCCGCTAGTCGCTACAGGATTTGTGGGGAGGACAGTGTGGTCCAGTGGTTAGCGTCGCGGCTTCTGGATCAGACCGTCGTGGGTTCCAATCCCACCTCCGCTCATGGATGTTTTGTGATGTCATTTAGTTTTAAGAGATTTTTTTATTTAATGTAATTAAGACGCTAATGACCTAAGTTGTCGACGCGTCTATATAATCTACAATAAATAAAATAATAAGGATGTGTGGGCCATGATTAACACAGACTTCCCCTACATAATATATTACAACACAATTCTGTGATCAGAGCGAATGAATTTGGTAAAACGCATTTATTTTAAAACATTAAAAAATACATTATACGCGTGATAATCTTTTTATCCGACTTCAAAAAAAGGAGGAAGGTTCTCAATTCGACGCGTAAATATATATTTTTTTCCCCTTTTTTTATTTATGACCACGCATAACTTTTTACAGAGTTGTCAGATTTTTATGATTCTTGTTTTATTGAATAGGGTATACCTCGAAGTTGGTCCCATATAAATTTTACTTAAATCGGTTCAGTAGTCCGGCTGATTTTAATAAAAGTGAGTAACGGCGTGTGACTTTTTAAGGTAAATGTTATTTTTTGACACATTACACATCGCAAGAAAGTGGTTTCATAAAAGTGAGCAACGGCGTGTGATTCCTTTAAGGTAAATGCCGCATTTTGACACATCACACAGCGAAATAAGTCAGCTAAGTTTGTAGAAGTGAATCTATTGGCAAGCGACTAAACTACGTATTGTAAAGCCACTAAAAAGTAAAAAATAAAAAACTTTTTAACAAAAAAAACCTTCGAAAAGCCACTAAAAAGAAGAAAATAATGAGATTTTGAGGTCTGCGTCAAATTAATAAAATATGAAGTCGGTTAAAAAGTATAGAATAGTGATTAATATCTTCTTTTTAACTGACTTCATATTTTATTAAATTGGCGCAGACCTCAAAATTTCATTATTTTCCTCTTTTCACAAACTGACACGTCATACTGGTGAGAAACCATATCAATGTAACATTTGTATTAGTTTCGTTACGTCATATGTTTTGAAACTTCACAATCGTACACATACTGGCCAGAAACCTTACATATGTGAAGTTTGTAAAATGTGTTTCGCTCATTTAAGCATTTTAAATGCATTTTAAATACAGAGAGACGGACTACGACCGAACAGAGAACACACTGGTACTAGGCATAAAAGAAGGGAGGACACCAGTCACTGACACACTGACCTGTGAGCCGCCAAGGAGGACACTTCGACCGCTGCCACATCGCCTTTGAGAATGTCTACCGCAGTTGTAGACGAAACGTCAGGTAGAAATACCACCGGACCACGGCCTACAAGCCCGGAAACCATGAATACTTGGAACAATGCCGGCCGTGAAAGCTTGCACACCTGCACGTAAGTATTCTTGATTTAATTAAAAACATTCATACCTTTTCTTTTAATTAATAATTTGAAGAAATAAATTAAAAAAGTATTTCTTTGCAACTAATCAAAAAATTTCATCGTTTCAACTGAATTTTAATGATAAAACTAAAATTTAGTTTTCAGTGTAGGGGGTCCTGCCAAAGTTGTCCTGTGGAACCGCTTCATAAGTTCTAGATTGCACAATGAATTGTCAAAAACCGAGTCTCATCTTAAGAATTATGTTTTTTTAACCATTTTGGTACGGAACCCTAAAAAGCATCAGGCATTTCACACTAAAAATGTTATTTTGTAATTTAATAATTTGATAGTCTAACTCTAATCGAAAATAATTAATAATAAAAAAAAGGGTGTGGGTCTCGGGACCCCCGACAGATGTGAAACATCAAAGAAAACGTTATTGAACTCGGTGGTATTCTCTATGTAGTAGTATATATTTTTTCAAAAGCAGCAACTAACTGTTATGCTGCCGTAATCCAATATACTGCACTGTAATACACGCGTGCCCAAGCGCGCGGAAGCCGAGAGAGAGTGCTGCAGCGAAGGAGTGGACAATAAATTTCGTTGCATATTTCCCCTCACGCGGCTGTTCACAGCTCGACATAATATGTTTCACATCAAAAATAATTCAAAATAAACTCAATCACATATAACTTTTATTTAAAAATTCACAGATTTCGCAATCCTTGCAACCATCGAGGACATTGGAAATGATAACAGCATATATAAAACATAATTAACTGTTTATTATACACACAATATTTATCAATGCACTGTTTAGTTTTGTCAGGAATAACCCTATTATTCTTCTGTTATATACGCGTTCACTTTTGCTTGATTACTTAACTTTTAAATGGATTTTTCTACAGTATTTATTAACATTTGCTCAAAAATAACACCGCAGATCGTCGCAAATACCTCTCAATTAACTAGACATGATATAAAACACATTTCGAAAAAATTGCACTTGTTCAATTTTGCATGATTGCTCCTCACTTGATCGCGACACCGTTGTCTTTTGGCCTTGAACGAAAACTCGTAACTCTGCCCCCATATACGAACATAAACATTTCCAATGTTAAAAATAACTAGTTTCGCCTATAATCTATATTATATTTTTATGCATCATCGTAGCTAGAGCCTGACAAGTGGCAACCGGGATCCGCGCCAAGGACGCTAACCCCGAGGGCGCAATCAGCGATGCTAATAAGATTATTTTCAAGCAAAGGGTGCGAAATCATGAGAACCTTGCCAGGGGCGCCGATGATTCTAGCTACGACGCTGATTATATGTGTATGAATTGGTTCTGTCATCGACTCATCTGTGATATCCCAAAGTCCAAACTCTAAAATATCTATAATATTCTAATTCTATCGGCTTTCGGCAATATTGATTTCTTCGAGACCAAAGCTTGTTAAAATTCGCACAATGAAAGAAATATCGATAAATGGCTTTGGCCTAAGTACAATGTGTCGGTTGTGCTTAACGAGTGGCGTCACGGTATTAGGCTTGTTTTCATTTTCAACCAATTTTAAAGATCTAATAGCTAATACAATAATGAAATGTGCTCCAGTTCAGGTAAGACTGCTGCTTCTCTTTAAATAATAAAGTTTTTTTTCAAAATACCTTTATGCCATAAACATATGTTTTTTTCTGTATCCGATAAGAAATTAAAGAAAAATCGTTGAGTGAAAAAACAGGACACTTTAAAATAAGCCGAGCGCTCGGGACACAGTTCGAAAAACAGGACATGTCCCATAAAAAAGGACGTCTGTACGCCCTACTTGTCAGTGACCGTACAAAAACAATTGCAAACTTTGAAATGTTATTAAGGAAAACATTTCTATAATGACCTTATAATATATATTATTATTTTACTTGTTTCTTTTTTTTCAATTTTTTGTCATATTTAAAGAAAACAATATAAATATGAAAAGTAATACTCGGTATCAAATTATAGTCCAGTAATTTTAGATTTCCACTGTAGAATAATTCCCAGTTAGCTGATTTTTTTTATATACCTTCGTTATGGTATAAAAAACGTGTAAAAAGTCCCCATCGATATCTTGCCGGTGTGCCAGGAAAATCATACCCCCGGATAATCTTACCGGGGGGGGTAAAATTATCCTAGTATAATTTTACCCCCCGGTAAAATTATCCTAGAATAATTTTACCCCCGGTAAGATAATACTAGGATTATTATACCCCCCGTATGGGGGTAAAATTTTCCTGGGAAGATTTTACCGGGGGTATCATTTTCCTGGGAAGATTTTACCGGGGGTATCATTTTCCTGGGAAGATTTTACCGGGGGTATCATTTTCCTGGGAAGATTTTACCGGGGGTATCATTTTCCTGGGAAGATTTTACCGGGGGTATCATTTTCCTGGGAAGATTTTTCCGGGGGTATAATTTTTCTTGTAAAATCTTACCGGGGGGAGGGGTATAATATTCCTGGGAAAATTTTACCCCCTATTAAATAAATAAACGAGGGGGGTAAATTTATCCTATAAAAATTTTACCTCACGGTAAAATCTTTCCAGGAAAATTGTACCCCCCGGTAAGATTTTCCTAGGAAAATGATACCCCCCCCCCCCCGGTTAAATTATACTGATCATATTATTACATTTATCTTTATTATTACAATAATAATTACCTTAACATATGAAAATAAATGTTTTAAACACATTTAACTAACTGTCATATTATGCCTAATTCTATTTTGTATCAAAACGGTATCGCGTTTGTGCTGGGTCAACAATATTATAAATTTTTAAAGTCGAGTGCTAAAGAAAGTCATACACAATACCGTCCCACGTGCGGTAAGGCTCTTGTAACAGCTTAATGAGGAAAAGCAAAAACCTTTACCCAACAAAATTATCAGTTGTGTAAACATTCTATGGATTGTAAGATTTTTTATTTTCTATAATTTGGGCATTTGTAAAGGCACTGATAATAATGTACTATCGGTTTTTGTGCTGCAATATCAATATCAAAGATTTTTGAGTGATGTTGTCATTAATGGTGATCAAATGCATTACCGATGCCGTGGAAAGGACGTACATTTTGTTTTGTAAAAACATTTTGTTCTGTTCTCAGAATTTTTTCAACGTGCATAAGAGCTATGAGTAGGTAGGTAGCCAGACCTAGTAGGTCTGAATAGATGGCCAGAACCCAAAACATATATTATATACAAAAATCCACTACAAAGGAAATCGTTTAAAATATGTTATCATTTGACATTTGCGAAGGAACCAAACAGTGATATTTTTTTGTGTTTATAATATTGCTAGGTACAAACATCCACTACTCCCCCGACCCCAAAAAATTTATTTACAAAAATCCATTATGAAGGAAGTTATTTGAAATATGTTATCATTTATAAAGTAACCGTTACAATACATTATACTTATACTTTAATTATTATGACAAATTATTCAAAAACAAATATCCGGGGGTATGATTTTACTGGCACACCGGTAAAATAAAACTAGGAATATTGTACCCCCTTAACAATCACTATTTACAAATTACAATAATAAAGTCAAACAATGCCCGGATTATCTTACCGGGGGGTAAAAATATCCTAGGATAATCTTACCCCCGGTAAAATAAAACTAGGAATATTGTACCCCCTTAACAATCACTATTTACAATAATAAAGTCAAACAATGCCGGGGGGTAAAAATATCCTAGGATAATCTTACCCCCGGTAAAATAACACTAGGAATATTAGCGTACATTTCGCCAGCCGGACGTTTTAAGAATTTAGCAAAACTGAATAGGTCAAAAATTTGTATTAAATTTGTACTAATTTTTACCGACAAAAAAAAATTTGTACCTCAAAAAAACATAGGCGTACGGAGACATTATAGGTGCGTCCGGCTGGCGAAACGTTTCGCTGGCCGGACGCACCCCCCAAAAAATGAATTTTTTTAAAAATATTAACACAGCCGTATTTGAAATAATTTGTACTAATTTGTACCGAGCAAAAATAAAACCTCACCTGCAAAAACATAGGCGTACAAGTCAATTATAATATGCGATTCTGGATAACCAAAGAATTAACATACGCGACATTACTAAAATTAAGATCATTCTGTAAATTAAATACAGAATAATTTGTACTGGCCATGAGCTTTCTAATTTCGGTTACAAAAAATTTGAACTTTTAAAAACATAGGCGTAATCAATAAATATTTGAAAACACTGCTAAATGTTAGATGTTCGTGGAATCATAATAATTTAAAAAAATTAAATTAAATTAATTACAAAATAATTTTTGCGGGATATGAGATTTCTAATTCTGGTTACAAAAAATTTGTAACTTTTAAAACATAGGCGTACTCAGTAAATATTTGAAAACACTGCTAAATTTTTGATGTTCGTGGATCCCTAACCATTTAATAAAATAAAATAAAATTAATTACAGAATAATTTGTACGGGATATGAGATTTCTAATTCCGGTTACAAAAAATTTGTACCTTTAAAAACGTAGGCGTACTCTAAAACCTCTAAAATTTAGCTGTGTTTCCAAATATTTACTGAGTACGCCTATGTCTTTAAAAGTATACATTTTTTGTAACGGGAATTAGAAATCTCATATCCCGTACAAATTATTCTGTAATTAATTTAATATAATTTTTTTAAATTATCAATGTCCCACGAGCATCCAAAATTTAGCAGTGTTTCCAAATATTTACCAAGTACGCCTACGTTTTTAAAGGTACAAATTTTTTGTAACCGGAATTAGAAATCTCATATCCCGTACAAAATATTCTGTAATTAATTTTATTTTATTTTATTAAATGGTTAGGGATCCACGAACATCAAAAATTTACAAATTAGTACAAATTATTTCAAATACGGCTGTGTTAATATTTTTAAAAAAATTCATTTTTTGGGGGGTGCGTCCGGCCAGCGAAACGTTTCGCCAGCCGGACGCACCTATAATGTCTCCGTACGCCTATGTTTTTTTGAGGTACAAATTTTTTTTTGTCGGTAAAAATTAGTACAAATTTAATACAAATTTTTGACCTATTCAGTTTTGCTAAATTCTTAAAGCGTCCGGCTGGCGAAATGTACGCCATTATTCCTAGTGTTATTTTACCGGGGGTAAGATTATCCTAGGATATTTTTACCCCCCGGTAAGATAATCCGGGCATTGTTTGACTTTATTATTGTAATTTGTAAATAGTGATTGTTAAGGGGGTACAATATTCCTAGTTTTATTTTACCGGTGTGCCAGTAAAATCATACCCCCGGATAATCTTACCAGGGAGGTAAAAATATCCTAGAATAATTTTACCCCCGGTAAGATAAAACTAGGAATTTTATACCCTCCTGAGGGGGGTAAAATTTTCCTAGTTATCGTACCGGGGTTATCATTTTCCTAGTAAAATCTTACCGCGGGTATCATTTTCCCAGTAAAATCTTACCGCGGGGTATAATATTCCTGGGAAAATTTTACCTCCCACCGGTAAAATCTTCCCAGGAAAATGATACCCCCCGGTAAGAATTTACTAGGAAAACGAAACCCCTCCTGTAAAGATATCCTGATCATATTATTATAGCAACCTCTATATTATAGTTAAAGCTCTATACAGGGTGAATTACTAATAATGTCTCGGGCGATATCTTAATTATTATGTGCTTTAGAAAAAAAATTTTAAATAAAAGTCGGATTGGAATAAGAGCACTACACTTTAAAATTATTTTTAGCTATACAGGGTGTACGATGTAGTCATGGTACAACCGACTTGTATTTTTATAAATTGAACACCATGTACCTATAATTTCAGACCATCTCATTGTCCATTCGGAGGCCTACATAAACTGGTGCCATTTTTGAAATTCGGTTAGTGGGTAATTCGTTCAGTGGGTAAAAATTTTTGAACTGGTGGAGTAGTAAAAATTCTAGTTTCCTCACTTTTTACAGTCACTTTAAGAAACAGAATTGTCGGCGTGTCACCATCTATGATCCACAATCAATTATAGAGATCATTGTGCTTGAGAATAGCCGAGAGTGTAGCGGCGCTGTTGTTTACATGGCATTGCTATGGTTCCTCTATTACAGTTCCCGAGTTCTAGCCCGAGAGCTGGTAAAAGTGTCAATTGGATTTTCAATTTATTATTAAAAAAAATAAAAAATAATAATGAATTGAAAATATGAATTGGTGCTAGGCCCAAATAACCTTAGCTGTTGGTGGTCTTTAAAATACAATACAATACTATAGAGATCATTGTGTGATTGTTTGATTTTATAATTGAAATTTGTAAATAGTGACTGTTAAGTGGGTACAATATTCCTAGTGTTATTTTACCGGGGGTAAGATTATCCTAGGATATTTTTACCCCCCGGTAAGATAATCCGGGCATTGTTTGACTTTATTATTGTAATTTGTAAATAGTGATTGTTAAGGGGGTACAATATTCCTAGTTTTATTTTACCGGTGTGCCAGTAAAATCATATCCCCGGATAATCTTACCAGGGGGGTAAAAATATCCTAGAATAATTTTACCCCCGGTAAGATAAAACTAGAAATTTTATACCCTCCTGAGGGGGGTAAAATTTTCCTAGTTATATCGTACCGGGGGTATCATTTTCCTAGTAAAATCTTACCGCGGGGTATAATATTCCTGGGAAAATTTTACCTCCCACCGGTAAAATTTTCCCAGGAAAATGATACCCCCCGGCAAGATTTTACTAGGAAAACGAAACCCCCCCGGTAAAGATATCCTGATCATATTATTATAGTAACCTCTATATTATTATAGTTAAAGCTCAATATAATACAGGGTGAATTACTAATAATGTCTCGGGCGATATCTTAATTATTATGTGCTTCAGAAAAAAAATTTTAAATAAAAGTCGGATTGGAATAAGAGCACTACACTTTAAAATTATTTTTAGCTATACAGGGTGTACGATGTAGTCATGGTACAACCGACTTGTATTTTTATAAATTGAACACCATGTACCTATAATTTCAGACCATCTCATTGTCCATTCGGAGGCCTACATAAACTGGTGCCATTTTTGAAATTCGGTTAGTGGGTAATTCGTTCAGTGGGTAAAAATTTTTGAACTGGTGGAGTAGTAAAAATTCTAGTTTCCTCACTTTTTACAGTCACTTTAAGAAACAGAATTGTCGGCGTGTCACCATCTATGATCCACAATCAATTATAGAGATCATTGTGCTTGAGAATAGCCGAGAGTGTAGCGGCGCTGTTGTTTACATGGCGTTGCTATGGTTCCTTTATTACAAGTCCCCAGTTCCCGAGTTCTAGCCCGAGAGCTGGTAAAAGTGTCAATTGGATTTTCAATTTATTATTAAAAAAAAAATAATAATAATAATGAATTGAAAATATGAATTGGTGCTAGGCCCAAATAACCTTAGCTGTTGGTGGTCTTTAAAATACAATACAATACTATAGAGATCGTTGTGTGGTTTGATTTTATAATTGAAATTTGTAAATAGTGATTGTTAAGTGGGTACAATATTCCTAGTGTTATTTTACCGGGGGTAAGATTATCCTAGGATATTTTTACCCCCCGGTAAGATTATCCGGGCATTGTTGGACTTTATTATTGTAAATAGTGATTGTTAAGGGGGTACGATATTCCTAGTTTTATTTTACCGGGGGTAAGATTATCCTAGGATATTTTTACCCCCCGGTAAGATAATCCGGGCATTGTTTGACTTTATTATTGTAAATAGTGATTGTTAAGGGGGTACGATATTCCTAGTTTTATTTTACCGGGGGTAAAATTATTCTAGGATATTTTTACCCCCCCCTGTAAGATTATCCGGAAGTATGATTTTACTGGCACACCGGTGTGCTAGGAATATTGTATCCTCCTGGGGGGGGTAAAATTTTCCTGGTAAGATTTTACCGGGGGTATCATTTTGCTAGTAAAATCTTTTTGTTTTCTTTGGTAGAATTGCATTTTATATTGTTATGAATTATATTTCTGTTGAGAATAGACGTAAATTAAGTATACTAACTTTATTGTGCGAATAAATGTTGCTGTAAATCTGAAATTCCTCGCACGAATTTAATGAAAATAAAGAGCGGGGAATGTTATATATCATCAATCCTGATGATATTTACTAACGATTTATATTTGTTTTTGAATAATTTGTCATAATAATTAAAGTATAAGTATAATGTATTGTAACGGTTACTTTATAAATGATAACATATTTCAAATAACTTCCTTCATAATAGATTTTTGTATATAAATTTTTTGGGGTCGGGGGAGTGGTGGATGTTTGTACCTAGCAATATTATAAACACAAAAAAATATCACTGTTTGGTTCCTTCGCAAATGTCAAATGATAACATATTTTAAACGATTTCCTTTGTACTGGATTTTTGTATATAATATATGTTTTGGGTTCTGGCCATCTATTCAGACCTACTAGGTCTGGCTACCTACCTACTCATAGCTCTTACGCACGTTGAAAAAATTCTGAGAACAGAACAAAATGTTTTTACAAAACAAAATGTACGTCCTTTCCACGGCATCGGTAATGCATTTGATCACCATTAATGAAAACATCACTCAAAAATCTTTGATATTGATATTGCAGCACAAAAACCGATAGTACATTATTATCAGTGCCTTTACAAATGCCCAAATTATAGAAAATAAAAAATCTTACAATCCATAGAATGTTTAGAATTATACCCCCCCCCCACCCCGGTAAGATTTTACAAGAAAAATTATACCCCCGGTAAAATCTTCCCAGGAAAATGATACCCCCGGTAAAATCTTCCCAGGAAAATGATACCCCCGGTAAAATCTTCCCAGGAAAATGATACCCCCGGTAAAATCTTCCCAGGAAAATGATACCCCCGGTAAAATCTTCCCAGGAAAATTTTACCCCCATACGGGGGGTATAATAATCCTAGTATTATCTTACCGGGGGTAAAATTATTCTAGGATAATTTTACCGGGGGGTAAAATTATACTAGGATAATTTTACCCCCCCGGTAAGATTATCCCGGGGGTATGATTTGACTGTTACACCGGCGTTGCCAGATATTCGAGGTTCAAGTTCACGATAGACGGTTTTTTGCGAATGTCTCGGTTCCGTTCCATTTTTGATAAAAAATGGTTATTATCAATCTTGTAGAGGACAAAATTCTCTACAACTTTTGTATAAACATTTTTTGTCTACGATTCATAGTTTTACTTATTTAAGTACCCGTGGCTTCCTCCCCCTCGATTTTTCATAACGATATTATGCTGCTTCCCGAGGGCCTAACATAATAATTTGTACCTTTATTTTAAATTGAACTTAAAGCTAACGATTAATTATAATTTTATCGAAATTAATGCAGTAGCTCTCTATTTATAAGCAACCAAACATACAAATCGACAGCAGTGAAACAGACAGACCATTTTTTTTTTAAAATACGATATTTATACTTGACATCAATTATAAAGGCCATTCGTAAAGTAATTTTGTAAAAAAAATTAAAAATGTGGCTACTATTACTAGGCTGTGTTTAACGGTATGCAAATGCATACTCGTACTTAATCCGCACTCTCTCAACCCTTGTAAATTTTTTTTACAAAATTACTTTACGAATGGTCTTTATAATTGTTGTCAAGTATAAATATAGTATTTTCGAAAAAAAATTGTCTGTCTGTATGTCTGTTTGAGTGCTGTCGATTTGTATGTTTGGTTGCTTATAACTAGAGAACTACTGCATTAATTTCGATAAAAATTATAGTTAATCGTTAGCTTTAAGTTCAACTTAAAAAGTTATATTCTATTCTATTCTAAATAAAGCTACAAATCATTTTGTTAGGCCCTCGGGAAGCAACATAATCCTGTTATGTAAAATCGAGGGGAAGGAAGCCGCGGGTACTTAAATAAGAAAAATTATAAATCGCAGACAAAAAATGTTTACACAAAAGTTGTAAATAATTTCGTCCTCTACAAGATTGATAATAACCATTTTTTGCAAAAAATGGAACGTAACCGAGAAATTGGCAAAAAACCGTCTATCGTGAACTTGAACCTCGAATATCTGGCAACGCCAGCACAATATCGTTGGGGACTTTCTACACGTTTTTTAAAACACCATATCGAAGGTATATAAAAAAAATCGGCTAACTGGGAATTATTCTGCAGATGGGGCGTTTAAATGTGTAAAATTACTGGAATATTATAACAAGTTAAAAAGCTAAAAACGATCACTCGGTGTTATTATTATTATTGCAGATTATAGACGCGTGGTCACTCGGTGCTAAGTAAGAAAATATTTTCATAGTTAACTCCGAGTGACCGTTTTTAGCTTTTTAACTTGACATAATATAAAGTTGTAAAAGCACAAAATACTAATAAATTGTGAAACATTATTATTTTACAAAATTGAATGTTACGTTGTGTCAGTATTCTTGTTGGTCTTCTCTAAAATTTCGTGTTTTCTTTTAGATAAGAAGTTTTGATGAGATGCCAAATTTCATCTGTCAAATATGCTACAATAGACTGGAAAAAACTCATCAGTTTCAGATGCAAATTGTACAGTCTGAGAAAACTCTGCAACACTATTTGAAGCAATTACATGCTTTTGACAAAGAGAATTCCATTCAGAGGCCGTCTGATGATCCTTTGATTGATAACACTAATGCAGACATTACTCTGAACTGTGAGTCTTCGGAACTTGATGACATCGTGTCTGCCCTCAGTGTCGACGAGAGACAGAAAGAATGTGAACATTTTCTGTCAGTAAGCAAAATTAACCATGAATTGACTTTAAAATCCAAAATTAGTGACAGACAATTGAATGAAAACTCATCAAATCCAGCAGAATGCCCCGGTGATAGAGTAAACACTTTATCTAAGGGTAGAGAGAACACAGCTATCAAAGTTGAAGACAATAAATTGGAAGCGGGAGAATATGCAAATTTTAACTCAGCGTGCAACACTAACGAGGAAATGTCTACAAAATTCGAAATAAAAGACGAGCAAGTGGACGATAATTCATTAATTTCTGCAGAGTGTGCTGATAACACAATTGAAACTCTATCTGAGGATCGTGATATTGAAATCAGCAGTGAAGACTCAAAGATCGACATCGACGACATAAAATTTGTTGATGACGTAAACTGGAAAGAGAATGAACCCTCAAATTTGAACTCGGCAAGCAAAAATATCGAGAAAATGTCTTTAAATGCCGAAATCAAAGACGAACCGATGGATGGTTCATTAGTTCGGACGGAATCTATTGACGACACAGTAGACGATTTTTCTGAAGGCGATTCGGAAATCAGCTGCCAAGATACAAAAATCGGTTTTGGTCTCACTTCGGAAAAGTCCGTGTGTCTTAGTTCTTCTGATGTGGAAGAGTGTTTTAAAAAATCTGAAGATGTAAGCAAAAATAGCCCTTCAAATCGTGAGAAGCATAAAAAAGAAAATAAAATCGAGTCTCATCAATTAAACATTAATGACGCGTGTTCTTCTCGATTAAGTGAATGTAAAAAAAGCTACAGTATTTCACGTTTTTTAGATTCTCACAAACGCCCATGTACTAATAACAAATCGCATCAGTGTAAACTCTGCGATAAAAGTTATTCTAATGCAAGCAGTTTAAATAGACACAAACTGACACATACTGGTGAGAAACCATATCAATGTAACATTTGTATTAAACGTTTCCTTACGTCATATGAATTAAAACTTCACAGTCGTACACATACTGGCCAGAAACCATACAAATGTGAAGTTTGTAAAATGTGTTTCGCTCAGTCGTCCGCTTTAAATACTCACAAACTTAAACATACTGGTGAGAAACCTTACAAATGTGAAGTTTGTAAAATGTGTTTCACTCAGTCATACGCTTTAAACACTCACAAACTTAAACATACTGGTGCGAAACCTTATAAATGTGAAGTTTGTAAAAAGTGTTTCACCCAGTTAGGCAATTTAAATTCACACAAACGTAGACATACAGGTGAGAAACCATATCGCTGTGACGTATGTAAAAAGTGTTTCAATCTGTTATGCATTTTAAATGCACACAAACGTACACATACAGGTGAGAAACCATATCGTTGTGGCGTTTGTAAAATGTGTTTCGCTCAGTTAAGCAGTTTAAATAATCACAAACTTAAACATACTGGTGAGAAACCTTACAAATGTGACATTTGTAAAAAGTGTTTCACTAAGTCAACCAATTTAAATAGACACAATCTGACACATACTGGTGAGAAACCATATCAATGTAACATTTGTATTAAACGTTTCCTTACGTCATATGAATTGAAACTTCACAGTCGTACACATACTGGAGAGAAACCATACAAATGTGAAGTTTGTAAAATGTGTTTTGCTCAGTCATCCGCTTTAAATACTCACAAACTTAAACATACTGGTGAGAAACCTTACAAATGTGAAGTTTGTAAAATGTGTTTCGCTCAGTCATGCGCTTTAAACACTCACAAACTTAAACATACTGGTGAGAAACCTTACAAATGTGAAGTTTGTAAAAAGTGTTTCGCCCAGTTAAGCAATTTAAATTCACACAAGCGTAGACATACAGGTGAGAAACCATATCGCTGTGACGTATGTAAAAAGTGTTTCAATCTGTTATGCATTTTAAATGCACACAAACGTACACATACAGGTGAGAAACCATATCGTTGTGGCGTTTGTAAAATGTGTTTCGCTCAGTTAAGCAGTTTAAATAATCACAAACTTAAACATACTGGTGAGAAACCTTACAAATGTGACATTTGTAAAAAGTGTTTCACTAAGTCAACCAATTTAAATAGACACAAACTGACACATACTGGTGAGAAACCATATCAATGTAACATTTGTATTAAACGTTTCCTTACGTCATATGAATTGAAACTTCACAGTCGTACACATACTGGACAGAAACCATACAAATGTGACGTTTGTAAAATGTGTTTCGCTCAGTCATCCGCTTTAAATACTCACAAACTTAAACATACTGGTGAGAAACCTTACAAATGTGAAGTTTGCAAAATGTGTTTTGCTCAGTCATGGGCTTTAAATATTCACAAACGTAAACATACTGGTGAGAAACCTTACAAATGTGACGTTTGTAAAATGTGTTTCGCTCAGTCATCCGCTTTAAATACTCACAAACTTAAACATACTGGTGAGAAACCTTACAAATGTGAAGTTTGCAAAATGTGTTTTGCTCAGTCATGGGCATTAAATATTCACAAACGTAAACATACTGGTGAGAAACCTTACAAATGTGACATTTGTAAAAAGTGTTTCACTAAGTCAACCAATTTAAATAGACACAAACTGACACATACTGGTGAGAAACCATATCAATGTAACATTTGTATTAAACGTTTCCTTACGTCATATGAATTGAAACTTCACAGTCGTACACATACTGGACAGAAACCATACAAATGTGACGTTTGTAAAATGTGTTTCGCTCAGTCATCCGCTTTAAATACGCACAAACTTAGACATACTGGTGAGAAACCTTACAAATGTGAAGTTTGCAAAATGTGTTTCGCTCAGTCATGCACTTTGAATACTCACAAACTTAAACATACTGGTGAGAAACCTTACAAATGTGAAGTGTGCAAAATGAGTTTTTCTCAGTCAAGCGCTTTAAATATTCACAAACTTAAACATACTGGTGAGAAACCTTACAAATGTGACGTTTGTAAAAAGTGTTTCACCCAGTCAAGCAATTTAAATGCACACAAACGTACACATACAGGTGAGAAACCATATCGATGTGACGTATGTAAAAAGGGTTTCACTCTGTTAAGCATTTTAAATGCACACAAACGTAGACATACAGGTGAGAAACCATATTGTTGTGACGTTTGTAAAATGTGTTTCACTCAGTTAAGCAGTTTAAAATATCACAAACTTACACATTCTGGTGAAAAACCTTACAAATGCGACGTTTGTCAAAAGTGTTTCACTGTGTCAGCCAATTTAAATAGACACAAACTCACACATACAGGTGAGAGGCCATGTCATTGTAACATTTGTAATAAACGTTTCTTTTCGTCATATGAATTGAAAGTTCACACTCGTACACATACCGGTGAGAAACCTTATCAATGTGACGTTTGTAAAAAGTGTTTCACACAGTCATGCACTTTAACTACTCACAAACGTAAACATACTGGTGAGAAACAATATTAATGCGACCTCTTTTTATAAGGGTTGCGCCATTTCAAGCAGTTCGAAATGAGTGCTACCAGGCTTTTTTTTTACTACCTCCTGATAGCAAATTGTGTTTTAAAGACCACCAACAGCTAAGGTTATTTGGGCCTAGCACCAATTCATATTTTCAATTCATTATTTTTTTTTTAATAATAAATTGAAAATCCAATTGACACTTTTACGAGCTCTCGGGCTAGAACCCGGAAACTGGGGACTTGTAATAGAGGAACCATAGCAACACCAAGGGCTTGAGAATAGCCGAGAGTGTAGCGGCGCTGTTGTTTACATGGCGTTGCTATGGTTCCTCTATTACAAGTCCCCAGTTCCCGAGTTCTAGCCCGAGAGCTGGTAAAAGTGTCAATTGGATTTTCAATTTATTATTAAAAAAAAAAATAAAAAATAATGAATTGAAAATATGAATTGGTGCTAGGCCCAAATAACCTTAGCTGTTGGTGGTCTTTAAAATACAATTATTATTATTCATAGCAACACCATGTAAACCTCCTGATAGCGCCACTGGCAAGAGAGGTATACGTCACTTTGATCTCATTCAAATGTCAGTACTTTCAATTTTTTTGCCCACCTGACTGCGCCACTACCAAGTTAATTATCTACATTCAATCATTAACAGCTAAATCGCAGTTTTGTATTTATTTAAATGATTATTCCGTAATAATGGATAAAAATGAAGTATCACTAAACACAAACCGTCAATCTCTAAACGTTTGACATACCTTAATTGCCACTAGCGCCATCTGACGAATAAAAATATGGTAGCCCTAATTGCTTAAATAAAGGTATTTTTACAGTTACCTCTTTTAGATTGTGATAGATATTATGTAATTTTTTCCATTCACTATAAACGCAACATATCATTGACAATAAATTTTTAATAACTGTGTTATGTTTATTTATTTTTTTATGGCAAATATTTGAATCCAAGTCAATAAAAGATGTAAAAGGATGTGTCAAATTGTAAATCATTTAAATCAAAAGGGCAAGGGCCCTACAAGGGTTAGGCTAATAGGGCTCTGGCCTTGCTGGACGGGGCTATAGAAGTGGTAAGGCGCCAAGGGCGTCTCCAAAAGAGGGCAGGGGGAACATCTGCCACCCTTAGAGGGCAAAGCTTAAAAAAACGATTAAATTTGACAGATTGTATTTATTTTACCTATACAATTATATCCTCTATCATCTTGCCTCTCCCTTGTCCATTGGCTGGCGTCACCCTTGTCAGGCGCGATGAGGTGAATCGATCGAACTTCCGCGGAAAAAGTAAGTACACAGAGAGAAAAAAAATAGTTTGATAAACAAATGTTTTTTTAATAATCGCAAAAAAAATGTAACATCATTTTTTCAATAATGCATTATTTAAATAAAACATTTTATGAACCATATAAATATTTTTGATTTAAGAAAAACATTCATACCTTTTCTTTTAATTAATAATTTGTTGAAAAAAATAAAAAAAGTATTTCTTTGCAACTAATCAAAAAATTTCATCGTTTCAACTGAATTTTAATGATAAAACTAAAATTTAGTTTTCAGTGTAGGGGGTCTTGCCAAAATTGTTGTCCTGGGGAACCGCTTCATTAGTTCTAGATTGCACAATGAATTGTCAAAAACCGAGTCTCACCTTAGGAATTACGTTTTTTTTAACCATTTTGGTACGGAACCCTAAAAAGAATCAGGAATTTCACACTAAAAATGTTATTTTGTAATTTAATAATTTGATGGTCTAATCGAAAATAGTTTATAATATTAAAAATAATTCAAAATATCTAGTTTCAGCTATAAGTAATCTATATTATATTATCACGCAGCTTTGTAGCTAGAGCCTGGCAACCAGGGCTAGAGATAAGCATCGATGAGAAAACATTGATGTTAACATCGAACCATAACATCAATGTGTGGAAAACATCAGTCTTTAAACATCGATGTATTTCGGTGCAAAACATCGATGTTTTAGGAAAAAATCATTTTAAAAAGGTAATTGTAGAAATATACTAAATACAATGAAACACTGAACTAATTTTATATTAAAAGTGGGTGTTTAATTTATTAAATTGCAAAAACTAAATAGTTTACTACGAGTGCTCTTAAAAGCTTTAAGTGTAGAAAATAAAATTAGCAATTCCGCGTTTATAAAACATCGATGTACGAAAAACATTGTTCCCTTACCATCGATGTCAAAAATTCACAGATTTCGCAATCCTTGCAACCATTGAGGACATTGGAAATGATAACAGCATATATGAAACATAATTAACTGTTTATTATACACACAATATTTATCAATGCACTGTTTAGTTTTGTCAGGAATAACCCTATTATTCTTCTGTTATATACGCGTTCACTTTTGCTTGATTACTTAACTTTTAAATGGATTTTTCTACAGTATTTATTAACATTTCCTCAAAAATAACACCGCAGATCGTCGCAAATACCTCTCAATTAACTAAACATGATATAAAACACATTTCGAAAAAATTGCACTTGTTCAATTTTGCATGATTGCTCCTCACTTGATCGCGACACCGTTGTCTTTTGGCCTTGAACGAAAACTCGTAACTCTGCCCCCATATACGAACATAAACATTTCCAATGTTAAAACATCGAACTTCGACATGGAAACATCGATGTTTTGAAAAATACATCATCAATGCTCATCCCTAACCAGGGCCCGCGCCAAGTACGCTGACTCCGCGAGAACGCGATCAGCGATGCGAATGATTATTTTCAAGCAAAGGGTGCGAAATCAGAATCTTATATGTGTGTAAATTGGTTCTGTGAACCCCCATAGACCAAGCCTTAAAGTATCTGTACTGAAATTCTAATTCTATGGGCATTCGGCAATACAGAATTCTTCAAGAATTAATCTTGTTAAAATTCGCACAATGAAAGAAATATCGATAACTGGCTTTGACCTAAGTACAATGTGTCGGTTGTGCTTATCGAGTGCCGATGCGGTAATAGACCTGTTTTCATTTTCAACCAGTTTTGAAGATCTAATTGCTAATACAGTAATGAAATGTGCTCCAGTTCAGGTAAGACTGCTACTCTCTTCAAATAGCTCGAATAAAGTATTTTTTTCAAAATAGCTTTATGTCTCATAAACACATGATCTTTTCGTATTCAATAAGAAATTAAAGAAAAGTCGTTGAGTGAAAAAACAGGACACTTTAAAATAAACCTAGCGCTCGGGACTTAGTTCGAAAAACAGGATATGTCCCACAAAAAGAAGGACGTCTGGACACCCTACTTGTCAGTATCGTACAAAAACAGTTGCAAACTTTGAAAATATGTTATTCCCCCCAGGGGGGACATTGAAATGTGGTTGCTATCGCAAATTGCATTCCAATGTTCCTTGGGAATTAGCTCTCCCAGGAACCCGAGCACGTACCAGTCGGGTTGTGTATGCCGGCTGGCGAATTTCTTTTTTTACAAATTTTTGGGATATTTGAAGAAAACATAATATAAAGTTGTAAAAGCACAAAATACTAATAAATTATGAAACATTTTTATTTTAGAAAATTGAATATTACGTTGTGTCAGTATTCTTGTTGGTCTTCTTTAAAATTTCGTGTTTTCTTTTAGATAAGAAATGTTGATGAGATGCCAAATTTAATCTGTCAAATATGCTACACTAGACTGGAAAAAACTCATCAGTTTCAGTTGCAAATTGTACAGTCTGAGAAAACTCTGCAACACTATTTGAAGCAATTACATGCTTTTAACAAAGAGAATTCCATTCAGAGGCCGTCTGATGATCCTTTGATCGATAACAGTAATGCAGACATTACTCTGAACTGTGGATCTTCGGAACTTGATGACATCGTGTCTGCCTTGAGTGTCGACGGGAGACAGAAAGAATGTGAACATTTTCAGTCACTAAATAAAATTAACCATGAATTGACTTTAAAATCCAAAATTAGTGACAGACAAATGAGTGAAAACTCATCAAATCCAGCAGAATGTCCTGGTGATAGAGTAAACACTTTATCTAAGGGTGGAGAGAACACAGCTATCAATATTGAAGACAGTAAATTGGAAGTGGGAGAATATGCAAATTTTAACTTCTCGTGCAAAACTAACGAGGAAATGTCTACAAAATTCGAAATAAAAGACGAGCAAATGGACGATAACTCCTTAATTTCTGCAGAGTGTGCTGATAACACAATTGAAACTTCATCTGAGAATGGTGGTATTGAAATCAGCAGTGAGGACTCAAAGATCGACATCGGCGACTTTAAATTTGTTGATGACGTAAGCTGGAAAGAGAATGAACCCTCAAATTTGAACTCGGCAATCAAAACTATCGAGAAAATATCTTTAAAAGCCGAAATCAAATATGAACCGATAGACGGTTCATTTGTTCGGACGGAATCTATTGACGACACAGTAGACGATTTTTGTAAAAGCGATACGGATACAAAAATCGGTTTCGGTCACACTTTAGGAAAGTCCGCATGTCTTAGTTCTTCTGTTGTGGAAGAGTGTTTTAAAAAATCTAAAGAGGGAAGAAAAAATATCCCTTCAAATCGTGAGAAGCACAAAAAAGAATATAAAATGGAGTCTCATCAATTAAACATTAATGACGCGTGTTCTTCTCGATTAAGTGGATGTAAAAAAAGTTACACTAATTCACGTTTTTTAGATACGCACAAACGCCCACATACTAATAAGAAATCGTATCAGTGTAGCGTCTGCAATAAAAGTTATTCTAATGGAAGCAATTTAAATAGACACAAACTAACACATACTGGTGAGAAACCATATCAATGTAACATTTGTCTTAAACGTTTCGTTACGTCATATGGATTGAAACTTCACAGTCATACACATACTGGCCAGAAACCTTACACATGTGAAGTTTGTAAAATGTGTTTCGCTCAGCCATGCGCTTTAAATATTCACAAACTTACACATACTGGTGAGAAACCTTACAAATGTGAAGTTTGTAAAATGTGTTTCTCTCAGTCATTCGCTTTAAATAATCACAAACTTAAACATACTGGTGAGAAACCTTACAAATGTGACGTTTGCAAAAAGTGTTTCGCTCAGCCAAGCAATTTAAATTCACACAGGCGTACACATACAGGTGAGAAACCGTATCGGTGTGACGTTTGTAAAAAGTGTTTCACTCTGTCATGCATTTTAAATGCACACAAACGTACACATACAGGTGAGAAACCATATCGGTGTGACGTTTGTAAAATGTGTTTCAGTCAGTTAAGCACTTTAAATCATCACAAACGTAAACATACCGGTGAGAAACCGAAAATATGTGACGTTTGTAAAAAGTGTTTCACTAAGTCAGTCAATTTAAATAGACACAAACTTACACATACAGGTGAGAAGCCATATCATTGTAACATTTGTAATAAACGTTTCTTTTCGTCAAATGAATTGAAACATCACACGCGTACACATACCGGTGAGAAACCTTAGCAATGTGACGTTAGTAAAAAGTGTTTCACTCAGTCATACACTTTAACTACTCACAAACTTAAACATACCGGTGAGAAACAATAAAAATGCGACTTATTTTTGTAAGGGTTGCGCCATTTCAAGCAGTACCAGGCTTTTTTAACTACCTCCTGATAGCGCCACTGGCAAGAGAGGTATATGTCACTTTGATTTCCATCAAATGTCAGTAATTTTAATATTTTCTGCCCACCTGACGGCGCCACTATCAAGTTAATTATCTACATTCAATCATTTAACAACTAAATCGCAGTTTTGTATTTATTTATTTAATTAATTATTCCGTAATAATGGATAATTAATGAAGTATCACTAAACACAAACCGTTAATCTCTAAACGTTTGACATACCTTAATTGCCGCTAGCGCCATCTGACGAATAAAAATATGGTAGCCCTCATTGCTAAAATAAAGCTTTTTTACAGTTACCTCTTTTAAATTGTGATAGATATTATGTAATTTCCATTCACTATAAATTCAACATAAGACAATAAATTTTTAATGACTGTGTTACCTATGTTTATTTATTTTTTGTGGCAAATATTTGAATCCAAGTCAATAAAAGATGTAAAAGGATGTATAAAATTGTAAATCATTTAAATCATAAGAGCATGACCCCCACAAGGGTAAGGCTAATAAGCCTCTAGCCTTGGTGAACGGGGCTACAGGAGAGGTCAGGCGCCAAGGGCGCGGCCAAAATAGAGCAGGGGGGACATCTGCCACCCCTAGAGGGCAAAGCTTAAAAAACGATAAAACTTTACAGATTGTTAATAATTAAAGGAAGGTTTGGTTGAGGTTCAAAATAATGAAGTTTTACCAAAATATCGCTTCATTATTTTGACCCTCAACCAAAACTTCCTTTAATTATTAACAATCTGTAAAGTTTCATCGTTTTTTTTAAGCTTTGCCCTCTAGGGGTGGCAGATGTACCCCTGCCCTGTTTTGGCCGCGCCCTTGGCACCTAAATTTTTCCGCGCAATGCCGTTCTTAGTGCGGGTGATGTCACGCGGCATGTTTATATATTGTATTTATTTTTTATAATAAATCAATGTCAATCAAGTAATAATGTAGTTGTTTTCGCAATTTTTTCAGATTTTTTATAAGTAAAAAATTAGTCACCTTCAAAGAATTTTAATACACATTTTATGAGAAATTTACTATCAATATTATGGATCAGCAAAGAAAAATAATGTATTTTTATATAGAAATTGGGACTTGAAACATTATGCTCAAGAAATGTTAATAATTATTTAGAAATTTTTAATTTGTCCAAACAATTTTTTTCTAATTTTGCTTATTTTCAATGACATTTTTGTTAGCTATGTCGCTCCACTCGCATTTTCAATTTTAGTGGTTTTCAATCCGTCATCTGGTGGGAACCACTTTTGATCGTTGGCAAAACTGATTCGGCAATACAGAATTCTTCAAGGACAACGCTTTTTAAAATTCGCATTTCGCACAATGAAAGAAATATCGATAACTGGCTTTAGCCTAAATACAATGTGTCGGTTGTGCTTATCGAGTGCCGATGCAGTAATAGACCTGTTTTCATTTTCAACCAGTTTTGAAGATCTAATTGCTAATACAGTAATGAAATGTGCTCCAGTTCAGGTAAGACTGCTTCTTCTCTTCAAATAGTTTTTTTTTTTTTTTAATCTTAAACACATGTTTTTTCCGTATCCGATAAGAAATTAAAGAAAAATCGTTGAGTGAAAAAAACAAGACACTTTAAAATATACCGAGCGCTCGGGACACAGTTCGAAAAACAGGACATGTCCCATAAAAAAGGACGTCTGTACGCCCTACTTGTCAGTGACCGTACAAAAACAGTTGCAAAATTTGAAATGTTATTAAGGAAAACATTTCTATAATAACAATACAATATATATAATTACTTTACTTGTTTCTTTTTTTACAAATTTTTGTCATAATTAAAGAAAACATAATATAAAGTTGAAAAATTTTGGAGCATACAAGTAATTCAAGAATTACAAGGCGCGATATTCATGTAGGTATTGTGTGTAAACGGTTTTACCGAACATAGGGAAAATAACACTAAGAAGATCAATTTTGTAGTAGGCTATGGCCATAAGACCTAATGTAAAATATGTATTGGATTACATTGAAAAAATAGTGCAGTGAATTTTTTAATCAATTTTCCATAGCAACGGTTGACTATTAAGCGAAATTCGGAACCTGCTAAATAAAAAAAGTCATGAGGTGTCGTAAGATACCCGACAGAAGCTATGTTTCTTACGCATTGTATATAAAACCGAATTTATCAAAGACATAAACAATGTTATTATTTGACCGCCATTTTGAAATCTGACGCCATTTTATTTTTTTGTGTCTTATTAAACTCTCAAATAGCAATTTTCAAAAGGATCGGATCATTTTTACAAAGAAGTATATACCTATGGCCGCCATTTTAAAATATGACGTCATTTTATTTTTTTGCGTTCTATAAAACTCGTCAATATCTATTTTCAAAAAGATCGGATAATTTTTACACAAAAAGTACATATTGCCGCCATTTTGAAATCTGACGTCATTTTATTTTTTTGTGTCCTATGAAACTCTCAAATACCGATTTTCAAAAGAATCGGATAATTTTTACAAAAAAGTACATATGACCGCCATTTTTAAATCTGACGTCATTTTATTGTTTTGTGTTCTATGAAACTCTCAAATATAAATTTTCGAAAGGATCGGATAATTTTTACAAAAATGTACATACGGCCGCCAATTTGAAATCTGACGTCATTTTATTTTTTTGCGTCTGAAACTCTGAAATATCAATTTTCAAAAGGATCGTATAAATTTTAGAAAGGAGTACAATATATTTTCGCCATTTTGAAATCTGACGTCATTTTATTTTTTTGTGTCCTATGAAACTCTCAAATATCAGTTTTCAAAAGAATCGGATAATTTTTACAAAAAAGTACATATGGCCGCCATTTTTAAATCTGACGCCATTTTATTTTTTTGTGTCCTATGAGACTCTCAATATCAATTTTCAAAAGGATCGGATAATTTTTACAAAAAAGTACATACGGTCGCCATTTTGAAATCTGATGTCATTTTATTTTTTTGTGTCCTATGAAACTCTCAAATACCGATTTTCAAAAGAATCGGATAATTTTTACAAAAAAGTACATTTGGCCGCCATTTTTAAATCTGACGTCATTTTATTTTTTTGTGTTCTATGAAACCTTCAAATATCAATTTTCAAAAGGATCGGATAATTTTTACAAAAATGTACATACGGCCGCCATTTTGAAATCTGACGTCATTTTATTTTTTTGTGTCTTATGAAACTCTCAAATATCAATTTTCAAAAGGATCGTATAATTTTTAGAAATAAGTACTACATATTTCCGCCATTTTGAAATCTGACGTCATTTTATTTTTTTGTGTCCTATAAAACTCGCAAATATCAATTTTCAAAAGGATCGGATAATTTTTACAAAAAATTATATATAATGGCCGCCATTTTGAAATCTGACGTCATTTTATTTTTTTGTGTCCTATGAAACTCTCAAATATCAATTTTCAAAAGGATCTGATAATTCTTACAAAAAAGTACATATGGCCGCCATTTTGAAATCTGGCACCATTTAATTTTTTTGTGTCCTATAAAACTCTCAAATATTAATTTTCAAAAGAATCGGATAATTTTTACAAAAAAGTACTATGGCCGCCATTTTGAAATCAGACGCCATTTTATTTTTTTGTGTCCTATAAAACTCTCAAATATTAATTTTCAAAAGGATCGGATAATTTTTACAAAAGTGACGTTACACTACTTCGTGACGTGACGTTTCACTTTTTATTATTTAGGTCCCCATCTGAAACGTGCGTTAAGAAGCATACCTTCAAATAAAAATAGGTAAAAAAACTTTTAAGTTAAACGGTTTTATAAATGTTTTAAAAAGAAAAAAATAATATTTAATTTATGTTCATAAGTATAAAAGCGTGGGTCGTAAACTCTATGATAATTTATTACAGTCACGACCCACGCTTTTATACTTATGAACCTAAATTAAATTTTATTTTTTTCATTTTAGTACATTTATAAAACCGTTTAACTTAAAAGTTTTTTATCTATTTTTATTTTTAATTTTTTAGTATGCTTTATTTCCTTAGTCTGATTTTATAACATTTATCCGATCCACTGAAACGTTACCGGAGAAAGACCTTTTGCATGTGAAAATTCAAAAGTACGATATGCACCCGGACGAAAGTCGGGCCGGTCAGCTAGTTATCATAATATTGTATTGTCACCGGAGCTACACATGTGTGCAAAATTTCAACTCAATCGGATCACGGGAAGTGGGTGAAAATTCAAAAGTACGATTTACACCCGGACGAAAGCCGGGCCGGTCAGCTAGTTACCATAAATTGTATTGTCACCAGAGCTACACATGTGTGCAAAATTTTTAACTCAATCGGATCACGGGAAGTGGGTGAAAATTCAAAAGTACGATTTGCACCCGGACGAAAGCCGGGCCGGTCAGCTAGTTATCATAATATTGTATTGTCACCGGAGCTACACATGTGTGCAAAATTTCAACTCAATCGGATCACGGGAAGTGGGTGAAAATTCAAAAGTACAATTTACACCCGGACAAAAGCCGGGCCGGTCAGCTAGTTACCATAATATTGTATTGTCATTGGAGCTACACATGTGTGCAAAATTTCAACTCAATCGGATCATAGGAAGTGGGTGAAAGTTCAAAAGTACGATTTACGCCCGGACGAACCGGGCCGGTCAGTTAGTTAACATAATATTGTTTTGTCACCGGAGCTACACATGTGTGCAAAATTTCAACTCAGTCGGTCGCAACTCGCAAGATTTGTAACAAATATACGGGATTAAGCTAAATAAAACCACCGTTTAAAAAACAAAGCATCTACTACCTACTTACTTTTGCGTGATGCCAGAACATACGTTTTTATTTGAGAATCAGTTCGGTTGCTTTTGCGTGATGCCAGAATATTTTAAAACTCGCAGTCGCATAAGAAGTTATTTACTTGAAAAAAAAAATCATGTAAATCGGATCAGTGGTTCTCGAGTTATAAGCGTACAAAGGGACATACAGACAGAGAAAGTCAAATTGTTCGGGAAGGTATGAACGTCGAGAAATTTTGGTCCGATCCCTAGGTCTCGTCATCCGATCGACGTCAATAATTAGTTACACGTCATTTTAACTCAGTAGGCCAGGGTTTTTAAACTTAAATTCAAACATCAGCAGTCAAAAAATTGAATAACTATATTAAAATAATGCAATATAAGACATAGCATACGCTATCTTCCAATATCCATATCACAGTGTGCAACAGACAAGGACAACCGAAACAAGTTCGCGATTTATTAGATAAAGTCGCATTTATTTCGTTTAATAATCATATAAATCTGTATAAAAAAACTGTTTTGATACAATATTATACATGAAATCTATCTAAAATTTTCTGCTCTTTCGTTTAAGACAGGTTTCGAATCGATCTGACTTAAATTGAGCAAACTATAAGCAAAAAACACCGTTTTTTCTAATTTGCTCCCCTCTGGGGCCAAAATTCAAAAATCGGGCGACGTTAGGATCAAATAGACCCCGAGAGGAATCGAACAAAAAAAAGTTTTTGAAAATTGGTTCATCCGTTTGGGCTGTACGCGTGACACAAAATAGCGTGACAGATTCACAGATTCACAGATTCACAGATTCACAGATTCACAGATTCACAGATTCACAGACAAAGCGAGTGTATATAGGCGCTTCTAGCTTCGCTAAGATCGCGCCTAAAAAGCACAAAATACTAATAAATTATGAAACATTTTTATTTTACAAAATTGAATATTACGTTGTGTCAGTATTCTTGTTGGTCTTCTTTAAAATTTCGTATTTTCTTTTAGATAAGAAGTTTTGATGAGATGCCAAATTTCATCTGTCAAATATGCTACAATAGACTGGAAAAAACTCATCAGTTTCAGATGCAAATTGTACAGTCTCAGAAAACTCTGCAACACTATATGAAGCAATTACATGCTTTTAACAAAGAGAATTCCATTCAGAGGCCGTCTGATGATCCTTTGATTGATAACACTAATGCAGAAATTACTCAGAACTGTGAATCTTCGGAACTTAATAACGTCGTGTCTGCCTTGAGTGTCGACGGGAGACAGAAAGAATGTGAGAATTTTCAGTCACTAAGCAAAATTAACCATGAATTGACTTACAAATCCAAAATTAGTGACAGACAATTGAATGAAAACTCATCAAATCCAGCAGAATGCCCCGGTGATAGAGTAAACACTTTATCTAAGTGTGGAGAGAACACAACTATCAAAGTTGAAGACAATAAATTGGAAGAGGGAGAATATGCAAATTTTAACTCAGCGTGCAACTTTAACGAGGAAATGTCTACAAAATTCGAAATAAAAGACGAGCAAATGGACGATAATTCATTACTTTCCGCAGAGTGTGCTGATAACACAACTGAAACTCTAACTGAGGATCGTGATATTGAAATCAGCAGTGAGGACTCAAAGATCGACATCGGCGACATAAAATTTGTTGATGACGTAAACTGGAAAGAGACTAAACCCTCAAATTTGAACTCGGCATTCAAAAGTATCGAGAAAATGTTTTTAAAAGCCGAAATCAAAGAGGAACCGATGGACGGTTCATTAGTTCGGACAGAATCTATTGACGACACAGTAGACGATTTTTCTAAAGGCGATACGGAAATCAGCTGGGAAGATACAACAATCGGTTTCGGTCACACTTCGGAAAAGTCCGTATATCTTAGTTCTTCTGACATGGAAGAGTGTTTTAAAAAATCTGAAGAGGGGAGCAAAAATAGCCCTTCAAATCGTGAGAAGCACAAAAAAGAATATAAAATCGAGTCTCATCAGTTAAACATTAATGACGCGTGTTCTTCTCGATTAAGTGAATGTAAAAAAAGTTACACTATTTCACGTTTTTTAGATACGCACAAACGCCCACGTACTAATAACAAATCGTATCAGTGTAACGTCTGCAATAAAAGTTATTCTAATGCAATCAGTTTAAATAGACACAAACTGACACATACTGGTGAGAAACCATATCAATGTAACATTTGTCTTAAACGTTTCGTTACGTCAAATGAATTGAAACTTCACAGTCGTACACATACTGGCCAGAAACCATACAAATGTGAAGTTTGTAAAATGTGTTTCTCTCAGTCATGCACTTTAAATACTCACAAACTTAAACATACTGGTGAGAAACCTTTCAAATGTGAAGTTTGTAAAAAGTGTTTCGCTCAGTTAAGCAATTTAACTTCACACAAACGTACACATACAGGTGAGAAACCTTACAAATGTGACGTTTGTATAAAATGTTTCACTCAGTTAAACAATTTAAATAGGCATAAACGTACACATACAGGTGAGAAACCATATCGGTGTGACGTTTGTAAAATGTGTTTCACTCAGGTAAGCACTTTAAATAAACACAAACGTACACATACTGGTGAGAAACAATATTTAATGCGACTTCCTTCTATAAGGGTTGCGCCATTTCAAGCAGTTCGAAATGAGTGTTACCAGGCATTTTTTACTACCTCCTGATAGCGCCACTGGCAAGAGAGGTATACGTCACTTTGATCTCATTCAAATGTCAGTACTTTCAATTTTTCTGCCCACCTAACGGCGGCCCTATCAAGTTAATTATCTACATTCAATCATTTAACAGCTAAATCGCAGTTTTGTATTTATTTAATTATTCCGTAGTAATGGATAATTAATGAAGTATCACTAAACACAAACCGTCAATCTCTAAACGTTTGGCATACCTTAATTGCCACTAGCACCATCAGACGAATAAAAATATGTTAGCCCGCATTGCTTAAATAATGCTATTTTTTACAGTTACCTCTTTTAGATTGTGATAGATATTATGTAATTTCCATTCACTATAAATTCAACATATCATAAGACAATAAATTTTTAATGACTGTGTTACCTATGTTTATTTATTTTTTGTGGCAAATATTTGAATCCAAGTCAAAAATAGATGTAAAAGGATGTGTCAAATTGTAAATCATTTAAATCATAAGAGCATGACCCCCACAAGGGTAAGGCTAATAAGCCTCTAGCCTTGGTGAACGGGGCTACAGGAGAGGTCAGGTGCCAAGGGCGCGTCCAAAATAGGGCAGGGGGGGGACATCTGCCACCCGTAGAGGGCAAAGCTTAAAAAAAACGATGAAACTTTACAGATTGTTAATATGTAATTAAAGGAAGGTTTGGTTGAGGGTCAAAATAATGAAGCTTTACCAAAATATCAAGGGTCAAAATAATGAAGTGATATTTTTTTAGTCATTTTGGTACGGAACCCTAAAAAGCATCGGAATTCTGGAATTTCGCACTAAAAATGTTATTTTGCAATTTAATAATTTGATGGTCTAATCGAAAATAGTTAATAATAAAAAAATAATTCAAAATAAACTCAATCACATATAACTTTTCTTTAAAAAATTACTAGTTTCGTCTATAATCTATATTACACTTACGTGCATAGAAATCGGCCCACTGTTAAATTTTGACTTTAACTATATTTTTTTAAGGAACTATTCATCAGATCAAAAAAGACTATATGCTGTTTGAAAGACAATTTAATATGCTTCGATATAAGTCTAAATTTATTAAATTATGGGTACTTTACGTCGACTACATCGAAGTAAATTTAATTTGATGCATGATAATGCAAGTCCGCACACCACAAGATTCGTGCAAGATTACATTACAGAAGTCGGTTTTCGGGTTATGGAGTGGCCAGCATGCAATCCCGACCTAAACCCAATTGAACATTTATGGGATGAGCTGAAACGAAAAGTTCGTGCCCCAACCTCGATCCCATAGCTTATTGTTGCAGTAAAAGAAGATAGGCTTAACATCCCACAAGAAACAATATTGAACTTGATTAGATCTATGCCTAATCGTATGAGAGATGTTATTAGGGCAAGAGGGAGTCATCCTAATTATTAAAAATTTTGGAGCATACAAGTAATTCAAGAATTACAAGGCGCGATATTCATGTAGGTATTGTGTGTAAACGGTTTTACCGAACATAGGGAAAATAACACTAAGAAGATCAATTTTGTAGTAGGCTATGGCCATAAGACCTAATGTAAATATGTATTGGATTACATAGAAAAAATAGTGCAGTGAATTTTTTAAACAATTTTCCATAGCAACGGTTGACTATTAAGCGAAACTCGGAACCAGCTAAAAAAAAAAAGTCTTGAGGTGTCGTAAGATACCCGACAGAAGCTATGTTTCTTACGCATTGTATATAAAACCGAATTTATCAAAGATATAAACAATACAATTAAAAAGTTATTATTTGACTGCCATTTTGAAATCTGACGCCATTTTATTTTTTTGTGTCTTATTAAACTCTCAAATATCAAATTTCAAAAGGACTGGATAATTTTTACAAAGAAGTATATACCTATGGCCGCCATTTTAAAATATGACGTCATTTTATATTTTTGCGTTCTATAAAACTCGTCAATATCTATTTTCAAAAAGATCAGATAATTTTTACACAAAAAGTACATATTGCCGCCATTTTGAAATCTGACGTCATTTTATTTTTTTGTGTCTTATGAAACTCTCAAATATCAATTTTCAAAAGGATCGTATAATTTTTAGAAAGGAGTACATACGGCCGCCATTTTTAAATCTGATGTCATTTTATTTTTTTGTGTCCTTTGAAACTCTCAAATACCGATTTTCAAAACAATCGGATAATTTTTACAAAAAACTACATTTGGCCGTCTTTTTTAAATCTGACGTCATTTCATTTTTTTGTGTTCTATGAAACCCTCAAATATCAATTTTCAAAAGGATCGGATAATTTTTACAAAAATGTACATACGGCCGCCATTTTGAAATCTGACGTCATTTTATTTTTTTGTGTCTTATGAAACTCTCAAATATCAATTTTCAAAAGGATCGTATAATTTTTAGAAAGGAGTACTACATATTTCCGCCATTTTGAAATCTGACGTTACTTTATTTTTTTGTGTCCTATAAAACTCGCAAATATCAATTTTCAAAAGGATTGGATAATTTTTACAAAGAAGTATATACCTATGGCCGCCATTTTAAAATATGACGTCATTTTATATTTTTGCGTTCTATAAAACTCGTCAATATCTATTTTCAAAAAGATCAGATAATTTTTACACAAAAAGTACATATTGCCGCCATTTTGAAATCTGACGTCATTTTATTTTTTTGTGTCTTATGAAACTCTCAAATATCAATTTTCAAAAGGATCGTATAATTTTTAGAAAGGAGTACATACGGCCGCCATTTTTAAATCTGATGTCATTTTATTTTTTTGTGTCCTTTGAAACTCTCAAATACCGATTTTCAAAACAATCGGATAATTTTTACAAAAAACTACATTTGGCCGTCTTTTTTAAATCTGACGTCATTTCATTTTTTTGTGTTCTATGAAACCCTCAAATATCAATTTTCAAAAGGATCGGATAATTTTTACAAAAATGTACATACGGCCGCCATTTTGAAATCTGACGTCATTTTATTTTTTTGTGTCTTATGAAACTCTCAAATATCAATTTTCAAAAGGATCGTATAATTTTTAGAAAGGAGTACTACATATTTCCGCCATTTTGAAATCTGACGTTACTTTATTTTTTTGTGTCCTATAAAACTCGCAAATATCAATTTTCAAAAGGATTGGATAATTTTTACAAAGAAGTATATACCTATGGCCGCCATTTTAAAATATGACGTCATTTTATATTTTTGCGTTCTATAAAACTCGTCAATATCTATTTTCAAAAAGATCAGATAATTTTTACACAAAAAGTACATATTGCCGCCATTTTGAAATCTGACGTCATTTTATTTTTTTGTGTCTTATGAAACTCTCAAATATCAATTTTCAAAAGGATCGTATAATTTTTAGAAAGGAGTACATACGGCCGCCATTTTTAAATCTGATGTCATTTTATTTTTTTGTGTCCTTTGAAACTCTCAAATACCGATTTTCAAAACAATCGGATAATTTTTACAAAAAACTACATTTGGCCGTCTTTTTTAAATCTGACGTCATTTCATTTTTTTGTGTTCTATGAAACCCTCAAATATCAATTTTCAAAAGGATCGGATAATTTTTACAAAAATGTACATACGGCCGCCATTTTGAAATCTGACGTCATTTTATTTTTTTGTGTCTTATGAAACTCTCAAATATCAATTTTCAAAAGGATCGTATAATTTTTAGAAAGGAGTACTACATATTTCCGCCATTTTGAAATCTGACGTTACTTTATTTTTTTGTGTCCTATAAAACTCGCAAATATCAATTTTCAAAAGGATCGGATAATTTTTACAAAAAAGTATATATAATGGCAGCCATTTTGAAATCTGACGTCATTTTATTTTTTTGTGTCCTATGAAACTCTCAAATATCAATTTTCAAAAGGATCTGATAATTCTTACAAAAAAGTACATATGGCCGCCATTTTGAAATCTGGCACCATTTAATTTTTTTGTGTCCTATGAAACTCTCAAATATCAATTTTCAAAAGGATCGGATAATTTTTACAAAAAAGTACATATGGCCGCCATTTTGAAAAATCTGACATCATTTTATTTTTTTGTGTCCTATGAAACTCTCAAATATCAATTTTCAAAAGGATCAGATGATTTTTACAACAGAGTACATGTGGCCGCCATTTTGAAAAATCTGACGTCATTTTATTTTTTGGTGTCCTATGAAACTCTCAAATATCAATTTTCAAAAGGATCGGATAATTTTTACAAAACAGTTCATATGGCCGCCATTTTGAAAAATCTGACGTCATTTTATTTTTTGTGTCCTATAAAACTCTCAAATATTAATTTTCAAAAGAATCGGATAATTTTTACAAAAAAGTACATATGGCCGCCATTTTGAAATCTGACGCCATTTTATTTTTTTGTGCTTTATTTCCTTAGTCTGATTTTATAACATTTATCCGATCCACTGAAACGTTACCGGAGAAAGACCTTTTGCCTCTGAAAATTCAAAAGTACGATTTGCACCCGGACGAAAGCCGGGCCGGTCAGCTAGTTATCATAATATTGTATTGTCACCGGAGCTACACATGTGTGCAAAATTTCAACTCAATCGGATCACGGGAAGTGGGTGAAAATTCAAAAGTACGATTTACACCCGGACGAAAGCCGGGCCGGTCAGCTAGTTACCATAATATTGTATTGTCACCGGAGCTACAGATGTGTGCAAAATTTCAACTCAATCGGATCATAGAAAGTGGGTGAAAATTCAAAAGTACGATTTGCACCCGGATGAAAGCCGGGCCAGTCAGCTAGTTATCATAATATTGTATTGTCACCGGAGCTACACATGTGTGCAAAATTTCAACTCAATCGGATCACGGGAAGTGGGTGAAAATTCAAAAGTACGATTTACACCCGGACGAAACCGGGCCGGTCAGCTAGTTACCATAATATTGTATTGTCACCGGAGCTACAGATGTGTGCAAAATTTCAACTCAATCGGATCATAGAAAGTGGGTGAAAGTTCAAAAGTACGATTTACGCCCGGACGAACCGGGCCGGTCAGTTAGTTACCATAATATTGTTTTGTCACCGTAGCTACACATGTGTGCAAAATTTCAACTCAGTCGGTCGCAAGATTTGTAACAAATATACGGGATCAAGCTAAATTAAACCATACCGTTTAAAAAACAAAGCATCTACTACCTACTTACTTTTGCGTGATGCCAGAACATACGTTTTTATTTGAGAATCAGTTCGGTTGCTTTTGCGTGATGCCAGAATATTTTAAAACTCGCAGTCGCATAAGAAGTTATTTACTTAAAAAAAAATCATATAAATCGGATCAGTGGTTCTTGAGTTATAAGCGTACAAAGAGACATACAGACAGAGAAAGTCAAATTGTTCGGGAAGGTATGAACGTCGAGAAATTTTGGTCCGATCCCTAGGTCTCGCCATCCGATCGACGTCGATAATTAGTTACACGTCATTTTAACTCAGTAGGCCAGGGTTTTTAAACTTAAATTCAAACATCAGCAGTCAAAAAATTGAATAACTATATTAAAATAATGCAATATAAGATAGAGCATACGCTATCTTCCAATATCCATATCACACTGTGCAACAGACAAGGACAACCGAAACAAGTTCGCGATTTATTAGATAAAGTCGCATTTATTTAGTTTAATAATCATATAAATCTGTATAAAAAAACTGTTTTGACACAATATTATACATGAAATCTATCTAAAATTTTCTGCTCTTTCGTTTAAGACAGGTTTCGAATCGATCTGACTTAAATTGAGCAAACTATAAGCAAAAAACACCGTTTTTTCTAATTTGCTCCCCTCTGGGGCCAAAATTCAAAAATCGGGCGACGTTAGGATCAAATAGACCCCGAGAGGAATCGAACAAAAAAAAGTTTTTGAAAATTGGTTCATCCGTTTGGGCTGTACGCGTGACACAAAATAGCGTGACAGATTCACAGATTCACAGACAAAGCGAGTGTATATAGGCGCTTCTAGCTTCGCTAAGATCGCGCCTAAAAATCAAGAGTTAATTTAGATAATTGCCAATAAATCATACTTCTTTTAGTAATAAAAAAAAGTTAATTTGTTTCATGCATTAATTTTACAATTTTAAGCCTAAGAAGCCGAAATAAATTTAATAAATTTAGACTTATTTCTAAGAAATTTAAATTGTCTTTCAAACAGCATATTATAGTCTTTTTTGATCTGATGAATAGTTCCTTAAAAAAAATTCACAGATTTCGCAATCCTTGCAACCATCGAGGACATTGGAAATGATAACAGCATATATGAAACATAATTAACTGTTTATTATACACACAATATTTATCAATGCACTGTTTAGTTTTGTCAGGAATAACCCTATTATTCTTCTGTTATAAACGCGTTCACTTTTGCTTGATTACTTAACTTTTAAATGGATTTTTCTACTGTATTTATTAACATTTGCTCAAAAATAACACCGCAGATCGTCGCAAATACCTCTCAATTAACTAGACATGATATAAAACACACTTCGAAAAAATTGCACTTGTTCAATTTTGCATGATTGCTCCTCACTTGATAGCGACACCGTTGTCTTTTGGCCTTGAACGAAAACTCGTAACTCTGCTCCCATATACGAACATAAACATTTCCAATGTTAATATAGTTAAAGTTAACAGTGGGCCGATTTCTATGCACGCAAGTGTATATTATCATGCAGCGTCGTAGCTAGAGCCTGACAACAGGGGCCCGCGCCAGGGACGCATACCCCGAGAGGGCGCAATCAGAACCTTGCTAGGGGCGCCGATTACGACGCTGATTATATGTGTGTAAATTGGTTTTGTGAATTTCCAAAGACCAAACTAAGTAAGGGGATCTAAAGTATCTATGTTCTAATTCTATGGGCATTCGGCAATACAGAATTCTTCAAGAACAAAGCTTGTTAAAATTCGCACAATGAAAGAAATATCGATAACTGGCTTTGACCTAAGTACAATGTGTCGGTTGTGCTTATCGAGTGCCGATGCAGTAATAGACCTGTTTTCATTTTCAACCAGTTTTGAAGATCTAATTGCTAATACAGTAATGAAATGTGCTCCAGTTCAGGTAAGACTATTACTTTTCTTCAAATAGCTCGAATAAAGTATTTTTTTTCAAAATAGCTTTATGTCCCATAAACACATGATTTTTTCGTATTCAATAAGAAATTAAAGAAAAGTCGTTGAGTGAAAAAACAGGACACTTTAACATAAGCCGAGCGCTCGGAACATAGTTCGAAAAACAGGGCGTGTCCCATAAAAAAGGACGTCTGGACTAGTGTTGCCAGGTCCAGTTTGCCAAATTTCGGGACAGAAGGTTAAAAAATCGGGATTTTGGTTCTGAAATCGGGACAACTAAAAAAAACAGGTGTTTATAAATCAACGTTTAATTTTATTATTACCTAAGTGGTAAAAAAAAGTCATCAAAATAATGTTATCATAATCTTTGGATCTTACGCGGCGGCAGAAAAGAATGGGACAACATAATACCTCTATCGCGCTATTCGCAGTCACAAAATAATACGTGCGAAGTTTGAACTTTTTATAACTACCAATTGGCCCTAAATCGGGACATTCGGCGTCCCGATCAAGGGTGAATCGGGACGTGTCCACAGACCCCTGAAAATCGGGACGTCCCGCGCAAATCGGGACACCTGGCAACACTAGTCTGGACTCTCTACTTGTTAGTGATCGTACAAAAAGTTGCAAACTTTGAAATGTTATTAAGGAAAACATTTCTATATTGACAATACAATAAATATTATTACTTTGTTTCTTTTTTTACAAATTTTTGTCATAATTAAGGAAAACATAATATAAAGTTGTAAAAGCACAAAATACTAATAAATTATGAAAAATTTTTATTTTACAAAATTGAATGTTACGTTGTGTCAGTATTCTTGTTGGTCTTCTCTAAAATTTCGTGTTTTCTTTTAGATAAGAAGTTTTGATGAGATGCCAAATTTCATCTGTCAAATATGCTACAATAGACTGGAAAAAACTCATCAGTTTCAGATGCAAATTGTACAGTCTGAGAAAACTCTGCAACACTATTTGAAGCAATTACATGCTTTTAACAAAGAGAATTCCATTCAGAGGCCGTCTGATGATCCTTTGATTGATAACACTAATGCAGACATTACTCTGAACTGTGAGTCTTCGAAACTTGATGACATCGTGTCTGCCCTCAGTGTCGACAAGAGACATAAAGAATGTGAACATTTTCAGTCAGTAAGCAAAATTAACCATGAATTGACATTAAAATCCAAAATTAGTGACGGACAAATTACTGAAAACTCATCAAATCCAGCAGAATGCCCTGTTGATAGAGAAAACACTTTATCTAAGGGTGGAGAGAACACAGCTATCAAAATTGAAGACAATAAATTGGAAGCGGGAGAAAATCCAAATTTTAACTCAGCGTGCAACACTAACGAGGAAATGTCTACAAAATTCGAAATAAAAGTCGAGCAAATGGACGATAACTCATTAATTTCTGCAGAGTGTGCTGATAACACAATTGAAACTTTGTCTGAGGATGGTGGTATTGAAATCAGCAGTGGGGACTCAAAGATCGACATCGTCGACATTAAATTTGTTGAAAACTTAGACGTTAACTGGAAAGAGAATGAACCCTCAAATTTGAACTCGGCATTCAAAAGTATCGAGAAAATGTTTTTAAAAGCCGAAATCAAAGACGAACCGATGGACGGTTCATTAGTTCGGACAGAATCTATTGACGACACAGTAGACGATTTTTCTAAAGGCGATACGGAAATCAGCTGGGAAGATACAACAATCGGTTTCGGTCACACTTCGGAAAAGTCCGTATATCTTAGTTCTTCTGACATGGAAGAGTGTTTTAAAAAATCTGAAGAGGGGAGCAAAAATAGCCCTTCAAATCGTGAGAAGCACAAAAAAGAATATAAAATGGAGTCTCATCAATTAAACATTAATGACGCGTGTTCTTCTCGATTAAGTGGATGTAAAAAAAGTTACACTAATTCACGTTTTTTAAATACTGGCAAACTTAAACATACTGGTGAGAAACCTTACAAATGTGACGTTTGTAATAAGTGTTTCACTCAGTCAAGATATTTAAATGCTCATAAACTTTATCATACTGGTGAGAAACCTTACAAATGTGACGTTTGTGAAAAGTGTTACACTCAATTAGGAAATTTAAATACACACAAACGTACACATACAGGTGAGAAACCATATCAGTGTGACGTTTGTAAAAAGTGTTTCACTCTGTTAAGCGTTTTAAATGCACACAAACGTACACATACAGGTGAGAAACCATATCAGTGTGACGTTTGTAAAATGTGTTTCACTCAGTTAGCCAGTTTAAATGCACACAAACGTACACATACAGGTGAGAAACCATATCAGTGTGACGTTTGTAAAATGAGTTTCACTCAGTTAAGCACTTTAAATGCACACAAACGTACACATACAGGTGAGAAGCCATATCATTGTAACATTTGTAATAAACGTTTCTTTTCGTCAAATGAATTGAAACTTCACATTCGTACACATACCGGTGAGAAACCTTATCAATGTGACGTTTGTAAAAAGTGTTTCACACAGTCATGCACTTTAACTACTCACAAACTTAAACATACTGGTGAAAAACAATATTAATGCGACCTCTTTTTATAAGAGTTGCGCCATTTCAAGCAGTGCGAAATGAGTGCTACCAGGCTTTTTTTACTGCCTCCTGATAGCGCCAATGGCAAGAGAGGTATACGTCACTTTGATCTCATTCAAATGTCAGTACTTTCAATTTTTTTGCCCACCTGACTGCGCCAGTACCAAGTTAATTATCTACATTCAATCATTTAACAGCTAAATCGCAGTTTTGTATTTATTTAATTGATTATTTCGTAATAATGGATAAAAATGAAGTATCACTAAACACAAACCGTTAATCTCCAAACGTTTGACATACCATGGTTGCCACTAACGCCATCTGATGAATAATAATGTAATCGTTTGACGCATACCTTATTTGCCACTAGCGCTATCTAACGAATAAAAATATGGTAAATAACGATTGGATTTGAAATTATGTAATTTCTAGACACTATAATGTTAGTATATTATAAAACAATAATAATAATTTTGTGTTATAAAACTTATTATATTTATTTATTTTTTGTGGCAAATATTTGGATCCAAGTCAAAAATAAATATAAAATGATATTTAAAATTGTAAATCATTTAAATCATGACGCCATGGCCTCCACAAGGGTAAGGCTGACAGAGCTCTAGCCTTGGTGTACGGGGCTAGGAGGCGTGATGACGTGAATCTGTTAAACTTCCACGGACAAAAATTATACTTAAAGAGTACAGGATTCTGTAGAAAATCATGCTGCCCTTAACATTAGCATTAAGTAGTGTACACTTAGGCCCGTATTCACCGAACCTAGTTAGTTTTTTATTCCGTTGATTTATTCCCCTGGTATCTATTACTCGGAACAAATAGCGAAAATTCAATTCATCAAACGTAGTTAAGTTTACTGCAGGTATAAATCGTAAGAATAACTATTCTGTCCAATTTCAAGGGTGTAAATATTTATTCGCCTAGTAAAATAAGGTGGGCACGAAATGCACAAATTACTTTATGGCCTGGCGACCTTTTCAGGTAAATATTAATTTCATATTTTTCAGGTAAAGGCTTTTGTCAGACTAATCATCATTTTACATTTTCGATCGATGCGCCATCGGTCGGATCTATGGTAAACGTGCTATTAGAATCAAAATATTTGACAAAATGTCCAAGGTGTATGGTATAAAGTAAATTTGTGCCTGATGTTACTATTCTATCGAATGAATCGCTTGGTGAATTGAAAGTTAATTTTATTCCAAGGAATAAATTTATTCTAAGATTAGTAACTTCTATCTTTAACAGTGTTCGGTGAATACGGGCCTTACAGAGATAAATGTTTAGTTTGGATAACACATTTTTTTTTTTGTAATAATCATAAAAAAATATAATTTCATTGTTTCGGATTCCAGCCCGAGAGCTGGTAACAGTGTCAATTGGATTTTCAATTTATTATTAAAAAAAAATAAAGAATTGAAAATATGAATTGGTGCTAGGCCCAAATAACCTTAGCTGTTGGTAGTCTTCAAAACACAAGTTAACATTTTTTTTGATTTAGATGAAAACATTCAGATTCTTCGGATTGTTTGAACCTGGTTCTAGATGTTCTACGTTCCCAGAACTGCTTGGATCAAGTTTGAACAGTCCAAGAATTTGACCAACAAACACGCAGTTGTGTCCGAAGAGTTCTGTATTGCCGACAGACGCTTTCGGAGTTCGCAGAACCCATATACTTTAAATTATATACCACGCATTGTCCATTTACTCAATGTGCGGTGAGTGAAGTCCACAAAGAGAGCAAAAATATATCTGTGTCTCTTTTGACGAAGTAATTCCGCATTTATTCCGATGATGTCATTGGTCGATGTACGGACGTTCCATCTGACCAAAATGTTGAAATAAAGATATCTTTCATTTCGAACAAAATGTAAACAAAATGCTTGACAGCTGTTGTCATTATAACGTAACCTAGTTTAATTTTGTTAAAAACAGTTTTTTTACTCATATTCCTTGAAATTCATAGTGATATAAGAAGTAAACACAGATTTCGGATCTTTTTGGGCATAATAATATCACTATCAACTGAAGTATTCCATGAACTGAAGTATAAACAACACTTGAAACGTAATATATAAAGACAAAGACATATGTCATGGATGCCATTGACTTAAAACCTCAGTGCCCCAGTGGTCAATAGTATTACCTGCTCTCTTTTAAAAATTCTGTCTTTGTCTATGGAAGTAGCTAATCAGGAACCTGCCAGCTGAGCCCCCATAAAAAAAGACAGAAATATATACCCGTACGTATGTTGGCTTCACGATTTTTGATCTATCAGCAGTATAGGGTAATATGTATATGGCAGAACCAGTTCAGAACTTACCAACAAACACTCTATTATAAGTATTTTCATTCATGTGTTATTTATTATTTTGCAAAACTTTTTCTGTACGGAGGTGATTCAACTTAATGAAAATTAAAGATTAAGTGTACTACAGCTTACTGCTACCGTTTCAAAAAAAAACTTTCATATAACCGTCCTCATCAAAAAATATTTCTCTTATTTTTAACCGACTTCAAAAAAAGGAGGTGGTTCTCAAGTCGGTTGTATTTTTTTTATGTTTGTTACCTCAGAACTCCGTCATTTATAAACCGATTTGGAAATTTTTTTTTATTTGAAAGGATTTACTTTCAGATTGGTCCCATAGAAATGTCATCAAACTCGCTTCAGTAATTCGGCTGATTTTAATAAAAGTTAGTAACGGCGTGTGATTCCTTAAGGTAAATGTCACTTTGACACATTAGACAGCGTAAGAAAGTCGATTTAATAAAAGTGACTAACGGCGTGTGATTCATTTAAGGTAAATGTAACTTTTTGATATTAAAAAGTAAAAAAAAAACTTTTTAACAAAAAAAAACCTTCAGAAAGCCACTAAAAAGAGGAAAATAATGAAATTTTGGTCTGCGCCAATTTAATAAAATATGAAGTTGGTTAAAAAGAAGATATTAATCACTAAGTAGGTATTCTATACTTTTTAACCGACTTCATATTTTATTAAATTGGCGCAGACCTCAAAATTTCATTATTTTCATCTTTTTAGTGGCTTTTTGAAGTTTTTTTATTGTTCATGAATAAATAAATGTAACAAAAATATTCTTAATCAACAGATAAGTATGAACATCATAATAAGTAGGTAAAAAATAATATTTAATAATTTTTTTTCATAATGATTATAAAAGCGGGGGTTGCGACTAATAAACTATCATAGAGATTACAACCCCCGCTTTTATAATAATTATGAACCAAAATTATTAAATATTATTTTTTCCTTTTTAGTACATTTCAATAAAAGCTTGTCTCTAAAATTTTATTTTACTAATATTTTATTTTGTTCATATTAGTCATTCAAAATTTTACGCTTCTTTGACACCCGAGGGGTTGAATTTCGAGAAATCCTTTCTTCGTGAATGCTTACGTCAGAAAAGGAACCAACTGTCCAAATTTCAAGTTTCTAGCTTTAGCGATTTGGCCTGGGCGTTGATTAGTCAAAAAAACCCTACATCTCCGTTTGAAACCCTTAGGGGTTGAATTTAATTCTAAAAACGATTTAGTCATGTAATGTCATCAGGAATACATATGTGTACAAAATTCAAATCGATCGGATACGTGGAAGTCGTTCAAAATTGACTTGCTAGATTTGACCTAAACAAACAAACAAATCACTAACTAACATACATTGCAAGTTAAATAAAAGCTTGTAAAAAATCCCAACGGCCAACGATCCCCGCGCCGCCGAAAGAGCGTTATTAATTTATTTGTAAAATCGAATGTACATCGAGCTGTTCTTTAAATAAGTGTTTATATAAAAATAAACAAAACAAATGACACGAGAACAAAAAACGTTAAAGAGGAATTTAGCCTCGGACAGGTGAAGATCATTAATCATACGGCTTTTACAGGTAGTTGAGACGAGATGAGGTTTAAGGTGGCCATTGCTTGCAAGAATGCATCGGGTCTACCAAAATGTACACTACTGTGAAATAGTATATTGCATTACAAGGTAAGAAACTTGGCGTTTGCAACCAATGTGAAGTTTGCTGCCCGACGTACGAGGGCATGCAACCACACGTGTTGCAAACGCCAAGTTTCATACCGAGTAATTGCATATTATTTTTCACAACTCTATTGACAATTCGATTTGAGGTACCTACGATTTGGGCGTTCAAAAAAGTCGCATAAATATTAGATCTGTCAGATTTATGTCTGCCATTTTGACGTTTATGAATATTATATGCGGATTCAATATCGCTCTCTTCTTAATTTGACGTCTTCGAAAAACGGACGCATGGTCAGTTTATTAAAAGAACAAATATATGTCGAGCAAGAATGTCAAAAATGATTTTTTTCAAAATATTCTACTAACCAAAAAATAGATAAAAATTAACCTAAAGGTTATGTTTTTACGACACATTTTCACGTTACTGTTTTATCTAGAATAATATCATAATAGAGTATTTTAGACTGTATTTTTATATGAGGCCTGTACAAACTATATTCGAAGGCGTCAGATTACATACAGACATGACGATCTCGGAGCGTTTTACATACAGTCGGTTCTCTTTAAGAACACGCTCATTTTCCTCAACTTCTTACAGCCGTCGCAGTTTTCTAATTTCTTCAATTGATTTTAAGTGCGTAACGTACGTCGTACACCCCCGCAAGTCTGCGTGGATTTCGGATATAAACTTTGGTTGATTTTAAACAGTTGACTGTCTTAAAAAATCCTAAAATACGTGTTTTATTATTTTTTCTGAAAAGTTTTTAAACTAAGTTTCAAGTTGATACACGCAGGGAATACGATTTTCTATAGAAACAGTTTCAATAAAAAATGGTGGAACCTTTGGTGTAAAGATACGAAATGTTATAATTACCACAAAACACCAAACCATAACAAACACTCTCGACGTACGTTTCGCCAACCAAGTTGGCATCATCAGGAGATGAGTTTTAATCATCTCCTGATGATGCCAACTTGGTTGGCGAAACGTACGTCGAGAGTGTTTGTTATGGTTTGGTGTTTTGTGGTAATTATAACATTTAGAAACAGTTTCATCCTCTTAGGGGCTGATTTCCGAAAAATGCTTTCTTAGTGCACCTCTACACCTTGTAAGGAACATATCTTCCAAATTTCATGTTTCTATCTTCAGTGGTTTAGGCTGCGCGTTGTCAGTCAATCAGTCAGTCGCGGAACTGTTTTTAAACAGATTTATTTAGCTTGACCACGTATATTTGTTTGTTTGTTACTATCTTTGTTTCAAATCTTGCGACAGCTTTTTCAACTACTTCTACTTAACCGATTCTTATGAAACTTTGCACACACATTGAGTTTCCGTGACAATACAATATTATGATAAATTCAACTTGGTAACGAGGATCTGATGATGGAATCAGGAGGTGGACAGTTGAAAGGATGAGGAGTTTGCATAATGATACGGACCAGAAATCAAACTAAAAACTAGAAAATAAAATAGGCAAAAAAACTAATTTAAACGGTTTTATTTTAAATCATCGCAGCTGTACCAAAAACTTGAAAATAATTAGGACACAAACCAAGGGGCACTTTGGGGCGCAAAAAAATCTGTATAACGACTGTATAATTATTAAATAAGAACGGCTTGTGTTTCCAAGCCCACCAACAGAAATATTTCAAATGCGCCCCACGTTTTTATTACTTATTCCGCTGACGCAATGACACAAAGTGCCCCTTGGTTTGTGTCCCAATTATTTTCTAGTTTTTGGTACAGCTGATGATTTAAAATAAAACCGTTTAACTTAATAGTTTTTTTACCTATTTTATACATGTATAGATTATTTCGATCTTTACTTATTAAAGTTCGCACAGGCCTACAATTATCATGGAGTTAGTAGAAGATTGTTTGGCGTCCATACGATTTCCGACCTCGCGCATCATTTGTTAAAAACAACAACCACCAAACCTCCAATTCCCGGCGTGTTTGTTTTTCTACCTGCATGTCCCATTATCGAAAATGTTCGAAATAAGTGCTTAACAGCGTGTGGTCGCTATGTCAGGTTTGTAAAAATCACCCTCAACAATAATTGAATTATAAAGCGCTTTTTGTGTCGTGTCGAGGTCATTCCGATTCACTAGTGTCACTAAAGAAGTTTCACTTCAAAAATCCAACAGCATTATTTAAGTGAAAACTTCCTTAGGCGCGTTTTGCCTGAGTAGTGAACGAAAGTGAACCGTCACACTTCGGGTCGGTGACGCTGAATCGAGTTTTCTCGGCTCAAACACGAACACGTAATTTTGTAGTATTCTGGTAATAATTTGTAGTTCATAAGTGCGTTAATAGATGACACTAAAACTTAATATGCGTATTAAGTTATTTGTAGTTCACAAGTGCGCTAATAGATGACGCTAAAACATATATTTTTTAATTTGTAGTTCATAAGTGCGCTAGTAGATGACACTCAAAAATTTAATACGCGTATTAAGTTATTTGTAGTTCACAAGTGCGCTAATAGATGACACTAAAACATATACATACTGCGCATACTATCGACACTAGTTTTACCTACGATAAAAAAAATCAAAAGATCGTCTTTTGACATTTCTGTTGAACAACTGTCGTCGGCAGCTTATGTCAACAGATGTGTATTGACGCATACGCTCGACTAAATAGTTGTTCGGCGACCCATTAGTTTAATATTGAAATTATGGACCAACTGATTGATTGTATATGCGAACCTCTAACAACTCGACTAAACTGTTTAGTCGTGGAAACAATTGTGTGTATGCGCCCGGCCTCAACATAAATTTGTTTCAATAAACAAGATGAAAATAAAGTATAGACAAACGTATGGGTGATTTCACTGTGTGAAATAATAATTAAACAAGCCGTGAGGTGGGTCGTTTATTAGGACTAAAGTGCGACCCTTGAGGTCCACACGACGAACTTCCCAGTTTGATAAATATTTAATAATAATAATTAAATTAGATATTACACAGAAAAGTAATCATTTTAATCGTTAAAACATAATTATTATTTATTTTTAACAATAATTAAAAAAAATAAAACGGCTGAACCGATTTTTATAAAATTTATGTCGGATCAAAATGACGTTAACACGCCTCGATTGACACCCTTACGAAGTCGATATAATTTTTTATTCGCGAGATATTGTGTAAAATCTATTTTTGGAGTCTATTTGGCTAAGAAAAAATAACGGCTGAACCGATTTTGGAAAAATTTCTTTCAGATCATATTTACGTTAATACGCGTCGAATGACATCCCTATCGTAGTCGATATCATTTTTCATTCTCGAGATTTCGTCTTAGAAAGAAATGGACACATACGTACGTACACACACATACACACACACAGAGACATCTTTCTAAAAATAGTTTAAAAATAGTGTAGTGACCTTGAAACATAAAAATTTGTTATACATTTTGATTTCGATTTTCGGACCCATTACAACAACTTCCAATGGGAAGTTATTAAGCGAAATTCACCTGCTGCCACATGTCAAATATCCGTTCCTTTCGCACACTCAACTATCCTTGCAATTCGATTGTTTTTACCAATCGCAAGTCGATTGTTTTTACCAAACCTACTGAACTTAGACTCGAACCCAAAACCAGCGTGATGCCAATGATCAAGCAAGCGGGCAACCATCGTACATGTAGTATAGTTGATTAGATGACATGCGCACTGGGCAGGGAGGTATATTTAAACGGTGTTCGAACGAGTCCTCGGGCCGGTTGAGATGCTAATGAATCAGAACAAAGATTTACCGAACCTGCACACACAAAATATATCCAGAGCCGGCCCCGGACTTCCGTTTTTTTCATTGAAAGTACTAACAAAACGCTATTCAGGATTTTTTCAGATTTTTTGCTTCGATAGTTTAGAAATAAAAGGGGGGGAAGCAGCAATGCTGTTGTTTACATGGCGTTGCTATGATTCCTCTATTACAAGTTCCCGGGTTCTAGCCCGAGAGCTGGTAAAAGTGTCAATTGGATTTTCAATTTATTAGATATTAAAAAAAAAATAATGAATTGAAAATATGAATTGGTGCTAGGCCCAAATAACCTTAGCTGTTGGTGGTCTTTAAAACACAATTTTTCTTATGAATATACAAGAGTGCATTTTTTTCAGCTAAGAATTTTTGATGTGAAACATCTTATGTCGGGCTGTGAACAGCCGCGTGAGGGGAAATATGCAACGAAATTTATGGTCCGCTCCTTCGCTGCTGTTCTCCCCACCACTGCGGCATTCTCTCTCTCTCTCTCGGCTTCCGCGCGTTCGGGCACGGGAAGACAACCGCGTGTGTTACAGTGCAGTATATAGTATTACGTCAGCATAACAGTTAGTTGCTGCTTTTGAAAAAATATATACTATTACATAAAGAATACCACCGAGTTCAATAACGTTTTCTTTGATGTTTCACTTCTGTCGGGGGTCCCGAGACCCACACCCTTTTAACATTGGAAATGTTTATGTTCGTATATGGGGGCAGAGTTACGAGTTTTCGTTCAAGGCCAAAAGACAACGGTGTCGCGATCAAGTGAGGAGCAATCATGCAAAATTGAACAAGTGCAATTTTTTCGAAATGTGTTTTATATCATGTCTAGTTAATTGAGAGGTATTTGCGACGATCTGCGGTGTTATTTTTGAGCAAATGTTGATAAATACTATAGAAAAATCCATTTAAAAGTTAAGTAATCAAGCAAAAGTGAACGCGTATATAACAGAAGAATAATAGGGTTATTCCTGACAAAACTAAACAGTGCATTGATAAATATTGTGTGTATAATAAACAGTTAATTATGTTTCATATATGCTGTATCATTTCCAATGTCCTCGATGGTTGCAAGGATTGCGAAATCTGTGAATTTTTTTTTTTTGATAGAAGTTGTGGAATACGTCGACCTTCCGGCTGCAATTTATTTCAGCCGTTTATTTTTGCATGCACTTAAAGCCGTCCCTGTTACGCATCATAAAAATAATTTCAACATATGTGAGAAACAGTTTGCTACAGAAATTCATTTACATAAATCATAAAAAGTGCAATAATTGAAAGCGTCGTTTGGATATCCAATTACTTTAGAGTTCTTATAACGAAACGAAACGTTTTTAAACTTCATGATGTCCGTAAAATTCAGGTTCCACTGTAATTGCTATTTCGTTTATCAATACAAATCCATATAATCGTAATTTCACAGTTTCATGTTGAATTATGCAACAGTAGACGTTCAATTTTTAGGGTTCCGTGTCAGAAAGGTCAAAAGAACCCTACTGTTGTGCCAAAATTGTCTGTCTGTCTGTTACAGGCCTCTAACTTCTAAACGAAATATATAAGAGAAAATTAATGAATGCAGTAGTAAGAAAAAACTTTTTATAGACCAAAATTTTTCCACCTCACGACCGCCATTTTAAATTTACAAAAATTTTTTATAGCTTATGACACTCGCTAATGACACCTCGATTTTGAAAATCGGTCCAGTAGATTTGGCCCTACGAGATAACAAACTGACATACATATACGCAGACTGTTAAAATCATAACCCACTTTTTTTTCGAAGTCGGGTAAAAAATTTACAAAATGAGTAGCGCCGCAGCGCGACAAAGATAGAACGCAATAATAAAATTCCACAGGGTGCCATCTATGGTGCAGTAGCAGAACTCGATTAACGGAAATCAAGATAGTTAATATTGTCAACCGGATGGCCGATGGGACATCGAATTTTTAAATAAATTCGGAGGTTTTTTCAAACTGTGCCATGTTTACACTCCGCATTCAAGAACGGAAAAAACATTTTTGCCATACCCACTATAAAATAGCTACTTTACATGCGTGCATGTTGTGCATGGAATGAGTCAGTTAACAGGCAGATGTGTTGAAAGTGTTTTCAAAACACACTACTGTGCTAAGTAAACATTTTCCATAGTGATTTATGTTTAATTACATCTGCGTGTGTGCTGCGATAGCTATTCATGGCCTATTAAAAAAGTGAAGTTGGCGACGCAAATGAACTGCCAATATTTTTAAAATATTGAAAATGAAGTGAAAAGTGTAGCTATTTTATAGTGGGTATGACAAAAAATACCATATTATATTTCTCGTGCGTAATAATGATATCATGACTCGTAACTGTTAAAACTCGCTTAAAACATACTGTCACTACTCGTTAGTAATATACCTCATTACGACACTAAAAATCTGCATTAGCAGAAATTTACTGTACATAATTAAAATTTAAATTTAATCTTTATATTTCAAGAGCGAACGATGTAATACAGAAGTTCAAGAATGTGTAAAGTCGTATAGGAGTAGCAAGTGAAGACAAGGTGTTGGATTTGTTCGCTAATTACATAAATATATCAAACAGTTGATTAAGTTGCCGATACGCTTGACCGATCAAAAACAAGCTTCTTGAATTTCGGCCACTGTCAGTAGCGTACGCAACTTTTATCAAAAGAAATACAAAAGCGTTACCGTCCAATGGGCGGTCACTTTTTCTCCAGAACAAATTTCCCTGACTTTTCCATAGGTGAGTTTTTAGTTTTTCCCCCTGATCTTACGTACGCAACTATTAATACCATAGAGATATCATATATAGAGTAGGGAAGCCACCAAAAAAAGTGTCGGTGCAAAAAATAGAGAATGGAAGTGTTCTTCTATCTTTTTCTATCACAAATACATAACCATGGTTACAGATGTAAATTAACAATACCTACTCTAAATTTTTAAATTCACAAATACGTCAAAAGACAAGGAAAAGAGGAACTATCCGTTTTCTATCTATCTTTTCCAACCTGACACCTACAGTAGCGCCTATGACTCCCTCACTATGGATAATACAGAAACAAGCCGTGAGGCAGGTCGTTTATTAGAACTAAATTGCGACCCTTGAGGTCCACACGACGAACTTCATATTAATAATTAAATTAGAAATTACACAGAAAAGTAATCATTTTAATCATTAAAACATAATTACTTACTTATTATTTATTTTTGACAATAAATTTAAAAAAAACTCGGGTCGCAGTGCCAAAACCCTGCCGACAATATAGTGTATTTGCGAATACTGGCATTGTGGATTTATTATGTTTGTTTTTGGACAAAATAAAAAATTTAACCCCTTAATACATCCCTTAAAATAATATTTTTTTTCTTAATTTCAATATTTTTATCAATGCAACCTCGGTACCAAATTAAATACACCCTTCAGTAAGTAAAGCACTATCCGCAAACTAGTGTTTTCATAAAATTTATAAGTCCGGTCCTGTCGGGCCGATTTTATTAAAATTTTAGCAGCACATTTTAATCATTACTAAAGGGTTAAATTTCAATTTTGAAACGATTCTGAGAATTTTTTCGGCATTTTTGGGCCCAAAAACATTTTTCAACCCCTAAAAACCACCCTTAAAATAGTCCGATTGGGCCCATTTTAAATAGGCTTCGTGCGGTGATGGATTTCAACGTGCCTACCAAATTTCGTCAAAATCAATTAACTCTTTCAAAAGTTATTGCCCGCGCACACACACACACACATATATACATATATATAAACATTTCCAAAAATAGTGCTAAATTGTTCAGAAGGCTATGAAACGTCGAGAAATTTTGGTCCGACCCCTAGGTCCCGCCATCCGACCGACGCCAATAGTGTATGTGTCATATTATGGCAAATACACTAAAAACAGATGGATCGATTTTTATAAAATTTATGTCGGATCATAGTGACAACATGCTTTGGTAGACACCTCAGCGAAGTTGATAACATTTTTTTGGACGAGATTTCATATAAAATCTACTTTCTTGCAGTCGTTTTATTGAAACTGATCGATTTTGATAAAATTTCTTTCGGGTCTTGTTGATGTTAATATGCTTCTATTTGCACCCTAACAAAGTCGATATCATTTTTTATTCGCGGGATTTCGTGTAAAATCCACTGTTGGCCGTCTTTTTCTTTAAACAAAAAAACGGTTGGGCCGATTTTGATAAAATTTCTCTCGGATCAAAATGACGTTAACACACCTCGACTGACACCCTTACGAAGTCGATATAATTTTTTACTCGCGAAATATTGTGTAAAATCTACTTTTTTGGAGTCTATTTGGTTAAGAAAAAAGAACGGCTGAACCGATTTTGAAAACATTTCTTTCAGATCGTATTTAATAAATCATATTTACGTTAATGCGCGTCGATTGGCACCCTAACGTAGTCCCAGATTTTTAGAAAATAAGACTTTAACCTCAATTTCCTCCAAACTTCTGTTTTTAGTAGGTATTTAGTTTTGTTTCTTACCTTCATAATGCCAGACCCCAATACTTCCTGTGAAACTTGTGTACTGCCGGCGATTTAAAGTTGGCACCAGAACAACTATCTTCGGCGCTTCCCTGACTAAAAGTGTTAAAAAAAACAAAAAAACTGAGTCAGGTGAACGGAAACAGGTTATAGGCGAAGGAAGTGAATTTAAGACGAAGATTTTGGAGTGAAATATTCCAGTCCCGCTGATTTCATCTAATCGTAAAATGCATCTTTCTCAACAATTGCAAGAGAATTTAAGAAACATACGACAAACCGAAAATATGGTATAAAGCCCAGATAACTTTGGCAGTTGATGATCTTAAATATAAATAATATAATAAATACAAATTTTAACACGGACGTCGTGAGTAAATACACAATTAAATGAATGCATAATGACTGCAAACAGTATATGAAACACCTATTGTAAGAACAATGACGTAACACAATGCTGTAATCAGGAAAAATTCATTAATTCAAACCTATGTCACCGTTGGGATTCTAACCCTAAACTTTCCACTCAGTCCGCCGCGATAGTGGTTTTTTATACTGACAAGTGGAGTGACGTCATCTTGCGCAATGATTATAAACTATATTATTTATTTAATTAAATGAATGCATAATGACTGCAAACAGTATATGAAACACCTATTGTAAGAACAATGACGTAACACAATGCTGTAATCAGGAAAAATTCATTAATTCAAACCTATGTCACCGTAGGGATTCTAACCCTAAACTTTCCACTATCTAACTCAGTCCGCCGCGATAGTGGAAAGTTTAGGGTTAGAATCCCTAAGGTGACATAGGTTTGAATTAATGAATTTTTCCTGATTACAGCATTGTGTTACGTCATTGTTCTTACAATAGGTGTTCATATACTGTTTGCAGTCATTATGCATTCATTTAATTAAATAAATAATATAGTTTATAATCATTGCGCAAGATGACGTCACTCCACTTGTCAGTATAAAAAACATTAATTTATTAAAATTAATTGATCTAATTATTATTTGCCAGGATTTATGCCACAACTACACACAATCCGTGAAAATTTCAACTAGCTACCTCTTACCGATTGTGAGATAGAGCCCTGTGACAGACGGACGAACGGACAGACAGACATTGTAAGCAGGGTAATATCAGGGGGGTCTTGCCTTACGGGAGAAAATGACCGTTTTATTGAATGATTTGTGTTATTTTATGGAACTAAAAACATAAACAAAATAAAGTACTAAACAACCTTTGGTATTTATAGATAATACCCATTCCTGGCAACTAGAGGCAAAAATGGTAGCTAATAAAATGATGCGCCAACAAAAATTTTTAATATGAGTAATTATAATAAGCATTGTAATTTTTTCACCTTCTATAACTCAGTAAAGTTTAAAATAGGGGGAATGTTTCATAAATGCCAGCAAAAGAATACATTATTATTTAAATATTATCCCGCGAGTAAAGCGACACATACATTTTAATAGAATTGAGATTGTTATAAGTGTGTAGGATCAGAACCACTCTTATGTTTTGAATCAACTATAACTCACACATACTTATTTCTTGCTTTTGAATTCTGCTAACAGATGCGACGGTCAAATCTGGCCTTCAAAAGGTGGGTCGCTCGTTAGCACAGCCACAACTTATCTGTATTATAAGTCATCTGTGGTAATAGGGTTCCATACGAAGTACGGAACCCTAAAAATATTATTGCGAAAGATGTATTTTACGTACCATGATTACATAAAATCAGCCTGAAACTGGAAAAAAACATAGAAAACAATCAATTTTATTCAACTGATTTATTTAAATATTCTATTAAATTTTATTTTTTTATAATCATATTTAGCAAATTATATAACAGCTTCATGATTAAATAATTTTAATAACAAAAAAACTATAATCAAAAAACATCATAATGTTAAAACAACATTATTGGTCCATCCTGAGTAAACATTTAAAACATTACAACAAATTATCGCTAGGTATTCATTTGTTTTTTCTTTTCAATAATGATTCAACTGCTAAACTACAGATCAGCGGTTTTTTTATTTGTAAAAATATTTCTATTTCGCTATCGTAAGAAGACATGGTGATTTCTACTACAGATCTACCGGGTGCTGAATCGTTTTGCAGGTAATAGGGATTTAACCCGTAAAATCAAACTTTTGTGATTTCCTGCTCCCCTAATTATTTTAGGAAAAACATCTTCAAATTAAAGTTTTAGAACATAAAATTCTGCATCTAAATCATTAAACAAAATAAATTTTGCATGCTTTGTAACGGCAGAAATTTGATATGAAAATGTCAAAATTACCTCAAAAACAGATAGCGATAGCCATGGAACTTGAACAAAATTATTAGAAATTATTCTGACAGCTAAAACGTCACCATTTTGTTTAAGTTCCATGGCTATCGCTATCTGTTTTTGAGGTAATTTTGACATTTTCATATCAAATTTCTGTCGTCACAAAGCATGCAAAATCAATTTTATTTAATGATTTAGATCCAGATTTTTATGTTCTAAAACTTTAATTTGAAGATGTTTTTCCTAAAATTATTAGGGAAGCAGGAAATCGCGAAAGTTTGATTTTACATGTAAAATCCCTATTACCCGCAAAGCAAATCAGCACCCGGTATATTGAAACTCGAAGAAGTCAGAGCGTGGCTTTGTCTGCACAAAAAAGCAACAGCTGACCGTTTAAATACGTGTAATATTAATAGACACCGACGTTAATCTGTGAACACTGTGCGCTCTGCCCATCATGTGCTACTCTTTTTATGTTTATTGTCCTTTTTAACCGATTTCGAAAATGGAGGAGGGCTCTATATTCGAGACCTACGTTTTTAATGTATGTTCACCAATTTCTCCTGTATTTGTGAACCGATTTGGATGATTATTGTTTTATTTAATAGGGCATACCTTCGGGGTGGTACCATATAAATTTTACTTGAATCGGTTCAGTAGTTAGATTGATTTTAATAAAAAGTGAGTAATGGACTCTGTAACACCGTTAAGGTAAATGTCAAATATCAAGACAGAAGTCGGTTAATAACGTGCAAACTACGTTTTGTAAGGCCACTAAAAAGTAAAAAATAAAAAACTAAAAAAAGCTACAAGGAGAAAAATTTTGAGGTCGGCGCCAATAATATATGAAGGTTTTTTTTGTAAACATTTTTTTTTCATATCTTACTATTGGACTCATTTGCCGATTTGGTCCAATCAGGTAATTATAGTAATTTTTGAAGTGTAACTTCTTCTGCGAGTTTAACCCGTTGAACGCGTTAAATATTTAACGCTAACGGTGTAATGATGGCAACGAAAAACAAATAAGATATTTTCTGTAGATATCAATTTATAACAATTAACAAATGTAGATTTTGCGTAAATTTCACTTCCGTAGTGTGTAGTGTAAACAATATATTATAACTTCCAAGTCTTCGTGTTTTCCGGGCTTATAGGCCGTGGTCCGGTGGTATTTCTACCTGACGTTTCGTCTACAACAGCGGTAGACATTCTCAAAGGCGATGTGGCAGCGGTCAAAGTGTCCTCCTTGGCGGCTCACAGGTCAGTGTGTCAGTGACTGGTGTCCTCTCTTCTTTTATGCTTAGTACTAGTGTGTTCTCTGTTCGGTCGTAGTCCGTCTCTCTGTAATTGGTCAACTGCGTAGTGTGTAGTGGTGGGGGTGAGTTCTCTACTCGGTCGTATTCCGTCCTTGTACGATTGGTCATTGGTTTTGAGAATGTCTACCGCAGTTGTAGACGAAACGTCAGGTAGAAATACCACCGGACCACGGCCTACAAGTTCGGAAACCATGAAGACTTGGAACAATGCCGGCCGTGAAAGCTTGCACACTTGGATAATATATTATAACTGTTTGCCGGACAACGTTCATACGGTTTGGCCGTCGCCGGCTGAACTGTATAGCTTAGCCCACTTATTCAAAACTTATGTGTAAACAGTTAGCAGCGATTAACAAAACAGCGTGTTAAATGTACAATAAATCCGGCATTAAATTATTTTTCAGTATAGCTAGCTAATACAATAAAATATTCCGTGCGTATTGAAAAAGAAACCATTTTAATTCTTTGTACTGGTGCTGCTCAATTTAATTCGCCGCCACTGATCTAAACGATTTTCTAAACGTACTGCAGTGTTAATCTATAATTTGAATAAAATGAGATACGTTGAACTCACTGATCTCTATACTTACTAGCTGGATAGAGCTGATGCATATTATGGAAAACAAGGGTGTGGGTCTCGGGATCCCCGACAGATGTGAAACATCAAAGAAAACGTTATTGAACTCGGTGGTATTCTCTATGTAGTAGTATATATTTTTTCAAAAGCAGCAACTAACTGTTATGCTGACGTAATCCTATATACTGCACTGTAACACACGCGGTTGCCTGAGCGCGCGGAAGCCGAGAGAGAGAGAGTGCCGCAGTGGTGGAGAGAACAGCAGCGAAGGAGCGGACCAAATATTTCGTTGCATATTTCCCCTTACGCGGCTGTTCACAGCCCGACATAAGATGTTTCACATCAAAAAATTAAAAACATGGAACCAATGAGCCATTTTCCTGTGAGTAGTTTTTTTCAATTATCCACGAGAGGCAGCACTTGTGGTAGGTACAAACATTATTTATTCCTCATAGTGTCGTGTCAATTGTAATTGTATTTTAAAGACCACCAACAGCTAAGGTTATTTGGGCCTAGCACCAATTCATATTTTCAATTCATTATTTTTTTTTTTTTAATAATAAATTGAAAATCCAATTGACACTTTTACCAGCTCTCGGCCTAGAACTCGAGAACTGGGGACTTGTAATAGAGGAACCATAGCAACGCCATGTAAACAACAGCGCCGCTACACTCTCGGCTATTCTCAAGCCCTTAGTGTCGTGTCATTTTAGTGGTATAACTTAATTATTAAATTATTATTATCATTAAATTAATTAGATAATTAAGTTTACCACTAAAATGACACGACACTAATGGAGAATAAATAATGTTTGTACCTACCACAAGTGCTGCCTCTCGTGGATAATTGAAGGAAATACTCTCAGGAAAATTGATGTGGGTAGCCAGCGCCACACAATATCGGGCCGAGAACTAAAAAGAATTTAAGAGCGCTTGCAATAAGCACTGATCTCCATGGCAATAAATACATTTTAGTTACTGGTCCGATATTGTGTGGCGCTCATTACCCCGTTCAAATTGGGACAATGGCGAACTATAAGATCAGCTATCCAGCTAGTATGTATACGTATCAGTGGTTGAACTTACCCCAAATAAGTGATTTGTTTTTGTTTTCTAAGTAACCAATCATATTGTGTTAAACTATCGGATGGACCACAACATAACCTATAATATACAAAGGCCATCAGAAAAGATCGGAATTCCTTGTTTTTTCCTTTCATGCATATTGTCGGTAAGTTGGCAATGAGTCATTTTCTTGAGAGTAGTTCATTAAATTTTCAACGAAAGGCAGCACTTGTGTTAGGTACAAACATTATTTATTCCATATTAATAATAATAAATTCTCGGGAACTTGGATAAAAATAAGTTGATGCTAAATTTTCAAAATTTGCAACGTTTCGTTGGTTTATTTTCCAACTTCTTCAGGCAATCTACAGAAATACAATTAATTAAATGACAGTTGCATTACATAAAACGATAAATATTTTATCGTTTTATGTAATGCAACTGTCATTTAATTAATTGTATTTCTGTAGATTGCCTGAAGAAGTTGGAAAATAAACCAACGAAACGTTGCAAATTTTGAAAATTTAGCATCAACTTATTTTTATCCAAGTTCCCGAGAATTTATTATTATTAATATTAAATCAACATGGATGCGACTCAACACATGGATTATTTATTCCCTATTAATGTCGTGTCATTTTAGTGGTATAAATTATTACTTAATTAATTTAATAATTAAGTTATACCACTTAAATGACACGATACTAATGGGGAATAAATAATGTTTACACCTATCACAAGTGTTGCCTCTCGTGGCTAATTGAAAGAACTACTCTGGCTCACTGAATTACTTTCTATCTCCAATTACTGTATTTATATTACAATATTGTGCTAGTCAAAGAAGTAAGAATTTTAATCAATTGCTGTAGTACCTGGCTTCGCCTGGGTGGAGTTAGAATGCCAGCGTTTCGCTCATCTAAACAGTTACAGTAACTCAAGCAATAGGGCTCCGTTTGAACCCTATGGGTACGGAACCTCTCCCCATTTACACATTCGGAAAATTTTTTCGAGTTTAACTTTTCTAGCTTAACCGGTTAAGCGTACCCTTCGAGAAAGATTCCACCTCAGTTTTACCACTTTGTGAATATCGAAAACTCGTCGAATACATATTTGATTTTGACAAACAACACTATAAGAAAAAACTAGAAGGGTTAGACATGTATAGTGGAGCGACTGCTGACACTGAAGCGCGCGTGTTACTTCGTAGCGTTCCTTTAGGCCCTTGTCCCACCAAGGAGGAGCAACAGCGACGCGTCAGCGACATGATTTCGACATGACACAAGCAGGCGACATGGAGTAGTCCCACCAAAGATGCATCAAAGCAACGTGTTTTCTACATTAATTCAGTGAACAATGCTATCAAGTGAAATTGCAACACACAGCTTGAATGTTACTTCAAAACTGGCATGTCGAGTCGCTCGGCAACAAGAAGCCGACACGCTGCTTGGATGTTTCTTTGCCGGAGCGTTGGTGGGTATATGGTGTATATAAACATGAAAGATACACGCTGGCGACATCGTGTTGCTGTCGCGTCACTGTTGCTCCTCTTTGGTGGGACAAGGGCCTTACTCTGTAGTAGATCTCCGGTGCGGCTTCCGCCGGGGAGCAAATTTAATATATAGCGAATCTTTGAGTAAAATCGACGTTCACGTGAGTCAAACCACGCGGGGAAAGCTAGTTAATAATAATATTTGATCATTTAGCGAAATTTCTATCTTTCTGATGGCCAGCAGAAATATCACGTATTTAAAAATGACTGCAATTAAATAAACAAGAAAATGATTTGTGTGTATAAATTCGGCGATTTCGATACGAAAATTTGTTTTTTTTTTAAACGAAACAAAAGGCTGTTCGAGTATTGTCTTGTCCTTTAAAAAACAGATTGTGTTTTTATTTTAACTTATGCAATATTGATAATTTTCGACAGATAACGTCAAATGTTTATATGTTGTTGTTTTTATTCCATAATTACGTTATTTCTTCTAAAATTACATAAACCATGTTTTTGTCGAAAAATTAATTGTTTGAATAGGCAAATTTAGTTTAATTTTTTTACGATGCCACATAAAACAAAGTCTTCAAGTAAACATTTTAATTGTATCCTATTTTGTTCTGAAATTTCAAATTCCGGCTAACAAAAATATTTCAATTTTTATTTCAAAAAACATTAATTTCTGTTAGTTTTAAATAAAAATAGAACTTTTTGTTTGCCGGACAGAAGACATTTCTACATGATAATAATTATGCAACTAACGCAATCATTTTTTTTTTTGCTACTAAAAATTTTCAAAAATTTGACACAATTTCCTTCCAGTTGCGCTTATAAATTTATTTTATGCTATTTTCTTCCCGCACAAAAAATGCGTTAGATTATTAAATATTTCTTTTTGTGTAATATATTTTAATTCCTAGTTTTTTAGAAAATTTATGTCCTGAGGTTCAAACAAAATTCTGTTCAACAACCATTTTTCTCGTAAAGTGGGCCATAAAAAGTGATATTTTTAATAGAATATTATTAATTTGTCATGTCTTTGCTTTGTCCATAAACCACATTTTCGAACTGTCAAATAGTTGTTTTATTAAAAGTTGTTGAATTTTGAAAGCAACCTGCACTTCACCCATTTCAACAGATGGCACCACCATATGTAATTTAACCCAATCTTTCTAACAACATAGCAGCTTTTATATTGAAAGTACAGTCAATTTCTGTGATCAGTAAGATTCTATAGATGATATTCTTGGTATTAAACATTTTTGGTCCATGCATAGAAATTAATAAAAGTAGGAATTGAGATTGAATTTGAGATATTTGTTCCAATGAAGAGGACAACAAATGGATGTACTGAAGTTCAAGACGAAATTGTTAATAATAATTTACAATTCATTCATTCAGCAGGATGTTCAATAATAAGTCACTCATGACAGTTTCTCTAACATTGTGGCTGCTATCGATCACTAAAAAGTGTAGCTATTATCTAAGAGAGGGCGCTACTTTCGTTTTGTTTACATCGGTAATTTTGAATTCTGTGTTCAGTTCGTGTTTTCTAAAGGTTTTGTGATTGATTGTGTTTCCTAAATCCCGGTTTTGGCTAAATATAGGGTCTTTGTCCTAACTCTTAAAGATTTTTAACGGCAGCTTGAAGTGCAGGCCCTCTTTAAGTTATTACTTAAAAATATACACTGTACAAGAAAAGATAAAAATACCTACATTTCTAATAGCATCATCGTTAATTTGATGTGAAGTTTTTAGCATGAAATTCCCTATGGCCAGCCTTACGAGAAAAGCACTGTATACAGCTCCATATTATAAATTTAAAGTACCTAATTTAAATGAACAAAAACCGGTCAGTCAAATAGTCAATTGTTATTTAGTTTAAATTCAACTATGATAGATTTTTTTGTACTGATATGGATAACATTGTTATAGATTCATTTGTTATTCACACAAATCACTTGCCCTAACAGACAATTTACAAATTGTACAAATACTGTAAACATCAATAACTCATTGTTGAATTGCTGAGTAATGTCTGTTGAAATATGAGACACGTTGTGTTATCTGTTATCATTTTTTTTTTATTGTTTTAACAAAAATATTACTCATATTACTCTATTCTCTAACGAGTGCACAAATATTAGATGTCAACTGTTTGAATTAACAAAACACAATCGACCTATCTAAAAAAACAAATTACTGTTGCAGAAACTGAACGAGTTTCAACTGTTTTTACTTAGTATAAACTTGACAAATGTGCATAGAATATATCGGCATACTGATTACAATTGATAAACAAAATCTACATTACAAATTAAGTGCTAACTGAAAAACAAAACAAAAACAAATTAACATCTAATAAAATACACTCCTGGACAAATAACAAAACGGTCTCAACTTCATGTAACATTGATGTAAACTATAAAGACATGTAATACTAAATCTGTCTCATTAGTTACAACAGAGATAATAATAATTAGAGCCAGTTAAACGAGTGTACTTACAAAGTATATTTCTATCCGGAACCGCTCTGCTGTTGTTCCAATTTAACCCTCAACGCTATTCTTTCTTCTCTCACATCGGCTAATTCTTGACTAAGCTCCTGACAGATTCTTAACAACGTAGCATTTTGTTCTTGCAGTCTTCTAAACATTTCTTTTTTATTTAATCCTATACTCGGTACCGACGATTGTACCGACGATTCGTTCGACGAAGTCGACGAAACCGTCGGTTTTCTATACACCTCAAACGCCCCGTGTTTCCTCGGTGCCGATCCGTCAGCGGCGTCTTGGCTCATACTACTGTGGACATCGCGTGTCTTCGTAAACTGAGCGAACAGTTTTCGTCTTTCGGCTTCCAATCTTTCACCGGGGAATATCCCAGATGAATGTAAGACGTTTTCGTAGCATTCCGGTTGCGATTCGACTGCAACAGACGGCGCGAAATTATCAAAATCCGCGAAGCCGTCGTTGGGTGCTGAACTATCGGCAGGTATTATGTCACCTTCTGACCGTTGATTGATGAGTCTTTTTACAGGTGAACCAGGCGACGGACTTGCTCGTGGAGGTACAGCCGGTGGTATGCTACGACCGAGTTTATTTAAATCGAGTGAAGAACTACGCGCGTGCGTCTTGGCAGGTCTCGGTGGAGGCGGTGGCGGCGCTTCTTTTTTAGGACCGAGCGGAAGGCTCGTAGGACCCGCATCTGGTGGAGGCGGTATAGCTCCTGGACCCGGAGCATTTTTTATTTTCGCTTGAGGTCTTTGAATAGGTCTAATATCATTCTGTAAACTATTAATTTCGGGTCGATCGGTCACAGTCAAAGATGTTTTAGGCGATTTATTTCGCGTTTCTTCTTCAGTACTAGGAAAAGAACCGATATCCGGAGTGACTCTAACAGCAACGGGATGTAAAATTTTCGGATCGGTTTCAACTGCTGATTTGTGGAAATCAAAATTAACCGGTTTGGGTCCCGGTGATGATATGCTTGATGTCGGACTATCTACAAATTTGGTCCATTCTTTAGCTCCGTCTCGTTGAGTAGGCGACGTCTTATTCGATGAATTTGTTTGCGGACCAGAACGAGACGGTAAAGGCGGCACTAAGCTTTCTGGAAGCGTATCCGGTAAAGCTATATTATTACGACGCAAAACGACCAAATGCATCGCGACACTAAATTCCGCTAAATTCAGCGCCCCGTCTCGAGTTACATCCGCCAATTGCCATATGCGTCTCAATTCCGATACGGGAAGTTTCGACTTTTCAAAAAATGGCCGCGCTACTTGCCCAGGTATAACGCCTTCTAATTCCGGTTGCAGCAATAAAAACTGCGCGGTATAATATTCTTTTTGTTCCGATGTTATGCTCCATACTTCGCTCGATATTTCACCGTCCGACGATTCTTCTTCCGTCGCTAAAAGTTGACGTTGTTCTTCGCACGGCGGCCCTTGCCATCTCCCTGCCGTCCCCCACGTACGCTCTTGAATGCTATTAGTTGGAGTCGGACTATCAGAGGCAGTGCTCGAAGCGGCCGGCGAATTTCTCAACCGTTCGCCGTTCAACTCCACTTGGGACTCCACTTCTGAATCGGTACTCGTAAAATCATTTTTATTGTACATAGTTGTATCTTCTCCAACATTAAATCTCTCGAAACGGCTTATAACACTATTATTGTGTACTACATCAGTTTGTGATTTGTGAGAATCAGACTCGGAGCTTGGCCATGTAAAACGCGGCAAAGGAAGATCTGCAGATATGTACAATAAATCCCGTCTTATCGGTACATTCGCTTGGTGGGCAGCTATTAGTTTCAACGATGCGAAAAACTCCTTGCGAGATAAAATTTCGGTTGGCAGTGGAACTCTTTGAAATGATATCTCAAAAATCTATAAAACAAAAACAATCTATAAAACAACAAACAATCTATAAAACAAAAAACAATCTATAAAACAAAAAACAATCTATAAAACAAAAAACAATCTATAAAACAACAAACAATCTATAAAACAACAAACTATAAAACAAAAAACAATCTATAAAACAAAAAACAATCTATAAAACAAAATGCGTACACGGTTCGTTTTAATTTTATAGTCAAATTAGAAAAGAAGTTAGAGAATAAACGTATAGAAAATTTCTTTCCACATTAGCGAGTGGCGACCTACAAAAATGCCGCCATGTTAGCGCTAATTCTACAAAATTACTAATTGGTGAAAAAGAGTATTTTTTTTTAATTATTGATTTACACCGAGTAGATCATCCCTGTGCTACTCTGATGCTAGATTTCTGATACGATTTTTAGGTCTCTCCACTTAAGAATGTCATTTGTTTTCAACTAAATGGAGATAAATCTCCATTAAGTTGAAAATTAATGAGATTTTTTTAAAGCTGAAAGTCGTATCGGAATCTCAGCATAAAAGGAGGTGCCACCTTTCTTTACGAAACAGGAAAAAAATGTATGAAGTCACAAAAATGAACATTTTACATATAGATGACAGCTGATGTAAGTTACCTACTTTACAGGATTGCAATTTGCAAATTAAATTTATGATTCGTGTTTGTTTCTTATAAATTATTTTTTTATTTTTCAATCTGTTTTTGCAAAAGTAAACATTGTTAAATTTTTTTAAAACGTTGCAAAGAAAACTGCTACAAAACTTAATTCTTTCGGATATTTTTTTTTACACCACAAAACACCTGGAATATATTCACAACATATAATAATTAATGTCAAGCAAAGAACGGATATTTCTAAAAACTATAATTTCGGTTTATTCAAAAATAATTAGGTGCAAAAAACGAAACTAAAAACATATGTTCATCAAGAAAAATGGAACTGCTACATGATAGGTACTTTAAAAGCAATTACCTTTCTCAGTATATCTGTAGGAATATTTCCTGAATTAAATAATTCTAAGGCTTTAATAAATGTCACTTTACCAGAATTATCACTGTCACAACACAAATACAAATCAGAAAAATATCTCTGTTCTGTTTCTGACAGTTTTATATCGTCCATGTTAAAAACCGGGCCAATTTTGCACACACACACCTATCTAACCTCAAATTGTTAATAAAAATAACACTTAATAGTGCTAGTTCCGTTGATTAAACAACTAATATCATTTCTGGACTGTTTTAATTAAAAACTGACAATTAAAACCATGGCCTTGGTAATTTAAAACTGATTAATTAAAATTGTTAAAGACCTGATGACTAATGACAGTTAATTTCTGTTCAGATCTTCTATTTCACTTTAAGCAATTGTAACCGATATTGTCGTTTCTCTTTTTAAGAAATTATCGTTTCTATCTTCTGCAATTTACATAAGCTTGGTTTATTTTGACAAGAAAACTTGTTTGGTTGGCAATCGAGGTCAAATTTGAAATAACTGGAAACAAATGAATAACGCATTCTTTCGATTTTTGTTTTACATTTTACAGGTGTTTTGCAAATGAAGTCGAGGTAGGGATCTGGATATCTGTTCTGGAACGTCGAATAGTTTCACACGCAAAATTAATCATTTATCAAAAGTGTACTTTATTTGTTCTTTGTATTTTTATAAAACAAATGACGTAACAATCAACGGCTAAAATTTTTCAGTTGTTTTATAACAATATACATTTATTGGTTTCGATAAACAAATAGCGTCTCTAATCACTAGACATTCATCTTGAAAAGGCTTTCAGGGAATGGGAATATAAAGAAAAAAAAACGCTTTTGATTGTTTTTAATAAAACAAAGTACTTACAACATTTTTTTTACCACTAATCTATAATTATAAATTAGCTAAAGAAGTACACTGAATCCAAAACGCTGTTTAGATCAAAAGTGCCTTTTGTCGGTAACTTTCTAAGAATTTTATTCAGTCTTCTCTTTGAATTATCCGACACAGATCCATCATTTGGTAGATTACTGCAAAAAAAAAACAAGCCGTGAGGGGGGGTCGTTTATTAGGTAAAAGCTACTTTTAATTGGGACTCACAAGTGCGACCCTTGAGGTCCACACGACGAACTTCCCAGTTTGATGAATATTGAATATTAATAATTAAATTAGAAATTACACAGAAAAGTAATCATTTTAATCATTAAAACATAATTATTATTTATTTTTAACAAACGGAAATGGAAGTATGAAAATTTTATCTGACGCCCGGGTGCTAAGAAAGCTCGGGTGCAATACACTTCTCACTCGCTTCGCTCGTTCGTTGAATATTATAATTACATTACTCACTCGCTTCGCACGTTCGCTCGAATTTTATTAATACACTACTCACTCGCTTCGCTCGTTCGCTCAAATATTATTAATACACTACTCACTCGCTTCGCTCGAATATTATTAATACATTTCTCACTCGCTGCGCTCGTTCGCTCGAATTTTATTAATACACTTCTCACTCGCTTCGCTTGTTCGCTCCCGGGTGGTATGAATTTATGATTTGCTAAAAGTCAAAAACGGCTTGACCGATTTTAATTCTTTTTTGTTTTTAAACCACCCCGGTATTAGAGCGAACAAAACAATAAAAAAATTATTCAAATCGGTCGAGCTGTTTTTGAGTTTTAGCGAGACTAACGAACATCATTGCTTTTTTATATATAAGATAATAAATAAATTATTCTCACTCTTCTCTGAAGCTGCAGGTTTTATATAAGAAATCGGATAAATCTTCTAAAATCGGCTGAGAATGTAAAGCTACAAATTGTTCCCTGCAAATCTGAAAAACAAAAACCCTTAGTTTTAGTATCGGTACGAAATTCGTCACAAAAAAGTGCAAACACTTCTTAATCGTTATTAATTACTGTGACGGAACTAGCGTTCTTCTATTTTAAATTTCATAACCAAAAAGTAATAATGAAAATTTTTCGTTGGAAAGCAGCCAATTATATAATTGATTCGAAACATATTGGAAAAAATCATTTTACCAACCATAGTCACAGTCAGGATTTTTTTCAACATGTTTGACTGACATGTTGACTGACAGACATACGGACGGACAAACGAGTGATCCAATTACCTATAAGGGTTCCGTTTTTCTTTTGAGGACGGAACCCTAAAAATTGTATTTTGGGTTTTTTGTTAACGCGAACTGTTTAAATTATAATTATATAATATTTTGAAAGTTTTTGTTGGAAATCAGCCAATTAGATAATTGATTCCAAACATATTGGAAAAAATCATTTACCAACCATAGTCACAGTCAGGATTCTAACCTGAACCTTTCCACTTTCGCGGCGGAATGAGCTTACAGTACTCAACCGTGACATGATTACCAAACTAATATTTTCCTTATATGCTTCAGAATCAATAGATTTTCACTACATGCGAGTGTTAATTCAATATAGCTAGGCTATAGAAAAGGTTCAGGCTAGAATCCTAACTGTGACTATGGTTGGTAAAATGATTTTTTCCAATATGTTTCGAATCAATTATATAATTGGCTGCTTGCCAATGAGAAATTTTCAATTGCAATTCAGCCGTATAAATCTTATTAATTTATCTCAAAAGAAATAATCTCCGAAAGAAACAAAAATACATCTCTTAATATGCAGTAACTGTTACTGTTTTGTTTTAACAAAAGAAAAAACAAAATAGCAACGCATGTTGACAATGCCGGATCAAGAGGTCTGGAGGCCCCGGGGCAACAAAAGAGTGGAGGCCCCCTGGCCCCAAATTAGTGTGCAGGGGAAGTCAAAAAACATTTCCTCATGATTACTTATTAAAATTATTAACGCGATTTAGCATATTTTCAACGACAAAATTTAATAACCAAGAATTCAGAGAATTTTTTTTCCGAAGTCTCTATTGTGGGGCCCCCTCTTTTGTGGAGGCCCCAGGGCTGTAGCCCCGGTTGTCCTCCTCTAAATCCGGCCCTGCATGTTGATATGGTTTAAGAACAACTGAAAGTATTAAAAATGTAAAAAATGTCCTACCTTATTCATTATGTTCACTGTACTCGGATGTGTCCAAAAACAATCATGTACAGACACAAACGTTATACCCGCCCTCTCACTGAACAGTGACGTCAACATCATATGAGTCGAGTCCAGAGAATGGATGAAGTTTGGCGGAAATGCGTTCTTTTGTTTCATAACGTTTGGATAACTAAGAAGAAACAAAAACGTTAGACCAAAAAGTAGTGCACACAACAATTACCCCGCACCACGGATTACAGTTAGAAAATTGTAAATTGTGTTTTAAAGACCACCAACAGCTAAGGTTATTTGGGTCTAGCACCAATTCATATTTTCAATTCATTATTTTTTTTAATAATAAATTGAAAATCCAATTGATAATTTTACCAGCTATCGGGCTAGAACCCGGGAAGTGGGGACTTGTTTATTTATAAAATGGCGTCATCATTATACTTTACTAGCGCACCCGTCCGGCTTCGCCCGGGTGATAAGAAAGCTCGGGTGCAATACACTACCCACTCACTTCGCTCGTTCGATATATATATATATATAAACCTTCCGTGAAAAATTATCTAACTGATGGTGAAAACCGCATCAAAATCCGTTGCGTGGTTTAGGAGGAGTTAGCGGTTAAACAGACAGACAGACAGACGCGGAAAGCGACTTCATTTTATACTATGTAAAGATGATACATGAACAAATAAATTTAAATATTAGTGACAAAAAACTGACAAAAAAAAAAAGGGTGTGGGTCTCGGGACCCCCGACAGATGTGAAACATCAAAGAAAACGTTATTGAACTCGGTGGTATTCTCTATGTAGTAGTATATATTTTTTCAAAAGCAGCAACTAACTGTTATGCTGACGTAATCCTATATACTGCACTGTAACACCGCGTGTGTTAGAGTGCACGCCTGAGCCAAGAGAGAGAGAATGCCGCAGTGGTGGGGAGAACAGCAGCGAAGGAGCGGACCAAACATTTCGTTGCATATTTCCTCTCACGCGGCTGTTCACAGCCCGACATAAGATGTTTCACATCAAAAATACATTATCGAGTTTCAGTACTTCTAAACAATGGATCGAAATGTGTACTCTAAAAGAAAATCCGAAGCGCGTGACGTCACAAGACCCTGTCTAACGCATGCGTGTATGGTTTACCATTTCATGGTAGATATTTGATGTGTAGCAGAAAAAAAGTAGCAACATACAATGCAATGAGATGACGAAAGATAAGAAAAATCGACGTTCCAACCTTCAAGATTATTATATAAATTGTATTATATGTACAGGTGACTAAAGGTACGTGCAGTATGGAGCTGGGATTCTGGATGGTAGCGTAGATCATAGCAGGGCTTGCTTAAATTAATGCATTGTTATATATGCGAGCGTCCACAACGAATCAGTGAGTGTAGCAGGTATAAGCGCTCTTACAAGAGCTGCTAGATTCAAGAATGTATCTCACCATTCTTTCAGCGCGCTGACTACTACAATCAACGTGTGACAGCTGTCAAATGGCCGTTACAAGTTTCGCAATGGATGTGACTAGTTAAATAAGTGAGATTTTGCCAGTTTTTATTTAATTTGTTGTGAGTTTTTTCTAAGACGTATTTAAAAGTGTTAGGTTCCATACGTTAATATTCAAAAAACCGGTTTGGGTAAAATTTTAATTCTTGGTATAAATGATGAAATTCGCCATGTTTAGATCGTTTTCTATTAATAGGGTGGAAATGATAGCTCCTACCCAAATTTGTATTTAAAATATACCACTTTGTAGCAGAAGAACACAAATATTCGTCTTCGCTATCTGACATTTCAAACGCGACTTAAGCTTGTATCAAGGCTAGTATCAAAGCTTCGTTGTGCAAATCTATAAGCGCTTATAATTTCAGCCACCATCTACCATACATGCTACCATCTAGAATCCCAGCTGCGTACTGCACGTACTGTAATGAGACACAGTTACGCTCTGTTGTTTCAACATAAAATTAAGGACTGATAAGAAATATTTTTCACCAAAAATAAAGGATATCTCATTTCAAATTTATGCAATTAAACAAGCACCAGTAAATTCATCACTACACATTAACTACATTCTCGTAGTAAGTTTACCGGACCACTTCTATCTTGGAGTCCAATTCTTTACAGAATTTGGGCTAAGGATAAAAGCAGGGACGTGAACCTTGCTACCGAGCACCGGGACAATAACTCGGAGAGGCCAGGTCCTCTCTAGTGGATGGTCCTTTTAAACTGACACCCTATTTGAGCGTAACTAAGCAACGCGACTTAAGCCGCTCGCTTAAAAGTGAGGCTCAATTAGGTTACACCCACACTGACAAGGTGTCACTAGCCAGCAATCACCGTAAGGCGTGAGCCTGCTGGTGCTTGGCGAAACTCACCGCTTTTCACCACACAAATAATCAAATTAGCGCTTCACGAACAAACAATAAAATAACTAATTTTAAGAGTAGCCAACCGGAGGCTGAGGGGGGATTTTATTACCAACGGTTCGAATCCGGAAGGTAAAACAAGAATCCCGAAGTGGAGTTTCACGAGATTCCACTTCACTCCCAATATCCGCAGTACTGGATCGCCGACCCAACGGGCACCATAATTTAAATGGGGGTTAATAAAGTTTAACGCAGATCTAACAGCAGATAACGCGTAAACGCGAGCAGAGAAAGCATAATCCAGTTACAGTACATTTAGTCACCTCTATAGGCAGAGAGTTTTTACTCGATGTATTCCTTTTCTGGTAAATAAATATATCCTAAATGAAATACTTACGCTACTTTAGTATCCATGATGAAATTGTCGCGCACTTTTCCGTCCGTTTTTGGAGCTTTCGTATATCGAACGTAATGCTGCACAATTGGTAATCCGAGGGGCGTCACCCATTCTACATTTCGTTCTCGTACAGTCGATATCAGTTTGGCGCATTCCGTGAACCAATCTTGAATTTCTTTGGTCGACGTGAACATCGTTCGCAACGATTCGAATGTCTTCGTGGTTAAATATAACGATGCGACCCACACGTGTTCTTTGGGAAAGTCGGTGTCTGAAATATACCGTAAATTAAAGGGCTTGAGAATAGCCGAGCGTGTAGCAATGCTGTTGTTTACATGGCGTTGCTATGGTTTCTCTATTACAAGTCCCCAGTTCCCGGGATCTAGCCCGAGAGCTGGTAAAAGTGTCAATTGGATTTTCAATTTATTATTAAAAAAAAATAATAATGAATTGAAAATAGGAATTGGTGCTAGGCCCAAATAACCTTAGCTGTTGGTCAAGGTTAGTAGAGCATAGGTTGCCTCATTCCGGTAGATAGTAGTGGGGGGATGACGTCACTCAGAATATATCATGCTTGCTCACTTCAATAGAAAAGATCAGACCATGGACGCTGCTAATTTTTGGAAATAAAAATCACAGTAACCATGGTAGTGCGATATGTTTTTTCAATACCTAATAAAAACATGATTCTTCTGTTAGTGAAAAAAATATGATAAGTTGTCAATTTTGCGATAGCTGTTAAGTGTTATGGTGTTTTGTGGTTATTTTTAATATTTTGTGAATATAAAAGATAAAATAATTAATTTATCAATTTGTTAGTTAATTCTATTCGTTTCTTAAATTTAAAAAAAATAGGTAATTAACAAGATCTGCCATTTCTTGAGCATTATTTAATTTTTTGTTTGTTTATATTACAGATATTAAAACCTAAATTTTGTAATAAAAATAAAAATTATCCTATTTTTTAACATCTATTCTTCTATTTATTGTCTCCTGCCAATTTTAAGAAAAAATCTGCACGAAGCACCTAATATAAATAAGCATAATCTTCAACAATTTTTGTACTTGATTTAAACTAAATTCTAGCTGACGTCATTCCCGCGCTTATGCTGATTGGTCAGATGGAATGAGGCAACCTGTACTCTAATAACCTTGGCTGTTGGTAGTGTTTAAAACACAATTTATCAATTTAACCGAAAGTTAAACGACTTTAGCTGGGTTTAAAAGCGCCCTGCACTTCACCCGTTTCAAAAGATGGCGCCACCATAAACATTTCTGCGCTTCAAACAATTTTTGATTGTTTTATTGTTTCATGGAACTCTTGTTAATAAAAAAGTTATTTAGGTGTCCTTATACAGATTGTATCAAATTAAAGCTGTGCATAGGGCGGTATGTGTGTAAGATAGAGATCGATATATAAAACAATAACTAAGAACGAGATAAATAATCGCTAATGGGAAGTTTCTGTAGTTACTATAAATAAATAATACCCATACAACCTGATAGCGTCATTTTTGTTTTGTACTACAGAAACTTTCTATTAGCGATCATTTATCTCTGTCTTACTTATTGCTTTATATCGATCTCTATCTTACACACAGAACGTCCTATGCACAGCTTTAATTTGATACAATCTGTATACAGTGAGACACACTGTTTATACGATACTATCAAATGAACAATTCTTATCTTACCTTTCAATTGTTTTGAAATTTGCAATCTCGCTCCGAACTTCGTAACGCCATAAACTGTAGTCATGATGGTTTGTTTGATAACTTTTCTTTTGATATAACCGCTAAGCAACTGCGCTACTTTAACACCACTTTCAGCATCAATCTTTCTCTGCTCTTCGACAAGATCGACAACGGCGCTATAAACATCCTGCGGCCTCTCCGATGGCGCAAGGTTAACCGATCTGGCTCCGGCATCGTCTCTGCCGAGCGCAGCATAATGTTGAAGGCCGTTGCAAGATCCGTCCTGGTGAACTGGGAATTGCGTACAATACTTTTCCGGGTCCGGAGAACGTACTGCATTGGCTATTTCAAAACAACACGCGAGCGTTTGCCACGGTTCTTCCGATTCGGCCCACCACATGCGACCCTTTACCATAAAAAAAAACTTTGTCCGTTAGCATAATATAATCGCTACTGGTAGTTAGGGATGCACAATATATCGAAACTATCTATGTGCCTATTAGATAATAATATCGATATTTTGAAATTCGATATATGGCGTTTATCGATATGTAAATACCAATTATCGAAATCCATTAATTTAAGTTAAAAGATATACAGGAACACAGCCGTTAATTTTCTAACGAAACTCTAATTTATAATAAAGGATTTTTTATCTTGTAATGTTGATACTGAGAATTTAAAATAAATATTTTTATAATTAACTTGTTTAAATTTGATTTCTAACGCTATTAATCAAAATCATAAATTTTATGCAATATATCGATACATCGATATTTTCTGTGCGATATATCGAACGTATCGATATTCTAGTTTCGATATATCGAATCAATACATATATCGGGCATTCCTATCGGTAGGTCGTTAAGAATTATCGTACAAACCTTTAAAGGATCATCGGCCGAATTGAGTATTTCCGGCATCATTTCCTCGGCATACTCGAGCCGTTCCTTTATTGAATTCTTCTTTTTGATGCCAGTCAAATTGACCAGATGCAATTTGAGCCATCTCAGACCATCGGGACCCAAAGGCTTTTTCTCGGCGAACACGAGCAAAGATCGTGCCAAATCAGCACCGAGGTGGGTCAAATGAGGCGGTACCGGATACACGCGACCTCGGAAGTCGATGTTGTGAGGCAACCAAAACACGTCATCCTTAAACTAAACAAAAAAAAGAATTGAAAATTTTTCGTTGGAAAGCAGCCAATTATATAATTGATTCGAAACATATTGGAAAAAATCATTTTACCAACCATAGTCACAGTCAGGATTTTTTCCAACATGTTTCGAATCAATTATATAATTGGCTGCTTTCCAACGAAAAATTTTCAATTGCAATTCAGCTGTATAGATCTTATTAATTTATCAAAAAAAAGAATAATAAACATTATCGACAAAACAATCATTAGCGGATTTACGGGACGGAGCAGGTGCCCTATCACCAAAACGGAATTACGAACAACACAATTTATTAATAATGTATTTTTGTAACAATTTTTTCTCTGTAGGGGATTTGAAACATGCCTAATCGCGAGACCACATGTTGCTATATTTTAATTTTCTACCAGCAAATTTCATAACATCAAATGTCAAATCACCATTGGTCAAATCCCTATAAGTTGATTTAACATGAAGGTATCGCCTAGCTGCGAAACTATATTGTGCTATACTTTCCTTTTCTAGCACCAGATGTCATAGCGTCAAATGCCAAATTTCTATAGACACAGTCACAATGAGATAGCGCTAGTGGCAAGTAAGGTGTGTGTCAAACGTGTACATTTTTTATTCGTCAGATGGCGCTAGTCGCAAGTAAGGTATGTCAAACGTTTAGAGATTAACGGTTTGTGTTTAGCGATTCTTCATTTATCCATTATTAAGGAATAAATAATTAAATAAATAAATACAAAACTGCGATTTAGCCGTTAAATGATTGAATGACAGATACTTTACTTGCTAATGGCGACATCAGGTGGCAGAAAATATAAACAGTACTGACATCATCAAAGTGATATATATACCTCATTTGCTAGTGGTGCCATCAGGTGGTAAAAAAAGAAGTCTGGTAGGCCTCATTAGCTTGAGAACTTATGCGCTTTTTCTTTCTATTACAAGGAAAAATACCTAGCTGAGCGACCCACGCGATTAGTAGGTTTAAAAAAAAAGGGTGTGGGTCTCGGGACCCCCGACAGATGTGAAACATCAAAGAAAACGTTATTGAACTCGGTGGTATTCTCTATGTAGTAGTATATATTTTTTCAAAAGCAGCAACTAACTGTTATGCTGACGTAATCACATCAAAAACATATATTACATGTGACTGTAAGATTAAGACAGAGCCTCGCCTCGTGTCATATTTATACGCACAACTAATTGTTATGCTGACGTATATACAGCTCTGTAACACCGCGTGTGCTATACTGCACTGTAACACCGCGTGTGCTACAGTGCACGCCTAGCCAGTGCCGCAGTGGTGGGGAGAACAGTAGCGAAGGAGCGGACCGAACATTTCGTTGCATATTTCCCCTCACATTAAAAAAATGGGAAAACTTACATGATTGGCAAGTGATAGCCGATACAATGCATCGCACCACAAAGAATACAATTCTCCTTGACGTTTTTTCAATACGAGTCTCTGATAGTGCATTCGAGCCCTTTCAGATCTGGTCGCCGTGGCCGGTAAAGGAGGTATTGGAGCGAGAGAACTAGGCGGCGGGGCTACGCCTAATTTAGAGTCTCCTCCTGAACGAAACACCTCCAAGGCAGCATCCAATATCTACAAAAAAAAATTCGACTGATGACCAGTCCTATACTTCCCACCTAGTAAATTAGTAAATATTTGCAAAAAATAAACACTCTTTTTTTATTCTTTGAAAAAAAGCATGGCCCTCTTTTTTGTTTGGTGATCTACTGATGGCTAGTAATATAGCAAAAATCATGGTTACCTTGATTTACATACAATTTTCTTTTTTTAGTAAAATATTTTTTTTCTCGAAAACTGTACATTTTAGAGAAAAAAATAATTTACATTTTTTTCATATTATAACATCTAGAATTCATTGATATTTTTTTTTTACCTATGTTAATACTTGACATTGAGAACGTTTTTTTTAATATCTCAGGATCCACTGAACCGATTTGACTCAAAATCTAATCAAATGTGAGTTAAAGGCTGATAAACACAATAGAACAATTGGCATGGCCGTATGTTGTCCCGTTTTTAAGATATCGAAGGCGAAAAATTGACCACATACACACATACAGACATCAGTCAGAAAATGATCAACGATTGCTAGGGTCTTAAAACGTGAAAATCTGTTAAAATCTCCAAATATTTTTTTCGGACTAAATCCATTACTTCCCTACCATAGTAGAGGTGGGAAGTAAAAATTCACGAGACATACCTTTTTATTAACGGTCCACGGTACAGCGCCGAGTTCATTGAGTGAATCGACGACCGGATAAAGATCCTGTGGCGGGACTTCCCTGAACCTTTGCAGCTGCTGCATTGCTTGCGGCGGCAAACGCACCATGTCCGCATTTATAATGAGATAGCCGCCCATATTGGGTGTAACCCACGGTTTCGGAGGACATTTCATAGGTATAATATTTACTGGAAATGTCAACTTCGGGAATTGCGCTTCGCGAAACAATCGACAAACAGTTGGATGAGCTTTCGGTTCCTCTTTTATTATGTACTTCTGGTTTCGGAAAACAGTGAAAAATGCTGGTAATAAATTTCTGAAATTACAAGAAATTATAATTTCAATTATTTGCGAGAAAACTACTTACAGTATCTTACTTAGTTAACAATTAGATTAACGATCAATTATTGTTATTATTTCCTATACTGTACAAATTCACTATTTTAGTGAAATTAACATAAGGACATCAGAGGATATTAATCGCCATAACATGCCCTTATTATTATAACAATATAGATTGTTAATCTAATTGTTAAGAAATTATAAGTCGTTCCTATAAATTTTCCCAATTTGTGATTTGCCGTAAAATAAAACACTTACATGTTTGAATTTGTTGGGCGCACCGAATTCACGTCAACTTTTAAATCGAATAAAATTCTCTCGAACAAGAATTTACCGACCGCAATAATCAACTGCAAAGGCCATTCTTTATCTTCAATATCCTGGAAAAAACACATAATAATTGCAATGCAAAAATAAAACATAAGAACTGTTATCAAACGTTTTTTTTTGTTATAGAAAGCAGAGACATCTGTTAAGAAATCATTTAACTATAGTTTGTAATTATGTCTACTGCGCATGAGCGATATTGATCACAATATCATATACAATAGGGTCGTTCCACATATCAAACTTTGATCATTTTGAATTGAACAGTGCATATATTATTCCCCATACATAAACAAATAACGTAAACCAACTTTTTCGTTCTTACTCTTCCTCTTAATTGCAAACAAGAATAATTTAAAGAAATATATATATATATTTTAAATGCTGCCGTATAATGATGTAGAAAACAGTCACACTTCTTTATCTACAGAAAGAGGTGTATATAAGTATCTTCCTGTTTTTTTTTCAATTTGACGGACCAGTAGATCTAGTCAGCCAATCACAGCTTGAATATTATCTACGCTAGCGGCATAGTTCTATGTTTAAAATTCCGTTGAAAAATACACACTTTTGGGATCTTTTTATTATAGAAAAAGCTTCCGAAAAATTCTCAAAAAAATCGTTTCATAATCTATTTGTAATGTAGATTCGAAAAAAAAAAAGTGGGACGCCTCCATTGTTTGCAAAAATACAGACAAATTCAGAAATTAAAAAAAAATTCTATCGATGTAGTATCGATATCTCTGCATGCTGTTACGATACAGGGGCGCCAATTTCGATTTATTTATTGTAGATTATAGACGCGTCGACATCTAAGGTCATTAGCGTCTTTCAACTACACTAAATAACAACTAACTTAAAACTAAATAACATTTCAACTTATGAAACTAAATAACATCACAAAACATGCATGAGCGCAGGTGGGATTCGAACCCACGGCAGTCCAGTCGAGGTTGCGGCGCCAAGCATGCTAACCACTAGACTATACTGCCCTCCGCCAATTTCGAGGTACATATAAATGTGTATACCCACCACGCTTGCACCTGTTCTATCCAAATGCACCAAGCTCTGCCAATACTGTCGTGGATTTACGACTTTCTCCTTGCTGTTCATATAATCGTTGGCATACCAATCGCAGTATCGTTCGTACACCGAGGTCACTTTGCTCAAAACACCGTTACGTTTCTTCAGTAACACTTGATACCTACGCCGAAAACAACAAATCAAATCTATATCCAAGGGGCCTCTGTTGTCGAGCGTCTATAATAGGGTGGGTCAAAAATATCAATTATTTTTTTTTACCAGTGACACGAAAGAATAGGTTGCTAGACACCTTAAAAAAATTCTCACCAAATATGAGCTCTTAATTTTAATAGGAAGATCCTCCGCATCACAGTTTTTTATTTTTTTCTCAGTCCAATAGAAAAAAATTCATACCTCATCATTAATTGATTGTACAGAAAAATGTTTTAAGAGAATTTTGTAGGAAATTTAATGCTCTACAAAAAAGGTATCTTATATTTTTTCCGCAAACCTTACCATTTGAAAGATATTGAAGATTTAAGTTTATTTTAAGACAAATTTCATTTTGTTTAGGCTTTTTCAAATGGTGAGGTTTACGGAAAAAATATAAGATACCTTTTCTACATCATCTACGGATCAACATCTCTCTATATCATAGAGTTCTTCAATAAAAATGGTATTGGCACGCATCTCTATTATTTTTTCATTACCAGTTGTGAGACAAAACATCAGAGTTAAGAAAAAAAAAAATGTTACCTTGTGTGTACGGAAACGCCCATATCCCTATATAAAACATTAACCGATTGACTGAACGTTTCGGAGCCTTCGGCCAAGTTCCGTGCCGCGTGCAATGCTATGTCAGCAAGCTCAGAGATCGGCACGGACTGTAAAGCGGCAAGTACATTAGCTTCGCTCTTGTCATGTCTACTTTTCATTGCGTTCAATTTCTGTTCGATATTTTGCAGCAGTTTTTTTTTCCAGTGTTCCTGCATTTCTTCTAATTTTTTTCTCTGAAATATTACAGTAACAGATAATTTTCAGTTGTACGTTCATATATAACGTGCGTAATTTAGTTTTTGCGATACCCACTATAAAATAGCTGCTTTACATGCATATATGTAGGGGCTTGAGAATAGCCGAGCGTGTAACAATGCTGTTGTTTACATGGCGTTGTTATGGTTCCTCTATTACAAGTCCCCAGTTCCCGGGTTCTAGCCCGAGAGCTGGTAAAAGTGTCAATTGAATTTTCAATTTATTATTAAAAAAAAATAAAATAATGAATTGAAAATTGGTGCTAGGCCCAAATAACCTTAGCTGTTGGTGGTCTTTAAAACACAATTAAACAATTTTTTTGCATGTATGTATAAGTGACATTTGACAGGCCGGTGTATGATTTATGTTCATTCGCTGCTATTACCTACTGGCAGCTACTCTCGGCCTACTAGAGTGAAGTTGGCGACACAAAATGAACTGTCAAACATTTTTTGAAAATACTGGAAATGAAGTGAAAAGCAGTTATTTTATAGTGAGTATGGCAAAAAATACCATATATATCTCGAGCGTAATGATCTTATAACTCGTGTGATTTAAAACTCGTCGCTCATTTTAACATACTGTTATCACTCGTCAGTAATATACCCCATTACACATCTAGATATACAATTTGATCTTTTCTCATCAGTCATCGCAACAAATACTTACAAAGTATAAAATTTCGTCCGTAAGTTCCGGTTCGCTAGCTATGGACTCGATTGTTAGAAAACCAGCTTCTTCCAATTCGAGTTGCGTTTTCACTTGTTTTGTCAGTTCGTTCTGAGAAAACAATTGCTGGGCACTATTTGTAACTTTCTCAACATTCGTCTCAACTAATTTTACGTCTTTGTCTGGTGCCATTAATTTTTCAAATTTTAAATTAATATAATTTCTAATGTTTTGATATTTTATATCGTTACTTAAACACGATTCTAGACTATTGGTTGCATCTATTCGAGAAAACATATTTATACCAGATTTATATTCGAGCGGACTAAAAAACGTATTTTGGCTCACATAATCGGCTCCAATATGTGTATTCACACCAGAAAACAAAGAACAATCAACATTTATGTTTTCATTGAATTTTATTGGCAAATTATATGGAATATTTTCTGGAATTGTTTTCGGAATATCCGACAGCGTTTTCGGTAAATCATGAAGAACTTCGTCAATTTTAACATCTTCAACTATATTCTTCGGATTTAATAATTCCTGTTGTTTAGGATCATTCAATTCTTTTAACAACGGACAATCATACTGAATATATGGCGGAGTATATTCAGGTTTAAATTTCCGTTCGATTCTTCGAATTGCCGCGTACACGACACTACGTTGATTCGTTGTGAACTTTCCTTTATTCAGTAAATCGTTCAAACTAAATCCGAATTGTTCCATTTCGCACCGAAAGTTCAACAGTTTAATTTTATTAACCATAGTTTTTTTCATTCTTCCTAAACATTCGAATGCTGCCACATACGACTGAATTGTTGGTGTCAGTCCATCGCTTTTGATCATTTTAAAAATGTCGGTTACCTTCTCGATATTTGCTTTAGTTGCGTAGCCTTCCAAGATACAGTCATAAATGCGTATGTCCACAATTTTCGGAGCGTTCGAATACGCTTTTCCACGATCGCGATAAAACATCAGCATTGTTAACGCGTTCTGGGGACACGACTGAGCAACGCAAAGACCCGAATAAGCTAATAATAAACGCGATAAATTATGACTGCCCGTTATTTCTTGTTGAGTGACCGTTTTTTTGGAATCGTCTTTTTCTACCGACACGGTTTTTAATTTGGAATCGACCTTTTTTGTTCTATTCCTTTTCTCTTTGGATTTTTTAGTTTGGCTTGCATTTACAACAGTTGTCTCTACGTCTACGTCTTCGGTGTTCGTGTTCATACCGGCTTGTAATTCAGACTCCGGTTGCTGTCGTATTGTTTTTTTATTTAAGCTATCTAAATCTATTTCATTTGTTATATCTATATCTTCTAAAATACATTCTTGAAGAACAGGATTGTTCATAATTTTCTCTATTTCTTTTGGGCTGAAAGAACAATACATATCAAAATATTATAAATTAATAGATTTATACGGCTGAATTGCAAATGAAAGTTTTTGTCGGAAAGCAGCCAATTATAAAATTGACCCAAACATATTGGAAAAAATCATCTTACCAACCAGTCACAGTCAGGATTCTAACCTGAACCTTTCCACTTTCGCGGCCGAATGAGTGATGTAAGCTCATTCCGCCGCAAAAGTGGAAAGGTTCAGGTTAGAATCCTGACTGTGACTATGGTTGGTAAAATGATTTTTTCCAATATGTTTGGGTCAATTTTATAATTGGTTGCTTTCCAACAAAAACTTTCAAAATATTATATAATTATAATTTAAACAGTTCACGTTAACAAAAAACCCAAAATACAATTTTTAGGGTTCCGTACCTCAAAAGAAAAACGGAACCCTTATAGGTAATTGGATCACTCGTTTGTCCGTCCGTATGTCTGTCACAGTCAAATTTCTTTGGACTAAATAAAGATATCAAGTTGAAATTTGGATAGTTATAAAGATTGCTATCCCGCATATATTTCAATAGTCAGAACCTAAGAGATATTTTATTTGTGGGGGGGGGAGTTTGATACACAAAAAATCTTTGAATTCGGTAATGTGAGGTATCATTCGAAAGGGATTTTTTAAGGATCTCAAAACTATTTTTTTTTTCAGAATTTTTATGTAACGTAATTTTCGAGATTTTCCTAAAAACGCATCTCGAAAAGGGGTTCCCCTCTATTTCCAAAACTATTACAGCTAAAATTTCGTAAAAAACTAAAAAGTAGTTTTAAAGACATAGTCGTATACTTCAGATTTCTCTGTTTAACGTTGTTAAGAGAGAGATAGAGCGATTGAGTCGCGCCAATTTCAATTCGCATATTTTACTCGAAAACGTCAAAATGACAGACATAACCCCACATAAATTTCACATGGATTTGATAGATCTAATATTTTTGCGGCTTTTTTGCGCGCCCAAATTGCAGGTATCTCAATTCAAACTGTCAATAGAGTTGTGAAAAATAATATACATTTACTCGGAACGATACACAGCAAATGTAACGCGTGTGCCTTAATCATGTGTTCTTCGGGCAGCAAACTTCACACTAATTACAAACGCTGTGAATTGTAATTGTATTTTAAAGACCACCAACAGCTAAGGTTATTTGGGCCTAGCACCAATTCATATTTTCAATTCATTATTTTTTTTTTTTTTAATAATAAATTGAAAATCCAATTGACACTTTTACCAGCTCTCGGGCTAGAACTCGGGAACTTGTAATAGAGGAACCATAGCAACGCCATGTAAACAACAGCGCCGCTACACTCTCGGCTATTCTCAAGCCCTACAAACGCTGTGTTTCGTCCCTTGTAATGCAATATACTATACGATGTTTCCAACAGCTATACAAATTCAAAGACGAATAATATGGTAGGCAACACTTGGCGCGCAAATCCAACTCATAGTTGTCCGGTTTTTTAAACCTACCTGTACATATCAAGTTCTTGAAATTCTTTACTATAACTATGTTCATCACTAAATACCAAATCATTGCAACCAAATTTGTTCATCGAAGTCAATTCAATATTTTCTTCGATTGTCGGTGACTTCTCCGTTCTGGAACGTCTTTTCGTAAGAATTTCTTCATTTTCTTTATCTGTCTTATTACTATTATTGCACGCCATCTTTTTAGTTTTTTCAGCTAATTCCGAAGATGCGGAAAGTTTATGGGTTCGTTTGGCTCTTTTTCTTTTTTTCGTATTTTGTAACAACGAATGACTTCGGGTAGACTGGTATCGAACGAATCCTTGCAAATAGAAATAATGCATATTTTTAACGCCAATTTAGGTCATATTTCTGATATTTTCATAAAAGATCGCAACTCAAAGAATAAAAAAAATATACGATATAACCTCACATAATGTTGACATAAACTAGGCACCAAATAACAAGAACAATTAAAGGAATTCGTCATTTTCACTGAACTGTAAAATTTAAGGGAAATATAAAATAACTTAAATCAATTCACTCGCTTACCGTTCGAACATGTTTCATAATACGATACATTATGACAGGATGTGCAAAGTTTTGGCAATTTTACCGTGCTTAGAGTGTTTGACGTAAATGTGTTTTTATACAGACACAAATTCCGTAACTTAAATAAACGATACATCACAGTTTTATGACTATTATTTAAAAAATAAAATTAAAATAATAACAATCAGTTGAAGGAAATTTCCGCACGTGTAGGTTATAAAACAAAAAAAGTTATTTCGGAAATGTTACGACACCGGCATCTACCGAGTTCTGACGAAGGCTTAATACGTCACAAACTGAGTTAACGAACTCTGCATTTTATCGAAAGCTTTTGCTATCGTATAGTAGATGACATTACGAGAAGATTTTGAAAACGTTTTTAAATCTTTTTGTACTTTTTTGGATTAACTTCAGTTGGAAAAGAATGAATGCATTATTAATGGTGCTCTGATGCAGTAGGGGGATGCTGCAAAGGGTCATATCTATTTCTGATCATTTCTGATGCTTCAGTTAGCTGTGCGTCTTTGAGCGCGCAGCATCTTCATATTATTTTAAATAATTCATAAATTATTTTATTGTTGGTGAATTATTTTACAAAATTTTATTTGTGCTACACAACTTACCTACGTTCTTTTTACAGGTAAATTTTCAATAATTCATATTTTTTATTTGAAAATAATTTAGTAATTAAATTTGCATTAGGTATATTTTAAAAATATGTTATTTGGGAATTGTTTTATATTATTGCTAAAAATATTGTGAGAAATACTGCAAAAATAAAAAAGTATCTTTGATCAACTGGAAGTGCAACTTTTATGTTTTGTATAGTTTTTCAGTCAGTCTGCGCGATGTTTTTCAAAATACGGTATAATATTTTTCTACAATACTTCGGGGCGCTTTTTTCATGATTTTTTCAATTACGCTTAAACATGTAGACACACTGTATATAAGTACTCAGAAACTATTTTTATCCTACAAAATGTATAAAATAGAAACAATGGATTACATTATACAAGTTTTATGATCAAACGTGAAATTTCTTAAAATAAAACACAGCTTCAAAATGGAAATAAAATCAAATGAACATAAAAAACGTTTAAAAAAGGAAAATATTAAAAAAAATGTCTCTGCAACATTTACCAAAGTAAAAAAAAAATCTGATACAAATAATAATTTCCATAACCTGCCCGTACTGACTAATTCAAAGCAAAAGGAAAAAAAAATTCCCAGTCGCTATAAAGCATCAACTAAATTTGTTCCGAGAACTGATCAAAATATCGGTTCAGACGCTTATGACCTCTCTTGTCGAGCGTCTATAATTTACAATATCTAAAATATCGATATGGAGAATCACACATGACTTCCAAGTTCCAAATTCATTTTTAACCAACCAAAAAAGGAGGAAGATCTATATTCGGCGGACCTGTTTTTGTTTTTGTATGTGTGTTCACCGATATTTCTCCTGTATTTGTGAACCGATTTTAATGATTATCGTTCTATTTAATAGGGCATACCTTCGGGGTGGTCCCATTTAAATGTTACTTAAATCGGTTCAGTAGTTCGACTGATTTTATTAAAAAGTGAGTAACGGAGTTGAATACCGTTAAGGTAAATGTCAGTTTTATAGTTATTTAGTAATCAAATATCAAGACAGAAGTCGGTTAATAACGTGCAAGGTATTGTAAAGTCACTAAAAAGTAAAAAATAAATAAACTTTTTGACAAAAAAAACTCCTTCAAAAACTACTAAAAAGAGGAAAATAATAAAATGTTGAGGTCGGCGCCAATTTAGGGTAAGTTCGGTTTTACGCTCAGATTGATCGGAGTGCTCTAATACGTTCGAATTTAACATTTATATGCTCTGAAAGATCTCTATCCTGCGTTCGGTTTTAAGATCCGGAGCAGATCGAGCGCGCGCGATTTGCTCCGAGGAAAGCGAGCGAGCAAGCAGATTTAACCAACTTCAGAGTATTCATTTTAAAAATGAGCGGAAACCCTTGTTGTGAGAATGGATAAATTTCGAAGTTTATTTATATGAGGTAATTTTTCAATAGGTAAAAATACACGAATAATATTTATTCAAAGAATAGTAATAACCAATAAGTCTATATCGCACAGAATGATTAAATAAAATAATTATTATATCTATGGGTCGAAAAAATCAACAACCGGTAGTACTATTAATTTTAAAATTAAAAAATAAAAAACGAAAAAAATTGTGAATCATGATTTATTATTATAACAATGTTGAATTAAATTAAAATGAGGAGCAATAAAGAATGTATTTCGGCTTTAGTAATAAGAATTTAACTTGCTGGGGCCATTTTATTCTGACGTTTGGAAAAATCTGCTAGATTACGTTCGGAATTGTTTAGATGGCTCGATTTGCTCGTTTGTCACGTGACCAAAAATCTGTTCGCTCGGCTCGATCAATCGAGCGTAAAACCGAACTTATCCTTAATAATATGTCGATTGTCTGTTAAAAAGTATAGTAGAAAGTATAGTAATTAATTTCTACTTTTTAACCGACATCATATTTTATTATTTAATTTTAATATTTCCCTCTTTTTAGTGGCTTTTTTGAAAATAATTTTAAAATGAAAAATTTCTGTTTTGCAAAACTGGCACGAAATTGTTATAGGCAAAAATATAGGTACATTTTATCTTTCTAGAAGTATCATTTTTTTTCCTTTGCCGCTCCTAGAATTTACCACCCTGGACCCGGCCTATGCCGAAATCCGTCCCTGATCACCATACTTTCATTTACTTATAGAACAGACCCTGAAATTCAGAAACCCAGGGAGTACTCCGTGATAAAAGTCAAGTCAAGAATATTCTGCAAGAAGTTTTTATTTAAATAAAATTATAATCAATCATTAATTGATAAAACGACCGTTTAATTGATAAAACGGCTGCTTTATCAATTTCTAAATATTTGCTTGACTGACACCACAACAAAGTTGAAGCTTTGTATAAAAAATTGCACATATCGCGGGAATTTCCTAACCTCGCCTATTCAGTACTGCAGTTCCATGTATTCTTATCTATTTAATGATTCTATGCTAATTAAAAACTATTGCATCTTGCAGATAAAAAAGAAATCCGTAAACTGTGTATTTTGTTCTATGATGCGTTTTTGTTTAACAGTTGCTGAGTTAAATGTTAACTCAGTCGTCGCGATAGTGGAAGATTCGGGGTAGAGTCCTGACGGTGACATAGCAATTAACTCAGCCGCCGCGATAGTGGAAGATTCGGGGTAAAGTCCTGACGGTGACATAGCATTTAACTCATCCGCCGCGATAGTGGAAGATTCGGATTAGAGTACCGACGGCGACATAGCCATTTAACTCAGCCGCCGCGATAGTGGAAGATTCGGGTTATTATAGAATCCCGACGGTGACATAGCATTTAACTCAGCCGCCGCGATAGTGGAAGATTCGGATTAGAGTACCGACGGCGACATAGCCATTTAACTCAGCCGCCGCGATAGTGGAAGATTCGGGGTATAGAGTCCTGACGGTGACATAGCATTTAACTCATCCGCCGCGATAGTGGAAGATTCGGATTAGAGTACCGACGGCGACATAGCCATTTAACTCAGCCGCCGCGATAGTGGAAGATTCGGGTTATTATAGAATCCCGACGGTGACATAGCATTTAACTCAGCCGCCGCGATAGTGGAAGATTCGGATTAGAGTACCGACGGCGACATAGCCATTTAACTCAGCCGCCGCGATAGTGGAAGATTCGGGTTATTATAGAATCCCGACGGTGACATAGCATTTAACTCAGCCGCCGCGATAGTGGAAGATTCGGATTAGAGTACCGACGGTGACATAGGTTTGAAAACGAATTTTTGCAGTGTTACGTCATTTCGATGAGTGTTTCAAAACACTATAATGTTAACTTAAGCAATTATTTTTTTATAATAAAGTTGCGATACTTTGATCATACGAACATTTTAACTGTATAATTTTTATTTTAGTGACTGGTACAATACTTTAAAAACCCCAACTTCTTACAGGAATTATTATTTATTATGGAATAGAACTTTCCGTGCTTGAATATTATTATTTGGCAACTCGCCTACTCGGTAAATGTTTTCTAATTACGAGAAAAAGACCCGAACTTATTACGTTCGGATTAAAAATTTTATGCGCGTACGTCAAAAATTGTTTGTATGCAATGTATATAAACACATTAATATACACAATATGCAGAGCGAACGTTTTAATTATAAATAGAACTTATGAACAAAAGCCTAACGAACATGCGTCATTTGTTAATGGAAACTCAAGTGTTCACCAATAAAACAAATGATGGTTCAAGACGAATCATCGGGCTAACTAAAAAATGTTGATGTCTTTATTAAATCAGAAAATACATATCACTATACAGTTTGACCAACGAAAAAACGCCGGTCAATAGAGAGAGAAAGAGAGTGGGAAAAGAGAGAGAGAGAAAGAGAGAGGGAAAAGAGAGAGAGAGAGAAAGAGAGAGGGAAAAGAGAGAGGGAAAAGAGAGAGAGAGAAAGAGAGAGGGAAAAGAGAGAGAGAGAGAAAGAGAGAGGGAAAAGAGAGAGAGAAAGAGAGAGGGAAAAGAGAGAGAGAGAAAGAGAGATTGTAGATTGAGTCTCTATCTCTATTGTCTGACGTTCTTTCATTGGTCAAACATTAAAAAAAATGGATTTTTCATCTTAGATTCACCCGTTTGAGATTAGCTCTCACATGTAAGATGGTACGGTTATATAGCACCTTAGTTAATAATCGACACTCGCATGTAGTGGTTTTTCAGTGACAGAATGCTTCAAACGGAAATAGTTAGTCGTTCGAAAATTGACAAGCCGTCGGTACCGCGGGGAGGACCTATGGAGCGAGTTAGAGGGGGTTTTAGTGGGTATGGGGCTGTGTCCGAGTCCCACACTACCCAGGGCTATCTTCCCTGGGTGTGCGTAAATGAATTTCCTCCTCCGCAAAAAAAAAAAAATGTCGTTCGAAAATGTGTCACTATGCGATTAATTGTTAACTCAGTCCGCCATGACAGTGGAAAGTTTAGGGTTAGAATCCCAACGGTGACATAGGTTTGAAAAATGAATTTTTCCCATGTTGCAGCATTGCGTTATGTCATACCAAATGGGTGTTTCATATGCACACATAAGCATTATAAAAAAATTCTGTACATTATATTAATATAGTCCACGATATGTCTTTAATTCGTGTTAAAACAATGTATAAATAAAAATAACGTTTTCATTAACTACATTACATTTTTCATTACCTACATGCAAAGCAAACGGTGTAAATGTACAGAAGAGGTAAATTTTAGGACCGGATACGCTAATATACTGACAGCCCCCCCCCCCCTTTCCGTAGACAGGTACAACGTTAAAAAAGACAACAAATTATTAAAAAACATAAGAAATACAATCAATATGATTAAACACCTATACCGTAACTAAATTCACTATATTAGTGAAATTAACATAAGAATATCAGACGAATTATCGCCATGATATTTATATAGAAGGCTATATAGGAAAAATGTAAATGCACCGCCGGGAATCGAACCCAGAACTCCAAATTTCGCGTCAGGTTAGTTTCCAGTTACTACACAGTGCCCAACAGTGTACATTTAATTCTTCCTATATATGCAACGATGACCACAGATCCATTAACTGCGAGAGCTATTATTTTATAACAACATTACGAATGAATGCTGGCTTTCTCATGGCCCGGACGCGCCTTATAAATCAAATTATAACGAGAAATCTATATACGGTTTTTAATATAAACATAAGAAATACAATCAATATGATTAAACACCTATACCGTAACTAAATTCACTATATTAGTGAAATTAACATAAGAATATCAGACGAATTATCGCCATGATATTTATATAGAAGGCTATATAGGAAAAATGTAAATGCACCGCCGGGAATCGAACCCAGAACTCCCAATTTCGCGTCAGTTAAACACCTATACCGCCAGCATTCATTCGTAATGTTGTTATAAAATAATAGCTCTCGCAGTTAATGGATCTGTGGTCATCGTTGCATATATAGGAAGAATTAAATGTACACTGTTGGGCACTGTGTAGTAACTGGAAACTAACCTGACGCGAAATTGGGAGTTCTGGGTTCGATTCCCGGCGGTGTATTTACATTTTTCCTATATAGCCTTCTATATAAATATCATGGCGATAATTCGTCTGATATTCTTATGTTAATTTCACTAATATAGTGAATTTAGTTACGGTATAGGTGTTTAATCATATTGATTGTATTTCTTATGTTTATATTAAAAACCGTATATAGATTTCTCGTTATAATTTGAACAAATTATTAATATTAATAGATTTTTTCGTTGGAGAGCAGCGAATTATATAATTGTTTCGAAACATATAGGAAAAAATCATTTTACCAACCAGTGGTCACAGTCAGGATTCTAACCTGAACCTTTCCAATTTCGCGTCGGAATGAGCTTACAATACTCAACTGTGACATGATTGCTAAATTAATATTCTCCTTATGTGCTTCAGAATCAATAGATTTTCACTACATGCGAGTGTCAATTCATATCTGCTAATTCAATAGCTATGATATGAAATGAATCCTCGTACCAGCGTTCAGGTTCAGGTTCAGGTTAGAATCCTGACTGTGACCACTGGTTGGTAAAATGATTTTTTCCTATGTTTCGAAACAATTATATAATTGGCTGCTCTCCAACGAAAAAATCTTTCAATTGCATTTCAGCCGTATAAAAAAACTATTATTATATTAATATTAATCGGAGCTAGAGGCAAAGCACCGAGCATCAAACACTTTCATAAATGCTCGATTTATTCAAGCGACAAGCACTTTCGTTTTCACAAAGGCTTAAAAGTATCGAACACTTACTAAAGTGCTTGAAAAAATTAAGCATAAGCAATATTGCAAGCAATTAAGTCCTCAGCACTAACTCTGATATTAATTGAAAATTTTTATTGGAAGAGCAGCCAATTACATAACTGATTCCTGCAAATATCGGAAAAAATCATTTTGACAACCATAGTCACAGTCAGGACTCTAACCTTAACCTTTCCACTAACGTGGCGGAATGAGCTATAATTACTCAACCGTAGCATCAGACCAATGGCGGACTCAGGGGGGGTGACGGAGGGGGCGACTCGCCCCGGGCCTCTGATCCTAGGGGGCATCCAAATCTCGAGAAGTCCTTCTTAATCAAATCCCAAACAAGGCCAAAATATGTTTAGTAAGTAAGAGACAGTTTGGAGTTGGAGGCCCCGTACGAATACAAAATATAAACGTAGGTATAGGTCGTTTATTATAAATATTTGATTTTTTTGTCAGCCATTACATCTATATCATTCATTTTTTACGAAATTTACACTACAAATACATCAATTTCTATGCAAACCGGGGGCCTCATTTAGTTCTGCCGCCCCGGGTCTCCGACGGGCTTAGTCCGCCACTGCATCAGACATGATTACTAATCTAACATTCTCCATGTATTCAAAGGATTCAATAGATTTCCACTACATGCGAGTGTTATTAATTATAGCTAGGTTGTAGATGTGAATCATCGTAGTAGCGAGAGCTATTCATGTAGGTGAAGTTATTTCAAACACCCAAAGGGGATACAAAATAAGAACGTAGGTACAGGATGCAGGAATCAAATATGTAATTAGCTGCTCTTCCAATAAAAATTTTCAATTGCAAAAAAGCCGTATAAATCTATTTAATATATCTGATATTTAATTTATAACGTTAGATTTGAAATAAGAAGGACCCACTGGGCATCTCCCCGATTACCCGGTGGTTCGTCCCTGAGTGCTTAAATCTCCACTTTTAAAAATGAAGAAACCGCGATTTAAAACAAGTCAACTTGTAAGGCGACTACAGTTGTGCAATTTATGGCAGATATGTAAATTCGCTGCAGCTTCGCCAATAAGTGCAATTTCATGACTTGAAACCAGTCACGGCGTGATTGCGGGAAGAACATGTAGAGGACTGCAGTTTTACGGAGTGCATCCCACAATTGTTCGTTCGAAGCGGTCAAAGAACCTCACGATTGATCACTGATTAGTCCGCATACTCTGTATTACTTCGCAGGGATGTGAGTTTGAAAAACTTAGAAAACTGCGAATATTTCGCAACAATATATTTTTTTAAAGCCACCCAGGATCGGCCCGTCCATACAGGGTGAACAATGCGACATCCTAGCGTGCTAGAATTTGGAGGGGGAGTCGGCATGGCGAGGGCACGGGACGAGCGGGCGTGTCGGTGACGCGGAGCGGTCAGCCTACGGTCTACTGTGGCGGAGCGGCGCGATAAGTGCGGTGTCGACCTAGTCACATCCATTCCGAAATTTGTAACGGCCATTTGACAGTTGTCACACGTTAATTGTAGTAGTCAGCGCGCTGAAAGAATGGTGAGATACATTCTTGAATCTGCCAGCTCTTGTAACAGCGCTTATACCTGCTACACTCACTGCTTCGTTGTGTACGATCGCATATATGACAATGCATTAATATAAACAGGCCCTGCTATGATCTACGCTACTATCTAGAATCCCAGCTCCATACTGCACGTACCTTAAGAAAGGCAATGCTTTTTATATTAAGCCCCTGTGTTCGGCTGTAATAGATCGGAGGCGCCAACGGCAACAAGGCACAGCTTCACTCGTGAGAAAGAGATTTATTATTATAAATAGAAGCTCGACAAGTGAGGTTATTAACGTTCAAGCTTCGCTTCGTAGTGAACACCAGGTTTAACGGCCGCTTGAAAAAAACATGGCTCGAAGATGATCCCATCCTTGTTTTTCGCGAGCGGTCATTAGATAATACTGTGTAATCAGACAGCCTATTATTGCAAAAACCAGACATTTGCATGCCATTAGATCATCTTCCATCCGCAGATGGCTGCGAGCCACTCGAAATGTAAAACTTTCAACAATTCATGGCTTTTAAGAAGATAACCAACAAACTTATTAATTAACTCTCGTCTCGTCCGGCTTCGCGCGCGTGCTAAGAATTTATGATTTATTATCCTCCCGCGAGAAATTCTCCACCTGGGAAGTGAAGTCGAGCTGGTGGTGTTTATAATATTAGTATAGGATTCCGCCAATACGCTAAAATGCAAAAAATTTCAGAGTTACGTTTTGTTACTATCCCACAGGAATAATCCTCCCGCGAGAAATTTATCAAAACAAAATATAGTCTATATTACTCGCAGGGATAGTGTAGCTTTCTATTAGAGAAAGAATTTTTAGAATCGCTTCAGTAGTTCCAGAGATAAGAATTTATGATTTATTATCCCCCACGAGAAATTCTCCACCTGCGAAGCGAAGTCGGGCTGGTGGTGTTTATAATATTAGTAGAATTCCGCCAATACGCTAAAATGCAAAAGAATTTCAGAGTTAAGTTTTGTTACTATCCCACAGGAATAATCCTCCCGCGAGAAAAATATAGTCTATATCTCTCAGGGATATTGTAGCTTTCTATGAGTGAAAGAATTTTTAGAATCGGTTCAGTAGTTACTATTACTATTACCCCCTCATAAAGAAACAAACTTTTCCTCTTTATAATATACTAGCGGCCCTGTCCGGCTTCGCCCGGGTGCAATACACTACTCACTCGCTTCGCCCGTTCACTTGAATATTATAAATACACTACTCACTCGCTTCGCTTGTTCGCTATATATATAAACCTTCCGGGAACAATTCCGTCATACATGATTTTTGCGTAACTTTAACCGTTTACGCAACGGAAGCTCTCAAAAGGAATAATTTTTCTCGTTTTTGCAACATTTTTCATTGATGCTCCGCTTTTATTGGTCGTAGCGTGATATTATATAGCCTATAGCCTTCCTCGATAAATGGACTATCCAACACAAAAATAATTTTTCAATTCGAACCAGTAGGTAGTTCTTGAGATTAGCGCGTTCAACCAAACAAACAAACTCTTCAGCTTTATAATATTAGTATAGATAAGTATAGATTATGCGGTTGGCGAAATCACTGTCTGCTAATTTGTGCAGTTATTATTGATCAGATAAAATGAAATCTCATTTATATATTAGATAGATTTATTAGTTTGTTAGTTGTACGGGACCCGTCACACTCGGCGCGCGAGTTATTCTCGCATTTGACCGTTTTGTTTTTTTAACCGACTTCAAAAAAAGGAGGTGGTTCTCAATTCGGTTGTATTTTTTTTTTTATGTTTGTTACCTCATAACTCCGTCATTTATCAACCGATTTGGAAATTTTTTTCTTTATTTGAAAGGATATACTTTCAAATTGGTCCCATAGAAATTTCATCAAAATCGGTTCAGTAGTTCGGCTGATTTTAATAAACGTTAATAATTACGGCGTGTGATTCCTTAAGGTAAATGTCACTTTTTGACACATCAGACAGCATAAGAAAGTCGGTTTAATAAAAGTGAGTAACGGCGTGTGATTCCTTTAAGGTAAATGTCACTTTTTGACACTAAAAAGTAAAAAATAAAAAACTTTTTTACAAAAAAAAACCTCCTTCAAAAAGCCACTAAAAAGAGGAAAATAATGAAATTTTAAAAAAGAACGATTTTTCGTTGGAGAGCAGCCAATTATATAATTGTTTCGAAACATATAGGAAAAAATCATTTTACCAACCAGTGGTCACAATCAGGATTCTAACCTGAACCTTTCCACTTTCGCGGCGGAATGAGCTTACAATACTCAATTGTGACATGATTGCTGAATTAACATTCTCCTTATATATGCTTCAGAATCAATAGATTCTCACTACATGCGAGTGTCAATTCATATCTGCTAATTGACACTCGCATGTAGTGAGAATCTATTGATTCTGAAGCATATAAGGAGAATGTTAATTTAGCAATCATGTCACAATTGAGTATTGTAAGCTCATTCCGCCGCGAAAGTGGAAAGGTTCAGGTTAGAATCCTGATTGTGACCACTGGTTGGTAAAATGATTTTTTCCTATATGTTTCGAAACAATTATATAATTGGCTGCTCTCCAACGAAAAATCGTTCTATTGCATTTTCAGCCGTATAAAAAAACAATTATTATCTTAATGAAATTTTAAGGTCTGCGCCAATTTAATAAAATATGAAGTTGGTTAAAAAGAAGATATTAATCACTATACTATACTTTTTAATCGTATTCATATTTTATTAAATTGGCGCAGACCTCAAAATTTCATTATTTTCCTCTTTTTAGTGGCTTTTTGAAGGAGGTTTTTTTTTTGTTAAAAAGTTTTTTTTTTAACCAAACAACTTCAAATGAAGCGATATTTTATTTTAAATACACCACTGCAAACATATGGTAATTAGGTACACATGTCTAACAAATCTAAATCAATAAACAGTCAAACAGGGTTGGGCCATAAACTGATATTAAGAAAACAGTTAAAAAATCGAAAAATTAAAGCTGCCAAGGGGTTGTTGCGGCAGAATAAAACATGGAACCCAATGATGATCAGATATGAAAGTGCTTCATTGAGATCGATATTTTGACGTCAATTTTATTTACGTTTTTTTTGTATTTTTCACAATATATTTTAAATTTACCATGTTGTGCCTTTTTTCCTAAAGGATAAACGTTATGGAACTTGTAAAAGTATAGGTATCCCGTTTTATCCGACTAGGTGGCTAAAACGGGATACTTCCAACTTTTTCAAAAAAATTTTTTTCTCTTATGTGACTTCTATTTTGCTCATAAAGGATGGTGGTCCATTTATAAGTGAAACAGGAGCCAAAAATAGTTTTTTCCATTACTTAATTCAAAAAGTTGTGAGACTTAGAACACTAAGTATCCCGTTTTACCCAACTGTCCCCTACTTGTTTGATGACATCAGAGGCGGCGCGAGGCGTGGGCGAAGTGGCCCACCGCATACGGTCTCGCGCCCCGAGAGGCTTTGCGAAGTAGATAATAATAAGGGTTTTTAGAAACGCGCGCGTAGCCTTTATTTTGAAAAATCCCACTCTATAAGATGTGCGTTCGATGGTTTTTCGGGGAACTAGCCGAAGGGGTGAACGGCGTAAGAATGAGACACTACACTTATAGACCGAGAGCTAGTGACAATTTTTAGGTGTTATTTATTCAAGGCTTTATTTTTGTGAAGATGTTGAGGGAGGCATATTAAAGTGCCCTGAGTAAGGGATTTTGCTACTAGATAGCGGTATGGGAGGGATGTAGACCGCCCCCAACATGTAACAAAAAAAAATGGTCACAATTATTTTTGCTTCAAGGCTGAAATTGTTTGTATAGCTTGTCGGTGAACCCAATAATGCCATTATAATATTTGCAGAGCGATTGTTCGGTATTAAAGAATAAAAAAAGTAATAATTGTGGTTCCTATATTTGTCTGCCCCATAGTACTAGCTCAGCAAATTTGTTTGCGTGTAATCGATACATAGAAAATATGACGGTGGGCTCTCTGTCTAAGACAGAATATTTTGTGGTATTGATGAACGATGATTCAGCATCCCTTAATTCACCCCTGTGTCGTTTAAGGCACGCACACTGAACATTATGGACCTAGGGTAGTTGATGGATAGATGAACTCAACACATAAATAAACAGATTTGGGCTTGCATTCTGACAGCCACAATAACTATTAGACACGTGTTAATTTGTTGTCTCATTAAAAAATAGTCTTTCATTCTCCGGTGCTAAATGCATAATATCATAAAAAACCGGTCAAATTACCTAAGTTGTAAGTAGGTTTTTTTTATTTTTAAAATTTTTTATTTAGGTAGGTACGTCTTTTTAGTTTTTTGGAATCGTCTCAATGAGCCCTTTCTTTTGATACCCATATCAGTGTATTTAGAAGGAAAATTAATTCTACATTCAGACAACATGGCGTTCAGCGTCCGCCACATTTTCCGTGACGTCGTATATCATGTGTCACTCTCGGGATTAAGACGAATCTATAAATGACTTATAGACCGAGAGCTAGTGACTTAGATCTGATTAGATTTTGAGTCAAATCGATTCAGTGGATCCTGAGATATTAAAAAAAACGTTCTCTAAGTCACGTATTAACATAGGTAAAAAAAATATAAATGAATTCTAGATGTTATAATATGAAAAAAATGTAAATATTTTTTTTCTCTAAAATGTATAGTTTTCGAGAAAAAAAATATTTTACTAAAATAAGAAAATTGTACGTAAATCAAGGTAACCATGATTTTTGCTATATTACTAGCCATCAGTAGATCACCAAACAAAAAAGAGGGCCATGCTTTTTTTCAAAGAATAAAAAAAGAGTGTTTATTTTTGCAAATATTTACTAGGTGGGAAGTATAGGACTGGTCATCAGTCGAATTTTTTTAAGATTCGAAATACACTTCCCGGGGGAATTATTGTTCAATTCAACGCTCTTGCTTAAGTCGAATCAAGTCGTGGGTTGCCTGTACGTCAACAAAGGTCGTCATCGTCGTCAAAGAACATGGGAAATATAGAGAATCAAATCAACAAAATGCCATGTGGTGAGCCATTCATCGATACGGGACAAAGAACTCGGTGCACAGCTTCTTTGTGTCGAACAATGTACGTGCGAGTTATACACGGTGTTTTGTATACTGAATGCTCATAAAAAACATACACAAAACCCAAACGGAACGCTACTAATTATTGTTATTAAAGCTTAACTAAACCGAAATACAGGGCCGAATTTAAGGATGTGGTAGACTCGCCGAAAAAGTGCAAGTCGACTAGGTTCCAAGCCGCGGTTCCAAGCCCAGGCCTGGATTTCCGCGCCTGTAGGCCAACTAAGGCATCAGCCTAGGGGCCCAGTCGCCGAGGGGGTCCCGGCTCAAAAAATTTCTAAGATAGTCCAATTTCTTTTCTTGTTTCTAAGTCTGTTTATTTATCTATATTGTAGATTATATAGACGCATCGATAACTTAGGTCATTACAATACATTACATTAGGTGATTACATTAAATAACAACACACTTAAAACTAAATGACATCACAGAACATCCATGAGCGGAGGCGGGATTCGAAACCACGTGATCCAGAGGCCGTGACGCTAACCACTGGACCACACTCTCCTCTCATTAGCGTTCTAAATTACATTAAATAACAACTATAACTTAAAACTAAATAACATCACAAAACATCCATGAGCGCAGGTGGGATTCAAACCCACGACAGTCTAGTCTAGATGCTGGTACCAAGTACGCTAGCCACTAGGTTAAACTGCCCTCTCTAAGTCTGTTTATCTACTTTGTATTGTAATGTCGAAATATAAAAAATATTTTTGCTAAATTTCCAACCAATCCAATTCCAATTCTATTTTTGCATTTTTTTTTTAAATTTTTTTAGGACTTGAGGGGTTTCAACTGTTAAGTGCCTAGGGCAGGGGTCGGCAACCTTTTGAGACGGAAGAGCCAAAAGTTACAATTTACAAAATTTCCCAGTTTTTAAAGAGCCACTAACATTTTTATTTCAATATTATGGTATTTGATTAGGATTAGGACCGTTGAAGACACAGTGCACCACTAACTAAACAAACAGAACAGTGTTGCCACATTTAATAATGTCCGTATACTCTCTACTCCACCTATTCTCACTGTTCTCTGTTGAGTGTTTTTATCCTGTTTAAAGTTTTTTTGCAGTATAATATTTTTTATGAGTTTTGAAAATAAAATAATATAATTATTAATATTTGCGCATGGAATTGGAGAGCCGCATCTTGACATCATAAGAGCCGCATGCGGCTCGGGAGCCGCAGGTTGCCGACCTCTGGTCTAGGGCCCTGGGTCTCTAAGTCCGGACCTGTCCACGTCTACAGAAGTTTCATTTAAAAAATATTTAACCAAATTTCAAGTTTCTAGCTTCAGCGATTTGGCCTGGGCGTTGATTAGTCAAAAAAACCCTACATCCTCGATTGAACCCCTTAGGGGTTGAATTTAATTCTAAAAACGATTTATTCATGTATTGTCATCGGGAATACATATGTGTACAAAATTTCAAATCGATCGGATACGTGGAAGTCGTTCAAAATTGACTTGCAAGATTTGACCTAAACAAACACACAAACAAACTAGCATGCATTGCAAGTTAAAATAAAAGCTTGTAAAAAACAAATTTTGATAAGTTCAGTTTGCGCGGTCAGTTTTTTTGGTTTTTAAGCCGTGCAAAATTCCCGGGAAATGACGACAAATATTCGTTGAAGGTTGTGTTAATGGAAAAATTGAAAAGAAGAAAATCAAAAGTAGTTGCCTACAATTTACGAAAGTATTGGTTCAGTGAATATTTTTATTTGCCTGAAATTATTCTATTACAAGAATAAAATACTGGCCGCGGTTGTGCGATTGCGGTTGGCAGACAGCAAAGTGCGTTGCTTTGTGGGTTTTAAGTATAAAAACTAAAATAATTACATATTATCATTGAAATGATACACACATACCAAATACGCGTGCAGTTATTTTATAAATACATTGGCGTTAAATCCTCGTTCACACTAGACTGTTTTCAGTTGGTTGCAATGTCATCCACACCACGAAACGTTACGGAAATGCAAAAATTGACTAGTGTTGCCGTCTAGACAAGACAAGACAAGACTTTCAAAATCTTGTCTTGTCTTGAAATATCAAAAGAATACACTTCAGTCTTGTCTCTCTACTGTGGTCTTGTCTTGAAATATCAAGACTTCACTAAGTCTAAGTCTAGATTAAAAAACTCTTGTCTTGTCTAATATCAAGACTCTAGATTATTTTCAAGAGTCTAGATTAACCGAGTGGTTTACTTTACATACTACTACTTAGTTTATCTAGACTCTTGAAAATTGTCTAGAGTTTTGGCAAGAGTCTTGATCTAGATAAAGCAAGTGCAAGTCTTGTCTTGTCTTGATAATCTAGACAAGACAAGAGTCTAGAAAGTCTAGATCTATCATCTAGACGGCAACACTATGATTGACAATCTAGATTTGTTTCTTTAATACACAAATGGATTATTAATTGCTGTGTTGAAGACACTAATGACCTGAGTTGTCGACGCGTCTATAATCTACAATAATATTAATAATATGGTGATCTGTGCTTGGCTACTATCAAGTCCGAAATCGGTTAGTAATGGATCCGATTCACTTTACTGGAAAAACAGGTGGTTATTCCTGTTGGTCGAACTGAAAAAAGGCCAAGTGTAGACAGACTTCAAAATTCAAAGAATACAAAAAATGAAACTACAAAGACAACAAGCCGGCCAGATTATTAATTATTATACATATTATAACGTATACGGCAACCCACATAATATGTGGCGCCAGTAATTATTTATTTATTTATTTATTAAACTTTAAAAATGTGTACTTTATTAATAAAACAAAACAATGTATAAATTGCACCACCATACCAATGTCCCAGTAGTCCGAACTACGTTCAAAGGGTTGTTTAAATTATATATTTTTGATGTGAAACATCTTATGTCGGGCTGTGAACAGCCGCGTGAGGGGAAATTTGCAACGAAATGTTTGGTCCGCTCCTTCGCTGCTGTTCTCCCCACCACTGCGGCACTCTCTCTCTCTTGGCTCAGGCGTGCACTGTAACACACGCGGTGTTACAGTGCAGTGTATAGGATTACGTCAGCATAACAGTTAGTTGCTGCTTTTGAAAAAATATATACTACTACATAGAGAATACCACCGAATTCAATAACGTTTTCTTTGATGTTTCACATCTGTCGGGGGTCCCATGACCCACACACAAATATTTATACTTAGATATTATATAGAAATTGACAATTTTTGGCATCGGTGTGAAAATGAAAGTAAATCCTTTAACGATTTATTTCAAATATAGAAGACGGCCGTTTCTAATCCTTCTTTGACCGATGATATTCATGACAAGGTTATCTTTCATTAATAGACAGCTATCAACTATTTTGACACGTAACTGTTTTTACATAATTAATTTAAATATCGAAAAGAGAATGGTGTTATCGCGTTGACGTTATCTTCTATACTATTATTTTTTTCCCTTATTTTTTTGTTCTAATTATCGTACGCGTCATTAGTATAAATTTATAAAGCGCACACATGCTACTTTTTGTCGCGCGACTTTGCGATTAAGATGTGGATACTAATAGCGTAAGCCGCGCACTCTTTCGCTGAAATAACTGATGTATAAAGAGAAATCTCGAGTCGCTACGTAATCGTCTCGCGATATTATAGTATATCCTAAATCGCGCGCTTTCGATACAAAATGGCCCTTAGATTTTGCCCGCGACTTCGACCGTGTGGATAGAAGGCTAAAGGCTTCCACAGACTAATGCGGGACAGCGGAGACGGGAGCGAATGCCGCGCGGGATCAGATTATATGACGGGATATGTTTGCGGGATATCGCTTGAGTGTAAATGAAAACATTCTTATTAAATATTAGACCGAGAGCTAGTGACAATTTTTAGGTGCTATTTATTCAAGGCCTTATTTTTGTGAAGAAGTTGAGGGAGGCATATTAAAGTGCCCTGCGTAAGAGATTTTGCTAGATAGCGGTATGGGAGGGATGCAGACCGCCCCCAACATGTAACAAAAAAATGGTCACAATTATTATTGTTTCAAGGCTGAAATTGTTTGTATAGCTTGTCGGTGACCCAATAATGCCATTATAATATTTGCAGATCGATTGGTCGGTATTAAAAGGGTGGCAGATCACTTTAAACGTGTCATGTACCCGACGAAATTTATATTATTAGTTCAAGGTTCAAATTTTAATATGTTGTTACGGCGACTGTTTTAAGCATATACTTCAATTTGCAGAACAAAATATCGGTATTAACCCCCTTGCAGAACGATATAAACACCTAGGCGAGCAAGTTTCTCTCTAAGAGAGCGGGTTAATACCGACATTTTGTTCTGCAAATTGAAATATATGCTTTAAACAGTCGCCGTAACAACATATTAAAATTTGAACCTTGAACTAATAATATAAATTTCGTCGGGTACATGACACATTTAGGGTGATCTGCCACCCCTTTAATACTGACCAATCGATCTGCAAATATTATAATGCCATTATTGGGTCACCGACAAGCTATACAAACAATTTCAGCCTTGAAGCAATAATAATAATGTGACCATTTTTTTTGTTACATGTTTGGGGCGGTCTGCATCCCTCCCATACCGCTATCTAGCAAAATCCCTTACTCAGGGCACTTTAATATGCCCCCTCAACATCTTCACAAAAATAAGGCCCTGAATAAATAACACCAAAAAATTGTCACTAGCTCTCACCTATAACTCTTACTAGAGAAACTCTAAGGTGGCTATAAACCTGCTGCCATCTACATTAAGTTTCATTCATTGACTCGCGAACAAGAGCTATTCTTGTAGAATATAGCTTATTAAATATACACCTCCTACGAAATATTTTTAAATTTAATTTCGGAATTTCAATGACGCTTTGTACGCCGTGACATTGCGTTTAATAAACAGTGGAAATTTTAAAAACGTTCACAATAATGATTTGTTGTTAGAATTTTTGACAGCTGTTTACTTTTCAAAGAGATTTATTTTGAGATCAATCCGTTTCAAAGTCATCTTTGTTTCGATCAGATTTTAATGTCGGGCAGAGCGCCAAAACGTCACCGCAAAGTTCACTAAACTCAAATACCTATAAAATATATATATTTGCGTATCAGATATGTTATATCAGCTGATTTTTGAACGGAAATTAGTTTTTGAAATTTATGACGCGTTTCAATTTCAGTCAAGTAACGTTTCAAACTTATTTATAAGATTGCGATTGGCGACTTCCTTTTCTGCTCCAAGACAACTTGACAAGATTACCTATTTGCAAACGAAATTAATGCGACTGTTCCCTCAAATTGTAAAAAATGCTCTCGGTCAAACTGTAGTCGCAAAAGGCATTTTACTACTGTTTTTAACTTCCCATTAGAAGGTATTGTAATGGGTCCGAAAATCGAAATCAAAATGTATAACAAATTTTTATGTTTCAAGGTCACAACACTATTTTTATACTATTTTTAGAAAGATGTCTGTGTGTGCGTACGTATATGTGTCCATTTCTTTCTAAGACGAAATCTCGAGAATGAAAAATGATATCGACTACGTTAGGGTGCCAATCGACGCGTATTAACGTAAATATGATCTGACGGAAATTTTTTCAAAATCGGCTCAGCCGTTCTTTTTTCTTAACCAAATAGACTCCAAAAAAGTAGATTTTACACAATATCTCGCGAATAAAAAATTATATCGACTTCGTAAGGGTGTCAATCGAGGCGTGTTAACATCATTTTGATCCGACATAAATTTTATAAAAATCGGATCAGCCGTTGTTTTTTTTTTTTTAATTATTGTTAAAAATAAATAATAATTATGTTTTAATGATTAAAATGATTACTTTTCTGTGTAATATCTAATTTAATTATTATTATTAAATATTTATCAAACTGGGAAGTTCGTCGTGTGGACCTCAAGGGTCGCACTTTAGTCCTAATAAACGACTCACCTCACGGCTTGTTATTATTTACAATTACTATCAGGGGTGTTACGAATATTCGCATCCGCATCCGTATTAATGCGGAATATTCGCATTAATTCAGACATCTGCATCCGCATTCACATCCGCATCAATCAATGCGGAGTTTTTACGGATGCAGATTCACATCAACAAGTAACTACATGTAAAGAAAGTGGGCGGAGCCAGAGTGGCACGTGTTAAAAATATGATTAAATAAATAAAAAGTTAAAATTAAATTAATTTTCAGTTATTTATGCACTTAAAATTTAAATAATTATCCTTTTAAAATCCCAAAATCCGCATCCGCATCAAATCCGCATCCGCGGATGTGAACTTCTAATAATCCGCATCCGCGGATGTCTAAATTTTTGCATCCGTAACAACCCTGATTACTATAGTGTAAGAGCTAGTGGCAGGCGAACTTAGGGCACTGATGTACACGGCGGTTGTAACCGAAGCGTTTAACGAGTCGGTTCCCAAGTCGATAGCATAATAGTGTAAAACACACACACAGCTGTTTCAAAACCGAGCGCACGAAACGCACCGAACGGCACAGCTGTGTGTGTTTTACACTATTATGCTATCGACTTGGGAACCGACTCGTCGAACGCTTCGGTTAAAACCGCCGTGTCTGTCAGTGCCCTTACAGTAAATAATAAAGTTTCATATTGAGTTAGACTTGCCGTACCTGAGTCGGCCGGCCGCCGGTGGTTCCTTTGGGAACGTACAGACGTCAAAGGTGAGAAAAATTGAGGAGAAAAAAGTAATATTAACAAGTCTGCTGCTTTGATATATGAATTTATATAAATTTTTTTCTTGACACTGGTGGTTCTAAATGTATGGCAGACAATTTTGAAAATATAAAAATATTTATTTTATAAAAATCAATGTCAATTTAATCTTTTCAAAATAAATTGGACGCCAATGAACTTGTGTACCTCTTTGTGACCATTGACCGTTCGATTTAATCTATGATGGTCAAAAGTCGGTATCGATCAAGGACCATACAAGCGTGTCATAAAAATAAGATAATTATGTAGTCTGCTAATCAAAGAAGGAATTTAAAAGTGAATATCCCGGAACACGAATCGAAACGTTTCGCTAACTTTTGTCTGTCTGTCTATAGGGTAATTTTTAATCGGCTACGATCGGGTTAAGGATTCTGTCAAAAAACTCCCTCTTCATCTCAAATCCTTTCCCGTCGCCTAAAAACGGTAATGGCTTTGGGGCCGTTCAAGTATTACGTAAGCAGATTTTTTGCAATTATTACCCTACCCCCCCTTCACATGGTTACGTAAACATTGGTACATGCATTTTTCAATGTGTTCTGGTTTCTTTATTGACTCATGAGCAGCAGTTATAAGTCTAGAAATAAGGAATAGGCTTGGAATAGAGGACTTTAACGCACATAATATTTATTTAAGCAAATTTTATTGACATGGTATTCAGTTATTATAATCTTAATATATTAACGAACAAAACAAACTTCTTTTAAAATGTTGGTATATTAATTCAAATTAGCAGTCCTCAGTCCATGACACACGAATCCATGACTAAATCTTCGATGACATTGGTTGTTTGCTGCTCATTGAATAGCGCGCGGTAATTCCCCTACTCGGTTCTAAGCGAGTAAACGTATCCATTATTTTCGGGAATCCCTGAAAATGCGTTTCGTTTTCAAGCATAGACAAGTAGGGTTGCCATATGTGTTCAAACCAAAATCGACTAAATTTTGTAGAAAATCCGAAAAAGTAACAAATAAATATTGCTGACGTAATGACCATCCAGACCCCCCATCCCCCATGTCATCAAAAATAAGCAAAGCAAAGTCCCCCCCCCGCCCACTGTAGTGCTTACGTAATACTTGAATGGCCCCTTTCTTGACGTTATTTTGAAAGCTAAAGAGATCGGGTAAACGTCAAATGCAGATCCTTTAGGCCTTCAGACGAAAAATTGGAAAAGAATTTCTGGAGAAACAACTTAGACAAAAATTACGTAATCTTTCACAAGTAGCCAAAGGATTTGTAGTGTGATTCTTGGTCATTCATTTGACGTCTACCAGAACCCTTTAGCTTTAAAAATAGCGTCAGGAGAGCTATAACCGTTTTAAGGCGAGGGGAAAGGATTTGAGATGAAGAGTGCAGGGGGTATTTGTACGTATCTAATCCTCTTAAGGCGAGCAAAACCACAGTAGGTAGTAAAAAATAAAAAACTTTTTCTCCATACCTAAACCTAATATTATAATACGAAAATATTAGGTTTAGGTATGGAAAACCCTTAATAAAAGTGTTAGTAAATATCCTAAAGAATACAATTCCAGCAAAAAAATAACCTCGTTGTATTTAATAATCAAAAGTTACACGTGATTGAAGTTACGTAAAATAATTGCATTATTTTGAACACCCTGTATAATAAATTATTTTTTTAGGACAGACATTGATTTGTCCGTCCATTATCTAGTGATCCTCAAAATTTCAGTTTGATAAAGGTTTCAGTTTTGGCTATGTCGAATTTTAGGTAAAGGTCTGCACGTGTCAAAAATTTCTAAAAAACTTGAATAAATCAAAAATTACTCAATTTTCGAGCATGGCTTTCCTTACAATTTTTAATCACATTTAGCTGCAGAATTTTCCCAGAGATTTTTTAACAGTTTTCATTTTTAACCGACTTCAAAAAAAAGAGGTGGTTCTCAATTCGGTTGTATTTTTTTTTTATGTTTGTTACCTCATAACTCAGTCATTTATAAACCGATTTTGAAATTTTTTTTTATTTGAAAGGAAATACTTTCAGATTGGTCCCATAGAAATTTCATCAAAATCGGTTCAGTAGTTCGGCTGATTTTAATAAAAGTGAGTAACGGCGTGTGATTCTTTTAAGGTAAATATCACTTTTTGACACTAAAAAGTAAAAAATAAAAAACTTTTTAACAAAAAAAAACCTCTTTCAAAAAGCCACTATAAAAAGAGGAAAATAATGAAATTTTGAGGTCTGTGCCAATTTAATAAAATATGAAGTTGGTTAAAAAGAAGATATTAATCACTATACTATACTTTTTAACTGACTTCATATTTTATTAAATTAAGGCACAGACCTCAAAATTTCATTATTTTCCTCTTTTTAGTGGTTTTTTTGAAGGAGGTTTTTTTTGTTAAAAAGTGTTTCAGTTAAGAACGCATGATGACAGGTTCATTCGTCATCAGTCTGTATAATTTATCCAAATTGTGTTGATATGTTTGTTTACTATTTGCAGCTATAAATTATCAATTAACACATTTGATTTTTTTATTTGCTGTTTGACTTTTAAAGTGTTTATTGATAAAACTTAAAAAACGCGAATTTAATGTTTTTATGCAGATATAAGACGACAGATTTTATTATAAACATGTTTTGCGTGTTAAAAACACATATAAACCCAAATTTTAAGAACTGATCTGCATAATTAACCATATTATGTATGAAATCGGTTCAGTAATTTTTAGAGGTTCGTACCTCCGTATTGAACCTCTACCTATACGATGTCTGTCCGTCCGTTCGTGTGTCCGTCCGCTGTCACAGAGCTCTATCTCACAAACGGTAAGAGGTAGCTAGTTGAAATTTTTACAAATTGTGTGTTTACCCCTGATTTTCAATTAATATAAAGAAACCTATCCTTGTAGTTGATCAAGTTTCATTAAAATTGAATTAAAGATTTAAGAGTTATCAAGGAACAGACAGACAGACACTGAAAAAAATTTGAAAATGATCATTAAATTATGACTCGCCGCATCATCCAAAACAAAAAAGATAAAATTTTTTTCTCGTACCTAGGCCGAAAGTTCGTACTTTCGTCCCTGCCAAGCGGGAACAAAGTCTCTCTTTATTCCCGTGGTACGGACAAGTGCGCGTGCGCAATAGTACTTATGCCGGCTCTCACGCACCTACTTCTGTCTCCTACACATTAAAATTATTTCCTTTAAAATTATTTTTTAATAATTTTAATAATAAAATAAAATAAAAATAATAATTTTAATAATTTTTTTTTCAACTTTGCGAACTTTCGGCCTGGCAGGAGAAAAAATAGTATGCGCAACACGGGAGGAAATGTAGCACTTTCCTCCCTTGTGGCACAATGTACTATTTAAAAAAAAACTTACTTACAGGAAAACTTCTTTGTAGTTTTACTAAGTATTGATAATTCGGCATCTCTTTATTATGTTTACGGAATAATTTTCAATAAATAAAAATGAGATGTCACGTTTTGTTTATATCAAATTGTAGAAGTCAAGGGTCGTTCACATTGTACTATACATTTAATTTATTCAATATAAAACAATAATTCAAGTATTATGTCTTTACTGTAATCTACATCTTATTGACATATATTAGCACTACAGTACAGAGTGTTCAGAAAAAAATGATTAACTGTATGCATTTTGGAAAATTATTTCTGATCATTTTCAAAATTCACAATCACGTAAATTTATACAGGTGATCTACAATCTACTATTATGCAGCAGAAAAATATTAGTAAAAAAAACTTTTTAGAGACAAGCTTTTATTGAAATGTACTAAAAAGGAAAAAATAATATTTAATAATTTTGGTTCATAATTATTATAAAAGCGGGGGTTGTAATCTCTATGATAGTTTATTAGTCGCAACCCCCGCTTTTATAACAATTATGAACCAAAATTATTAAATATTATTTTTCTTTTTTAGTACATTTCAATAAAAGCTTGTTTTTACTAATATTTTATTTTGTTCATTTTAGTCTTTCAAAACTTTACCCCCCTTTGACACCCGTAGGGGTTGAATTTCGAGAAATCTTTTCTTAGTGGATGCTTACGTCAGAAAAGGAACCAACAGTCCAAATTTCAAGTTTCTAGCTTCAGCGATTTGGCCTGGGTATTGATTAGTCAAAAAAAAACTACATCGCCGTTTGAACCCCTTAGGGTTTGAATTTATTTCTAAAAACGATTTATTCATGTGTTGTCATCAGGAATACATATGTGTACAAAATTTCAAATAGGTCGGATACGTGGAAGTCGTTCAAAATTGACTTGCAAGTTTTGACCTAAACAAACAAACACACAAACAAACTAACTAACATACAATGCAAGTTAAATAAAAGCTTGTAAAAAATTAATTGTAGCGTTTTTAGAACGCATTGTAAGTTTAATATAATCGAAAGAAATAATTACCAGCAACATTACACAAAACGATTGCAGTAGAACATATTACATAGGCGTCGATTATGGGAGCAAATATTTAAAAAAAACACGGGTCGCAGTGCCAATAACCCTGCCAACAAAATAATGTTATTGGCTAATAAATGCATTAGGGCATTTAAACATATTATTATAAGTGAACTTAAATTTGTTTTTTGATAAAATAAACAAGCCGCGAGGTGGGTCGTTTATTAGGACTAAAGTGTGACCCTTGAGGATCACACGACGAAATTTCCAGTTTGATAAATATTTAATAATAATAATTAAATTAGATATTACACAGAAAAGTAATCATTTTAATCATTAAAACATAATTATTATTTATTTTTAACAATAATTAAAAAAAAAACGGCTGAACCGATTTTTATAAAATTTATGTCGGATCAAAATGACGTTAACACGCCTCGATTGAACACCCTTACGAAGTCGATATAATTTTTTATTCGCGAGATATTGTGTAAAATCTACTTTTTTGAAGTCTATTTGGTTAAGAAAAAAGAACGGCTGAACCGATTTTGAAAAAATTTCTTTCAGATCATATTTACGTTAATACGCGTCGATTGGCACCCTAACGTAATCCCACTTTGTTTCATCGAGCTTTTACCATTCAAATAATCAAGACAGTCGCGCGGCATAAGTTTACTTAAAAAAAAAATGCGGGACGGGTATTGATAATGTCTAAACGTTTTGTTTCTGCCGCACTGACTAAACGAATACTTTTTTATGCCGGCGCCGATGCACTGTTAATAATATAGTAAAATGATAAATTAAGCTATCACATCAGCTGCAGCAGATCAGTGATCTTTTTATTATTGAATTCAATAACGCTTTAAATGACTAATGATTAAATCTTATATGCTCTGTAGATCAGCTCGCCGCCGCATCGTGTTTTATTCTTCTTCTGTTTTGTGCAGTTCAATCAGCAGGATATGATGGCGTCTCTTCCACTAAGATTGGCCGCCGTTGTTGTTTTGTTTACGACTGTGATTCTCGTTCATCCTCCGACTGTTCACAGCAGAGAAGTCACGTAAGTACAAAACAATATTTTGCTTTTCAAAAATGGTGTAGGTATTGTTTTGACGTTTTTCATTAGTCGTTACCTACCTGCAGTTCTATTTGGTTTACTTGAAGGAGTTTAAAAAATGAACCAACGGCGTAATGTTTTAAAATACCGATGATGCATAGTTCCATATCTCCTACCCCTAGAGGACGTTGGAGACCATACGTGCTTCCACTTGGTCATATCCTGGACAGTTCGGATGAAGCTATTAAAGTTCATTCCCGTCCATTATGTGATATTATCTAGCCAGCAGTAACTACAATCGTTGACGCCGGCAGGATTAATTCTAAGGGGGTGCAAAATGTAAAATGTTTACTCAAATAAATTACAATAGCCTATAAATAATGCAACTCTGGCATTTTTTCTCTTCCCTCTTCCAAATTTTCTATTTTTCTTCTCCGTCTCTTAGTCAGGGGGGGGGGGGGCGCATTCACACCACCTTGCACCCCCCTCGCGGCGTCCATGGCCACAATATTCTTTTTCTACCTCTGGGTCTTTTTTTGCCTATTAGTATAATTTGCTGTATGGTATTCAGCAAGGATTTTGAACCGATCATTATTAGGCTTTTTAAATAATTGACGCTCAGCACATAATAATATGTAATAAAAATCTCTTCCCGCAGAATTGAAACATAAAAACAGAGCGGTGCGTTAATTTTAACAGGAGTGTATGTAAATTTTTATACTATTTTTAATTTTATTGTTTTAGAAATGAAGACATTAGAGACGCAATGTTGAGCTTGGTGCATATGGTGCGAGCGACCGAGGACAAGCTGGAACGCCACGAAATGAGAGAGAGACAACTGGGCGAACTATTGAAAAAGGCACTCGCCGGCCTTGACAAACGTCACCGTACTCTGGAGCCCGTCAAAGGAACACTCGGACGTCTGGACGAGCGTCTGGCGGGTGTCGAAACCATTCTTCTGCAGGTATTCATTATTAGCATCCAGCGTTGTTGATAAATAATGCCCCTAGAGCTCCTTACTTAAACTTATGGTCTGTGCTAGGAGTAATCATACCGTGGTTCACTCAAGGTGTCAAGTGTCTCAAACTATAGAAACTCGCTCAATAAATGGGATTATACTGGATGCTTTTCATTTAACTAACTCCCAGCGACTCTACACTCGACTCATGTCGATGTCAAATGGAACGACGCGATAAATTACCTATGAATTTTGTGGATAATTTATCTACATTTTTGGGTCGAAACTTTGAATTATTGCAGTTTACAACTAACCGTGTACTTTGCCCCCAACTTTTTAAGCCGAGACATTTCAACTCTTCCGTGAGTCGACTTGTGTCGTTGAGAGTAACGGTGCAAACTCATGTTCTTGCACCGTATTGAGAGTCATCGACATCAAATGGAACGCACGTTTGGCGACACAAGTCACTAAATGGAAAACATCTTTCGGTTTGTAGGTACCTAGATATTTACTATTTCTAAAATTTCAACACCATCTCAATTATTGTGATCCAGGCAGTTGGTCACCCCAGAAAATAATTAGCGCATATTAAAAACGCGGAGCTAGAAGACCTTACCATGTTGAATTCTGATGGTCAAATCCTTTCGACTTGGTACTTCGAAATTCAATGGTTACGTTTCTTTTTCAGCAAGATGAGAGAGACAGAGTTCAATTTCAAAAAACTACCGACGCTCTCCAAAACATTCAAAATTCTTTACAAGCGTGGATGACTTCAACAACAGACATGCTGAAAACGCAAATCAATCCTAACGTAATTCCTGACAAATCGGCTCAATCTACTGCTCCATCCGTTGATCTGTCATCGATTACTTCAGGATTGACGAACCAAATACAAAATATCAAATCCAGTTTGGATAATATAGCAGCAAAACTCGATAATGGACACGTGAACAGTGTACTTAACGACAAATCAAGCGATTTATTGAAAAAAGTCGAATCGAAAATAAAGAACAATGAAGAATTGCTCGAACGTTACGAGACCAAACTTGCTGAAATGAATAACAGAGTTGTCCCGACCGAAATTTTACCGATCACAATCAAAGATCAAAATGATTGGCACGCTAATTTCCTGACAGCGTTGGACACTCAAAAATCATTTTTGGAGCAAATATCGAGCGACATAAAAACATCGATTGTTAAAATAGACAAGTTACCGACCAAAGAAGATGCGATTTCAGTTTCGAATCATACGCTCGATTCGTTGCAAGAACTGAAATACGAAATGAAAATCAATAATAATCAATCGATTATTAAATTGGATTCGAAAATTGTGAGTTTGCAGAATACGATTAAAGAGAATCAAGATGAGGTGGTGAAGGGAATTTCGGATTTGACAATGATGAGTGAAAACGTTATAACCGATGTGATGAAGAGTTATGAATTGCTTCGAGGTGAAATTCAAGGTTTGAACAAAGTCGAAAAAGTAATGATACAGACGGCCGATAATGTTCTGGACACAAAAAGGAGAATTGAATACGGAGTACGACAGATCTTATTGGAAGTTGGAGATTTGGTTAAAGTTCAAGGCAAAGGCATTAATGCTACCGTTAATAACAGGTATGAGCCCCAAATAAAAAAAGGGTACGTGCCTCACCCACATAAGCGCACGGTCGAAGTTATCCTTCATACATTTACATTTTTGCTTTTCTCCTCTCAGTATTTTTAAAATTAATAAGTAATTATTATTCATAAAATCCATCATGGATAATTATAACATCTATACGTAAGTATCCAAAGCCTATTTACAATATTAAACGTCAAAAAATTGATATTTAAAATTATAAAATCTATAAGAAAACGAAGTTTTCCTACGATGAGAACTAGCTAGATCGATTTTTTGTCCCCCAAAACCCAGTTTCAGTAAATTTAAATCGTTACAACCGTTTTATCCCTGTCAGCGTATCATTAATTTTTGAGTCGAGGTCATTCCAATTGACTAACCTCACTAAAGAAGTAAAACTAATGGAATTTATGTTACGTCTGTTTTTAGGTTTGACGACATTGAATCGACAATTCTCGACAATCAAACCGGCGCTCTTGCGAACCTGACCCACAAAATCGAAACAGAGATGTCCCAAGTGTGGAGGCAAATCGGCATAATGTATCAACAATTGACGGCCAACAACAATGCTTTGGATCGTTTACAACAACAAACAGAAACCTATGTTAACGGCTCACTTAGTACGATGGATAGCATGGAAGGAAAGGTACAATGGATTTTTTTTTCATTTTTCACTCTACTACAGGAGCGAAAAGTCTTGTACTTAATGGCGAAAAAATTTAGAGATTTCGGTTTAGATGTTTCATGGTCCCTACATACCGAAAAAGCGAGTTTTGGATGTCCGTTCGTCCGTATGCGTTAAGACCTGGTTATCACCATTCAACGGATCGAAACTAAAAATTTAACTTTGAGTTTTTAGGGGATTCCTCAGTTTTTTTTATTTTCACGCTACTCCTCCAGTTAAGAATAGTTTACTGATGATCGAAAATCACGATTCTCTTGAAAATGGCTTCAAAAATGTTGATCATATTTCATAAATCGATGTTATTAATGAAGCCTACTTACATGCCTCTATTCATTTGTCTCGGAAAAGTTCAAAAAGGGTAGTTTACCGACGACGATAATCTGCGGTCGATGCAATCGAGCCAGAAGAAAAAATCAGGGCGGTGGAACCGTACCATTTATCTGACCGTCAGAACAGAGATAGAAGGAGGATACCACAGCTTCCCCCAGGGGGGACATTGGGATGTAGTTGTTATCGCAATTGCATTCCAATGTTCTTTGGGAATTAGCGCTCCCAGAGACCCGAGCTCGAAACCAGTCGGTTTGTATATGCCGGCTGGCAGATTTTAATACACAAATATGTTATTTGTTGTGTTGAAGACGCTAATGACCTGAGCTGTCGACGTGTCTATAATCTACAATAAATAAATAAACATACCACAGCTTGTTGGTATGTACAACTGAAGTAAGTAGAGACGTGCGGGGAACAATAAGTCCATTTTAAACACCTTGATTTTCCATAACATTGTAACATCAAGGCACACAACACGACAGCATTTTTGATGTGAAACATCTTATGTCAGGCTGTGAACAGCCGCGTGAGGGGAAATATGCAACGAAATGTATGGTCCGCTCCTTCGCTGCTGTTCTCCCCACCACTGCGGCACTCTCTCTCGGCTCAGGCGTGCACTGTAACACACCCGGTGTTACAGTGCAATATATAGGATTACGTCAGCATAACAATTAGTTGCTGCTTTTGAAAAAATATATACTACTACATAGAGAATACCACTGAGTTCAATAACGTTTTCTTTGATGTTTCACATCTGTCGGGGGTCCCGAGACCCACACCCTTTTTTTCAATAAAACACAAATTTATCAAATGAAGAGTAATTGACACTACGGAATACAAGCAACGGATGATCATAATGTACCTGACAGGTCGTACTTTAGTGCTTCACAAGCAACGTGATATGCCCTTTCTATATAGCTATCTCTGTTCTGAGGTTTGACCACATCTCGGTCTAAGACCGAGCCTGGTTATTATGACTTTAATTACACATGAATCGTTTTTATTATAGGTTGGTCAAATAACTGGACGCATGTCCGAGGTGGACGAAAACTTGAACTACCTCCTAGGTCGACTGTCACTTGTTACGCAAGAATTTAACCAAATCAAAACGGGGCTCGGTAGCGCCTTAGACAATATACGCAGCAGTTTTCTAACCGTGCAGAAGAAAATTAAAGATGCTGGACCTGGACCACACGAAATCACTGACATGGACAACAGTGATAAGGAAAAAACTAGTTACACCATTGTGTAATGCAGTATCGATTTTTATTTAAATTCGTTTTAAAATATGAACTCTGCACATAAAAAACGTGTGCTTTAGCAATCAATGTTATAATATTGAATTTAATAATTTACTAATAAATCATCATCTATTTTTGATTGTATAATTTCAAAAACTAACATTTAAGAGCGAAATTACACGGGCGGATTGCACGTCCAAATCGAAACCGCGCCTACAAACGAGTGAAATTAGACGCGTGCACCCAGACGTACATCCATCGGTGAGTCGTCGCCTTGTCTAGTTTGCCCCGCACTAAATGTTTTTCGTTTCTAGCGTATTGTGACAGTGACGATATCAACGCAATTAGAAGCGTTGAACTCGCTCATGAGCGTCACAACACGCTAGAAACGAAAAACATTTAGTGCGGGGCAAACTAGACAAGGCGACGAGTCACCTATGGATGTACGTCTGGGTAAAAAATTTGTGTAGAAATATCCTGTTGATAGTCTGTGGATGAACCCATCAACGTCATTTTTTCCTTCTGTTCTTTAAAAATAAATTTGCACATACAACAGCGCAAACACTAATAGACCGAGAGTTAGTGACAATTTTTTGGTGTTATTTATTCAAGGTGAAGATGTTGAGGGCGACATATTAAAGTGCCTTAAGTAAGGGATTTTGCTAGATAATAATATAAATTTCGTCGGGTATATCACGTTTAGGGTGATCTACCACCCCTTTAATACTGACCAATCGATCTGCAAATATTATAATGGCATTATTGGCTTCACCGACAAGCTATACAAACAATTTCAGCCTTGAAGCAATAATAATTATGACCATTTTTTTTGTTACATGTTGGAGGCGGTCTGCATCCCTCCCATACCGCTATCTAGCAAAATCCCTTACTCAGGACACTTTAATATGCCTCCCTCAACATTTTCACAATAATAAGGCCTTGAATATATAACACCAAAAAATTGTCATTAGCTCTCGCGGTCTATAACACAGTGGGGTCCATTTTGTAACTGGCAAAAAGCAGTTGTATTATTTTGCGTGAATGTACCTACTCGACGGAAAAAACGATTTCTGTTTTGATACGTAAAATTCAGCGGAAATCTCGTCGCGGAAAATCCGCCCGTAGTTTCGCTCTAAATGAAAACGTCCAAAGAGTTTCTCAAATTAACTATTTTTCTAAGTATTTATGTAACTAACTGTAACACTGTATAATTTAATATTTTGTATACTGTTTATTCTTAGTAAAATTTATTTTTTATTGCCATTTTTTGTGTTTATATGATGCCGTCACCGAGTAAGTTCTAAAAGAAATGGCACTCGAGTCAGAAAGCTGATTTTCGACAGAAGACGATCGCAACCATAGACATAGAAAAGTATGGTCGCAACTAGTTTATCTTCTGTCTCTGCTATTACGTGAGATTGCTCCGAATTAGATCTGACTTTATCCTTAAATAATTTAAAGGTACTGAACATTTCAAGGTCACTAAAACCATGTTAAGCCCGCCATTCACTATCCTGCATGCCACGCAGGCAGGAAGTCGCCCACACAGCAAGCAGTTCGTCGTCAGTGTTTTGGCCTTTCTTGTTAGTGAAGTTTCTCTTTGAAAATGCCTAATTTACGCTGTCTTGTCACGCCGTACAGGGCACCACGCAACTGACAGCCGATGCGGCGGACTGCAAGTGGTGGGAGGAGCTTGCCGGTCTCAAGCATGACACACAAGGTCCGGCGCGGCGGACTGCAAATTGTGGGAGGAGCTTGCCGGTCTCAAGCAGGATACAACAAGGTCCGACGCGGCGGACTGCAAGTGGTGGGAGGAGCTTGCCGGTCTCAAGCATGACACAACAAGGCCCGGCGCGGCGGACTGAAAGTGGTGGGAGGAGCTTTCCGGTCTCAAGCAGGACACAACAAGGTCCGGCGCGGCGGACTGAAAGTGGTGGTAGGAGCTTGCCGATCTCAAGCAGGACACAACAAGGTCTGGCGCGGCGGACTGCAAATGGTGGGAGGAGCTTGTCGGTCTCAAGCAGGACACAACAAGCATCCTGCTGCCGGACGTCGCGCAGGCTGCAATCATATTCATTAACCGGCAACACTCGGCGGACTGCCATGCAGGATAGTGAATGACGGGCTTTACGGCTGTCGGAACGGGGCGTGTTTTCGCAAAAGGACTTCGGCTGTCAACTAATTACCTATTAGTAAACGTTTGGCAAAAAAATGTTCTCTATAAGGACGATTAAGAACAAATCTAGGATTCTAATGAAGTACTTTTGTACCTAATCAAAGAAACCGATCAGACTATTACGAAACTTGCCCCCTTTTTGAGTTTACTTTAAAACTGAAATATGTGTTTAGTGTACACAATGGTCAATGACACAAAAAAAATGCGCAGAAACAAAAGAAACGTGTATAATTAAGGCGTTAATAAAACCTGTGCTGAAGTATTCAGAATGAAAATACTCTTTAAGTACTACTTAAATATTATTTGAATATTATTTTTATTTAATATGTAAATAATTATAAAAACATAACATGACAAGAAATAAAGTTTTTTTACTTGAAAATGTCTATTTTTCGTAGTAACTATCCTGAAATCATATAATTTTATTTCAAAAATATATAACTTTAGGAATCTGGTTCTCTTTATTCAGCAAGGTCGACAGTCTAAATGTATTTGCAAAATAAATTAATAACATTTGAAAAATAGATTTAACAAAAGAACTGGCAGCCATTTTGCTAACAGCCAGCTTCCATGTAAAACACGTATGTGAAGTTAGATGGCCCATGACAAATTTTTGAATTTTTTTATGCCAATCGTCAGTGCTGCTAAATCCCAAAATTTCGTCGTTTGTGCTCAAAAAATGTCAAAGTTTGGAGATTTTTTAAATTGACAATTTTACTTGGCGTAAAGATAGATTGCTCCCAAAAAAATGCCAATAACTTAGTAAAACGCCGGTTCACCGAGCTTTGCCCGGTCACCTGGACGCCAATAATGAATTTGCTGAATATTTTATCTCTTTGTAAATTTCAGTGACAAACACAGCACTTTTATTATGTTCTAAATTATATCTCTACGGGATAGGAAAATTGTATGTTTTAAAGACCATCAACAGCTAAGGTTATTTGGGCCTAGCACCAATTCATATTTTCAATTCATTATTTTTTTTTAATAATAAATCGAAAATCCAATTGACACTTTTACCAGCTCTCGGGCTAGAACCCGGGAACTGAGGATTTGTAATAGAGGAACCATAGCAACGCTATGTAAACAACAGCATTGCTACATGCTCGGCTATTCTCAAGCCCGGGATAGGAAAATTGATTACTCAAAAAAAAAAACGTATCGGATAATAGGATACGGTAAGTAGTTAGGATATGCGATGTCTTTTGATTATAAAAAAATGTGCGCAAATGGATATCCACGAATGATTTAGTAATTTATTTGTGCGCTAGATGGCTGTACTGTACCACATAACATCCTTATTGTGTGTCAATTTTTGATTTTGCTTTTGTTTTTATTTACATTTATTGTTTTAGACGCTAATGACCTCAGTTGTCGGGTGTCTATAATTTACAATTCATTCATTCATAACATTCTTAGAGGCAATATTAAAAAATACGATCGATCATCTTACCTCAGAATAAAACAAACAAACTAGATTTAGGTAGGTCATCGCCGCCCAAAACTATCAGTTATTACAGGTAGACTGACCATAACACCCATTTTCAATAGGACAGTACCGTTTTTACTAAGTTCCGGCCGTACTGTGTTTTTGAAAAAATAACTGTTTAAAAGACATAAGTGTAGCCTAGTAGATAGCGTACTTGGTACCAGCCTCTAGACTAGACTGTCGTGGGTTCGAATCCACTTGCTCTCATGGATGTTTTGTGATGTCATTTAGTTTTAAGTTAGTTGTTATTTAATGTAATTTAAGACGCTAATGACCTAAGTTGTCGACGCTAATCTACAATAAATAAATAAACATAACTTTTTGTGATTGTGTAGTAGAGTAAAAATTATTGTTTAGAGAAGTAACCAGCAAGATGGCCGATCTGTGCAGTAGATGCAGTGGGGGGGGGGCTACCAATGGTAGAATATGGACTCGCCCGGCACGAAAAGGAGCGTGCTAGTTTGTTGTATGCCACGCGCCACCCCTTATGGACTCGCCCAGCACTAAATTCGTTTGTGTGCATGTATGACGCTGGCGTCTTCTCTAAACAACAGTACTCTACGATACAATGGTTGCCATCGTAGGTGTCTTTCGCGTAGCCACGCTGCCACCTGTAGAGGTGCATCGAAGATTCCATCAACCAATGGTTATCGTCAATTTTTATTATGATAAAAAAGGGTTAAAGGCCTATGGGCCTTTAATCCTTTTTAAACAATGTCTCTTCTCCCATTCCCGTTTTGCCCCCACGGGATTTATGGTCAGTCTAGCTACAGGGAATAAGGATGCGAGCGTCTCTAGCGACAAAATAATTATCCAGTTGCATATATTATTTTTTATAATCAAAAGAACGGCACGCTAGATTTTGTATAAAATTTCTTCAAAACCAGCTGAAGAATCGGGTTATCAAAAAAAAAGACGACCAACTAAAAACATAAATCTGATGTTTCAAATAATATTGAATTTCATATCAGATAAAAGCCAGTATTATTTCTATTATATACAATGGTACAACACAGATACATGTTTTTTGTTTTTTTGTTTTATTTACACTGTAATTCAAATAAAATAACCCGTGTTAAAATGTAGTATTTTTTAAATTATTATTTTTTTTAATATATACATATTGTCATAGTTTAAGATTTGTTTATGTCCATTTTTTTTTAAATTTATTATCTCACTAAAAGTTGTTGTATGTTTTAATTAAATCTCAGCATTGTCTTTTATTTTAATACAATAAATGGTCTTTTTTTCAATCATAATAATCAGAAGTTACTTGCTATAATGACTGTGGATGCATACAATGAAATTTTACAATGACATACTATAGCAAACTCGTTTGTTATAATAACACGCGTTCTCGATATGAATTTGTCAAAATTATATTTTCTTAGTTACGCTATAAAATTGAAGTTTGTTTTGGATAACAACAAAAAAATTGATTCAGAATTAATCAACAAATTCATATCGAGAACGCGTGTTATTATAACAAACGAGTTTGCTATAATACGAACACCAATAGCAACATACACAATTAAAAGTAACTCTTTTGTTTCACAAAACAAAACAACCGCGCCAGTTAAGAAATAAAGTTAGCAAGTGCTTCTTTTGTTTTACAAAACAAAACAACCGTGCCAGTTAAGTAACAAAGTTAAAAGTACCTCTTTTGTTTTACAAAACAAAACAACCGCGCCAGTTAAACTAGAAAATAATTAGGACACAAACCAAGGGGCACTTTGTGTCGCTGCGTCAGCGGAATAAGTAATAAAAACGTGGGGCGCATTTGAAATATTTCTGTTGGTGGGCTTGGAAACACATTTTTCTTGACAAGCCGTACTTATTTAATAATTAATATCTGGGTGACCGAGCTTTGCTCGGATGAGTTCAATAAAAATAGTACTTACTGTGAGATATTGATTTTGTATTATTTTCTCAGAATATTATTTCGAAACGATTCACTGTCAGAGTATTTTGACATAGATAATGAAAGTAGTTTGTTTTTTCCAAAGCCTACTCACCATTCGACAGTTTTATGACGTCAAAAAATCGTTTTTTAAAATGATAAAATCGATGGGAAAACGAATTTTTCCAGGGATGAAACCTAGCTAGATCGATTTTTTGCACCCCGAAACCCCTTTTCGGTAAATTTGATCAAAATCGTTAGGGCCGTTTTCGAAAAAATATTTATATAGGTACATATATACAAGATTTGCTCGTTTAATAATATAGGGATACAGTCGTTATACAGATTTTTATGCGCCTCACGTTTTTATTACTTATTCCGCTGACGCAGCGACACAAAGTGCCCCTTGGTTTGTCCTAATTATTTTCTAGTTTTTGGTACAGCTGATGATTTAAAATAAAACCGTTTAACTTGAAAGTTTTTTTACCTATTTTTATTTTCTAGTTTTTAGTTTGATTTCTGGCCTGTATCATTATGCAAACTCCTCATCCTTTCAACTGTCCAGCTCCTGATTCCATCATCAGACCCTCGTTACCAAGTTGAAATCATCATAATATTGTATTGTCACGGGAACTCAATGTGTGTGCAAAGTTTCATAAGAATCGGTTAAATAGAAGTAGTTGAAAAAGTTGTCGCAAAATTTGAAACAAAGATAGTAACAAACAAGCATACGGGGTCAAACTAAATAAAACCGTTTAAAAATACATTTGAATATTACTGAGTCAGGTTACGGTCTTTCGATTAAACTGTTAGAGAAATAACAAACGAGCTGCGAAATAAAAAAACAAGTGAGTTGCTACTGTGATTCTGTCATTGTTTTGAACGCAGTACAACATCTTGTGCGCTGATGTATCTAAAGTGATAACTAGCAACTAAGACTAGGTGAATCACAGTGTGGCAGGACCGATGTTTTCGATACATCAATTCACAAGTATCGTGCGATGCGCTCATTATCAACATTCTGACCTCTTTCTCTACATAGTTATAGTCTAAGAGGCAGCAACAGATTTTCTTAAGTGTCTACGTAAGGCAAAATAATCTCAACAAGTGTTTCCCGTTCGAGAATCTGTAAGTCTGGCAACCTTTCTCGAGGGCAGTATAGCCTAGTGGTTAGCACGCTTGGCGCCGCAACCTCTAGACTGGACTGCCGTGGGTTCGAATCCCACCTGCGCTTATGATGTTTTGTGATGTTATTTAGTTTTGAGTTAGTTGTTATTTAATGTAGTTGAAAGACGCTAATGACCTTAGATGTCGACGCATCTATAATCTACAATAAATAAATACATTATTAGATAGATAAAAAATGCATATTTTACCTGTCTTATTTCTATCTGCCATCTAAAGCGCAAGGGAGAAAGATTTACAAATTCTCAAATAGGGAACACGTATACAGGTATTTTTAATATTATTTTGCCTTACGTAGATACTTGAGAAAAAACGTCGCCAGCTCTCCGTCTATTATTATACTTTAGTCATCAATCTCAACAACGGTGATAAAAAACGATTAGTGCTCTGCTTCGATCGTCTCTTCTTTTTCAAAATTCACATCCAAAACACACAAAACAGTCTCAAATTTAACATTACTACCACTACTAACTTTACTCTTAGTTAATAAGAAATATTTTAATTTAACGATGATTATAATTAATTAGCAAATTCGAACTGAATCTTTATTAATTCATTTTTTTTTTTTATTAATTTTAATATATTACACCATTTATTTAGTTTAAAAAGTGTGCGCACTACACTTATGGGGTTAGGGTTTTAATTTTTTGGACGTTGACACGCAATTCAATGCGTACTCATTTTTTTTTAAAGGGACGTTCTGTTTTTTGACGGGCCGTTAAAAATGTTTTGCGTATACTCGTTAACGTAACTGTGAGATTATTATTATCGTTACCGATTTACTATTTATTAAAATGTACGATATTTCATATCAAATTAAAACGGAAAGTAAAACACATTGTATTATTACTAACGGGTCGATTACACTAGGCGACTTTACCCGCAAGTCGTTAAGCACGGGTCTTACTAGGCTGGTTGCCAGCCGCGAATTTAGTAGCCGCCGCCACTGTCAGCCGCCGATCAACTTGGTGTGACCACAAAATTTGCCGCTGGCGTCGCCACGCGGCTGCCGAGTCGACACGTAAGCTGTTTTTCAATGGTGCAAAACACACAGCGGCGATCGACTGAGAGCCGTCTAAAGGTACGTGCAGTACGCAGCTGGGATTCTAGATTGTAGCGTTATCATAGCAGGGCTTGCTTAAATTAATGCATTGTTACATATGCGAGCGTACACAACGAAGCAGTGAGTGTAGCTGGTATAAGCGCTGTTACAAGAGCTGGTAGATTCAAGAATGTATCTCACCATTCTTTCAGCGCGCTGACTACTACAATCAACGTGTGACAAATGTCAAATGGCCGTTACAAGTTTCGCAATGGATGTGACTATTTTAATATATGAAATGTTGCCAGTTTTTATTTAATTTGTTTTGAGTTTTTTCTAAGACGTATTTAAAAGTGTTAAGTTCCATACGTAAATATTCAAAAAACCGGTTTGGGTAAAATTTTAATTCTTGGTATAAATGATGAAATTCGCCATGTTTAGATCGTTTTCTATTAATAGGGTGGACATGATAGCTCCTACCCAAATTTGTATTTAAAATATACCACTTTGTAGCAGAAGAACACAAATATTCGTCTTCGCTATCTGACATTTCAAACGCGATTTAAGCTTGTATCAATGCTAGTATCAAAGCTTTGTTGTTACATGCTACCATCTAGAATCCCAGCTGCGTACTGCACGTACCTTAATAGATCACATGACCGCTGGTACCAGTTGGCAGCGCAGTCGGGCGACTGCCACAGCAGCGAGTACCTAGCTATCGTACCTCACGTGGTATATCGAATAGCAAACTGGCAAGTAGCAGCCGACAGTGCGACCGGATTGCCAGCCGCTGCTTGCTAGTAGAAACTGGCGGGTAGCAGCCGAAAGTGTGACCGGGTTGCGGCTGCTGCTTGCTGATGCTACTGTCAGGCGCTGATGAGCAGCAGCTGGCAACCAGCCTAGTGTGATCTGTGCGTTAGCGAATTTACTCGCTGTGACCAAAGTCGCTCAATGTAATAGGCTGTCTGATCCACTCGCCGCGTGTCGCTCGCTTGTCGCCCGCGACTGAAGTTGAAGACCGGCCTACTTTAGTCACTAGTCGCTGGGCGTTTTTATTCTCTGGCGAATGAAATCGCTGTGTATAATCGACACTGGCTAATAAAATCGCAGCGTGTAGTGTGTCAAGATGTCGGAAGCTGTAGTTCGCGCGGGAGTCGTTATTGTTTCCTGTTAGCGGACTAATGAGCGACTGAGCGTTTTTAACCCTCTCAAGTGTAATCAGACTTGTCGCTACACGCTCACTCAAGGGCGACTTTTGACGAGTAGCGGGTAAAGTCGCCTAGTGTAATCGACCCTCGACTTACAATTAGTTACAAAGTAAAAATAGTGAAATAATATTTTACATTTTGTGATAAAAAAAAACAATTAAATATCTTTAATGACTGTTTAAGTACAGCTCTTCTGATTTTCTGTCAAGTTTGTTTTGATTAGGCCAAAACATACAATAATGCTGTGACATATTTTAAAATAAAATCAATAAGTATGTAATATGTCGATTTTGTCAACAGCACATAACATAAAAAAAAAAAACAAAGTTAATTAGAGATGCAAGTTTTCGTTACTTCTCGGTACTTGAAACTATTTCTTAATTTTAGATACAATACTCGTTACAAGTATTATTTATTACTTTTAGGTACAATACTCGTTAGTTATTACTCGTTATAAGTACTCGGGCATTTTACGTAAATGTTCGTTACTTTTAGGTACAATACTTGTTACTTCTTACTCGTTACAAGAACTCAAACTACTCGGGAATCGGGAATTTTACGTGTTAAAACGGAAAGACGGTGTTTGCCTGCACATGTTCATGTTATTCGTTGTTGTGTAGGTATCAGGTGGCAGGTAGGTAAGTACTGAATATTCGTCCGTCCGACGAACTATAATATGAACAATAGAACAATAACATAATATTATAACAGTACACAAGGTTATGTTACAATATTATAGTTAGATGATTCGAATACAAAATCTAATCCGTTACAAAGTTAAAAAGTTACATCGACTATCGAGTAACTGTTTGTAAAAAGTAACGATTATTTTTCGTGTTGGTATTAGTTAGTCCGGATCTCGTCGGGTAACGAGTACTCGAGTATAAATAGTTACTTCTTTTGCATCTCTAAAGTTAATCTCTCACTTCCAAAATTCAAGTGAAACTATCGGTGTGTATTTAAAACTGCTATCGAGCAAATGGATGTATTAAAAAAAAATCGACATTGTACAAAAAATATTTTGTAATAGACAAAATCAAAGTTTTACGCTCTATTATTCTATATACATGAAATTATTTTTAAATTTTCAAGCAGAAAAAAACAAAAGCTTACCCAAACTTGAAATCATACATTATTATTCAAAAGAAACTAATAGCATTTGTCACTAACGTAACCACACATTTTAAAAAGTATCATTCACCTACTTTTACTTGTTTTATTGCTACAATAAATACAAACAATAAGTGAGCATTTGTTTTTTCGATTGTTTAATTCCGTTCTCACTAAAAGAAATTTGGCAATTAGTGGAGAATATCATTATTATGCACAGTAAGTCTGGTGATCATACGTTAGTTCAACATTATTCCGTCAAAATGGCGACAACCGCCTAAAAATATCGTTTTCTCGATAACGAGTCGATTGTTTTCTCCCGTAAAAATGTAAAAGTGAAAGTACTGAGTTGCACCACACGACGGGAAATAATGAAACTACTAGAATTACATATTTTCGTAGTACAAGTTCGGTACTGAGTGCTCCATAGCTTACATTTCGGTCACATGATTACTAAGTGCACTATTTCGATTTTAGCTTACTGTGAAAATATAGATGTCTGACAAATAGATTATCAAATTTACATTTTTCAATCAACTAATTAATGTCATGAGTGTAAGTTCCAATTTAATAAATGGCAAAATTATATTTGCGGCAGAAATCATATTGAATTGGTCGTATTTAGCCGATATAATTTCCAGGCCGGTAGAACAGCTAATAACAGAAATGTATACTTTAAAATAAAACAATTGAATTTGAATTCTGACCTCGTTTTTGAGCTATTTTCACTAATCGATTTAGAATCAGGGTTACTAAAAACATATTTTCCATTCTTAACAAGAGCTATTTTTTAAAATCACTTTCTCGTTTTTCTATTTAATTAGATTTATTATACATAACCTCAAAAATTTTAATTGTTACACCGGCTAAACACGGCCATTTTGTAAATGAAAGAACGTTTCTGCTTCTTCTAAATTTAAAACTTATTTAATTTTGAGCCCTACTGTAAATGCTTAACACCAATGTTTTCAAAAACAAACACTTGGTTCCATAAAACTGAACATGCAAAATACAAAAATTACGAGTCGAATCGAAGAAGCAGCATTCAAAAGACGATTTTAATGATAAAAATTTTGTAATTACCTATAATGGATAACACTTATATTATGTACCCTTCCAATATTTTATTTTCTAAATATAAATTTATTATTTAAATACCATTCACTACATTAATGAATTTACGCTATATATTCTAAATTTCAATAGCAAGACAAATTAATTTTCAAAATAAAATCACAGTCAAATGTAGCTTCTTCTAAACTCTATACAATGACGTGTCGACTACTATCAAAACTGATTTGATTATTTTTCAGTTACGTTTAATTAAACGCTTCAATAAATTATCAACATTAACAATGAAATGTTAGCTAATGACAAAATCTAACCTCAAATTTATCATTTGTTTTGTATTAACATTTTTCAGACAAAATTATGCAAATAACAAAAATAACTATTTCATCTACTGTTTTTAAAGAAAACAAAACTGATCGTTGAAATTGGTGTTAACTATATAAAATTACATAGTAATTCTACCCAATTATGAACTTTTCACTCATTTCATACAAAATATCGTACTTATAAGTAAATATAAAAATTGGATTATTTATGAAAAATAATGGAATGCTTATTCGTTTACATATAAATAAAAATACATTTGTGTAAATGGAATAGTTATCCAAAAAAATAACTTTTATCGATAAAATTACTGTGCTATTGTAATTAATGTCGTAACAGTGCCTTTATTTTATTGTTACAGTAAGCCTGGCATTGTCTCCCCATAAACAAGGTTATCGTTTCATCGATGCAGCAACCTTTGGGCAAACAAATAAAAAAAATTTAAACAGTCGACAACTTTCATAGCAGTGAAAAAAGAAACGAAGGTTATTTCTTCTTATGTTGGTATAACTAGCTATAACTGGTTTAAATCATGGCGGATGTAATATTTCCGCCATGGGTTTAAATCATGGACATAAGATAAGTGTCATGCTGTATATTCTCTGATAAGTGCAATCAGAATAATAATTTGCAGTTAGGAATTAGGACACTAAATTACAGTAACAAATCAAATAATCTATTTGAGGTTAGGCAATCTGAATGTCAAAATTAAAATGCACCACTACAAGAAAAATAAAAATTTTGTAATTATCACGCGAAAGTTGTCAACTGTCCACTTCGGAGGCTTACTGTAGTTAAAATCGTTTGTCAATTTTTTATAACAAATTGTATTTAATTGATCAACTGAATTTTTGAAATGTATTGAAATCACAAAATGGAACACTCTTATATCAGTCAATTAATTAAATAGCAACAAAAAAAATACATTTAATATTTTCGTCTGTTCATTTGGATCTATGATAAACAAAAAACTGGCGTAACAAAAGACTTACTACAAATTACTTATTGCTAAAATATTATTCGTAACTGTTAACTCTCAAAATAACGGTCAAAATTTAGGCCTTGCATTACTCTAAAATCTATTGTGAAGCAATATTATTCCTCAAAATAAAATTGCACCAAATTTAACAGTTGGTACTATTAAAAAAAAATTAGATCGATGCAAGTAGTTAATTACTTAAAGACAAGGTGGATCGGTTAAAACTAAAAACTATTGTTTTTATAATTATTGTAAATTTAAAAATTGCCAAAAAGAATAGACAGAAAAACTTTTCAACAAAACATCAGCGAACTAAGTTTGAAAAAATGTTGCGTTATATTTTTGTCGAAAAATATTGCTACTTTAAAACTGTCGACTAAATAACAGTAGTGGATTTTTTCTTCAGCTAAAAATAATTTTCAGTAGTCATAAGCTAGCTGAAGAAATGTTCTATTTGCAATGGACACGAAGTAAAAAAAAAACAACTGATTTACAGTATCTCGACCTTGATTGTGTATCGCTGTCATACTTCGTAGCATGCAAATTTCTATATAAAAAACAAAAGAGACGTGATTGGCTACAGTCTAACAACTAGATACTTAGAAAACATTTCATAATGAAAAATGAGATCGACAATCAGCAGCATTCGGATGTTTTGCTACCTTCAAATGTTTCTGCGCAATAGGGAATTTGTGCGATTTTTAAAGTGGCTATGTAATTGTGACTTGAAATATAAAGAATCTAAAGAGTGGAAAATGGAGAATCGTAAGTCACGTGACATAAAACACTGTTCTCACTGGTTATTTGAAACTCATAAATCACTGCATATATACAGTTTGGAAATCTACGACTTGCCGATACGAATATAACGAGAGCGAGCATGTCCGAAAAATGATTAGCATATGTTAGTGAGATAATCTAGTTTCTAATCTAGATAATCTAGTCATAAATCACGTGACATAAACGGTTGCTTTCATTGGTTATTTATCATAACTCATAGATCACTGCATATCCGACTTAAATGTTTAATTTTAAGTACGTGAGACTTCAAAATTACTATAAGGTGAGATGAGGCAAGTGCGACCCAAAAAATGAAAAATGAATCGCTGAATAATAATGCATCTGAACACAACCAGTGAATAAACTATGGAAGAATATGTTAGTTAGATGTCTAATTCACAGATGGCAGTGCAATAAATGCAAGTATGTGAAATAATATAATGGCAGGAACTGCACTTGCCCCGGATATGCACTTACCCCACCTTACCTTACCGTTGTTAGGTGAAGTAATTCTAGTGTTTATATGTTTAAAATCGGGTAAATTCCCTATTGTTATGCCTATTTAAATTGTTAACGCTAATGACCTCTGTTGTCGAGCGTCTATAATTCACAATTTAAATTGTTAATATTATAATTCTAGACTAGTTCTACATTGCGCAATAAAACTTAAGTCACAGATCCAAAATCAAAGACATTCTAAAAAATAAAATAAAAAATAGGAAATAAATAAACACATTAAAATTAATAACAATTCAGTTATTTCTATAGAACCGCGACACTACACTGTAAAAATAAACGATAGCCTTGCGGTTACACTGTAAAAGTATGTTACAACAGTTGAAATTGCTGGCCCAATTTTTTTTTTAATCCTGCTCTCCGGTTACTTTATTATTAGCCGACTTGTTAACAAAAACACGTTTTTCTCACTCGATTTTAATTCAAATTTATTGAATTATTATTTTGCCCCACAGAAAATTGTGAATTAGTCAATATAATTTAAATGTTTTTAAGATAGTTTTTTTTAAATTTTAATTTCTTTTACCCTACATAAAATTATGAAATATTTTTATTATGTCAACAAAAACAAAATTGCACTAGTTTTTTTATTAATGAATTATCTATAAATAAAACATTTTCACTCTGTCGACATAAAATTTAATGGCAGTAATTAAAATGTTATATATTTGCAACCAGAAATTCTTGCAATAAAAGCAAGTCACAATATTATATTATTCATTTATAAGATTTTTTTACTAGTAAATGTCATTTTTTCTGATACTAAAAACCAACTGATATAATATTTATACATTAATGGTTGTAAAAAAACAGAAAAATTATTGTGCATATTTAAATTGATTAATTATTTACGTCTATCGCTGTTAAAAGTTTTAAAAAACAAACGAATCAAGCTCTATCGGTTAGAGTAAAAACTGGCAAAAGAGCTGGGAACAAAACCAGGTTTTCTAAATACAAAGATTACTATTATTATTATCAAAAAACCATTAATCGTAAATTTGAAGTTTTGTAGACTAGAGCAAGGGTTTTATTTATAGCGTTAGCGATTCACCGATCGGATATCTATCGGTATTCTAAAGGATGATGTAAACGATACAAAGCACCGTCGATTAGGTTTATCGAGATACTTGCACGACAGGCAATTTTAGCAGGGCGAAGGCAATCATCGATCAATCTTATTATAAAAACGACGGGCAAAACACAGTCATAAACGGTTGGTTGCATGTTTATTTTTTTTTTTATGAGGAGTAAGTAGTTCAGGCAGGTAGAGGTGATTATCAGTGTATAAGTAACGTAAGGCCCTCGGGGATCAACGATGAACACAATACAGCGTCACATCGATCCGCCACGACGTCGGGGCGCTCGAAGCGGTCCGACCGGGGCCCCGCCCGGAGACGACGGTGTAATATGGCAGAACGCGCAAGGCTTCGGCGCTCATCGGTGCGTGCGTGTCGAGAGGCGGTTTAGAAGAGGAGGCGATTTGTGTACGAATCAGCGCTCGCGGTTGCGATGACACAACGCAGCGAGCAGCTTAGCGGGCGCCTCGGTGGCGGCGCAACAGGGTCAGCGCGCATGGTGATGCGCGTTGGCCGAGTGCGCCGAGGCCCTTCCCTAGCTGCTCGTGCTAGCCATCGGACTGACGGGCGACAACGGGCTGCGGCTGCTCGGCTCGCGCAATACGCCGTTCAGCGTGATCACCAGCTTGCGACTACCGGCGTGGTCGCGATGCTCGCATAACCAGACGCCCTGCCAGGTGCCGAGGCTCAGTTTGCCGTCCGTTATTGGAATCGTCAACGATGAACCGAGAAAACATGCCTTCACATGCGCCGGCTGATAACACAAAAAAATTTTACTCATGTCTTCTTCAACACAATTTAATACAAGAAACCTAGTATTTCGTGTCGAGTTCGTATCGTTATCGTGATGTCACAGAACAATATTTCTTATCGTTGTCGCAGTTCAAGTCATAAAATCGAATTTAACCCACGAAGATAAAGGAAGCAAGGGATCTCAATAAGACATGTGGATCAAGACGTGAATACGTTTGGAAAAGACCAGTGAAAAAGACATTTATTCGTCTTTTTGTTGTCATTGTAATTTGATTTCAATTATCATCAAATAACGTTCAACTCGTGAAGTTGGAGAGACGAAGGAAACAATCAAAATCGATGAGTGAAGCAAAAAATGTGAAGGAATGAAGGTCGGTGACAGACACAACTGGAAACAATTTCCGCATAGGAAACCATCTTACTTGTCTTTTTGTTGTTGTCGTCGTCTGTTTTCATGTTTGTTATAAAATCTACTTTAAGCTGTTAAGTCAAAGACGCCAAAGAAGCAAGGATGGCAAATAGAAGAAGGAACTGCGTGGATCAGGTCGTGAGACCAATTGGGGAACGTCAGTGAGAATGTTGTGCAGATTGTCGTTGGGCCGAGCGGTTGCCTTGGAGGTAGGATGTAGTTTTCATGTTTGTTATAAAATCTAGTTTAACCTGTAAAGTCAAAGACGCCAAAGAAGCAAGGATGGCAAATGGAAGAAGGAACTGCGTGGATCAGGTCGTGAGATCAATTGGGGAACGCCAGTGAGAATGTTGTGCAGATTGTTGTTGGGCCGAGTGGTTGCCTTGGATGGTAGGATGTAGTTTTCATGTTTGTTATAAAATCTTAAGCTGTTAAGTCAAAGACGCCAAAGAAGCAAGGATGTCAAATAGAAGAAGGAACTGCGTGGATCAGGTCGTGAGAACAATTGGGGAACGCCAGTAAGAATGTTGTGCAGATTGTTGTTGGGCCGAGTGGTTGCTTTGGATGGTAGGATGTAGTTTTCATGTTTGTTATAAAAAATCTAGTTTAAGCTGTTAAGAAAGACGCTAAAGAAGCAAGGATGGCAAATGGAAGGTCGTGAGAACAATTGGGGAACGTCAGTGAGAATGTTGTGCAGATTGTTGTTGGGTCGAGTGGTTGCTAAGATGTGGGTAATCAAATGTCAACACTAATGCTGGGTTGCAGAAAGCAATGTCAAAAAATGTATTTTGACAATTACCTTAGATTATGATCATAATATAATTACAGTCTTTATACATTCAGGAGCAGTCTAATGTTGTCATGAAACTCTCTGTCATGTAGAATATTAGATTGTATTCACACAAAAAACAAATGATTGATCTACATAGAAAAAGATCACTTTTCAAGCTAAATTTTGATCAAAATGCGTAGAAAAATGTTGTTTCGAAGTGGAAATTGTACAAAAAAGTATGAATAGATGCTGCACTCTGTTCCCAAATAAAGAATTTATTATTGTTATTGTATACAGTTAAAAAAAAATCGTTTCAATCAATCGATTTAAAATTCTACAATGCTTTTCGCCAAAACGTTCAATTTATTAATTACCTTCAGAACTAGCTTTGTGTTAAAATTTTATACACCCATTCCTTTTCAAATGCGTTCTGCTGCTTGTTTTTTTTTTGTAGTTAGTAAAAACAATAGTAAAGTACAGTACGCTTCTGCAGTCTGCTTTGGATTCTGTTATTTCAGAAACCAATATCAGTGTTGCGTTTTATTTTGGTCCCTAAGCCATAGAAGAATTCTTCAATCTGCTTTCACAAATTCTACTGCATCGTAGATAATTCGCAACCTATATTAAATTTTCTTTCACCGTACAATTAGTATTTGGACTTTTCTTTAATATTAATTTTTTTTCACAATAGGTAGGTAGGTACATGTAAAATTAAAAATAATGTACCATTCTCAAAAAAAAATTTTTTCAGATTTTTTTTGTCTATTACATTTTTCTTTCGTAATTGAAAAAAAACTTGGAATTTTCCGGAAAATTAAAAACCGTAATATTTTGGTTACCATTCGTTTAGTATGTAACCATTATTTAAAAAGAATTAGCATCAAAATGCCATCACACGTTTAAAAGCGGCACAAAGCACAAAAGTATCATAATTTATAAAAAAAAGGGTATGTGCCTCACCCACATAAGCGTACGGTCGAAGTTATACTTCATACATTTACATTTTTGCTTTTCCCCTCTCAACAATTTTAAAATTAATAATTATTAATAAAATCCATGGATATCATAACGTCTAAACGTAAGTATCCAAAGCCTGCTTACAATATTGAACTATTTTGAAACGTCAAAAAATTGATTTTGAAAATTGTAAAATCTATAAGAAAACGAATTTATCCTGGCTTGAGACCTAGCTAGATCGATTTTTTTGCCCTTGAAAACCCCTTTTCAGTAGAGCTGTAAAAGTAACGAGAAATTGTGTACCCGCATGTATTCGTTACTAAAACAATCAGCACCCGTTACTTTCGTATCATTACGTTACTCGTTGCTTTTGATACAATCGAGTACTAGTAGTCTAGTCTAGTAGCAGTGTCTAGCATGAAGCATCGCATTGAGTCGCACTCGCGTAATTATTAAAATTATTTTAAGAATGGGTTTATCAAATTATCATAAACAAATAATGTTACAATGTACGGCGGTACGCGCAACAATAAATATTATTTTCCTTGTAATAACAAACAAATTCAAAATACATTAAAAATAAGCATACATATTACAAAGTACACAGACAGTAGGCACACGCATACGTACGACGCACGATGCATTCCAGTTCACGTTTTAGTGTTACATGTATGATTCGTATTCGTTCGTATAACGAATAAAACCTCAGCTCTGTGAATCAAACAGTGACATACGACAAATGAGAGTAACGAAATAAATTTGTGAGTAATGATTCGGTACTTCGAGTCAGGCGATGTACCCGTTACTCGGTAACGAATACATACGGTTTGCTACAGCTCTACTTTTCAATCAATTTCAACCAAATCGTTAGAGCAGTTTTATCTCTGTCAGCATTATATTACAGCGTTTTATCGATTTTTGAATCGAGGCCATTCCAATTCACTACATTCGCTAAAGAAGTATAACTTCTATAAAAAAGAACATCTTGTATTTAAACACGTCATCAATATTTTCTCACTGTATTTTTAGAGGATCAAAAAACTGCATCAACTAAATAGCTTCACATTTGATAAAAATGGATGTGTGTGGTAAAATGGATTGGATTAAAAATGTTAAATAATATCAACAAAAAATGTGTTACATTTCCTGAATTTTTGAATAAAAAACCATAAACATGAAAACACTCACCATATCGTCTGGACCTTCACATGAATGTCTATAAGCTAATCCTTCCGGAACTATCTTGTTCAACATCATTTCCATATCGTCTCGTACATCCGGATCCCAGCTTTCATTTAGAGCTAGGCTCGCAGAAGTATGTAAAACTGAAAAATACAATCATTTGTTTAGCAGTGTTTAATTTTGTCGAAAAAAAATTGTGTTTTAAAGACCACCAACAGCTAAGGTTATTTGGGCCTAGCACCAATTCATATTTTCAAATCATTTTTTTTTTAATAATAAATTGAAAATCCAATTGACACTTTTACCAGCTCTTGAGCAAGAACCCGGGAACTGGGGATTTGTAATAGAGGAACCATAGCAACGCCATGTAAACAAGAGCATTGCTACACGTTCGGCTATTCTCAAGCCCTTGTTTTGTCGAAGTATCATATGCCAGCAAATATTAAGTTTAAAGTTTAAACGATTGTGATTTGTCGTCAGTACCAAATTAATAGGGATGCACCGAAGAATCTGTTATTACCCGGTACTCAGCCAATTCGATCATTTAATTACCAAACACAGCAACTTTTCTACAAGTGTATTCTACGTTCGTACATGCGAGTCGAGAAATAAATTCATTTAGGAGTTGAGCGTGAGCTCATCCGATAAAACCGTGCCTACTCAAATATTTCTTAAATGTATTATTTAGGTCAAAATACAGAGAAGATAAAAACACATTCCTTCTCCCTCTCTTTCTCTAAAGTCGTATTTACAAGTGGCGAGCTATTTTGTAAAAAATATATAGCTACGAACATTTTTAACTTTATAAGTTTTCCTCAAATTCTGTAATCCTTATATTAACATGGAGCTATCGCAACTTAAGTTACTTTTAAATCTCGGGTTGCAAAAAAATAAACTTACAAAAAACTACTAAGTACATAAAAAATTACTAATTACTCCTCCGTAACTTTACAAGTCATTGTTATAATTGTAAATAATTAATAGTTTATTATTTAAGCCTACTTTAACAATTTTCCTTCACTGTTATTATTTGAATTTGTTTGTTGGAGAGCTTTGGTTAACATTTATCCCTCTTGACCTACTTAAGTTCGCCCTTAAATTTCTTAGCTACATCAAGCTGTATAATAAACAATTGTGTGGTTATGGTTAAACCAATATTTTTCAAAATTAACTTGTAATGATTATTTTTTTGAAATTTAGTTTCTCTCTTTCTACTATAGCATAAACACTGTACTTATGACCTAATTTCATTTGCATTTGTTTTATTTTAAAAATTTATACAAAAATTACAATTTTTTGTGGTCGTAACAAACTTATGGCAATTATTAATAATTATCCGAACTGTCGCACCATAAATTGCAGATTATACACGAACTTCACTAACGCATCTAATAGTTGTGCAAAATAATTATAAATAAATTATTAACGCTATGAAAATAAAGTTCATTATCATTTAATTGGTCAAAAACTAGAATCAGTTCATACTGCATACAATAATAAACTAGCGAAGACCTATAAAAAATAGTATTTTTATAGTGAAAAAACTCTTGGAATTTTATAACAAAATTTTGCAATATACATACCACATCACAAATAATAAAACACGAATAGTTTAAAATAGATTAGTCATTTACAAAAAAAACAAAAATTTGCTTTTCAAAATAATCAAAATTTCGATCACTATTGCATATAATAAAAAATAATCTCAACAATGTCTTAAAAATGCAAAACACAGCATTGACCCCTTTTCTAGTCTTAAGAAAAATAATACCAACCAAGTTTGAAACTACAAAATAAATAAGGTCATTCCAATAAAAAGAAAATTTCTTGAACTACATACAAATAATATGCTAATAATAGAAGTGTCAATTTATATGTCAATGTCACAATTAAATTTCTCACGTATTGTTTTACAAATTAAAATAAAGCAATCTTTTCAAACCGATTTTAAAAATTCGAATTAAACTTTCAATTATTGAAGTAACACAGCAAAACAAACATAAATAAAAAAAAAGAAAATTTCAAAGCCCATTGGGGGTGGAGTACTATACTAACTTTGTGCGTGAAAAAGGCCTACAGAGAACTGATTCAGTTCTGGAATCTGTCTTAGAATTTCTTCCGTAACCAAATGAACACCCCTATGCTGTGGTCTCAGGTTTATTTTTCTCTGAAACCATGCCGATCCAATCTGTATTCCTCGATTTGACGAAGCCATGTTTGGCGCTGCCCACACACTGATCCTACAGTACTGACTTAATAAACAAATATTAATTCACTACACAAGTCCCAAATATATTATATTCATTATTTATCAAGATTTATTCATTGTGAACGGCTTAAAACACAACGTTTGTGCTAAAACGGAAAGGTTATGATTTAATGATTTCGGACACAGATTTTTAGTGGTTGCCGCACCGTGGAAAACACGGCTTCTGAATTTAACCGTGATATGTCACTTTTGACGCTGTCACGTGAATAACCGCGATATTTAAACCAGTTCAAATTTTATCAATATCACAAACGCATTCTCAAACGTTGACATATTTGCAAATATTTTAATAAAATAAACATCTTCGCGATTTATTTCGACGAGATAATTAAACAAACTGTGTTATACTAGGAATTTTGTTAAATGTCAGCATGCCGTTGGTCACTAAAATAACATTTTAAAGTTTGTAATTACAATGACGAAAGTAATTAGTACGCCATGTAAATTTGGACAATAATTATATTTCAGTTTATTTAACAACTGCTACATTTGCGTATTTTGTCCTGACAAATTTTTATTACACGGATAGAATTCGCTTGTCACTAATTAGAACAGGTAACTGTTTTTGAAATGTAAAAAAATCTCTCAGCATTGACATCTCTTTTCTGAATACTGTGAATTTGTGAAAGCGAAATTTCGACAGTTCACTTTGCTAGTAGCTAACGCTTGGCGTTGGCAGCGTCGGATTGGGCCTAAGGGGCCCGGGTGCGGCATTATGATTTTAAGGGCCCGCCGCCCGCCTAGGATCAAGGCAGAAGATAAAAAGTTTCCGATAAAATTTATATTATTAGTTCGAGGTTCAAATTTTAATATGTTGTTACGGCGACTGTTTTAAGCATATATTTCAATTTGCATAACAAAATGTCGGTATTAACCTCCTCTCTTAGAGGGAAACTTGCTCGCCTAGGTGTTTATATCGTTCTGCAAGGGGTTTAATACCAACATTTTGTTCTGCAAATTGAAATATATGCTTAAAACAGTCGCTGTAACAACATATTAAAATTTAAACCTCGAACTAATAAGTAATATAAATTTTGTTGGGTACATGACACGTTTAGGGTGATCTACCTCCCCTTTAATACTGACCAATCGATCTGCAAATATTATAATGGCATTATTGGGTCACCGACAAGCTATACAAACAATTTCAGCCTTGAAGCAATAATTGTGATCTTTTATTTTGTTACATGTTGGGGGCAGTCTGCATCCCTCTCATACCGCTATCTAGCAAAATCCCTTACTTAGGGCACTTTAATATGCCTCCCTTGAGGTCCACACGACCGCGAACTTCCCAGTTTGATAAATATTTAATAATAATAATTAAATTAGATATTACACAGAAAAGTAATTATTTTAATCATTGAAACATAATTCTTATTTATTTTTAACAGTAATTAAAAAAAAAAAAAAAACGGCTGAACCTATTTTTATAAAATTTATGTCGGATCAAAATGACGTTAACACGCCTCGATTGACACCCTTACGAAGTCGATATAATTTTTTATTCGCGAGATATTGTGTAAAATCTACTTTTTTGGAGTCTATTTGGTTAAGAAAAAAGAACAGCTGAACCGATTTTTAAAAAATTTCTTTCAGATCATATTTACGTTAATACGCGTCGATTGGCACCCTAACGTAGTCGATATCATTTTTCATTCTCGAGATTTCGTCTTAGAAAGAAATGGACACATACGTACGTACACACATACACACAGACATCTTTCTAAAAATAGTGTAGTGACCTTGAAACATAAAAATTTGTTATACATTTTGATTTCGATTTTCGGACCCATTACAATAACTTCCAATGGGAAGTTAAAAAATGTTGCATTCTTGATAGCTGCGACTAGACATAGTTGAGCCTTAATAGTTAATAAATATTATTTTGAACTACCCTGTAGAATAGTAGTTCATTGCGTGTTCGTTGATTCACATCTCAGGGTGCGGCGAATGATTTTCATTTCATCCCTTATTTTTCAGTGCGATATATGGTTTGACCAAATGTCATCGATTTCTTATAAACAGCCCCCAGACGTAAACATGACAATAACGTAAGACGATTTTGTTACTGTCGGTTATAAACAGTTCAATTCTGAAACAGAAAATGCTGCTTCTGTGTTTATGGCGTAGGCGACGGATTTTCAGTAAAATTCTTTTCATCTAGTTGGCAATTTTGTGGCAAGGGGCTTTGTAACTACGGAAATAATTCGATCCTCATGGCAACTCAAATTTATTTATTTTAGTATGAATAAAGGTGCGGGCATATTTTTCTGACTTAAAAAATAAAGATGGCATCAGGTTATGTAATTTGTTACTGCTTTTTGAAAATAACCGGTGACCAGTATTTGTTAAAACCTATACATACGGCCGGTAAATATCCTCGCATCCATAAGATATTAAAAAAGCGATGTGTTATTTAAGTAAGTATAGTCAAGTTCCAAAATTTAAGATAGTGAGTCATGCATTTATATTTCACTATTTATATTAGCGGAGTAGTTTGTATGCATGGGACGCGTATACTTACATTGTTTCATTAAAAATTGTAAAAATTGTTACGAACTATGCGTGACTCACTATCTTAAATTTTGGAACTTGACTATAATTATTTCAGTTACAGGCTATTTTAGTAATCTGTTAATTTAATAACTGGTTATTTTTAACAGCATAATTAATTATGGTGACAGATATTTCTAGTAGGTACTGACTATTTTCAGGCAACAGTTACAAAATAACTATTACTGATTGGGTTTCATTACTTTATAATGAGCCATTTTCCTGAGAGTACTTCTTTCAATTATCCGCGAGAGACACACTTGTGGTAGGTACACACTACGCTGTAAAAAATGGATGTAAAAATACTTTGAAAGTTAAGGTAGAATTCGCTCGATTTTCTAAGTGATTTTACATTATTATTTATTTTTACACCGAAAACTTCATAAAAACTTGGACTTTACTGTAAAGTTAAACAAATTTGTGATTTTTACATAAAGTAAATTAAAATTACATAATTTGTGTAATATTCCAATAAAGTGTGTAAAAATTACAAAATAAAATGTATAGTTACATATATAAAATGGATGAATACAAAACAAATTAATGTAAAATTAGTAACAACCACACATGCGCAATGTGTTTTTATGGAATCTACGCGATGTGCAGGCGATACCTGTTTGCGACGCCATTGTCTCTGTGTGTGCCTATTACCAGATTAATCGCTGGCTACAAATGGACCATCGATAATCTATGTAATTGGCCTTCTCATTTCTTACAGTGTACAAACATTATTTATTCCCCATTATAGTGTCATTTTAGTGGTATAACTTAATTATTAAATTATTATTATTATTAAATTAATTAAAAAATTAAGTTATACCACTAAATGACACGACACTAATGGGGAATAAATAATGTTTGTACCTACCACAAGTGCTGCCTCTCTAGGATAATTGAAAGAACTACTCTAAGGAAAATGGCTCGTTAAACATCACTAAAAAAGCATATTTCTTTCAAGACAGGCAGATTGTAGATCATAGACGTTCGACAGCTTAGATCAATTTGAAATAAAGAATTGTTTGTGGTGTAGGCGCCGGGTTTTCTATAATCGAGTTCAAATCTGAAATAAAGAATGCTGTTTCTGTGTTTGTGGCGAAGGTGACGGGTTTTCTATAACCGCTCCCATTTTCCCACCCACACTTGGCGCGCCTCGCACCATTGAAACATAATCACCTTTGCTTCACAAATACAGTCTTCACAACGAAAAGTGACGCAGGATATGATTTATAGGTTTCCTATATTCCTTATTATTTGTTACTGCAAAAATAACTCCTTAAAAATAGCGTATTCTAGAATCTCGACTGATACTTGATTACGACTGTCAAAAAAGCTCAGTTGTAAATTATAGACGCACGATAACTGAGCTTATTAGCAGAAAAATGACTTGTTTTTTATTTATTGTAAATTATAGACGTGTCGACAACTTAGGTCATTAGCGTCTTGACCTTTGTTTTTTGAATCGGTTAAAAAATACACTGAACTTAAATTGTGACTTCTCTTATTGGTGGCATCAGAGAAAAAAAAGTTTTTACTTTGTGCAAATGAGAGCTATGCCAGACTTTTTTCTATCACCTGATAGCGCCACTGACAAGTGATATATAGATTGTATCAAATTAAAGCTGTGCATAGGGCGTTCTGTGTGTAAGACAGAGATCGATATATAAAGCAGTAAATAAGAACGAGATAAATGATCGCTAATAGGACGTTTCTGTAGTTACTGTAAATAAATAATACCCATACTAACCCATACAACCTGATAGCGTCATCTTTGTTTTGTGATTTTATCAATAATTTCTTATTTCAGTAGTCAGTAACTACAGAAACTTCCTATTAGCGATCATTTAACTCGTTCTTACTTATTGCTTTATATCGATCTCTATCTTACACACAGAACGACCTATGCACAGCTTTAATTTGATACAATCTGTATACGTCACTTTGATGTAATTCAAATGTCAGTACTGTTTATATTTTCCGCCCAGCCGATGGCGCCACTAGCAAGTGAAGTATCATTTAAAAGGAACCTGCACTTCAACCATTTCAAAAGATGGCGCCACCATATGTAATTTAACCTAATCTTTCTCACAACATAGCGGCTTTTATATTGAAAGTACAATCAATTTGTGTGATCAGTAAGATTCTATAGATGATATTCTTGGTATTAAATATTTTTGGGTTCATGTATTGAAATTAATAAAGGTATAAATTGAGATTGAATTTGAAATATTTTTTCATTAAAGAGGCATTTTGAGGCATTTAATACATAAACTGGAAGACAACAAACGGATATGCTGAAGTTCAAGACGAAATTGTTAATAATAACAGCAGAATGTTGAATAATACGTCACTCATGACAGATACTGTAACGTGTGGCTGCTATCAACCACTAAAAAGTGTAGCTATTGTCTGAGAGATGGCGCTACTTTCGTTTTGTTTACCTATATCTGTATAGATGTCAGTTTTGAGTTTCGTGTTCAGTTCGCGTTTTTCAAAGGTTTTGTGATTGATTGTGTTTTAAGCATCGGTGCTGTAAAGTCGATGCGGTCAGGGCCGCAGCAAGGAAATCTTGCGCCTGGGGCCGACATTTCAGTTTGCGCCCCCCCCCCCCAATAAAAATCAAAAAACGCATGATACAAGATTTTTATAAGATATTCCAACACAACCAACTGAAAAACATAAAAAATGTTCACTAATCGACTCCAACAACTCGCACTTTTAGTTTCAAAGATATATAAACAGCGTCTGAGAGATTTTTGAGTTTTCTTAAAAATGCCAAAAGTAAGAAGACCCCCCTCTTTGTACAAATTTGCGAAATTTTTGAAAAATAAATTCGACTCGATTCGTTTGATATTAAGTCAATTTATAGAAAAAATAGCGCTGAATCGACTCCAACAACTCGCACTTTTAGTTTCAAAGACATATAAACAGCATCTGAGAGATTTTTGAGTTTTCTTAAAAATGCCAAAAGTAAGAAGACCCCCCTCTTTGTACAAATTTGCGAAATTTTTGAAAAATAAATTCGACCTAATTCGTTTGATATTAAGTCAATTTATAGAAAAAATAGCGCTGAATCGACTACAGCAACTCGCACTTTTAGTTATATAATATATTTCTATAGAAATTATCGCCAAATTCGTTAGCCGTTTCTGACTCATTGAAGATCGTAAATAATTTTTTATGAGCTTCGGTTTACTGAACTATCTCCCACAAGAAGTAGTGGTTACGGGAATTGTTAAAAAAATTCTATATGCTATTCCCATGTTTGAATAGCTTTCCACTAAACCTAAATAATGAATTGTTTGTAGTACTCTAAATGTGACATTTTATTAATATTTTCATTTAATAATTCAAGCATTTGCTTTGCGCTTGCTACTTTTGTAATATTAAATACGTAATGTGAAATACAAATTAATAATAAGTGTTATATTTCTTTCTTTAGTCCTATTTGTAAAAGTATTATTTATTGTATATTTTATATTTGTCGAATTGTAATTAGCCTGGCAAAAATCATTGTCGTTTTTCATGTCAAAAAATACAGCGTCTTCGGCGCCCCTTGCTTAATGCGCCCGGGGCCGTCGCCCCCTCCGCCCTACCCTTACTGCGGCCCTGGATGCGGTAAAGTGTAAGCGTGGGGTGACGTCAGATGTGCATTGACTTATTGTTCGTTTAGAGCCCTCTATATGCTAGTAGTCGAACTACTTAAAATATTAAAAAAATTATACTGTTAAAAATAATATTACATTTATAACGACGACAGCGCTTCTAAAGGTTTTTGACGGCAACTTGAACTGCAGGCCCCTTTTTAGAATGTTTTGTCTGTAATTTAAACAAAGCTCCGTTACAATATCACGTCTTACCTGTACATTTATCCATACACAGCTCTTTGCGTCCACAAAACAAAATCACTCTGTCGAATTAATAAACAATACACTTTGTAAACTCTTTTTTGCGTAACAATTTTTTTACAGGATCGCTAAGAGGCAGGAGAGAGAGAAATTATAGACGCTAGACAACTGAGCTCGGCTATTCCCAAGTAGGGCTTCGAACCCGGTTTTTCCCAATAAAAAAACTTAAACGGTAATTATTGAACTAAACGAGCCACCTAAATAACACTTGACAAATAACTATATATACAAGGATTATTTATTTGTAATTATTTATGTCACTGTATTTATATCAGATTTATTTCTAACGTTTATTTATGTCCGTCATTTACTCAGCTACTTCAGTACTATTTATTTACATCCACTCCACTATTTATATCACTGTACTGACTGATTCGACCGTTGATTGACTAATATTTATATCACTGGTCCACTTGATGGCACGACTCACCATTCACTGATTCCCTCAACGACACACTCGCTGTTAACTATAGAAGTAGTTCTACGTCTTCGGTTGCGACACAATCGTAATTACTGTGCCTCTTGTCATTTTTTATTACATTGGAAAGAGAATGCATTGTCGATACTTGACCTTGAGGCACCTTTCTACACGAATCTAACGAACTTTTTTCATCAATTGGACATACGCCGTTTTGCTTCAAGGACTAGAGATATATTGCGCAAATGTGTTTATCTTTGAATTTAGTCACCGTTGTCTGTACAAACATAACGCGTCATAACTAGCCTGAGTGTTGATGTGTTATGGTGACGTGGCAAGCGCTCAACTGTTTTAATTGTTGTTGAACTAAACGAACTTTTTTTAAATAAAAAAAGCAAACATGTTGATGCTGACCTTTTAATAAATTACCTCTATAATTAAAAAAATTCAAACAGTGCTTGGAAAATATTCAAATTATTACACGCGAGTTTTATTATAAACAAAATTTTCATAAAAATGTTGATATAAAAGTTTTTTTGTTTATTTATTTGTAGCAACTTAAATAATCAAGTGTTAATTTATTTAGTCATAGCTGTTTAATTAGCGGTGCATTTAATTTTAATTATCACTGGACGATAAAACAAAAGTTAAAACAAAAGATGAATTCTCCGGATATAAACAGCACAAATTATGTTTACATTGAAAAGTCATGGATAGAACAAAAGGCGATCGGAGCGTTCCGAATTTGGCATGTGATGTTTTTGAGTTTTTCAGCAGTTTTATTTTTGGGTTAGTATACTGTATTTGGTTTTAGTTGGATAACTAAATTATTATAGACAAGAAAAACATCCGGACAAGTCCGAGCTAGACTCGCGCGTCGAGAGTTTCGTACCACCAACCATATTTTTCCTTTGAACGTCGAAAATTATAGCTGCAACATCATAATAATTTTCCTGTAAAATTTTCTTTACAATTATATATAGTTGCGTGAGGCGTGTGAGAAGGCGATTTCTTTTTTAAACGAATGCGATGTTTCTCGTTTGATTTAATTATTTATCTACTACTATTTTAGAGGGCAGTATAGCCTAGTGGTTAGCGTGCTTAGTGCCGCAACCTCTGGACTGGACTGCCGTGGGTTCGAATCCCACCTGCGCTCATGAGTCATGGATGTTTTGTGATGGTATTTAGTTTTGAGATAGTTGTTATTTAGTGTAGTTGAAAGACGCTAATGACCAGAGATGTCGACGCGTCTATAATCTACAATAAATAAATAAATACTACCATTTTACATATAATTTATATTTGGAACATTGATGTATCTAGGTTCTTATTTAATGTATCCCCTTTGGGTGTTTGAAATAATTTTACCTACATGAATAGCTCTCGCTACTACGATGATTCACATCTACAACCTGGCTATAATTAATAACACTCGCAAGTAGTGGAAATCTATTGATTCCTTTGCATATATGGAGAATTTAAATTGGTAATCATGTCACGGTTGAGTAAATGTAAGCTCATTCCGCCGCGATAGTGGCTGACTGTGACTATGGTTGTTAAAATGATTTTTTCCGATATTTGCAGGAATCAATTATGTATTTGGCTGCTCTTCCAATAAAAATTTTCTTAATTTTACGTGTTCGTGTTATAATATTTTTTTTAAGTTAATTTCAATTTTCTAGCAATATTTCTTTGCTGTTGCATCAAGATTCGAATACCGCGAACAAAACAAGAAATAGAAGCTGATTATCAAAGAAAAAAAATTGCACGCAAGTTTCGGCAACAACTGAAGATGATCAACAATCAGGAAATGGACGCGATGGATTTAAAACGAGGTACATTCTTTTGAACCACCCAGTAGTTTATTTTACTTTCATAAAAAGGTACGAAGACAGGGAGATGATTTTAATTCCAGGAAACATATCTGTTACATTATTAGTTTAGAATTAAAAAGATTCTTTTTTAAATTAAAAGGTTGTTTAATTTTTTTATTTAACATATGAACGCTTCGGCACGCTTTTAGTGTCTGTAATGCGGATCTTAAATGCTAGTTTATTGACTGTTGATGTCATGATTCATTATGAAACGTTTCTAAAAAACCCGTAACATTATGAACCATTATTATTTCGATGCTATAATGAAATATGGTTACTACGGTAACGAAGTAAATATTGTATCAAGGCCAATGTTTTTAGTATGAGATGTACCTACTGCTGTCAGTGAATCTACGGTGCTTGACATTAATTCAGTAAACCATGCATGTGTTAAATGAAGTATAGTATGCAACGCGTGTGTTAAATCTTTATGCGTCAGGTGCGATGCTTTCAGCACGAGTAGTAGGCGAGCGCTCACGAGCCTTGGCGAGTGCGCCTTTTCGAGCGGCATACGAGAGCTAAACCTGACGCATAATGATGTATTTACTACACTAGTTGCACAATGCACTATTGTTTATTAAAAATTCAGTCTATATGATAAAAGAGAACCTCTCTGTATTTAATTTATTAACAATGAACATATTTTTCTAAAGTTAGATTTTCCTTTGTTACTCTTCAGCGCTTGAAAGGATTCAAGAAGATTTCAAATCTGAAATTGGCAGTGACACAGATGCTGGCGTATCCATTTCGACCAATTCCGTTCCGGCAGATGTAAATATCAGCTGTCCTTCTTCACCACAACCAAGTAAGAGCGAGTTGTTTTTCTTCGTACTTATTAGCAAACAACAATACGGTCGCCCCGCGTATCAAAATTTAATAATTTCGAACAGTGTGTGTTATTCCTCATACATCTATACAATTGGTACTCCTGAATACAAGTATACACACTTGCATACATACATCTATACAATTGGTACTCCTGAATACAAGTATACACACTTGCATACAAAATACAACAATCCACTTACAATACCTTCCATAACTTTCTTTTATTTTAGAAATAGAAACAGTTGTCTAAAATCCATGCTAATAACAACATCGTTCAAATAATGTTCATAAATCATAATTTCACTATAAAATGTAAGTATTTTGAATCTAATTCATTCATTTATCTTTATTTTCAAATACTGTATTATAACTTGTTCATTTTAATGTATATATGTATAACATTTCAGAATAGATGATGCCTAAAAAGGCGAAACGTTTAGTATAAATAAAACTCTTTCAATATAAATAAATTGGCTGCAAAAACATCCAAAAAACCCTATAAACAAATAATGTAAACCAACTTTTTCGTTGTTATATCCTTCCTTTTAATCGCAAACAAGAAATTAAATGCATTCATTTCTAACAGCTGAGCTTAGCCGCCATATGCTGACGTCAAAGCCAGACCAGAATACTAACCTTGAGCCAGGCACACTTCCGCGCATAGATAAAGAGAGGTATATCTATTGGAAAGAGAGATGTATATTAAATACTTATAGTTTGTTTTCAATTTATGCCAGATCAGTGTACTCTATCTCTCTTTATCTATGGATCAGTGGGCGTGAGAGTACATGTAACTACAGCCAGCCAATCAGAATAGGCTGACTGTGTTTGACGTAATTTTCGTAGCGGTATAATTCTATGTTTAAAATTACATTGAAAGATACACTTGAGAATTTTTTTCTAGATAGAAAAAGCTTCCGAAAAATTCTCAAAATAATGGTTTATTATCTATTTGTAATGTAGATTCAAATTCTAAAAAAAAATGCAAGACGACTCCATTATTATTTAGCGTTTGGTTTTCTTAACTGATTCGCGAGTCAAGGCGCAGCGCTAGTACGCGGCGCCTTCCTCGCCCTGGCGTCCGGGTTACTCTCCTCCCCCTAAAGCTGGCACTGCTAACATGTATGGCCTTCAAATCGATGCTTTTTTTGTTTTTTAGATAAAATGAAAGCGGAACCACAACAACCTACAAGTCTGTCGTTATCCCAGAAGATTGCGACACTAGTGAAGATGACAAAAACGCATCAAACACAAAACAAAGACGAAAATTTAAAATAAAACATGTTTTTCTGTTTTTAGCATTCTAAACAAAATCTAAGTGTTAAAATTAGGAAAAAATATTATTCGCTTTTCATTTTCGACAAAAAAAGGCCCAGTCCTATTTTATTTTAAACCAGATACTTCTTAATTGACAAGTACCGATTACCGTAAATTTGACACGCAGTCGATAAAAAACTATCAATGTATCGGATGTGCTTAATATCGATATGTAAACACCGATTATCGAAACATTCGAAACCCATTAATTTAAGTTGAACACAGCAGTTTGTTTAGCCGTTAATATTCTAACAAAACTCTTTGATTTATAATGGAGGATTTTTTAACTTGTAATGTTGATACTGAGAACTTCAATTAAAATTTTTTGTAATTAATTTTTTCAATTTGATTTCTAACGCTATTTATCAAAGTTATCAATCTTATGCGATATATCGATATTTTTTGTGCATTTATTTATTTATTGTAGATTATCGACGCGTTGACAGCTTAGGTCATTAGCGTCTTAATTACAATAAATAACAACTCTCTTAAAACTAAATGAAATCACAAAACATCCATGAGCGGACGTGGTATTCGAACCCACGACAGTCTGATCCGGAGGCCGCGACGCTAACCACTGGACCACACTGTCTTCTATTTTATGTGCAATATATCGATTATATCGAATCAAAACATATATCTTGCCTACATTTAACAAGGTTCCGAATAGCCTTCTTGAAAAGGCTGTTCCTCGTTGTTTGTTATTGTTGGGGTATGTCTCCGAACAGTCCTGAGTTTTCATAGAAAGCAATCGGTCCTTCCAAGGTCACAGCTCCCTGTTCATTTGCTCCCAAACCGGGTAAAAATACTCAGCAAGTAGGGCGTAATGAGTACCAAGTCGTCTTTCGAGGTTCAAATGTTGGCTTTTTCAGAATATTATAGTGAATTGGAGTTCATCAGAAAATTATTTATAATATATATATCGATTATATCGAATCAATACATATATCTTGCCTACATTTAACAAGGTTCTGAATAGCCTTCTTGAAAAGGCTTTAAGGCACTCAGAAAATTCGTGATGGATCTGGTGAATCTCTTGGTATTCAAATACTTGGTTCCCAAGGGTTAGAATCTGAGGCGCTTGCGCTGTTCCTTGTTGTTTGTTATTGCTGGGGTATGTCTCCGAACAGTCCTGAGTTTTCATAGAAAGCAATTGGTCCTTCCAAGGTCACAACTCCCTGTTCATTTGCTCCCAAACCGGGTAAAGATACTCAGTAAGTAGCGCGTAATGAGTACCTAGGCGTCTTTCGAGGTTCAAATGTTGGCTTTTTCAGAATATTATAGTGAAGTGGAGTTCATCAGAAAATTACTTGTAATTAAAATTTAAGTGCAAAAATTGAAAATCATTTATTAAAAAATACTACAAATTATGAATAATTATTTTTGCAAATTATCTATTAATAATTTACTATTAACAAAATCGTTAAAAATAAACCAACTCGCCATAATATATTTCTATGTATACTATATTTTTTTATAACTTGGGAACTTTAAAAATGTAATGGAACATTATTTCATATTACCAATGGCACATGATTATATATTGATTTAATCTGCCACCTGATAGCGCCACTGGCAAGTAAGGTATGCACTGAGGTAAAAGATATACGGCCGTATTCATAGTTAACCCGTAAGTAGTAAGGGACACTTACTCATACTCTCAAATCGAATATGCGTTTCATAGTCAAAATTGACGTCTGTAAGGACCCTTACGTCACCCTCACCTTAAGGGTGGATAGTATGTCCCTTAAGTGTCGAAAAACACATGAAAAACACGCATTTATATCAAAAATGACAACTAAACACAATCGGTCTGCAGTATGACCAACTGTTCTAAAGGAAAAAATCATGGAGGTTTACTATAATTCTTCCCTCACTCAAGGAAATGACTATGAAACGCTCCTCTGAATAAGGTGCCCTCAGCACTTAAGTGACCCTCAGCGAAGGGACCCTTATCACTTACCTTAAGGGTTAACTATGAATATGGGCAATAGAGGAGACATATCGTATACAACTGCTTATACAAAATTGAAGCCAGGTTTGACGTCACAGGGCCGAGTAAACATGGCAGCAAAACACGGGATGGATTGGAAATATTATTCTCTTCTTCTTCTCACATATAAAATGAGGGCCGAGTTACAATGGCGACTGGCTTTACTTTTAAATGCTTATAGATCTTCTATAGCTTTAACCTGTGTTCATATCTCAGTATTGTTTATTTTCCGTCACCTGATGGCGCCACTAGCCAGTGAAGTATCTGTCATTCAAATGTTAGTACTGTTTTTGTACGTAATTTAACGGCTAAATCGCAGTTTTGTATTTATTTATTCCTTAATAATGGATAAACGAAGAAAGAACACAAACCGCTAATTTCTAAACGTTTGACACATACCTTACTTGTCACCAGCTTCATCTGACGTTAGGTAAACAAAACAAAAAACAGTGAATTATGAACGTACTATATGCGGCGAGCATCAGAGAACTGGCGAGCATTCCGTACATAATTTCCAAAAGAAAAGTAGATAAAACTTGGTACTTCATTTCGTTTTTCGAGTTAATCGTAATATCTATAACCTCTTTCCAAGTCTCATATATTTAAAAGGCAATGTCTAGATCTGCCTGAACGCGGTCAACTCGAAAACTATTCAACTGATTTTTGGGAAGGTTTTAGGTTATACCTCATAACAAGGGAGGTGAGAAATGAACAAACATATATCATGTGTCATAGGCAATATAACTGAATCGACCACAATAAAGACAATGGCAAAGAAATAAATACGTATTATGATTTTATTGCACCCTTTTTTATGTAAATAATTTATAGTCAATTGAAACTTCATGGTAGACTATATTCAGTGGCGGACTAAGCCCGTCGGAGGCCCGGGGCGCATTGGCGTAACTAGGGATTTTTGCAGGGGGGGGGGCATGACCCTTTCAATCTGAAAATCACTATCATGAGATGTCAGTAATTTAATAGTCATTAAATGCTATGTTTAAAAAAAACAGTAAAAGTTGCTGGTCTTGTATGAAGTTTTTATTTTGAGTGGCTGCTATTTTTTAAGTATAATAATGAAAATACAAAATTACAGAATATGGCGCTTGGTTCAAGTTTTGGTACCCCCAAACGGTTACTTTCAATAGTTTGTAATAATTTTTAGTCGACTTTCTTTATTCTTACGCAAGGATGTTATAAATAATATATTTATAACATCCTTGTTCTTACGTCAGCACCCTGAGCTACGTGCCGTAATTATTCTAGGGGGGGGCCGTCACCGTCCGGGGGGGCTGACCCCCCTTGGCCACCCCCTAGTTACGCCAATGCCGGGGCGGCAGAACTAAATGAGGCCCCCGGTCTGCTTAGAAATTGATGTATTTGTAGTGTAAATTTCGTAAAAAATGATTAATATAGATGTAATGGTTGACAAAAAAAAATCAAATATTTATAATAAACGACCTACCTACGTTTATATTTTGTATACGTACGGGGCCTCCAACTCCAAACTGCCTCTTACTTACTAAACATATTTTGGCCTTGTTTGGGATTTGATTAAGGACTTCTCGAGATTAGAGGCCCCCCAGGATCGGAGGCCCAGGGCGGAGCCGCCCCCCCCCTTAGTCCGCCACTGACTATATTATCCGCACAGACACGAAACTTATTATAGTTCACCAGTCAGACAAAATACTGTTTACTCTATTTGCACTGGGAATGTTCATACTAAACGGATCGTATCAGTACAGACACTATGCAAATACACTAAACAATGATTATTATCGAATGTATTGTGTCTGTGCAAATTAAATATAAAAACCTGTATGTAGAATTAGTTAAATATTCAGGCAGAAAATAAAATTGTGTAATCACCAGCAACACTACATTTAAAACAATTGCAGCAAAAAATGTCGGAGCATACCTAAAATTTTTAACACAAAAAGTAAGGTTAGATGTCGCACAAATTCTATTTATTAATTCGGTTTTTATATTATTCTGGTACTAATTGTCGCCTGTTTATGAAACAATCCAGTGAAATCTAAATAATTAAATACTTTAGTTAGACATTTTTAGAGGTTAAGTAGTAAGAAGATGAAACAAGTAGGTACTTTGGTGACATTTTTAAAGGTTATGTTGTGGGAAGATACTTTGTCAATAAATTCTTTTATGATGAGTTTCTGTAGCAAGGTTAAATTAACTACAATTTAACGTGTTTGTGTAATATTTCAGGTATTACCGATTAATCAACATAATCCGATGACCTTGTTTGTTTAACAAACAGATAAACATTTTTACAGAAACTCATTGTATACTCTGAATAGATTTGTTTGCTTTAGGCCGCTTTCTTACAATAAACTAGTGCCCATATTCATAGTTAACCCTTAAGGTAAGTGATAAGGGTCCCTTCGCTGAGGATCACTTAAGTGCTGAGGGCACCTTATTCAAAGGAGCGTTTCATAGTCATTTCCTTGAGTGAGGGAAGAATTATAGTAAACCTCCATGATTTTTTCCTTTAGAACAGTTGGTCATACTGCAGACCGATTGTGTTTAGTTGTCATTTTTGATATAAATGCGTGTTTTTCATGTGTTTTTCGACACTTAAGGGACATACTATCCACCCTTAAGGTGAGGGTGATGTAAGGGCCCTTACAGACGTCAATTTTGACTATGAAACGCATATTCGATTTGAGGGTATGAGTAAGTGTCCCTTACTACTTAAGGGTTAACTATGAATACGGCCGTAGGACAGTTATGCAAATTGCAAATGTCCATTGATCTGGAGGAACAAAACCAACATTTCCACCGGGTCTAGGGTTACCATACATAAGCGGAGAGATGCCTGTCTAGGGTGCCTGGAATGCTTAATTTTTCAGAAAAATGCCTGTCTAAAATAAAAAAGCAGTATAGGTAGGTAATAAAATAATAAGTAAAAGATATGAAATAAAATGCCTGTCTCTGACCAACGCCGGCCGCACGCCTGTCTAAGCCTTAAAATGTTTGTCAAATGCGGCAAACGCCTGTCAGATGGTAACCCTACCGGGTCACACTGTAAGAACGCCGATTCCGAAAATTCTTAATCTTGGTGCCATTTTTCTAAGATGGCGGATTATCTAAACGTCCCAAAAACAATACACACTTTGGAATCGGTTTCTCACATTGTTTTGATTTATAAAATCTTGGTTTCGTTTCTATTGCAATCAGTTCTTCTTAGACCTCGCGCGGCGAAAGATGAAGCCACCGCGTCATAGTAACGTGAATGCATTGCGCCCGCCTTCTAGCTTGCTATTGGCTGCTTTGGAGATCCAATAGCAGTTTGCCAAAATTGTACCTAACGTCATAAAACCCAATGTGCAGTTTTGTATACACGGCACTGTCTGCGGGCAAGCAGGCGTTCACTAGCATATTATTGACGACGTGCCTGGCTTCATCTCTCACCGCGGGCACTCTATCATCCGAACTTTCCTAAGTCACTACCAATATGCGACTATGACGTCATCGCGACGTTACGTCCTTCCGAAGTTTCTAGATGTGTTTGTCGGTAAGTTCTGAACTTCCAAAGCGTCTGTCGGTAATACAGAAATCTTCAGACACAACTGTTGGTCAATTTATTGGACTCTTCAGACTGTTCGAACTTGGCTCTTGACTTCTAGCACTGCTAGAAGCCTAGAATTTCTAGAATAAGGTTCGAAGAGTCAAAGAATTTGACCAACAAACGCGCAATTGTGTCCGAAGAGTTCTGTATTACCGACAGACGCTTTTGGAGTTCAGAACCAGTTCAGAACTTACCAACAAACACTGACATCTATTGTTTCAAATAGAACTTCTTTCACTAAATATATGGAGACGAGAAATTTTTAAGTCATCCGATTGCTTGTGGGGCTCGTCGAGGTAACGTCAAAGTCGCGCATTATTGGTTAGAGTGCCCGAGGTGAGAGAAAAAGCCAGGCACGTCATCAATAATATGCTAGTGAACGCCTTATTGTTTAAAATTCCACCTATCTCCAAAACAGCCAATAGCAAGCTAGAAGGCGGGCACAATGCATTCACGTTACTATGACGCGGTGGCTTCATCTTTCGCCGCGCGAGGTCTAGCACAAATTGGCGTCCGTTGATTTATAAATGGTATAAAAACAGAAAAAAAATAAAAGAAAAAGGGCATTTTTTTATTTACATATTAATATAACTTTATTTTATAGTGGTGCTATAAAAAATCATCTGATATTAGGATATTAGTACACATATTGACATCATAAATTAAATTGTATTGGCATGTCCACTGCTCCTAAACCTGTTGCACTATAAATTTCAGCAAACTACGTACCTATACAAAAAAAGCCACTCAAAAAAGAGGGAAATAATAAAATTTTGTGGTCGGCGCCAATTTAACTGCTAAAACTATTTATATTATATCTACTTTTATTTTATTATATGGACGCCGACCTCAAAATTTTATTATTTTTCTCTTTTTTGAAGGTTATATTTTTAAAAACTTTTTTATTTATTTTTATTTTTTACTTTTTAGTGCCTTTACAATACGTAGTTTGCACGTTATTAACCGACTTCGCTGTGTCAAAACTGACATTTACCTTGACGGTGTTACGCTCCGTTACTCACTTTTTATTAAAATCAGTCGAACTACTGAACCGATTTAAGTAAAATTTATATAAGAACCATCCCCAAGGTATGCCCTATTAAATAAAAAAAAAGAATCATAAAAATCGGTCATGTAGTTTCTGAAAAAAATCGCGCACATACCTACACACATACTAGGGAAAAACAGAACCTTGCTTTTCTTTGAAGTCGGTTAATAAAAAAATAGGTAATAATTAATCGCACGATCGATTTCGAAATTGCGATAAAATAAAGTTTCAGAAACATCAGTCAAGAAATGTATGCAATACACATGTTCGTTCTGGCAATGCTCATTATTGAGGGAAATAGAGCAGAAGTGAAGTAAATCGAGTTTGAGAATTGTTTTCGATATCGTTTGGAACACGGAGAATCGATTGGGCATTTCTTATCTCAGCAATATGCTCAAAATGTACACTACTGTAGAGTAGTATCGTTTACAGAAGATAGTAGCGTCATTTTTGCTCACAAACGTGTTTCAAGTCGGACGGGTCTATGTTTTCTAACAAGGGGGTCGTCAGTGGTGCGTTTCGACTGGCGACCAACAACAAAATGACCATATTCACAGGACCATCCCTTGTTAGAAAACATAGACCCGTCCGACTTGAAACTCGTAAGCTATTGGTCCAAGTGTGAACGTCTGTGAACGCTATTGGTCAAAGTTTGAATCACTATGAACGTTATTGGTGCATATCTACATCTCTGTGAACGTTTTTGGTGCGAATCTACATCTCTGTGAACGTTTTTGGTGCGAATCTGAATCTCTGTGAACGCTATTGGTCCGAATCTTAATCTATGTAAACGCTATTGGTCAAAATCTGAATTTCTATGAAAGCTATTGATCCAAGTGTGAACGTCTGTGAACGCTATTGGTTCGTTTCTGAATCTCTGTGAACGCTATTGGTCCGAATCTAAATCTCTGTGAACGCTATTGGTTCGTGTCTGAATCTCTGTAAACGCTATTGGCTCGCGTCTGAATCTCTGTAAACGCTATTGGCTCGCGTCTGAATCTCTGTGAATGCTATTGGTGCGAGTCTGATTAGAAAAGGACGCGAAGAGGCAGCCACCATTCCACTGTTCTTATTAATAAATGAATTACTCCAGCCTATATCTAAAATATTCTCAAATGAATCCTTTCTTAATAAAGGATCTTATCAGATGACAACTCGAAATGAGCATGTTTCACTAAAGTTCTAAGTCCTACAAACATGAAAAACGCAGTATAGTTATTTACAGTAAAACCCCGATAATACGCGCTTGAAGGGACCAAATCTTAAGCGCATAATATAAAGGACAGCATACCTACTCTTATTTATATATCAACTGCAGGAAAGGCACGTATTTCGAGGAATTTATGTATTATACAGGGGCGTATTAATGAAGTTCTACTGGTTTTGTGCAAGCGTAGGAAGGAACGACGTCCATATTTGAAACTGTCGACTTATAGGAATGGACCACGAATCAGGCAGCAGTCCAATGTACACGGAAAACGCACGGAACTCGGAAATGCAAATGGCGGAGGTTGACCAATCAGATTCTTTCCGTGAAGTTTGAATTTTACGGAAAGAATCTGATTGGTCAACCTCCGCCATTTGCATTTCCGAGTTCCGTGCGTTTTCCGTGTACTGCTGCCTCATAGTTTCATAGTGTACTCAGAAATGAGAGATATAGCGCGAAGACAGTCAATCTACTCAGGGATATAATTTTAGCGCTCTATCTCTCTCGTTTTTGTTAACCAGATTTGAAACACAGGTTAGATAAGGATTACACAGTCCATCTATATGTCGATGTTTGAAGCTGATGCAATAAACAATCAATGAGGTTATGTTTTATTTTTTTCATATTCAGTTGGTACGTCGAACAGTTTCAATTCACTATTTTCAACTGTCCAGCAGTTGAAAACAAACGAGCAACATTTCGTTTTGACTGATATTTCATAGACTGTAAGCTGTTTTATTAAGTTTGTTCGTGGTTTAGGAGCAGCAGACATTGCGTTATTGTGATCCAGTAGGTTGTTAAAACAAAAGCCACCGGAATGACTAAAAACAGTTTATGCTTCGACAACTGAAAATTTACGTAAAATGAAAATTTTAAAAAAGACTAAAAAATATCGGAACCATTGTCAGCAGAAAACTCTCATTTTCCAAATTATGTACAAAGTATTGGCACAGAAACGAGCTCGGAGCAATTCGCTCCATTAATTTTCAAAAAATAATTTTTTCTCCGCCGAGCAATTACATTAATCTAGAAATATTCAAGTTTTAGATAGGGAAATACATCACCGTAACAATCTGTACCTACGTTTTAAAAAAATCCCTAGATATTACGATTTTTACGGGAGCTTTCAAATTCTGCAATACATTTAAAAACTTGTCTGTGATACGGCTGACATAAATCTACAGGTAATAACCACGATGTCTCCAAAAAATTTTATTAACATTACTGGATTGAAAACTATTATTTATCTGTACAAATACTTCGAGAATATTTTTTATTAACATTTATATTAGCTGTACAGTGCGTTCAATAAGGCAGCCGATTCTGTAATATGTTTCTGTTTAATGTTTTTATTCCATTTAAAATTATGTTATAAGTCAATGCATGCCCAAGAGATCATATTTACACGGCTCCGAAGAGTTATTTTTTACCCGTGTGACTGAACCATATGCGCATGTCCCGGAAAAGGAGCATACGACATGTCGGATGTTCTAACGTTCTTCCCCAATTTTTATTTATTTAAAAAATGAGTATACAGACTAAAGCCCTAGCAACTCACAAAAGGTACAGATTAAAATATAATTTTGGTAGCATTGGCCATCTATAGATACATTTCTGTAGATTATATAAAGAATACAAACATTAACACCCGATTTTACCAATCACTATTTAAAATCAATTGATGGGCGTTTTCACGCTTGCCGATACGCCACCGGCACGACAACTGTAACAATGTCGGTGGACACAAATCTCATGTATAATTGGGAATTCAACGACATATCTAGCCCGGGAGTTTGCGTTGCATTTTAGATAGTGTTTTAACGCCGATCGATTGTTATCTTTTTCGATAAATCTGGTATGACTAATAAGTAAACCAAGCGTCAGCTGACGCACCTGCGGTGGATGTGGGTGTGAGAGGCTGCGAAAGTTGTAAAAAAAAATTTTTTTTTGAAGTAATAGTACGCCGGCTGAAACTTTTTTTATAAATAGTTGACATCATAGTGAGTTGAAAAAAAATTGTCAGCTGCATCGTGGAGGCGGGATTGTGCGTCAGCTGCTCGCATGAACTTGTAAAAAAAACACGTAAAATATTGAGAATTTCACTTTTTTGCACTGACAGCAGCTGAGAAAATTATGTTACCTAGGATTATGATAGCGATATGATCAAAATCTAACGTAATTGTCTCAGCTGCTGTCAGTGCAAAAAAGTGAAATGCGCAATATTTTACGTGATTTTTTACAAGTTCATGCGAGCAGCTGACGCACAATCCCCCCTCCACGATGCAGTTGACAATTTTTTTTCAACTCATTATGATGTCAACTATTTATAAAAAAAGTTTCAGCCGGCGTACTATTACTTAAAAAAATTTTTTTTATCACTTTCGCAGCCTCTCATACCCACACCCACCGCGGGTGCGTCAGCTGACGCTTGGTTTACTTATTAGTCATACCAGATATATCAACTCATTATGATGTCAACTATTTATAAAAAAAGGTTTCAGCCGGCGTACTATTACTTAAAATTTTTTTTTACCACTTTCGCAGTCTCCCACACCCAAACCCACCGCTACTTGAGCAGCTGACGGTCGGTTCACTGATTAATTGTACGAGATCAACTATCGATATCAAAATCAGCCGGCTTACTATGACTTTTTCATTTGCAACGCTGCCTCCTGGACTAATCGGTATCGCGTTGTTAATTGCGCCGAAATGCCGGCGACAGAGCAGTCACTCTACTCGTCGTAGCCGATTTTTAGGTAGTATTTCTCCATAGTTACGCATTTTTTACTGTCAAAATAATATAATTTTTTTAGTCCGTTCAACGACCCTGCCGGCAAATGTGAATATATAATTCTGCCGGCGCGTCGGTATCGGTGCAGTGCTGTCATGCCGGTGTCGGGATCGGTAGATGTGAAAACGCCCGGTCAATGACTCATAAATGTACATTTCTTGATAATGTTGATTCACAATTTGTAAAAACATTTAATAATCGGCTGACTTGTTGAACACACAGTATATGGTTACTGACACAACCTTTCTTACGAATTATGTCGAAAAAAATAATATATAAGATATAAAATTCGTCTATTTAAATTTTTATTGACAAAAACCTCCTTTTACGAAGTATAATTTAACTATTTTCAAAATAAATTCGCTTTACTACGTTTAAATGCAAGCCAATTCACGTTACAGACTTAATTTCCAAATTCCGGAATTGATCGAAGTCATCGTAAATGCGTAACAAATACAAATCTAGTTATTTTTAGGTATGCAGTTGGTAAGCATGGACTGTACGCGCTAATATTTCTGTATGTTGTCAATCTGATATGATTTAACATTTCAAATTATTCTATTTCACTTCAGATCACAAGAAAAACCATGTAAATTTACTTATCTTTATAAATTTACTTTTGTTTTCTGGAAATTACATTCATTAGACCATATACCACTGACAACTAGAGACATCTTTTGGGAACCAAGCTGAATTACTGTTAAGTAAACGCCACAAGCTATGGTTACATAATCCGATCATTAAACAAGGTTAATTCGCGGCTTGCAAAGTAAGAAAAGTGCGCTACACAATTTTAGAAACGTATTTCGATCCTCGAAAAAATTTCGCAGCGTTGGAATTGATAAATCCTACGATTTATGTCGGAAAAGCTACGATTTCCTCTCCGTAAAAATTAAAAATATTCACTAACCGAACAGTTATTCGCTTTTCTTAAAATCGAAAACTCGCAAATCGAGATCAGTACTTCAAGGGATCGGTGAATTTCTCAGAACAGAGATAGCTATAGAAGGAGCATATCACAGTTTGTAAAAAAAATTGTGTTTTAAAGACCACCAACAGCTAAGGTTATTTGGGCCTAGCACCAATTCATGTTTTCAATTCATTATTTTTTTTTTAATAATAAATTGAAAATCCAATTGACACTTTTACCAGCTTTCGGGCTAAAACCCGGGAACTGGTGACTTGTAATAGAGGAACCATAGCAACGCCATGTAAACAACAACATTGCTACACGCTCGGCTATTCTCAAGCCTCACAGTTTGTAGGTTTGTACAACTGAAGCCAGCCGAGACGTGCGGGAACAATAAGTCACGTGATTTCAACTCCATTTCAGACACTCTGATTTTTCATAAGCGCTTTGGAACCTTTATTGTCACATCCACAACACGACACCATTTTTTTCGATAAAACACAAATTTATTAAACAAAGAGTAATCAACACTACGGAATACTAGCAATGAGAATGATCATAATGTACAGTCGCGGACTTAAAAAAATTTGCACCTGTATCATCTAGATACCTGTTTTTTTAATTTTTGCATATTGTAATTTGGCTTTTGATAGTAATGTATCAATTACTAAAGTTACATCCTAAAAATTCAATAAAAAATTATTATCAAAACACCTCAGTTGTTTATTATACAATCCAAATTACTCAATATTATACAATTAAAACATAAAAAGATTTGATAATATTTGATACTAGCAAATTCCTTCCTCCAATCTGGCAATAATTCTTCTTTTTTTTTCATCATTTTAATAATTTCAAGGCATTTAAACGACAATTGGGTTTTTAAATGAATTTTTTTTTTTACTTAAATCGAAGGACCACATACAAGTTTTATAGCAAAACTGTTTTTATTTAATTTTTTTGCTTACTAATTAAAAAGTTATATTTAAATAAAAATTAATTTTTAAACTCAGTTCCGATAACGCGCCGAAAGAATCCGAACGCGTGTGACGTCATTATGTTATCTATGGACTTTGTATCCATGGTTACCAAGTTAAAAATTTATTATTTTTGATAGTACGTGTAATACATATACACAAATACCAACAAATGCAGACACATTTTAACATAACGACGTCACAAACATTCCTGGCGCGTTTTGAAGTCACGTGATATTTTTTAAATTTTTATACATTTTAATTAATTTTTAGTAATTTATCTATAGCTTTAAAAAAAATTTTCTTTTCGATTTTCAATATTATTTATGTTAAATTATTAGAAAAAATTAAAAAATTAATAATTTTTTTTAAACTTAAATACCTAATTATTTCTTTTCATTTTTGACATTTACATTTACCTATTAAAAACTAAATTTGTTGCTAAGCTACTGACTTTTTGTGAACTTACACTGAAAAACCCAAATGTAAACTTTATTAAGTCCGCGACTCTACCTGACAGGTCGTATTTTAGTGTATAGTTGTGGCATCACAAGCGACGTGATATGCAGTTTCTATAGCTATCTCTGTTCTGAGGTAAATATGCATACAAACGTAGTAATTGAAACTTTGAACGGTTCTAACATGATTGATTTCATTGTCTTTATTACAGCGAATTATTAAACATAGTATTTAACTCGCTCCTATGAGTTACAAGGTTTGAATGCGATGCATGAAACAAAAGAAGGAGATGATGCCTGATTGACAATGTTCTGTACAGAGTGAGCCGTCGTTCGGTCGGTTCCGAGTACATCGGATCCGTCCGGTTTTAGACCCGCATTGCATTAACACAAATTAACGCACACACTTTTTGTACACGATGCGACGGCGAGGAACGCCGTTTCGCCCCACTTACCTAAGCCCATTCGCTGCATCATTCTTTTCTTACAAACGTTCTGCCCCTGAAACAGCATCGGACGAAATGTTAAAAACGCACATGGCGATACGAACAGGACAGATTCGAAAAAAGCATCAACGGAAGATCAATAATGGTAACAATACGGGACAGCTAAATCAGGGTGGCCGCTTTTTCTCCAGAAAAAATTCCCCGACTTTTCCCGGTTTTCTAGATGATTTTTTTGTTTTTTCCCTGACTTTACGTACATAACAAACATACAGGAATAAGCAATTAATGCTTACGTTTTACATAAATTTCCGACCAACTTAACTATGCAATTACATGTAAAGATTTTGTATGGCGCCAGGTACCAAAGTTAAGTTGGTCGACAAAATTTATTCAATGTAGGTACAGAACCTTCAGTGCGCGACTTCGATTCGCACTTGACCGTTTTTTTTTTTTTTGATTTCCACCAAAATTTCCTGACATTTCACTGATCAGTAGAATTCCAGAATTTTCTAGGTTTTCCGATTTTCCTTAAAGTGGCCACCCTGTAAATAATGGACAGGACATACGCTGAGACAAGAACAAAAACCGAGTGGGAAAAACAATTTTAGACTGGATTCCTCGAGGCTAACGGAAAACTGGAGCAATCAAGGAAATGCGGTTGATCGAGCAACTAATAACACAGGAAAGATCAAGAAACAAAGACAAGTACTAGTAGCAGAGCGTGGTGGATAGACAACAAAATGTACAGATCAAAATTTTTGAGTTTCCGTACAATTTTTTTTGCAGCGATACGGAATGGGGAAATATAATGGACAGGGCATACATTACAAAAAAGAAAATGGTGTAGAAGGAAGATTTATGGATTCCTCAAGGTTAAAAAAAAAATTTGAAGACCGACGGAAAAGTGGCATAGGCTGATTGTGAGTAGAGATGCACAATATAATAAATGTATTGATTCGATATATCGATACAAGAATATTGATATGTTCGATATATCGCCCAGAAAATATCGATATACTGATATATTGCATAAAATTTATGATTTTGATTAATAGCGTTAGAAATCAAATTTAAAAAAATTAATTACAAAAAAGTTTATTTTCAATTCTCAGTATCAACATTACAAGTCAAAAAAATTAAAAAATCCTTTATTATAAACGAAAGAGTTTCTTTAGAATGTTAACGGCTAAACAAACCGCTATGTTCCTGTGTATCTTTTAACGTAAATTAATTGGTTTTGATAATCAGTGTTTATATATCGATATACGCGATATATCGAATTTCAAAATATTGTTATTAATGTCGAATAAGCACATCCAATATATCGATAGTTTTGATATATCGTGTATCCATAATTGTGAGAGAAGCTGGAATCATAAGGAAGAGCTGGAGTCGTAGTTAAGTACCGTAATAGGACGCGGAAGGGGCAGGGTGTCATGAGGATGATGATGATGGTAGATTATAGACGCTCAACAACTGATAAGCATCGTATTATCGTGTCCTTGTATTATTAAACATAATGACGACGCTAAGCGATGACAATTTTCAAATTATTTGCAGCACTAAACTTTCAAAATGCATGCTGTATTTAATTTTTTGTAGTTTACAAATGTTTGTTGACATTTAAAAAAGGAAAATTCAAATATTCTATCCAATTTTTGCATAGAAAACGCATTCTCATCAGTTTCCAACTAGAGAAATCAATGCCTTATAACGTCATGTTTGCTATCACCATGGCAACAAGCTTTGTTTATGCTGATAGTACGTAAGTTATTCGAGTGGCGCTGCAATCGATTTTATTTACGCAAAAAGCAAGAATACAATACTCTAATATTTTTTAAATTCGAAGTTGCTATAATTAAATAGAGCAATTTGATCCTTGAAAGCAGTGTAGAAACTTGTCGGAAGTGAGCACTTCCTTGGCACGTAGGATCAATAAAAAGCAATACTGATTAATTCAAAATTTGAATTTAATAACTAACGTTTCGGTATTCTTCATACCATCTTCAGAGTCTACAAGAATAATTATAATGTTGATACAATGGTTGTACGTAAACGTGGGTGAAAATATTTATATGGTGAAAAACAATTAATTTGTGGAAATAAAGTTAAAATTAACAGAATTAAATATGTTTTTATCTTACCAAAAAGCTGTCAATTTCTTTCAGTATTTTGTTTGATCGATTAATGAACATGGTGTTGACATTGTTGGTTTTATTTTAAGTTATTAAATGCAAATTTTGAATTAATCAGTATTGCTTTTATTGATCCTACGTGCCAAGGAAGTGCTCACTTCCGACAAGTTTCTACACTAATATTTTTTATTATTAAATGGTTTCGTTTTTTAATTACCAATTGTTAAGACTTCACGTTTTCTATTTTCACAGAAAATCGTCACGCTAGTCACTACTAGAAATTCAACACAAACAGGATTAACAGTGAAAAAGTGAAACACTCACGTGATTGTTTTCTTATCAGTTTTCTGTTGCTCGGGTCTGGCCCGATTGAGCACCTTGAGAAGATCGCTGGTCTTAGCCCTCATACGACTGTGAATGTACGCTTTTGAGCATTTGATGTGATAATGCAAATAATCGCGGAACATGTGAATCAAGTTGATCGTGTTGTCTCTGGTGGCGCGGTTTGTATGCCGAGGAAAAAGCACTGCGCACAAAAACAAAAACACATCACCTTACAACCACTGAAATAGAGTAATGCTGGACACAAACATTTCTTAATAATTGTCGCCAGTGATTAAAAATTCGTTAGGTGTGTCGCAAAGGGAGAAAAGCTGAGAGCCTCTGCCATACTCAAACAAGTAAAGAATGAAGCAGAATATGTGTTTGAAAGAAAAAATTATTACGTTCGAACCAATAGAAATGCGTACCAAAAGTAACATAGCCGATATTATTTCCGACTCTGGCATCGGTGTCTTGCAATTCGAGAGGCGGTTCTCGATGACTGAATAGCACCTGCGGAGCCGTATGACTGGCACGTCGGCCCTCCTTTAGTTCCTGCATAAACACCTTACCTAGCACCACATCGCTCTCGTCTCTAAATAGTGTCGAGAACACAACTGTCACTCTATCTGGTTTAGCTTCTACGTACCTGCAAAAACAAAATATATGCATCTGCCATCACAATGAATCTATAAACGACTTTTTTTAAATAATCATCGGAATGAGCTCCATCTAACTTGAATATTTAAAAACTTGTGTTAAAAATTGTGTTTTTTTGAAGACCACCAACAGCTAAGGTTATTTGGGCCTAGCACCAATTCATATTTTCATTTCATTATTTTTTTTTAATAATAAATTGAAAATCCAATTGACACTTTTCTCTCAGGCTAGAAGCTGGGAACTGGAGACTTGTAATAGAGGAACCATAGCAACGCCATGTAAACAACAGCATTGCTACCCGCTCGGTCATTCTCAAGCCCTTTGTATCTCCGTAAATAATCAACGTATTGAAATGAAATTAACGCCATTGTGTTTTTGGCAATGATTTCTAATAGGGAACAGTCATAATATATTAATTTTTATTTTTTTTACAGCCTCATTAAAGATAGGGCTATTTTTAGCACTTTTAAAATATATTTAGGCATTTGAATTAACGAGTCTTTTTAGACGCGATTTTTTCGTTTTTACGAAAAATCGGACTCAAAAGCATCGCTTTTGATTGACAAAAGCAATATGGCGACTTTATAACCATTCTGTAGACAGAAATGTGAAGCTTGAACAGTGGTGCCACCTAGAGTTAGTTTAGCATAACACAATTCGACTTACATGGTTTCATCGTTTCTGTAGTTGATCACAGCTCGTTTGTGGCCTTCTTCACCTCTTTCTTGGAAATCGAAATATTTTTGGAATACTGATGCAAAACAATGACGTTTCAATAATCCTACTTTGCGAGCTACCTCCGGCCAATCTTCAGGAATATTCTCTAAATCGATGAGCACCGACACATTGTAACCTGAAATAATTTATCTCTATTATTATAAAGTTGAGGCCGATTAAGAATACGATGACACAGTGACATCAGCCCCTATTGGCGGCTAAGCATCGCCCTCACTTAGCAACGGACTGTCTTCTTGACAACCGTTACCCTCTCTGCTGCTCTCTAATGGTTTTTATCATAGACGGCGTGTATTTTCTATTGTTGGAGCCGTTGCGTTATTACGAATAGCCGTTGTCGAGTGTTGGTGTCATTCTTATAGTATTGTGTCAATGCTTGAAAACCGTTTGACCGATTACAATTCTGCTTCCACGGTTGTATAAAGTATTATCAACCGCTAGTTATAAACATATCTATTACTTCAGTCTTCAATACGAAAATTTCATGCGATATTTTTTCTATTACAACGAAGCGTTGAAAATTTAAAATATATGCTTACCATCTTCCGGAGAAATTAATAACGAGCCATACACCTCTTTTAGTAATTCGTCGGCTCCATGTTCCTGTAATTGTTTATAAAACTTGAGCGATATACTAACCTGAAAAAAAAATCACGATTAAAAATGCATGTGTAAATAATCGATATTCATACAATCCTGTTGTTTTTACAAATGTTTATTCCAGGTTCCTCCATGTCCAGTTTCTGACAACTACTGATATTATTAATTGAATTTTCAATTTATTGTATGATTTATCCAGGTGTGCAAGCTTTCACGGCCGGCATTGTTCCAAGTCTTCATGGTTTCCGGACTTGTACGCCGTGGTCCGGTGGTATTTCTACCTGACGTTTCGTCTACAACTGCGGTAGACATTTTCAAAGGCGATGTGGCAGCGGTCGAAGTGTCCTCCTTGGCTGTTCACAAGTCAGTGACCTGTGAGCCGCAGTTGTAGACGAAACGTCAGGTAGAAATACCACCGGACCACAGCCTACAAGCCCGGAAACCATGAAGTATTGTATGATTGTTGGACACCTGGGTTTTATGAGTTTAGAAATTAGGTGTGTTTGTTGGAGCAGTGCTGAACTGGTTCTGACAGTTCTAAAGCGTCTGTTGTCAATACAAACAGTCCAGTTCAGGTTGTTTGAATAGTTCTTGGACTTGTCACACCTATTAATCTCGATTTATTCAGACACAGAGCGGGAACGTAGCGTTTTCGGCAAGACGAACATTTTTACATGCATTTCAAATACGAGTATTGACACGTGTCTGAACGGACGGGATCCGTTAAGTATAAATATTCGTATTTGAAATGTACATAAAAATGTTTGTCTTGTCGGAAACGCTACATTCCCGCCCCGTGTCTGACCGGATAATATAAATCGACCTTTGTGTAGATACAGTGAGAAATAGTCTTATGGCCGGTTTATCGTACATTTTAATCACACTGTTAAATGACGGGTTGCTATGGTAATGAAACGCAGCAATCAATGAACACGTAGCTGTCAAAATTTAGCAGTGTGATTTTTTATGTAGGTATGTATGTACACCGATTTCTCCTGTATTTGCGAACCGATTATGATGATTATTGTTTCATTTAATAGGGCATACCTCCGGGGTGGTCCCATATAAATTTTACTTAAATCGGTTCACTAGTTCGAATGATTTTAATAAAAAGTTAGTAGCAAACTGCATTACCATTAATTAACTGAACATTTGAATTTTTACTAGGTCTAGATAATCTTGACAGTTGGAGTCGTTGGAGACTAAATGAATTTACGTAAAGAATAAAACTGCAAAAACTGATGTACCGTCAAAAAAATGCTGATTTTTTAAATAGCTGGAAACATAATCCGTCGGATGTGACATAATTGTTATTGTAACTTAATATCAACATTAAAGGACAAATTCAGTCTGCTAGACGCGTTTATTACATCATTTATTTTTTCACATACCCACTATAAAATAGCTACTTCACATGCGTGTATGTATTCATGTGTGTGGGGGCAGTATAGCCTAGTGGTTAGCATGCTTGGCGCCGCAACCTCTAGACTGGACTGCCGTGGGTTCAAATCCCACCTGCGCTCATGTATGTTTTGTGATGTTATTTAGTTTTAAGTTAGTTATTATTTAGTGTAGTTGAAAGACGCTAATGACTTTAGATGTCGACGCGTCTATAATCTACAATAAATAAAATAAATATATGTATTCATGTGGGTTAGTTAACAGGCAGGTGTGTGGGCTTGAGAATGGTCGAGCGTGCAGCAGCGCTGTTGTTTACATGGCGTTGCTATGGTTCCTCTATTACAAATCCCCAGTTCCCGGGTTCTAGCCCGAGAGCTGGTAAAAGTGTCAATTGGATTTTCAATTTATTATTAAAAAAAATAATGATTTGAAAATATGAATTGGTGCTAGGCTCAAATAACCTTAGCTGTTGGTGGTCTTTAAAACACAATTTCAATTTCAACAGGCAGGTGTGTTGAAAGTGTTTTCAAAACATATTAGTGTGGTAAGTAAACGGTTTCCATAGTGACTTATGTTTATTCGCTCTGATCCACCAGCTATTACCTACTCACGGCCTGCTATAAATGTGAAGTTGGCGACGCCAATGAACTGTCAAAATTTTTTGAAAATACCGAAAATGAAGTGAAAAGTATCTATTTTTAGTGGATATGGCAAAAAATACCATATATTTCTCGTGCGTAATGATATTATGACTCATGTGACTTAAAAACTCGCTAGCGCTCGTTTTAACACATGTTCCTACTCGTCAGTAATATATCTCATTACGCATCTAGGCATACAATCGATTACAGTAGTTCACTTTTTGTTGTAGAAAGAGAACGCTGGTATTCAAATTCTTTTAGGGCTTGAGAATAGCCGAGAGTGTAGCAATGCTGTTGTTTACATGGCGTTGCTATGGCTCCTCTATTACAAGTCCCCAGTTCCCGGGTTCTAGCCCGAGAGCTGGTAAAAGTGTCAATTGGATTTTCAATTTATTATTAAAAAAAAATAATGATTTGAAAATATGAATTGGTGCTAGGCCCAAATAACCTTAGCTGTTGGTGGTCTTTATAACACAATATCAAATTCTTTTAGGTATCTTCCTATTACATAAAATCTAAATCTACACAAGCATCAAGAACAGACATAAATGTTTTAAAAAATATTGTGCAATGTCCATTGAATGTGGGATCGCTAACAAGCAAGTTTTAGTTAATTTTGCATATAAAATTATTGCCCCTCCCCCCACCCCCCCAAGAAAACCAAAATAAAAGTTTGAATGTCAGTAGACGCTCGACAACTGAGGTCATATTAAGCTAGGATTTATTCAAGATGTCTTAAACGAAAGATGGGACATTTTTACTTTTGTACATTAAAATGTATGAAAATTATTTTTGAATCCATTCGATGTATAAATTATAGACACTCGACAACTCAGAATATTTCGAGGGGACATTTTTGCAATGATTTTGTACATTTAAATTTATAAAAATTAATTTTTCTTAAATATTTCTATTTGTTAAAAAATGAAAGTTTTTGTTCGGCAAGGTGATGTGAGATGGTGATTGAGTTGTTTATGACATAATTCACACCTTATTAGATTGTAGATTATACACGCTCGACAGCTAAGGTCATCAGAGTCTATGAAATTTACATTGACACAATTGTCTCTATTTTGGTTTCACATATAAAAATTATCCAAAATACGCTTGTTAGGTAACTCATCAATTAAGGGCAAATCCATTTTAAAAATTTAAGTATTTCATATGTGCCTACGGCCTTCTGTGGAACATCCTGTGTCGAAATGACATTAAACAGCCAGGAAAAGGGATTAAAGTCCTGAATATTTTATATTATGAATTTACGTACCCTAACTTTTTGCTTATCTCCATTTACGTTCGAAATATGGAATAACACTCCATCGAAATCAGCTACTGTAACATCTGTCGATTCTGGTTTTAACCTAAAAAGGAAAAAATAATGTACTGGTCATGAATACATTTACTATTGCGAAATTTTTATAATTATTCATTTCATTACTATTAATAATTAATCAATTATTCATGTATAACTTTCTTAACCAATAATTAGTCATTATTCGGAGAAACTGATACATTTATAACAAATATTATAATCTGTAATTATCAAAATTTGTTTATAAAAGAGAATTTCGAAAGTTAATGTTATACTTTTTAAGATATGCAGTAGAAAATACATAACCACTTCCTTCTTTATCAGCTAGATAAAGCTGATATTTCGTTTAAGTACATTAAACCTAAGATAAAAGTATACAAAATAATGTAACTTAATGCATATTTGTAATATTTAACGAAAATATAAAGTTGTATTGCATATTTATTTATATCTGTAGATGAAACTTTTTTTGTATGTGATGTAAAAAGAATTGGACTGAACTAAACATCAAAAAAGTGGTATAAAAACGTGTAAATGACAGACGATAATGCCCTACCCAATGATAAGGAAACCGGTCATTATAGCCTTAAATGCAACACAAAATTAAGTATAAAAGACTTACCCGGCCAGCGCATTTTTAAATTTTAACGTTAACGTATCTTCTACTATCCTATTATTTATTTCTAATAAAATCATTATATTAAATTACTTTATTACTACTCTAATTTCATAAATACAACATGAATCACTTGTCGGTACACTTGCTTGCTCATGGGAGGCGTATGCTAGTTGTGTCAGAAAATCAGAGTTGCGCAAGTGCGACAGGAACTTCCTTTACACGCAGCGGGAACATTAAAATACACTGTCAGAGTTAATTGTATTGTTTAATGAATAGATACAACTAATTTAAAAGACTTTAAATTGATATTTATTTGTCAGTCGCGATAAATATCTGCTTGACATATTATTATCTAAAAATTTATAGTACACGATGCATTTTAGTAAATGGTAAATTAAATCATGTAATAGAATTCAAATTTTACTCCAGTTTGATGAATAAAATGACTTTTTAGAATTCTTTTGCACATATATTTATATTTATTTGTTTGACATAATATACATTTCAATAAATCGTGATAGCAATGAGTTTCTGAGGCGCTTATCTAAGAAATCATCGGGCCTATTTTATGAAATATTTGTCATTAATAGAGGTAACCGTGAAACATTTTTCTTATGTGTATCTAGGATAGTTTCCAATGACAGGTTGTCGGTGCCTAGGGGATAGTGGGGGTTTTAGTGGGTATGGGGCTTTGTCAGAGCCCTACACTATCCAGGGCTAACTTCCCTGAGTGTACGTAAAATAAATGCATCTTCTCCTCCGCCAAAAAAATATTTTCTAAATGCGATCCCGCCTCCATGTTCGATGTAGGTACGAGAGTCACCTAAATATAAATCCATTAAAAAAATTAGCAGCACTCAGCAGTTTACATAATACGGCAATTTGTATTAAATGACATAGTTTAGTTATTAGTAGCTACAGGCAATTTCCAAAATTTAAGATAGTGAGTCATGCACTTATACTTCACTATTTATATAAGCGGCACAGTATGGTTACATTGTTTCATTGGTTTGCCGTTCCATTAACCTTGTTACGAACTATGCATGACTCACTCTCTTTTTTGAAACTTGACTATTATAGAAGACTGTAACAAACCAGATAGACAGAAAGAATAGTGTGAACAGCAGGACAGGGCCGGTGCAAGCCTATTTGGCACCCTGGGCAAACAATTTCTTTACGCCTCCCCCCCTCTATATTTTCGTTTCAATAAAACGTGTACACAATTTCCTATCATTAATATTAAAAAAATTTCACCAAGGTCTTACGTAAATTGTTTTTTATTCATCTTTTTCAGTTCTTATAACATTCGAAGCCTTATTCCAAGTATTGCACCGATGTTTTAGAAAAAAATGTCTATTTAATTGCTTCAGAAATGAATTCTGCGAGCTTTTTTCTCTACAAAACTTCTTATCAATTTTTTGGCGGTTCATCGCTACCGCTCCAACTTCAACGGAAAATTTGTCTCTTTAACTACAAAATTTTTTTTTTCGTGGGTCATCAGTGCCGCCCCTATTTTGATGGCGCCCTGGGCAGCTGCCCAGTTTGCCCGCAGCAGGGTTTTCCCCTTTGGATAAGGAACCCTTAAGAAGACATTGTATCAGGTTTGGTCATGGATTTAAACAGGAAAAAAATAATAACTACATTTTATAAATAAATAAAATTGTTATTCATAACAATCCAACATGCAATATGCAAATAATAATATTATAATAATTTAAAAAATGAAATAAATTAATATGTTTGATATGTGATTATTAATTAACACAATCTTTATGTAATGGAAAAGATCGCATTGTTATAAATATATTTTATGATGAGAAAGATTTTATTTTGAAACTTATCATAGGTCGGAAAAAATATAGGTACCATATGTATTTATATTTTATACATTTTTGACAAGACGTGTAGTTTAAGTAAATGGGTCTACAATTTTTAAATGAAATTTAATTTAGGCTTGTATCGTGGAGCTCATTAAGAAGTGGTTTTATCTGTTTTAAAAGTTGTTGGCATATCTGTACTAAAACAAATAATAATTACTTAATTGCTATTTTCATTTTTCATTTATCGAGGAATGCATAATGATAAAGTTATATTTGAATAAAAACCCACAAAGAATCATATAAATTCTTTGTGTATTTTTATTCAAAATAACTACCTACCTAAAAATAATTTCCTATTGGAGGTCTACAGTTTTTTAGCATTATTGATTCTAGATTAATCATTTAACAATCTAAATACGATTTTTATTGGTCCACTAATTGGAAAAATTCTAACTTTCTATCTTATCCCGTTTACGAGCTAGAAGCTTTTGACAGACGGACAGACAGACAGACAGACAAACAAACGGAATTGCCACAACAATAGAGCTCAGTTTGGATCTGTTGTGTACGGAACCCTAAAAATGTATAAATATAAATAATAGTATATTGTGTAACTATAGTGTGCTAAATACATCTTTATGCGCCAGGCGCAATGTTTTCAGCACGAGTAGTAGGCGAGCGCGCACGACCCCTGGCGAGTGCGCATTTGCGAGCCGCATATACGAGCTCTGAAAACATCGCGCCTGACGCATAAAGATTTAGCACAAGCGTTGCACACTGTACTTTATTCAACACACGCATGGTTTTAGAGCTTTACTGAAATAATGTTAAACCCGTAGATTCACTGACAGCAGTACATCTCATTCTAAAAACATTGACCTTGATATAATAGGTGTTTATTTACTTCATTAGTAACCATATTTAATTATAGCATCGAAAAGAGGTAATGGTTCATTATATAACGGGTTTTTCAAGTGTTTTTCATTATAGCATCGAAAAGCGTTTCATAATGGATTAAGACGTCACCAGTCAATAAATGGCCATTTAAGATTCGCTTTACAGACACGAAACGACACTAGAAGCGTGCATGTGTTGAATAATATCATTTATTTTAATTTTGTTTCTTTTTCGCTATAATTTTTATAAGTAATCAATTCATTATAATTAATTCAGTCTAAAAATCAGTGGAGGCTCTAAGATTTTTTGTTAGGGCATGCTGTTCTGAAGGTGGGCCCAAAATTTCAGGGCTCGTCAAAATTTTAACCCAGATTATTTGCTATAGAATTTACAAGAAAAATTGTTGAAATTTTGAGGGTTATAAAAACGTGTTTAGATAAACTAGAGGTTGGGGATTATTTCAGGGTGGGCCAAGACAGTTTATGGTGGGCCATGGACCACCCGGCCCACCCTCTAATGCCGCCACTGCTAAAAATTACAAGATAGTTAAATCAAAAACTTTTATAAAAATGTCTGTGATTTGCCATCAAAATATAATAAATAGCTGTTTAATAAATAAAATCTTTGAATAATATATCAAGTAAATGAAAACCGCCGATGCACTTCAGAAAATATCTATCTTTCAGAAAACGTCGAAGATTTCACATTATTGTTTTACACGTTCAAGTTGATTTTTCAGACGTATTAACAGCTGGTGTCGTTTCAGACACCGAATTGACTGTAGTAGTTTCAGATGCCGAATTTGCAACTGTGATTTCAGGTGGCGAACTGAAAGTTGTAATTTCAGGTGACGAACTGACAGTTGTAATTTCAGACACCAAATCCGCAGTTGTCGTTTTAACGGTAGCCGGGTAATCGGTAGTCGTCGTCGGTCGAATAATTTCAGTTGGATAATTCACGCCGTCTGGTTTATAAAATGGTCTTGTTGGTTTGTATGATAGAATTGTGTTTGCTTCTGGTATTCCTGGCGTGGTTTGTGATTCTTGAGCTGAGTTCGATGACATCGAAACAAACGCTATCAAAATGCAGATCAGTGCTGCAACGGCTCCGTGGTTCGCCATCTGCAAACATTCAACAAAATGGATGTAAAAATACTTTGAAAGTTAAGGTAGAATTCGCTCGATTTTCTAAGTGATTTTACATTAGGTATTATTTATTTTTACACAGAAAACTTCATAAAAACTTGAACTTTTACTGTAAAGTTAAACAAATTTGTGATTTTTACATAAAGTAAATTAAAATTACATAATTTGTGTAATATTCCAATAAAGTGTGTAAAAATTACATAATAAAATGTATAGTTACATATATAAAACGGATGAATACAAAACAAATTAATGTAAAATTAGTAACCACGCATGCGCAATGTGTTTTTATGGAATCTACGCGATGTTCAGGCGATACCTGTTTGCGACGCGCCTCTTTGTGTGTTACCAGATTAATCGCTGGCTACAAACGGACCATCGATAATCTATGTAATTGGCCTTCTCATTTCTTACAGTGTGGAAGATAACAGCGAACAAAAGCACATAACGCGCACACTGTGTTTTATTTCCGATGCGGGTATTTCCATCACCATGACAGCAAAACGGTGTGAAACATGTTTTTTGCCATACCCACTATAAAATATCTGCTAGTTACAGTTTACATGTATGTTTGCATGTGAAGTGACTTTTGACAGGCCGGTGTGCGGGAATGTTTCTTTCCCACACTGGTGTGGGAAAGCAAACCATTTCCATAGTGATTTATAATTTTTTGTTGGAAAGCAGGCAATTTTATAATTGATTCGAAACATATTGGAAAAAATCATTTTACCAACCGTAGTCACAGTCAGGACCCTAAGTGGATTGTGGAAAGGTTCAGGTTAGAGTCCTGACTGTGACTACGGTTGGTAAAATGATTTTTTCCAATATGTTTCGAATCAATTATAAAACTGGCTGCTTTCCAACAAAAAAATTTCAATTGCAATTCAGCCGTATAAATCTATTAATTATAGTTATTTATGTTTATTTGCCTGATCTGCCCGCTATTATATCTATACTCCTGTGTGTGCCTCCGCCTACTATAGGAGTTCCCCCAGGGTGAACATTGGAATGTAGTTGTTCTCGCAATTGCATTCCAATGTTTGTATTCAGTTAATGAATTTTATTCGATTAATTATAATTATTAAATTTTTTTGTACGACGAATCCTGCTCACTGCTATATTAGACAATAAATATATTCTATTCTATTCTATTCTTTAATTGGCGTTTCCAGGAGCCCGAGTTCGTACCAGTCAGTTTGTGTATGCCGGCTGGCAGATTCTAATACACAAATGGATTATTAATTGTAGTATTGAAGACGCTAATGACCTAAGTTGTCGACGCGTCTATAATCTACAATATTAATAATAATACTATAGGAGTGAAGTTTGCAACACAAATGAACTATCAACAATTTTGAAAATCTGAAAATGAAGTGAAAAGTGCAGATATTTTATAATGGGTATGGCAAAAAATACTTTATAAATTTCGTGCGTAATGATATTATCGCTCGTGTGACTGTTAAAACTCGTTATCACTTGTTTTAACATACTGTCACTACTCGTCAGTAATATGCCTCATTGCACAACTAGATATATACAGTCTACTAAGACCTATAATATAGGCTGTCTTTTGATACAAATACAACAGATTTATAAAAGGTTAAGTTGTTCACAAATAAAAATTTCACAAACATAAAAATTTAATTTATTTAAATTTGCCCAGAAATAGATAAACATTCTGAATTTTAACCGAGTTGTCACAAACAAATTTTTGAAAGATTTTGTTTAAACAAGCATCTCGTTAACTGATTCTTTAAAATTTGGAAAATTGATTAAACTGTTTTTACAAATTTGCTAAGAGTATTGGATACCGGAAGTTAACCCCTGCACTCTTCATCTCAAATCCTTTCCCTTCGCCTAAAAACGGCTTCCGCTTTCCCGACGCTATTTTATAAGCTAAAGTGTTCGAGTAAACGTCAAATAAAGGCCCGAGAATTACATTACAGGTCCTACAGACGAAACATTGAAAAAAAAATTCTGGAAAAATTACGCCATCTTTCACACGTAGCCAAAACATTTTTTCAAAAAATTCGCCTGTATGATCTGTAGCGTGATTCTTGGTCCTTCATTTGGCGTTTACCCGAATCCTTTAGCTTTAAAAATAGCGTCGGGAGAGCGGATGTTCAAGAAATAAGTAACAGTTAAAACCTGGTTTAATAGCTTTAATAAAATGTCGAAAACCGGAACTATTTCCCTGTGGGGTCATGTGATATACTCTATTATGCCTATTTGTACCCCTAAAATTATTATTTCTCCCATAGTTATTGTTATTAGAGTGACTCCTATTACTATTAGGACCATTATTGTTATTGTGACGGTTACTATTATTGTTTTGTTGTCTATTTGTTCTGTTGTGTTGAGTATTATTAAATGTGTTTTGGTAATTTCTTGAATTTTGTTTGTTAAAATAATGAAGACTATAAGTTACAAAGGGTCTAAGCGACAAAAAGCGAATTCAGAGATAATTGAGAAAACTGTTTTTTTATGAAAAAGGAGGGAGTTATTTTATTAAACTTTTTTTACAGTAATCCATAGACCAATGCAATACTAACTGTAAAAAAATTAACTTGAAACTAGGCTATATAACACAGAAAAAAAATCAAAATCAAATATTCGTAAAAGGTTATAAGTCCAATACGGTAATACCCATTACAACAAAAAAGGTAACTAAGTCCAATACCCATTACAACAAAAAAGGGTCTATGTGCCAACACAAATGATGTAAAAACACCAAGTAACTACTGAATGACCGTTTAACTTATAGCACATAGACCCTTGTTCCCTACAATAATATGCGAACTTAGACCCAGCGTCATCTATTCGTAGCAATAGTGAATGTTTTAACTGTTGTTGGCACATAGACCCTTTATGATAGTATCGGGGTTCACACATATAACCTTTTGTTATGTTTTTATGCAATAAACTCAAAATCGGTGGATGTGGCACTTAGACCCTTTGTAACTTATGATCTTCAATTATTGTGATTGTTATAATATAAATATAAGTATTTGTAAATTTGCACTTACTTTGTACTCGGGTCAATTTGAATCTATAAATTTAAATAATTAATATGCACACTGCGACCGATTCAAACGATAGTTAAATGACCGTTGAGGTGTCACCGACACTGGCTTAAATACTCGAAGAATTACAATATAAAACGCGCATCGCAATAACTGGAATTACCACCTGCAGAAGTGGTTAAACTCAGGCTATGCGGACCAACTCTGTCTCACTTAAAAAAAAAAATTCGACTGATGACCAGGTGGGAAGTAAAAATAATTTTGGGTATAGACAGTTGCGATAGAAAATTCCATCCCTGGTCAAAATTAACACACCGCTCGGTTTTGCTACTATATTTCTAACACGCTTGTATTAGTTTCACTTGCATGTAAATAAAAAACATGTGGTGGAAGTGAGGGTGTTGATGGTGGGAAAACATGTCTCCAGTCGTTTGAAATTTAAATATAATGAAATTTGAAAATAAAATGTATACATCTTTAAGTTCACGTCCAACAGTTAATAAACGATAGTAGTGTCTAAATGTCACTTTTAAAAAAATAATTTTGGGTAGACAGCTGCGATAGAAAATTGCATCCCTGGTCAAAATTAACACACCGCTTGGTTTTGCTACTATATTTCTAACACGCTTGTATTGGTTTCACTTTCATGTAAATAAAAAACATGTGGTGGAAGTGAGGGTGTTGATGGTGGGAAAACGTGTCTCCAGTCGTTTGAAATTTAAATATAATATTGTTATAATGAAATTTGAAAATAAAGTTTATACATCTTTAAGTTCACGTCCAACAGTTAATAAATGATAGTAGTGTCTAAATGTCAAAACAATTAGACAATTATTAGATTACTTAGATATTATTTATTATGTTGACATGCAGTTAGACTTGTTGAGGTTAGTGTCTTACTTGAAGTTTAACTCTATGCAGGGTGGACCAGGTTATAGTAGCAATAATTCACCATTCGATGGTCCATCGAAAAATAAGTCGACATGCATAATTCTATTTTTTTCCAAAACGCTTCCTAAGGGAGATACACCCCTTCAAAGTTCAGTTTTAAAATTCTTTTTTTTGTCCTAACTCTCAGGTCATTAATGCGTTTTTGACCAAATTTGGTACAAGTATTTATGCAATAGATACTCATTACTTGACGTAAGTAACTTTTGTCAAAATTGTCAAGTGGCGTAGATACAGGGGGGTTGTTTCACTTTTCCCACCCTATTTTCTGCGCCACTGGATATTTTTAAAGAACATTTTTTAAAGAACATTTTTTTCGAATTTCCTGTTCAATTTAGAAAAAAAGAGTCACTCTTGCAAAATTTCAATTTGAGGCTTCGTTTACGAGATAATTAGAGTTGAAAGTTTAGAACACTTCTAAAATAGCCACCTATGAAAATAATAGGTCTGGAATCTTGTACAACAATTGTAAACTTTTTACTGTTTGACGAATTTAAATAAATAATTCATTAATTAAATTAAAAACAACAAATAAATAACTTATGAAAATAACCAACAAAGTAGGCGATACTTGGTTTTGAGATAATTTATGACACTTGTCAGTATTGATTTTTAAAACTGGACTTTGAAGGGCTGTATCTCCCTTAGGAAGCGTTTTGGAAAAAAATAAAATTATGCATGTCTACTTATTTTTCGATGGACTATCGAATGGTGAATTATTGCTACTATAACTTGGTCCACCCTGTATACATAAATATAGGGTGTCCAAGACTTGCGTTGTCGGCCGATATATTGATTTTGGGTGAAGATAGAAAAGTTGTATAAATTTTAATGGTGTATAACCTAAAAATATTTTCAATTATACAGCCTGTCCCATTTAAGCGTGGCAGATCAAAGTTATGTTTTTTTAGCCTAGCACCCTGTTTTTATTTATTTTATCAATTCTGCACCTAAATGTGAATAGAAATTGTAAGGGAAGCCATGCTCGAAAATTCAGTAATTTTTGAGTTATTCAAGTTTTTTAGAAATTTTTAACACATGCAGACCTTTACCTAAAATTCGACATAGCCAAAACAGAAACCTTTATCACACTGAAATTTTGAGTATCACTAGATAGTAGATGGACAAATCAATGTCTGTTCTAAAAAAATGAATTTATTATACAGGGTGTTCAAAATAATGTACTTCTTTTACCTAACTTCAATTACGTGTAACTTTTGATTGTTAGATGCAACTAGGTTAATTTTTTGCTGGAATTGCATTCTTTAGGATATTTACTAACACTTTTATTCAGGGTTGTCCATACCTAAACCTAATATTTTCGTATTAAAATATTTGGTTTAGGTATGGAACTGACATAAAGCGGCGCCATGCAGAGATAGTTTGTCGACGCCTGCATTGTGTTCAAATAATATTATGCAGAAGAAATATTGTAGGAGGACTAATTTAAACATATAGTAAGCAAAAAAATTACGAATTTTCAAAATAATATCATAATCTGAGGTAACAAACATAAAAAAAAATACAACCGAATTGAGAACCTCCTCCTTTTTTTGAAGTCGGTTAAAAAGTAAAAATATTTTATTATAATTTGTTCGACATGAATTATTGTTCCTTGCACGTCTCGACTGGCTTCAGTTACCTACAAGCTGTAGGGCTTGAGAATAGCCGAGAGTGTAGCAATGCTATTGTTTACATGGCGTTGCTATGGTTCCTCTATTACAAGTCCCCAGTTCCCGGGTTCTAGCCCGAGAGCTGGTAAAAGTGTCAATTAGATTTTCAATTTATTATTAAAAAAAAGTAAAAAATTGAAAATATGAATTGGTGCTAGGCTCAAATAACCTTAGCTGTTGGTGGTCTTTAAAACACAATTTACAAGCTGTAATATGCTTCATCTATAGCTACCTATCTCTGTTCTGAGGTTTAAACAATGCTTTATATTTGGTGCAAAAAAATAATGTTTATAAGTCAAAGAACCTACAAGCTGCAGGGCTTGAGAATGGCCGGATTGTAACAATGCTATTGTTTACATGGCGGTGCTATGGTTCCTCTATTACAAGTCCCCAGTTCCCGGGTTCTAGCCCGAGATCTGGTAAAAGTGTCAATTAGATTTTCAATTTATTATTAAAAAAAAAAATAATAAATTGAAAATATGAATTGGTGCTAGGCTCAAATAACCTTAGCTGTTGGTGGTCTTTAAAACACAATTTACAAGCTGTAATATGCTCCTTCTATAGCTACCTATATCTGTTCTGAGGTTTGAACAATGCTTTATATTTGGTGCAAAAAAATAATGTTTATAAGTCAAAAAAGATTTTATGACTTCTCATAATTTCTAGGTTTTAAAAAGATCTTGTCAGATCAGTGGTTCCACAACGGGACCTGTCAGTGACCCGGTTTGAACGCCGTGAGTCAAATTGTTTGAGATAAATTGCGTTGTGCGTCTTAGATGCTGTAGTGTTACAGTTTCATAGTAAGGAGGTCACTGGAGAAAGCATTTCTTCGCTGCAGTGCAAACATTTTTTGAAAACAACATTCAAAATGGGTTAATTGTCTTGTTTGTTTATTTTATGCTGTTTTTGTACTTTGTGCTTATCACATCTTGTTCGTATCACAATTGGATATCGGAATTTCAGGTCAAATTTATATTAAAGTCATTAGTTACTATCAGAGCTGCAGAAAATACTTAAAAAAAACCGGTCAAGTGCGAGTAGAACGCGTGCCACGAGGGTTCCGTACCGTTACAACAATTTAATTAGTGTAAGTTTTTTTGACTAATCAACGCCCAGGCCAAATTGCTGAAGCTAGAAACTTGAAATTTGGACAGTTGGTTCCTTTTATAACGTAAGCATCCACTAAGAAAGGATTTTTCGAAATTCAACCCCTACAAGGGGGGTAAAATTTTGAGAGACTAAAATGAATAAAAAAAATATTAGCAAAAAAAAACTTTTTAGAGACAAGCTTTTATTTAAATGCACTAAAAAGGAAAAAATAATTTTTAATAATTTAGGCTCATAATTATAAAAGCGTGGGTCGTAAACTCTATGATAGTTTATTAGTCACGACCCACGCTTTTATAATTATGAACCTGAATTATTAAAAATTATTTTTTCCTTTTTAGTGCATTTGAATAAAAGTTTGTCTCTAAAAAGTTTTTTTTTGCTAATATTTATTTTGTTCATTTTAGTCTTTCAAAATTTTACCCCCCTTGTAGGGGTTGAATTTCGAAAAATCCTTTCTTAGTGGATGCTTATGTCAGAAGGGAACCAACTGTCCAAATTTCAAGTTTCTAGCTTCAGCGATTTGGCCTGGGCGTTGATTAGTCAAAAAAACCCTACACCCTCGTTTGAACCCCTTAGGGGTTGAATTTATTTCTGAAAATGATTGATTCATGTATTGTCATAGGGAATACATATGAGTACAAAATTTCAAGTCGATCGGATACGTGGAAGTCGTTCAAAATTGACTTGCAAGATTTGACCTAAACGAACAAACACACAAACCAACCCACAAACAAACACACAAACAAGTTAACTAACATACATTGCAAGCTAAATAAAAGCTTGTGAAAAGGGTCCGTTCAAGTATTACGTAACGCAGTTTGGGGGGAGAGAGGGGGTCTTGTGAAACGTTACGGTGCGTTACAATGGGGGAAGGGGGGGATCAAGCAGCGCGTTACGTAACGGTATTTTAGTGATTTGATCCGGTATTTTGCGCGACATAATTGACAATTTTAGGTAAAAATGGTCACTTGGGTGTTACGTAACGTTTGGGGGAAGGGGTAAATCGAAACGTTACGGCGCGTTACAGGGGGGAGGGGGTCAAAAATCTTCAAAAACTGCGTTAACAGTGTACGATGATTGCCAGTTATAAATAATATAGTTTATAATCATCGTGTACGATGACGCCACTAGTTATATGGTTTGATTCCAATAGCAATAATATAGTTTATAATCATCGTGTACCATGACTCCACTTCCAGTGTATATTATAAAAAATATTGATTTATTCAAATTAATTGATTATTTAATTCTAATTATTATTATTTGCCAGGATTCATGCCATAACAATACACAATCTGTAAAAATTTCAACTATAGCTACCTCTTATCGTTTGTGAGATAGAGCCTTGTGACAGACGGACGGACGGACTCGTAGGTAGGGGTCGACAAGACAAGAATTCTTGTCTTGACAATAACTTCTTGTCTTGTCTTGAAAAAAAATCAAGAAATCTTAAAAAATCTTGTCTTGACGTTTTCTTGACATCCTATGTCTTGTCTTGACTCAAGAAATTTCAAGATCTTGAAATTTCTTGATTAACCGGTGACACCGTACATGGTGATTCCTCGCCGGCGAACTTTTTATTGCGTTGCGTGCTAACACGGCAATCTGGTGGTTCCCCGATCTTTATTTGTTTTCTGACGAACGCAAATAACTCAGAATCTTGGAAGTATGAAATTGAAAAATACTTTAATGAGCCTAGGACAGAAAATTCTGAGAATATACTTGATCGGTGGAAAAGACACGAAAATGTCTACCCGTCGTTATCGAAAATGGCCAAGGATTTTCTTGGAACGCCAGCAACATCTTACATCTGTAGATACCTGCGGAAAGGCTATTTTCAAGACCAGCTTTAACAATAACAAAGCCAAGAAATCGGCTAGGCGTTGACTCTATAAGAAGTCTTATGTGCCTTAATTCATGGCTTATATATATGTGTGTGTGTGTGTACACGATAACTCTCGACAGATTTAATCGATTTAAACGAAATTTGGTACACACATTGGAACCCATCACCGCACGAAGCCTATTTAAAATGGGCCCGATCGGGCCATATCAAGGGTAGTTTTTAGGAGTTGAAAAAAGTTTTTGGGCCCAAAAATACCGAAAAAAATTTCAGAATTGTTTCAAAATTGGAATTTAACCCTTTGGTAGAGATTAAAAAGTGTTGCTAAAATTTTAACAAAATCGGCACAACAGGACCGGACTTACAAATTTTATGAAAACACTAGTTCGCGGATAGTGATTTATTTGCTGACGGGTGTATTTAATTTGGTACAAAGGTTGCATTGATAATAATATTGAAATTAAGAAAAATAATATTATTTTAAGGGATGTATTAAGGGGTTAAATTTTTTGTTTTTGTCCAAAAACAAACTTAAGTTCACCTAATAAAGCCACAAGACCTTATTAGCAAATACACTATATTATTGTCGGCAGGGTTTGGCACTGCGACCCAAGTTTTTTCATTTATTGTTTTTAATTTACATTTTTGTGAATCGGTCTAGCAAAAAATGTGTTCAATAAATTAAAATAATACGTTATGTTATGTTAAAATATGTTATCTTTTTCACAAGTAAATATACGTTTTAGCGTTTTCATTGTTAGTCAAGATATTTCAAGATTTCTTGTTTTCTTGACAAGAAATCTTGGTATTGACATAACATTTCTTGTCTTGTCTTGAAATCTAAAATTACTTCTTGTCTTGATCTTGTCTTGAAATCAAGACAAGATCAAGACAAGATCTTGAAATTTTCAAGAATTTGGCGACCCCTACTCGTAGGCAGAGTAATAGGGTTCCATACGGAGGTACGGAACCCTAAAAAGTATCTAGATACACTTAAATTTCATTGTTATTCGGTGTTCTGTGATCGACACTGAATATTAAAAGTCGAAATAGATAGATCGATTTTCGAAAGACAATATGGGTTTAGGGTTAGATGCTTGACTGAACGTTAAAGTCTCCAAGATTTTTATTGCTAAAAACAAAAGTTTGGCGAAACGGCAGCGTTTCAGAAACAATTTTATTTTGTTTTACTTACGAGAAAAATAAGCAGTTTTAACTTGAATAAGGTTTTTTGTTTATTTTCTCTGAAATAGGTAATAAGAAAAGGGATTGAAGTTAAATACAGCATTTGTTAAAAATTTATTTTAGTTTTTGTTGATTTGATTAATAAACAAGTTAACGTAATCCACAGGTCACAATACTTTCAGAATTAACAATAATAATTATTGTGGCCAACAAATTGTTTATATGAATAAAGCGATTCGTATAGGCAATTTATTTAACACTGCGGATATTATTTTGCCAGATGTTTAGACAGAGGAGTATCTAGGTTTTTCGGGGCCTAGAGTTTATTGAAATTCGATGGGGTCCCATTCTTTGTTTATGAAAAGCATTAATAATTTATGAGAATAGTTCAGTTTTTGTGGGCTCTTGACATTTGGGGGCCCAGGGCTTAGGGACTACAAGATATAATTATTTAAAGAATAATATGTAGTAATACCAATCTTTGGTTATCTATAATATTGATATATTATCTAGGTACTATTAGTGTATCCCATTAAGGGTATTTGAAATAATTTTCACTTTCATGTTGAACTCTCGCTAGTACGAAGATTCACTTCTATAACATAGATATATTAAATTAACACTCGCATGTGGTGAAAATCTATTGATTCCTAAACATATAAGGAGAATGTTAGATTAGTAATTATGTCACGGTTGAGTAAATGTAAGCTTATTCCGCCGCGAAAGTGGAAAGGTTCAGGTTAGAAACCTGACTGTGACTATGGTTGGTAAAATGATTTTTTCCAATATGTTTGGAATCAATTATATAATTGGCTGCTTTCCAAGGAAAATTATTTTTAATTAATACCACCTTGGTTTCAAAAAAATTATAATTATTGTCAAAGAAAGAATATAACAAAAATAAAAAAATATATAAATAAACATCATGTAGAATTTACAAAAAAACAAAACGCCAAAAATTCTACGCTGGCATCAGGTCTCGAACCTAGATTCCTATGCATAGAACGCAAAGACGTTACCAACTGCGCTATGAATGCAAGTGTACTGTGTACCGTTTATATGATATATAGCTATGTCAGCCGCGTCACATTTTTACGAACGGTTCCCTTTTTTTAACTGCCCAGGAAAAGAGTGTCTAACGCGCCTAAGGAAGTTTTCACTTCAAAAAAACTTTGTTTACATTTTTTGATAAATTAATAAGATTTATACGGCTGAATTGCAATTGAATATTTTTCGTTGGAAAGCAGCCAATTATATAATTGATTCGAAACATATTGGAAAAAATCATTTTACCAACCATAGTCACAGTCAGGTTGGTAAAATGATTTTTTCCAATATGTTTCGAATCAATTATATAATTGGCTGCTTGATTCGAAACATATTAAAAAAAATCATTTTACCAACCATAGTCACAGTCAGGTTGGAAAATGATTTTTTCCAATATGTTTCGAATCAAGCAGCCAATTATATAATTGATTCGAAACATATTGGAAAAAATCATTTTACCAACCTGACTGTGACTATGGTTGGTAAAATTTTTTTTTTCAATATCAATTATATAATTGGCTGCTTTCCAATGAAAAATTTACATTTTTTGTTTACGTATGAGAAATAACATATATCACTGTTCAAAATGATCAAATTTTAATACGCGGGACGACCCTATTATGAGACATTTTCAAAACATTTCATTAATTTAATGTTTATCTTGCCCTTGCTGCGAAGGAGTGGGCGGTTGATTGCAAGGCAAGTGGCGATTGCAAGCGAGAAACCGCGACTGGAAAACCAATGGCCGATGTCTTCCTAACGGTCAGTGTTAAATACGAACACGAACTGTAAAGACATCAACAAAGAGACGTGCATTTTATAAACGTGAATATGGAATCAACACGACTTTGGACCTTGAGTGCAATTGTTCTCATCGCATGCGCTCTTTGCATAACAGGTAAAACTTATTTTGTATTTAATATTCATTTTTAAGTAGCATCTTTGCGTTCCATTGTTATTAATTTTTCTGCTAAAATTAATTTTATACAAGCCGTGAGGTGGGTCGTTTATTAGGACTAAAGTGCGACCCTTGAGGTCCACACGACGAACTTCCCAGTTTGATAAATATTTAATAATAATAATTAAATTAGATATTACACAGAAAAGTAATTATTTTAATCATTAAAACATAATTATTATTCATTTTTAACATTAAAAAAAAAAAAACAGCTGAACCTCGGGCTGAACCGATTTTTATAAAATTTATGTCGGATCAAAATGACGTTAACACGCCTCGATTGACACCCTTACGAAGTCGATATAATTTTTTTTTCGCGAGATATTGTGTAAAATTTATTTTTTTGGAGTCTATTTGGTTAAGAAAAAAGAACGGCTGAACCGATTTTGAAAAAATTTCTTTCAGATCATACGCGTCGATTGGCACCCTAACGTAGTCGATATCATTTTTCATTCTCGAGATTTCGTCTTAGAAAGAAATGGACACATACGTACACACACACACACACACAATTTGTTATACATTTTGGTTTCGATTTTCGGACCCATTACAATAACTTCCAATGGGAAGTTAATAATAGATTCGGCCGTTACTTCATGTTAAACATTTTAAAATTACAAAATTCGGACTCTAGAGACCTTCAAACGTGCAGATATGTCCAACTTTGCATTCCAAAATCGAATCCATTACAACAACTTCCAATGGGAAGTTAATAAAATGCAACGTTTAATGGTAATGGTATATCTAGATGCGTAATGAGGCATATTACTGATGAGTAGTGACAGTATGTTAAAACGAGCGTCGGTTAATGAACAATCAAATCTTGTATTTAAATTTTCATCTACTTCCCGATAACCGATCGAGTTGAAATTTTGCACACATGTGCAGTTCCGATGACAATACAATATTATGGTAACTAGCTGACCGGCCTGGCTTCGTCCGAGCACAAATAGCACTTTACAGTTTCCAGACAACTAAGTTGCCACTAGCGTTACAAGGGTCTATATCGTTTGTGGGTTTGAAAAGGTAACATAGGGAAAATAACATTGAGAACATTTACAATTTTGTAGTAGGCTATGGGCTATAAGATCAAATGTAAATATTTTTTTATTTAGCAGGTTCCAAGTTACTCTTAATAATCAACTGTTGTTATGGAAAATTGTTTAAAAATTTTCTGTACTATTTTTTCTACGTAATCCACTATATATTTACATTAGGTCGTATGGCCCATAGCCTACTACAAAATTGTAAATATTTTCAATGTTATTTTCCCTATGTTACCTTTTCTAAGCCACACACGGTATAAGAATATAATTATTACATAAGCATTGTGTACCTGTATTATTGATTTTTATGTCCTTTTTTGAATGTATTAAATGAAAGTTACTTTATAATTTAATGATAAAGTAAACAAAGTTACACAGTTTTTATTGCAGCATCTAAGACTGATTTAAAATATAAACATTAATGGTTAGGTTTATTGCAAATGCAGCAAATTACATAATATTACTTTGCAATACTAGAAAAATTCATTTTTATCAACCTATTTTAGAACTCAAACCAGAATCTTCCACTGTCGCGGGGATGTAACTGCGATAACTCACCCGCCGCGAGAGTGGAAAATTCGGGTTTGAGTCCCGAAAGTGATATACAGGGTGTCCCAAAATTGCTGGGACACAGAGCTACCACGTGTAGTAGAGGTCAAAATAAGTCGATTGGACCCAATTTATTTATATACCAAAATGTACCGTTTGCCCGTGAGAAGAGTTCAAAGTTTACATAAAAAAACACATTTTTGTACGCTGTTCAGAAATGAGTGTAACAAATTTGACAAAAGTGCATTTTAGAGGATTACTCTCCTTTCGGTAATCAAAGAAACCCAAAAGAAATTGTAGAAGGGTTAAAACCACCCTCACCCCCTGACATTTTTTTTCAGAACTTTCTTAGGGGTGGTAATACGGTTCTCAAATTTTTTTAGCGACAAGACTGATTAATTATCTTCATTTTGTTACTCTTGTAAAAATTTTGTATTCCGCATAGTTCCGAAGGAAAAAAATGTTTTCTTAAATAATGCTAACAGATATTCCTAGTACAAGTTTAATAAAATTGTAATACAAAATTTTATATACAAAATTTTATGTAAACTTTGAACTCTTCTCACGGGCAAACGGTACATTTTGGTATATAAATAAATTGGGTCCAATCGACTTATTTTGACCTCTACTACACGTGGTAGCTCTGTGTCCCCGCAATTTTGGGACACCTGTATAGGTTGATAAAAGTGAATTTTTCTAGTATTGCAAAGTAATATATTTATCAATGTAATTGGCTGCATTTCCAATAAACTTAATCATTGTAAAAATTCCACTCGAATACACAAATAAACGTTGATTTTATTAAAAATTAAAAATGCATCTTTGAGATAAATAGTGGGATTTCGATACTGGGGCTCTTAAATTGAAGACAAATAAGATCATCAGAGTTGATTTTTAAAATAAATGCAATCATTGCGTATATTGATTTTGTTTATACATTTAACTTGACATTTTGCAAAGGTTAAATGTATATTTCGTTTGTTTTTGATTTTATGCAATAGTTTTCACAATAAATCTACGCAGAATTTTCGAAACACATGTTTTTTACAAGATGTTACAAAATTTGCGATTTTAATTTTAATTTTGATTAAATTTTGTTATTTAGAATTTTTTATTTTGAAAATTTTTGAAATGTGCCATTGTTGCAGTAGTTGAGCGACATTTTTTTAATAATTCTTGTATACAAACTTAAAAGACTTTTTGTCCGATAGCGTTTTGGTTAAGATTTTTCATCCAAATCAGCATTTATACGAGCCATATTGAAAATCCAAAGGACATCGTGAATTATTTAAAAATAGTAGTTATGTTCCAACCTCCTATAAATGGATCGTTTTGAAACGGCAACGAAACTGTTTTTATCGGTTTTGTGCGCATGCGTCAACCTTGTACGGTTCTGTGACGGTACAAACGTAGAAATTGGTTGGAACGATTTTGTGACCGTTTTGTGCATCAAATCATGAACTGTCTCAAGTTGGTATCGAACAGAGACAAACGTAACAAAGTGTTTTAAGCTCATGTCAGTTTTACAGTTTCATTTTGGTTTCATGTCTAGAGCATCTACCGAAATGATCGTTCGGAAACCGTTCACAAATTATCACAAATTCGGTTGGAACGCTTTAAGAATCAATCGTCCACAAACGATCACAAGTTCGGTTGGAACGTGTTCTATCCACTGCGCATGAGTGACGGTAATATTACGGTATTCAGAGTGGTTGGAACAAAGCTAGTAACTAAACAAATCATAGTTGAACAATAAATAGTTAATAATTTTTTATTTACGTTTCTAAGAAAAGCTATAAACAAGAAATTTATTTGTGACTTATATGTTGGAAATTTGAGGTATGCATACAAATCTAATAAGATCTTTGTTATATTGTAGGAAAATCCATATTTAATTATATAGTTTTCATACTGCACACTCAGTAATTTTAATTACGTACTTAATTGTCAAGCGTCTATAATCTATAATGAACTAGGTATCGTTAATTACTTTTTTCTATTGTAAAATGCAAAAAATTATGTAATTTCATTTAAAATAAGTATTCATAATTTTCAGAAATGATAGAGGGCACTTATATAAACAGTTTTTATTTATTTATTTTATTTATTGTGGATTATAGACGCGTTGACGACTTAGGTCATTAGCGTCTTAAATACAACAAATATCATAATATATCACTTAAAACTAAATAACATCACAAAAAATCCATGAGCAGAGGTGGGATTCGAACCCACGACAGTCTGATTCAGAGGCTGCGACGCTACCAACTGAGCCATACTGTCCTCAACAATTTTTATTAATAAACTAGTGTCCGGAAATACTGCATCAAACTTAATAAAAATTGTTTGAAGTTACGACCACCATTTTCGTTACACAAGTTATAACGATATGTAATTGATTGCCGAATTCTTCGGAATAACTGCGGACGTTCACGAATATTTCCGGACACTAGTTTATTAATAAATAATGTTTATTTAAGTGTCCTCTATTATTTCTGAAAATTAGGAATAGTTATTCTGTGACACTCTGTATAAGGATCATTTTCTGGTAGCTTAAGTACCTGTGCGTTGCATATAGCGGCACGTTAAATACAATATACAGACTATACTGGCATCAAAAAAGCTATTTTTTGACAGAACCGGCAAATTAGAGATAATTCGTTCTTTAACTTCTTTCGCGAAATTATTGAAAGCATAAATTAAGGATACTTGACCTAGCTTTATGAGCGATGGTGCAACTGCGTTCATAGTGGACAACATGCTTTAATATCGAAAAAAAAACATTTTACCAACCATAGTCACAGTTAAGATTCTAACCTGAACCTTTCCACTTTCGCGGCGGAATGAGCTTACAATTATTCAACCGTGACATGATTACCAATCTAACATTCTCCATATATGCAAAGGAATCTACTACATGCGAGTGTTATTAATTAATTATTATAGCTAGGTTGTAGAAGTGAATCATCGTAATAGCGAGAGCTCATCATGAAAGTGAAAATTATTTGATTCCGAAACATATAAGGGGAATGTTAGATTAGTAATCATGTCACGGTTGAGTAATTGTAAGCTCATTCCGCCGCGAAAGTTGAAAGGTTCAGTTTAGAATCATGACTGTGCCTATGGTTGGTAAAATGATTTTTTCCGGTATGTTTGGAATCAATTATATAATATTGGCTGCTTTCCAACAAAAATCTTCAATTGCAAATCAGCCGTACAAATCTATTATTTTATGCCTTAGTATCAATTTGTACGTAATTTGAACTTCAGTCTACATATTATTATGACCATTGTTTATCTAAGTGTTTGATTTTTTAATAATATTGTGTTTACTTAATAATTAACATAATATTTATAAATAATCGCGGATTCATGCAATAATATTATAATGTTGTGTCTTTTTGAGTCAACATTAATACTCTACATCATTGATTCTCAAAGTGGTCCAGGTGGACCCCCAGGGGTCTACGGGAGACACGACGGGGGTCTACGTTGGCGTGACAAAAAAATGGGGGTTCACAATTCGTAAGCGGGGGTCCACGAAAATTTATCTGGTTTCGATAGTGAAGAACTAAAATGTTGGCTTGACTTCACCTATCAATGTAGGCAGATAATATTTTAATTGTTACTTGTAAAAATAATGTAATAATTACATATTTGAATAAATACAACACAAGAAAATATACTATTTTTCTTTTTATATTTACCACTCCGAATGGGGAGTTTTCTAAATAAAATAAGTGAGAATTGATTGTTTTCTTGTGCTGTGAGTTGATGTCAAAAAAGTAAAGTTGGATGGAATCATTTTTTTGATTGGCCAACTTTACTTTTTGACATCCACTCACAGCATAATCAATTAATTAATTAACCAATCAATTCTCACTTTTTTTTCGAAAACTGTTAATTCGTGGTTGGAACTCAGCCGCAACGCAAATTTCCATAGTAAGATCTAATCTTCACATTTTTTGCCGAGTTTTGAGAATATGGTAGAAATGTAGCTGCAGGGGGTCCACCGGAACCAGCAAAATTTAAAGTGGTCTATGAGAAAAAAAAGTTTGTGAACCTCTGCTCTACATAGTCGACCACAATATTGTCTTGTTTTGGAGTTTCTATGAGCTACGTTTTTGAAACAAATAAGTAATTAAAAATTATAATTTCGTTGTGATCAGACCTATTTTAGACTCGTCTTGATTAAATCAAATTTTGTTGTGTTTTATTTATTTATTATTAATTTTATATGGAGATCTACAATAATATTAAATCACGTCAAAAAGATCTTTATAATACTGTTGTTGGATCGTTAGACAATCTCAGTTGACAATGACCTTAGATTGTGACCATATAATTATAGACAAGCTGAAGGTAAAGATTAGTTAACAAATAACAATAATAACAATGTGTAAACTCACAGCCTCAATAGGGTCGTCCCACGTATTGAAGTTTGATAATTTTAAACAATGCATATTATTCCTTATACATAAACAAATAATGTAAACCAACGTTTTCGTTCTTATATCATCCTTCCTCAATAATTTAAAGAAATATATATATTTTAAACGCTGAACATAAACCGCCATATTATAATGACGTAGAAGAGAGTTACACTTCTTTATCTATAGAAAGAGATGTAAAGTACCGGCGGCAAATATGGCCCAGCGGGTAATATGGGCCAACATTTGTCCTGCGCAAACTAAAGTATCTGCCGACGATCTGACAACGTCATATAGTTGCATAAAATTAAATTATGTTCCTTCTGGTTCGCATAGATCAGTGGGCGTGACACAGTAGATCTAGTTAGCCAATCACAGGCTGAATATTATCTACGTCATTTCGGTAGCGGCATAATTCTGTGTTTAAAATTCTATTAAGAAATACACACATTTGAGGATTTTATTTTATTATAGAGAAAGTTTCTAAAAATGCTCAAAAAATGGTTTCATAATCTATTTGTAAAAAAAGAAATGTGGGACGATTCTAGTGACGAAAATTACGTGAATTACCAAGATTTCGCAACTGGGTTATAATGTTGACTTTTTTGGGAGAGAATAAACATTAATTGTATGTTATTGTTATTTTTAAAAACTTTTTTCTTCGGTCGTGAATCGTGATAATTGATAAGTCACGATGCAATACCGCAGGTAATTGTTCGCTTTTTTGTATAATAGCTACGTCAGAAGGATGTACAATAGGATCTCTTATGTTACTATGAAAAAAAAAAACAACAATGCAATGAAAGATATGGAATTTCTGTGAAATATCTGATTCTTAAAACTATATTTTGAAAATGGCCTTGGCAATCATACTTATGATTTAAGATACTAATTATTAAAGTTGTTTACTTTTCAACAATTTACCGATTAATCGATATTTATTTATGCGTTAGTTTTACATATTTTAATAATATATTATTTAAATTTTGAATATCATTTTATTGCGTAGTTAAAAAAAAACCTTTTAATCCACTTAACATCAGTTTTAAAAAGCTCGCACACGTCAATTTTAGATTCAAGGGGAACATCTAAATCGATTGGTATTATTTACGTAACTTCAACCCTGAGAGCAGGGTGAATTGCACCCCAAAATTTTTTAATTGAAAGGGGTTTCAAACGATTCGCAGTTCGAAAGGCCTCTCAATTCTTTTTGCAACAGTCTTTTTGTTTTTCAAATCCGGTCATTAATTGCGGAGAAAATGACATTTTAACTTGTATCAGTAGTCTTAAACAATTGAACATAGCAAACAAAAGCACGTCATCTGTCAACTAAAAACACAGACAAGAACTCAAGGATCATTTTATTAAGTGCTCAAAATGACCACCTCCACCATACAATAATGAAGATTATCCTCAAAGCGTCGACGTACGTTCTCCAACATTGCTGGAGTAATCTAAGATACTTGATACAAATTAAAATGTCATTTTCTCCGCAATTAATGATCGGATTTGAAAAACAAAAAGACTGTTGTGAAAAGAATTGAGAGGCCTTTCGAACTGCGAATCGTTTGCCACCCCTTTCCATTAAAAATTTTTGGGGTGAAATTCACCCTACTCTCAGGGTTTAAGTTACGTAAAAAATACCAATCGATTTAGATGTCCCCCTTGATTATATAATTGACATGTGCGAGATTTTTTCGCAAAACTGATGTTAAGTGGCCAAAGCTTGGGGTGACTGTTTTCATCGAGCCACTCTGTATAATGTTTCCCAAACGTTTTTTTTAAGACAAAGGAATCTTTTGGTGACCTGTTCAATTGTTGTTCTGCATTTGTGTTAATCTATTGTTTTTCGATTGTAAAAATCAACTGCACGCTTAACAGATTATAAAATAGTACAGACAACTTGACAAACGGCATTTTTGTAATTGAATTTGATAACAAAATAGAAAGTTGTACCTACAAAAAGTTATTAAATAAAAATATATCAAAACATTGTAATCTATCGGTAGGTGAAAGGTATATAATAGATTGTTACCAAAACATTTTAAATTCAGCCTTCAAAACAATACATTATCATCCATTAAGAATTTATACTTAAATTACTGTTTAATTGTTCATTTGTTTCATATTATTTGTTTTTATAAATGCGGAATAAATTTTGATCAAGCAAGCTGGGGAATAAATAAAACAAAACAAAACGAAGATATATAGTTACAATTTTTTTTCTAATTCTGCAGGTTTCTAATTAATGTAGATTTTTAAGAATAGACGGGGTAGACAAGGAAGGTGTAAATTGAAAAACAAATTTCGAGAAGTTTGTGGAAGCAGCTGTTGGTTGTGCGAAGGCCTTATGCCCATATTCATAGTTAACCCTTAAGATAAGTGATAAGGGTCCCTTCGCTGAGGGTCGCTTGAGTGCTGAGGGCACCTTATTCAAAGGAGCATTTCATAGTCATTTCCTTGAGTGAGGGAAGAATTATAATAAACCTCCATGATTTTTTCCTTTAGAACAGTTGGTCATACTGCAGACCGATTGTGTTTAGTTATCATTTTTGATATAAATGCGTGAAATTTAGTTTGAAAAGCGATCTTTTTCTATGTAAATCAGTCATTTGTTTTTGCCTGAGCACAATCTATTGTTCTACATGACAGGGAGTTTCATAGCGACATTAGACTGTTTCTGCATAAAAACTGTAATAATATGATCACAATTTAGTATCATGAATTAATGAATTGTAAATTATAGACGCTCAACAACAGGGTCATTAGCGTCTGAGCTTTAATGTCATTGTCAAATTTTAACAATGCTTTCGGCAACCCAGCATGAAATTGGGAAATAATTTTTCAAACCGATCACGTCACCACTGACAATATATTGATTTAATGATTAGTTTGACGAGTTTTTACTGTAATGCTTATACATGCTACTATTGCGGAATACAAATAAACAAAACAATAACCAAAGGTTAAATACCTGTTGTAGTAATACATCAGTAAAGTACGTGAAGACATGAAGAAGTCATATCTTAAGGTGAACGAGCTAAGCGAAATAGCAGAACTACAGACATTTTATTGCCGCGCCGGTTTCAAATACAGATCCGGCTTCGCCCGGGCGCAAATCACTATTTTCGCTCACTGCTCATCCCAATGTCATCGTAGTGTATAATAATATAAGCCTATGTTCTCGAGAAGGAGACGTCTTTTAAACCGTGAAATAATTTTTCAATTTGCTCAATAGTATAGTTCCTGAGATATCACGTCTATAAATATATCTACATATGTTGCAGCCGAATTGTAAATTTAGCAGGTAGCCGTTTCATAAAGCGGCTGGCCGCTTCAAAAAGAGGCTAGCCGTTTCATAAAGCAGTTAGGTGTTTCATAAAGCGGCTAAACGTTCCATAAAACGGATAGCCGTTTCATAAAGCAGCTAGTCGCTTCATAAAGTGGCTAGCCATTTCACCAAGTGGCTAGCCGTTTCATAAAGCGGATATCTGTTTCATAAAGAGGCTAGGCGTTTCATAAAACGGTTAACCGTTTCATATTGCGGCTAGGCGTTTCATAAAGCGTTTCATAAACCGTTTTATAATGTGGCTAGCCATTTCATAAAACGGCGCTACATAACTACAAGCATACAAAACATACGCACGCGCCGAAATTGATAACATATTTTTTATTATGATGTTTCCAAATGCTACATAGTTTTCGAAATTCGAAGACAAATAATATTGTTGATAGTAAGGAACCCTCGGGGCGCGAGTTTAATTCGTGCTTGTCCGGTTTTCTTTTATGAGATACGTTGGGTGGCTAGGCTAATTTGTATAAAAATGTTGGAATCAGAAGGCTTTAAACAGTAAACACTAATTTAATTGTTCATATAATTATCATAATAAATTACGATTTCCCCGTATAATTGGGGCTAATAACTACATAATAATCTGTACATACTCTAATTAGGTGTGGACGTAATTAACTTAATTTTACTTATTAATTATTATACGATTTTTCTAAAGTCTATTTTTATAATTGGAAATTCCCATTGTAGTTTTTGTAGTACTAAATTTCTAAAATAACGGCAATCATTACGCACGAGAAATGTATGGTATTTTTTGCCATACCCACTATAAAATAGCTGCTTTTCACTTGATTTTCAGTATAGTTTCAAAAAATTTTGACAGTTCATTTGTGTCGCAAACTTCACTCCTATAGTAGGCCGAGGCACGCACAGGAGTATAATGTATTAGCGGGCGGATCAGGCGAATAAATATAAATCAAAATTCTATAGAATTATCGCTAGGCACTCGGTAGAACATGATTGAATAAAAATTAATAAATAAACACTTGAAAAATTCTACACATTTATTCATCTCAACGATCGTTTCGGGTTTCTAACCCATCTTCAGGAGTTTAAACTAAAACTGACCAGTAGTTTAAACTCCTGAAGATGGGCTAGAAACCCGAAACGATCGTTGAGATGAATAAATGTGTAGAAATTTTCAAGTGTTTGTTTATTAATTTTTAAATATAAATCACTATGGAAATTGCTTACTTTCCCACACTAGTGTGGGAAAGATACGTTCCCGTACACCGGCCAGTCAAACGTCACTTTACATGCATACATACTTGCATGTAAAGCAGCTATTTAATAGTGAGTATGGCAAAACTATATTTATGTCCTTGAACGTTTTTTCAAAACAAAATTGAACGGTACTGTGAATTCCAAATAGAATCATGGTCACTCAATTGTTTTTCATTTCTTGGAAACCAATCGTCATCAACTTTAAAAAAATGTTTTTGTAAAAAAATACGGTTTTCTTAAGGGGAATCTAGCCCCTTACCTCTCGATTGCATTTTTGATCCTAGGATAGATTTTTTTGCGTCAAACTTTATAGCCTAAGGGCCAAGACAGACATGGCGGTTTTAACCGAAGCGTTTACCGAGTCGGTTTCCAAGTCGATATGTCGTGTAATATAACATTATAGTGTTAAACACACACAACTGTGCCGTTCAGTGTGTTTCGTGCGACGGTACGTTTAACAAATTATTACAAAAAACTGTAAAACCGTCAACAGACAAATAAATAAAAGAAGATTTTCATATCCCTATAATATTAAATCTGGTATATATGTACCTATGTACCTATATAAATATTTTCTCGAAAACGGCTCTAACGATTTTGATGAAAAGGGGTTTCGGGGGGCAAAAAATTGATTTAGCTAGGTCTCATCCCTGGAAAAATTCGTTTTCTTATCGATTTTATCATTTTAAAAAACAGTTTTTTTAACGTCATAAAACAGTGTCGTATGGTGAGTAGGCTTTGGAAAAAACAAACTATTTTCATTATTTATGTCAAATTACTCTGACAGTCAATCTTTAACTTATTAAAACAATCAGTAATTTGAAAAGTAAAAAAATAACAACAATAAAATCTAAACATAATTATACTTACATAATTATGTTTAGATTTTATTGTTGTTATTTTTTTAACTAATATAAATAAATAGGTATATTACTTTTATATTACCTATATTATAAAATATGTAGGTACATATATACGTTATGTATTATGACGTATACTGACGTATAATAATATTATCTACTTATAGGTATGTAATTTTTACTTCCCACCTCTACTATGGTAGGGAAGTAATGGATTCAGTCCGAAAACAATATTTCGAGATTTTAACAGATTTTCACGTTTTGAGACCCTAGCAATCGTTTAAAATCATTTTCCGACTGATGTCTGTATGTGTGTGTGTGTGTGTGTGTGGTGTGTGTGTGTGTGTGTATGTGTGTGTGTGTGTATGTGTGTGTGTATGTGGTCAATTTTTCGCCTTCGATATCTTAAGAACGGAACAACATACGGGCATGCCGATTGTTCTATTGTGTTTATCAGCCTTTAACTTAGATCTGATTAGATTTTGAGTCAAATCGGTTCAGTGGATCCTGATATATTCAAAAAAACGACCTAAATGTCACGTATTAACATAGGTAAAAAAAAATATAAATGAATTCTAGATGTTATAATATGAAAAAAATGTAAATATTTTTTTTCTCTAAAATGTATAGTTTTCGAGAAAAAAAATATTTTACTAAAAAAAATAAAAATTGTACGTAAATCAAGGTAACCATGATTTTTGCTATATTAAGTTAGCCATCAGTAGATCACCAAACAAAAAAGAGGGCCATGCTTTCTTCAAAGAATAAAAATTAAATTGTGTTTTAAAGACCACCAACAGCTAAGGTTAATTGGGCCTAGTCAAAGAATAAAAAAAAAGAGTGTTTATTTTTTGCAAATATTTACTAGGTGGGAAGTATAGGACTGGTCATCAGTCGAATTTTTTTTCTTAAAAACGACTAACGATTTTGATGAAATGGGAACTATAAGTACTATTTTTTTTGAACTCATCCGAGCAAAGCTCGGTCATCCAGATATTGTTATATTAAACCGACTCGGTAAACTCTTCGGTTAAAACTGCCGTGTCTGTCTGTACCCTAAGTTCTAAAGCAATATCACCTATCGAACATTGAAAAAAAAATTCAGTTCAGTAATTTCTGAGATAACCCACCATTTACACTCGGCCCAAGCTGGGCCAGCCAGTTATTATAGCCTATGTTCAAAACAAACAAACAAACTCACTTTCGCATTTATAGTATTAGGATTAGAATCATTTTATTATCAGTATTTTGCGTGTATATAATGTTAATTGGTAGAACGTATTTAGTCATCAGTGAGCCCTCTTAAAGAAAAAATGTAATATTTCGTGTTTCTTGTACATTAACGTGTCATAAAAAATATCTAGTTTCTATAATTAATTAAAAATAATTATTAATGTTAAGACGGTCATGTTAAATCATACGAAAGATCACAGATAAAAATAATCAAGTTTCCAATGACGTAATAAATTCGTTTTGAATAAATTTGTTGTATTCGTGATTTAATATTTAGTTTCTACTCATAAAAATATTATATATAATATATACCTATAGATACACAGGGTGTATCACAGGATTGAGAACATAGAAAATAAATGAGTGCAACAGGGAAGACATAAACAAAATGGGTAGCGTGACAAAGATAGAATACAGATGGCTAACTCAACTCAATTAATTATCAAGGTTTTAAGCATGAAAAAGGGCGCAGCAATCACTGATCCTAACTAATTTGTACAATGGAGTTTTCCCTATGTTCGGTTTTCTGTGGTACACCCTGTATACAATATCCAACATTTTAATTTTATACATTTCACGGTCATATTGTTAAAATAATATTCGATGACTTTTCGACATATAGTTGCTAATAATTTTATACGCAATCGTTTAAAATTTATTTAATTTTATTCTTTTCTTTCGTCTCTTTTCTCTTCTTGATGCTTTTAACTCACGGTTGAACTAGTCTTAAAAATTTTTTCTGTCGTTTCAAGAATTTTTATTTGTCTGGAAACGGCTAGACCGAATTTGATAATACTTGATGCACTATTAATTGGTATTCTTTAGACTTTAGAGCAGGGTTTCTCTGGGACGTCGCGGCGCTATTCTAGGGGAGTCGCAATTTCAAAACTTCAACCCCGATTTGAGAAACAAGGTCATCCTTCTCATTAATTTTATTATTTATAGTTTTTTAATTTTTTTATGTTTTTTAATTATTAGAATTAAATTCTAATGAATAATAATTAAGATTCTATATTCTTTGGAGTTTTCTTTGAATAATAAAGTAATTTTATTGTCTGCTAGAGCGACACACAGGTATTTTCTTTTTGAAGAGCGTCGCAAAAAAATTGCAATCTGCAAAGGGAGTCGCAGTAAAAAAAAGATTGGGAACCCCTGCTTTAGAGTATACTAGCGGCCGGGTACGCCCGGGTGGTATGAAATTATGATTTAATAGCGGTTTTTAAGACCTACAATTTTTTTGTACATTGTTTTGATGTATCTCTAAAGATTTAGCGTTAGCCATGTAAGCGTACGAAAACAGTTTTTTTTGACAAAACACCGTCATAACTCATAGTTCAGCCATTTTGTACAAATTATATACACAAACCTTCCTCGTTTATCGCTCTTTCTATTAGTGAAAACCGTTTCAAAATCCGTTGCGTGGTTTAGAAGAAGTAAGCGGAGAAACAGACAGAGGCAGACAGCGACTTTGTTTTATATTATGTAGAGGATTACGCCCAGCTTAAAGATAGGGTTCCCAACAGGGCCCGATTAACCATGTCGGGGCTCCTAGGCAATGCAATTCTCGGGGCCCCTTTTCAGCCGTTTGAAGATGATCAAACATTTCAAAACTTTTGCTTATCATACTGTATTTCGACGCATGCTGTCAGTAGATGAAATACTTCATACTTACAGAACAGAACCATCTAGTATTGAATAGTAGAACTAGTAATATGGATGCGTTACGTAGCGTAATTGTATGATTCATACAATACGCTACGTAACGCATCCATATTCATTATATCATCAACTGACAGCATGCATCGAAAAAAAGCAATAATACCTATTGTCATTGAGGATACAAATTTTCCAATTAAATTTTCACTCTATGAAACATTTTCAATTTCTTTTGTGCGCGCTCGGGGCCCCTAGCCGATGTGGGGCCCCTAGGCAGTTGCCTACTCTGCCTAATGGTTAATCCGGCCCTGGTTCCCAACACTGACAATGGGGTACGCACTGTCCATCCACCATATCTAGATGGTTGCGATCAGGTAAGGTTTCTGTCATCGACATTAACTCGAGCGAAGGGATAAAGTACGAATATATTATGTTCGTACTTTCAGGTACTTGTCACACACACAACAATGTGGTTACATTACAAACAGTTGGCGGTATATGAAAAATAAGATCCGGTTGTTGAATCCGGTTTTACCTACGCAAGATGACACTGGCAACTATACCTTGAGTTGCATTTTCTGTCAACCGGATTGTTTATTTAAACTAAACTGATAAAGCCAATAAGAAGCGTGGGGTCATCAAATGGTTCTTGAACCCTGTATAAATTACATTGATTTTTAATCGGATAAAAATTAAATGTATGGACTATGTGCAGGGAGGGGAAATGTAGGGGTGGCTGACAGATCGCGTTCGTCGCGGCAGAAATGGGAACTGAGCGACAAATTTTGCTTCGGTATATTTATATCCATTTATGGAGATTCTTGGCATAGATTAAGTAATATTATTTATATTCAGCGACGGATTTCCACCCGCTCAAGGGAAACATTGGAACGTAGTTTGCATTCCAATGTTTTGTGGGAATTAGCTCCCCCAGGGACCCAGTCGGTTTGTGTATGCCGGCTGGCTAATTCTAATACACAAATGGATTATTTGTTGCGCTGAAGACGCTAATGACCTGAGTTATCGACGCGTCTATAATCTCCAAGTGTCAAGATCCCACAAAAATTGAATTATTATCATAAATTTTGTATCCGCGATACAACCATACCTATTTTTTGACGATTTTATGAATGACTATTTTGTTTAATTAACACTTTTGTAATATATTTAGCAATGAGATGTTGTTTGGTTATGTTATTACTTTTATAACTCGAAGTAAATTTCATCACTTGCGCCGTTGGTCAATTTACAGTCGTTATAATTCAAACATTAAAATCGCGTTGTATTAGAAGAAAATCTAATCTGTTATTATTTTTCGAGAGTTTGAATAATTTTTCACTTTCTCTAAACACGCTTCCATAAAAATAATTTTTGATTTCTCAGTATCTGCAGAGCACGTACATTTACTTTATATAAATGGAAATAGAGTTCAATTTCTTTTTAATGGTATTTTTTATGGTTACATCCATTATTTCGTGATAATAATATTATACTTTCCATAAAGAAAAAACAAATCTGTAATCTGTTTTACGTGATAGAAAATATATAATTTCAAACTTCCTGGTGTCCCTATATTTATTTACTGATTATTATTACAGATAATCGATAATAAAGCATATTAATTTTTACCTTGTTATTATTAAATAATTAATACTTTTTCTTACCTTCCGGTGGTAAAAACAGAATCCGTCACTTTTCCCATCTACTACCGGATTTATCTGGGTCCAGTATCAATTCCGTTTTTAGTTTAGTATGTTAAAAGTCCCAGATTATTACTTATTCCGCTGACGCAGCGACACAAAGTGCCCCTTGGTTTGTGTCCTAATTATTTCCTAGTTTTTGGTACAGCTGATGACTTAAAATAAAACCGTTTAACTTAAAAGTTTTTTTTCCTATTTTTATTTACGTGTAAAATCCCAATTTACTTGAACTGCTAGCATGAGAACAGTTCAGCACCCTGTATATCCCGTTATATACAGTGTCGCCTCGCGACGTGTGGGCTCACGCTTAGAATTAAGACCATAAAAATATGGAAATCACCAATGTATAATATAATCAGCAACTATTGTCACAGTTGATCCGGTGGTCACAGACAATAAAATAGGTAGGCAATACGCCCACACAAACACCAAGGTTGAGTTCCAACTGCTTATTTACCACAGGTCACGGTCGCCGAAAGGACAACCTCTTTGTAAGATCCAGGTGCGATATGAAAAACAATTTATTAGTTTTTCGCCTTTTTTGAAAAGCACTTATTTCTTCGATTTTCCATTTATAGTAACCGTAATTCAATACTTGTCACATTAACGATTTGTCAAAAAACACTACACCCGTTTTTGATCCCCTTAGGGGTTGAATTTAGAAAAATCTCTTCTTAGTAGGTGTCAAAAAAAACCCCACACCCCCTTTTGACCTTCTTAGGGGTTGAATTTCGGAAAATCCTTTCTTAGCGGATGCCTACGTCCTGTAAGGAATCTACCTGCCAAATTTCATGTTTGTAGGCTTTATAGTTTCTGAGATTTCGTGATGAATGAGTGAGTGAGCTGTGAGTGAGTCGGTGGTAATTCGCTTATACGGGTTCGGCAATCAGTACTGGTGGTTTTAAATCACCTCGTATATGGTTATTGTTGATATGTGAGAAATAACAACGCCTTTATTTTTAATTTTGGTTTCTGCAATTTTGCGGTATTTTTTGAAAATAACAGCTCTTAAGTGAGCGCCATTGCAGTTTAAAGTTTTAACATTCTTGGCATCTTTCTAGAAAGTTTTCCATTACTCTTCGTAATAAATCAGGTCCAATCTTTCTAATTTCATCTCGAATTGCGTTTCAGATCTTGAACTGTGTGTGGACGCTACCATGCACTCGGAACTGATCCACCCAATTCAAAATTGTGTCCCGTTTTGGTATTCTTCCGTGCCTGGCAACTTCAAATTCACGTCTACAATTGGGTCTACACAATGCTCTGTGTTCGAATAAAATTTTCAACAACGAAAGCACGCTGATTTACTGGAAAATGACCCATAACTTGACAAATTGCATGAAATAAATTTAACAATTACGGGCAACTGACAGTCGTACGTTAATTATTTTTCATTTCATGGGCTACTCAAATCTACCGGTACTGATAGCTGGACCCTTTATATACTATATTAAGATTAAAAGATTAGTGGGAGGGCATCCCTGCGGGCTCGGTTACTTTAAAGCCCTAAAATATTATATTGACAGCTTTGATTGTAGTGTTTTGATTCTGTTACAGCACAAATACAACAGCAGGGAGTCGAACCTCCTCCAGTGACTGACATCTGCTTGGGATGCATCTGCGAGGGCATTTCGAACTGTGATCGTACTTTGAAGTGTAGCGGCGATACTTGCGGCTTGTTCCGTATCACGTGGGCTTATTGGGCTGACGCCGGTAAACCGACGCTTCAAGGCGAACCTGTCACATCAGAGACGGCGTATCCTAACTGCGCAAATGAACCCTATTGTGCCGCACGCACTATTCAAGGTTACATGAGGAAATTTGGACAGGTAAATTACAGACGCTAGATTCTAGTCTAGTAAGTGGGGAAAGCTATATAGACCGAGAGCTAGTGACAATTTTTTGGTGTTATTTATTCAAGGCCTTATTTTTGTGAAGATGTTGAGGGAGGCATATTAAAGTGCCCTGTGTAAGAGATTTTGCGGTATGGGAGGGATGCAAACCGCCCCCGTCTGTATTAACCCCTTTGCAGAAAGATATAAACACCTAGGCGAACAAGTTTCCCTCTAAGAGAGGGGGTTAATACCGACATTTTGTTCTGCAAATTGAAATATATGCTTAAAACAGTCGCCGTAACAACATATTAAAATTTGAACCTTGAACCAATAATATAAATTTCGTCGGGTACATGACACGTTTAGAGTGATCTGCCACCCCTTTAGTACTGAACAATCGATCTGCAAATATTATAATGGCATTGTTGGGTCACCGACAAGCTAAACAAACAATTTAAGTCTTGAAGCAATAATAATTGTGACCATTTTTTTGTTACATGTTGGGGGGCGTTCTGCATCCTTCCCATACCGCTATCTAGCAAAATCCCTTACTCAGGGCACTTTAATATGCCTCCCTCAACATCTTCACAAAAATAAGGCCTTAAATAAATAACACCAAAAAATTGTCACTAGTTTTCGGTCATTTGTCTGTGTCTATGCACGCATTACGCGGAAACTACCGAACGAATTTAAATGAAACTTGGCATGCTGATAGCTTATGTCCTGTGTCAACATACAGGATACTTTTTATTCCGGCAAAAAAGAAGTTTCCGCAGGGTAGTAAAAAACCGAAAAAACTATATCTCCGGATGCCTCATGGAATAAAATGAAACACTGATGTTTCTGTTTTGGAATAAAATAAAACTTTCATGTTTCTATTATCAGTATACGTCGCAAACCATAATATATCTATAGGAATTACTTCTATTAACTTGTGTATACGTAAATAGGAAAAGAAGAGAGAATCCACACAAGATCAATTAAATTGTTTATAACATGTCATCGATTGTTTAAAAGTTTTAAATTATAAACAATTTAATTGATCTTGTGAGGATTCTCTCTCCTTTTCCTAATAATATATCTGCTACTCACCAGTAGCTGTCGCCACGAGTATTTCGTAACGCACTGACGTTGTAGTTCAGCGATGAAACACTTTTACCTATTAGGAATTTGATCAAATTTGAATATCTTATAGAAAATAGTAATATCTAACAGCTGTTAAAATTTTGGAGTGATTGTACGTGCAAATTTTAAAACGCCACTCGGACGAAGTCGCGGATACAGCTAGTGTTAATATAAAATTATTTTTATTTTTCTAGGACTGCAATGGGGATGGTGTCATTGACTGCTTGGATCATGCTCTCATTCATAAATTGGGCGGGTACGGATGCAGAGGACAACTAACCGGCGAATTCGCTGTCAGATTCCAACAATGCTTGGCAGCTGTTGCTAACAATATCCAACAATAATTTATTGTTTGATAATAATTTTAATTAAATATGACTGAATCTATTTAACAATAATAATTTTATTTTTGATTTTACTTATATATTAATTAGATTTTTACTTGCCATCATGTACTCAATAACGTTTTTATTTTCGAAAATATTTTGGAAGACATACAAGGAATAAAGTTATTATTAACTTTATATCTTTACTGACATGGTTTTGATTTTGAAAAGATTATGAAGTAAGATTGGATTGACGAGTTTGGGAAAAAAAGTTTACAGTAGGTACTTACTTATTTAAGATGCTGTAAGTCAAATTATCTAAAAATAAATACATTTTTAATTATTTGCGTAATTTTATTAATACTTATTATCGTTACTGTTTCACAGAATTTACCCAAAGATTTGGAAATGAATGAACGAATTATAAATTATAGACGCTCGACAACAGAGGTCATTAGCGTCTGATAAAGATTTCGAAATAGTAGATTGTATGTCTAGATACGTAAGTAATGGGGCATATTACGGCGAGTGATGACAGTATGTAAAAACGAGCCGTAATACCATTACGTATGAGATATATGGTATTTTTTTTGCCATCCCCATTACAAAATACCTACTTTTCACGTCATTTTCAAAAAATTCTGACAGTTCATTTGCGTCGCCATCTTTCCTTCCAGTGTGCCGCGAAGTTCGTGCAAGTAAGTAATGAATGAAAGGCGCACGCAAGCGTATAACGCAGGCGTATAGAGCGAATAAGCAGAAGTTGCTATGGCAACCGTTATTTTCTGCGCTAGTGCAGTAAGTAAACCATTTTCCGCACACCTGCCTGTTAAATGGCCGCTATATTAAATGGCCGATATACATACATCGAAAGTAGCTATTTTGTACTGGGTATGGCAAAAAATTATATACTTACCTACTTAGTCATAGACCTATAACTATTTAGTTGTGTCTCTCTCGCACTCACGTGCAGCCTAGGATCTCTGCGAATTAAAAAAAAAAAACAGATAAAAAATTATTGTAGAAACTTGTCGGAAGTGAGCACTCCCTTGGCACGTAGGATCAATAAGGGAGTACTCACTTCCGACAAGTTTCTACACTGTTTTCAAGGATCAAATTGTTCTATTTAATTATAGCAACTTCGAATTCAATAAAAAATTATGAAATAGCTCTTGCATTGTTCAGAATAGTTAAAGGAATATGTAAAAAAATAGTAGTCGATCAAAAAAATAATTTTTAACGTATTTACTTTCAAGGAGTTGAAAATAGACAAATTCTCGCACTTTCAAATTTTTTGAAATTTATTACTCGAAAACAACTATCGACATTATTTTTTGATGTAATGAGCCATTTTCCTGAGAGTAGTTCGTTCAGTTATCCGCGAGAGGCATCACTTGTGGAGGGACAAACATTATTTATTCCACATTAGTGTCGTGTCATTTTAGTGGTATTGGGTACTTAATTATTTAATTATTATTATTAAATTAATTAAATAATTAAGTTATAACACTATATAAAATGACACGACACTAATGGGGAATAAATAATGTTTGTACCTACCACAAGTGCTGCCTCTCGTGGATAATTGCAGGAACTACTCTCAGGAAAATGGCTCATTGGATTTTAGAGCATAAAAAATCCGAAATAAAAAAAATCAATATTTCTCAATTGTCTAAACAATTTCGATCTAAAATAGATAGGTATTACTTAACCAGGTTACTGAACGGCAACATGCATATTATTATGATGAGTGTATCCTGAAAACGATTTTGCAAAAAAAAATTGAATGCGAATAATTTTTCAAACAAGGGCGGCGATTTTGTTTGAACTCTGAACTAGTATTTTTTTTAGAAATTTAACATTTTTTTTATTTCACTTCTAAACAACATTCTTATTAGGCATGAACGTTTAGGTCAGAGGTTCCCAATCTTTTCTTTACTGCGATTCCCTTTATAGGTTGCAATTTTTTGCGACGCCTTTCTAAAAGAAGATACCTGTGTGTAGCTCTAACAGACAATAAAATTACTTTATTATTCAAAGAAAACTTTAAAGAATATAGAATTATTATTTATTAGACTCTAATTCTAATAATTAGAAAACATAAAAACTACAAACAATACAATTAATGAGCAGGATGAGCTTGCTTTTCTGAACATAACTTCTCAAATCTGGACTGAAGTTCTAAAATTGCGACTCCTCTAGGATAGTTAGAGAATCTCTGGTTTAGGTGATAATATGAGAAAAAATTAGGTAAGGAATTTTAACGTACACGAGAAAAAATATTTGTCATAAACTTTATAAAGAAATCTCATTTTATTATTAATAATAATTATCATTTCCTTAAATTTGGAAATTTCCAGTCTATGTTATGAAATTCCTTGCTCAGAACTTTTAACTGGTGTTTCTGTGGGCTTAAGAGCATTGGCGTAACTAGGGGGTGGCCAAGGGGGGCCAGGCCTCCCTTGGAAGGTGACGCCCCCCCTAGAATAATTACGGCATGTAACTCAGAGTGCTGACGTAAGAATAAAGAAAGTCGACTTAAAATTATTACAAACTATTGAAGAATTGAAAGTAACCGTTTGGGGGTACCAAAACTTGAGCCATGCGCCATATTCTATAATTTTGTATTTTCATTACTATACTTAAAAAATTGCCACTCAAAATAAAAACTTCATACAAGACAAGCAGCTTTTACTGTTTTTTTTTAATATGGCATTTAATGACTATTAAATTACTGACAATAAAAGATCTCATAATAGTGATTTTCAGTTCTCAGATTGAAAGGGCCATGCCCCCCCCCCCTGGAAAAAATCTCTAGTTACGCCAATGTTAAGAAATTTTGAATACAATACGTAGCACTGAAAATGAATGCAATATCTGTAGAAATTACTTTATTAAATAACAATTCTGGATCATACACAAATAATTGTATTTTTTATTGTGCGTAAACAAACGAATAATCAAATTTCTGGCCAGATTGAGGTTGAAGACTTTCAGCGAACCGTTGCTGATAAGAAAGAGGCAATGGAAAACCCGAAGTTAAATATTATATTATAAATGTAACACAACTTTCCTAGAATGGCCTTTACGCAATGATACCGTTCCGCTGAATAAAAATTCACGTTTCTAATATTATAAATATTCGTCAATTTACTACATCACTGAATTATTTTATAGAAGCTTTGCGCGCTTTACGAGGACAGAGTGGTGTAACGGTTAGCGTAGCGGCCTTTGGATCACACTGTCGTGGGTTCGAATTCCGCCTCCGCTCATGGATGTTTTGTGATGTCATTTAGTTTTAAGTGAGTTGTTAGTTGATGTAAACAAGACGCTAATGACCTAAGTTGTCGACGCGTCTATAATTTACAATAAATAAAATTGCGCGCTTTACGTTATAGCAAATTCACTGATCATTTCAGAATAGTCTAAAATACGCGCTGTATCTGGTAAATAATGTTGAGTGTTAAGGGATTGAGAATGGACGAGCGTGTAGCAATGCTGTTGTTTTTCATGACGTTGCTATGGTATCTTTATTACAAGTCCCCAGTTCCTGGGTTCTAACCCGAGAGCTGGTAAAAGTGTCAATTGAATTTTCAATTTATTATTAAAAAAAAAATAATGAATTGAAAATATGTATTGGTGCTAGGACCAAATAACCTTAGCTGTTGGAGGTCTTTTAAACACAATTTAAAAATTTTAATGTTGAGTATTTGTAGTCCATTTAATCGTTCCTGACACATTGTCGTAGATAGTTTATAATTCTTTTCAGTTGCCAAGAGTTGAGGCCCTTATATTGCGAGGCCCGGGGCAGATGGCCCTCCTGCCGCCCCCTCTGCTTGGCCCTGTTTATCATGAATATTCGGAATCTAATGACAATAATGACGGAAGGGGAAAGCAACAAATTTATGAATAGAATAATAAAACAGTAATTTGTTCAGTTCATATAAAATAACTGTACATTGGGATTTTTGCAGTTGAATGTCATTTTCAGTCAAGCTTGGATGCAAAAACCAAAATGGATAATCGTTCTACTGTAGTCTTGTTTGGCGTTGTTTGTGTTTTGTTATTTGTTTCGGAAACTGTTGTGGCGAAAACAAAACCAAGTAAGTAATATGCATATTTTAAAGAGCAATCCTGCCGTCAATCGGAACATCGATTCTTGTGATTTTTCGTTACCAAATTTGCTGCAAAATCTTCATTTTCAATATTTATTCACGATTTTTTCCTTTACTGTGTATACAGAAAAGATCGGACAATACAAGTCATGTTAATTACTTTTTGATCTTGCATTTTAATTTAAATTAAATTATTTTGTTCAACACCCACATGAAATATGTAATTTCGTGGCTCTACTGAGGGTGGGCGAAATAATGAATTCCCTGACTGTTGACGTACAGAGTGGGCGAAATGCCATTTCGCCCACTAGTGAGCGAAATAGCATTTAGCCCACGCTCATTACGGGGAGCGTTTACACAATCAATCAGGGCAGAGTGGGCGAAATAGCATTTCGCCCACGCTCATTACGGGGAACGTTTACGCAATCATACAGGTCACCCATTATTTCGCCCACGCTCAGCAGAGCCACGAAATTACATATTTCGTGCGGCAAAATCCACACTCGAGGAATCTCCTCTTTCTCCCACTAGTCGCACAATATACTATTAAATACCAGTATTGCAATATTATCGATCGTGTGTCACGGAGGTTTTCCTTTAATCTTCATAATAATTCTCAAACCTAGTTCACCATTCACCTTGTAGAAATTGGATTATGAAAATTATCTCTTTTTTTAGCCAAAGTTCCTCCACCTCCAATATCCGACTCGTGCCTGGGCTGCCTATGCTTAGGACTGACCGATTGCGATTCCAACGTGAAATGCAAAAATCAAGTTTGCGGTTTGTTTTCCATTACCAAAGATTATTGGAGCGATGCCGGCAAACCGACGGTAAATAACGAGACGTCAAGCGCCAAAAACGCGTATCGCGATTGCGCAAACGATGCCTTATGCGCCACGCAAACCATACAACTGTATACTCAAAAATATGGACAGGTAAATAAATCCAGGTGTGCAAGCTTTCACGGCCGGCATTGTTTAAAGTCTTCATGGTTTCCGGGCTTGTAGGCCGTGGTCCGGTGGTATTTCTACCTGACGTTTCGTCTACAACTGCGGTAGACATTCTCAAAGGCGATGTGGCAGCGGTCGAAGTGTCCTCCTTGGCGCCTTTGAGAATGTCTACCGCAGTTGTTACGCCACTAGATATACCTATACAATTTACTATTTTATTATCTTTTTCAGGATTGCAATGGGGACGGTAAAATAGACTGTATGGACTACGCCATGATTCATTTTAATGGAGGGTTCAGTTGCAAAAAAAAGCTTCCAAGCGATTTCGCGAAAATTTTCAACGAATGTTTTGTTCTTTTTAGCAGCGGACTTTAAATAAAAAAGATAAAAAAGCGAAACGAATTTTAGTATTATTTTATTTATTTATATATTTTTTACATTTTGTAACTATTGAGATTAATAAAAAAACATCTTGTACTACAAAATGTTGCATATTATCTAATGTATTTGCAAAAAAAAATTAGGTACAGAGATTTTTTCAACATAAGCGTAAAAAATTAGTTAAATTAGTTCCGCCTGTTTGAAAAATATTACTGAAGACGCTTATACCATCAGTTGTCGAACTTCTATAATTTACAATCAATTCATTCATTTAAACTTACTAAAAGGTAATCAAAAACGACTAAAGAGGTATCGAAATGCAACGTATGTAGGTACTTTGATGCAATGCTAGTTGCAGACAATAGTTTAAGATCATTTAGGTATCCATTTCTTTGCAAAAAAACGGATAGATCGTCTACACGGCCGCGGGTGTTTTCGGCGTGACAACGTCTAGCTGGGATGAAAAAAATAATAGTAATTTAATGTAAATTCAATACCTAGTAAAATAATGTTCTTCAATTTATTATTTTTAATAGAAATAGCTGCTTTTTCATTTTCATTATTTTCAAAATTTTTTTACATTTCACATGTAGATATGCAAAGTTATAGGTAATCAGTAGTCGCCATATTCTGTAGGTGTATTTGTATAGTAACGCAAACTCTTAAGGCCCACTCGCAAAATTAAGTTTAGCCCCCCCCCCCCGCAAAATTAAGTTTGGGCCCCTTGTCACGATACATTTTGCTGCAGTTTATAGTACGTACTACCAGGCCCGCCGCTAGCTGTTTCGTCGCCCGCGTGCAATACCGATTATGCCGCCCTACGACTACTTACTCTTAGTTTTGTCAAAAAAAGGATAATTAATGTTTTCTCATGTTCTGAGTTTTGTCAAAAAAAGGATAATAAATGTTTTCTCATTATGGTGGGGAAAAAAACAACTTAACGAAGATAAAACATTTATTTTAAACTAGCGGACCCGTCCCGGCTTCGCTCGGGTGGTATGAAATTATGATTTAATAGCGGTCACCCATTACTCCGCTCACGTATATTTAGTATAGCTGATCCGGCAAACGTTGTTAATAATTTCTAGGAATAATTACATTACTCACTCGCTTCGCTCGTTCGTTTGAATTTTATTAATACAGTACTCACTCGCTTCGCTCGTTCGCTTGAATATTATAAATACACTACTCACTCGCTTTGCTCGTTCGCTTGAATATTATAATTACATTACTCACTCGCTTCACTCGTTCGTTTGAATTTTATTAATACACTACTCACTCGCTTCGCTCGTTCGCTTGAATATTTTCGCCTACTCACTCGCTTCGCTCGTTCGCTTGAATATTTTCGCCAACTCACTCGCTTCGCTCGTTCGCTTGAATATTATAAATACACTACTCACTCGCTTCGCTCGTTCGCCATATATGTATTTTTTAAAGCTTAATATAAAAATCGCGATTAAAAATCAGGGGTTGATCGTATAAGGGTGAAAATTTAGAGTTGTATGTATTTTTCAATGCTGAATCATGAAAAAATTAAAACAAAAATTTTGTCCAAAAAATAAAAAAAAAAAATTGGGGTGGACCACCCTTAACATTTAGGGGGATGAAAAATAGATGTTGTCCGATTCTCCACCCTACCCGATAAGCACACAAAATTTCATCAAAATCGGTCCAGCCGTTTCGGAGGAGTTCAATAACGTACACCGCGACACGAGAATTTTATGTAAGATTTATTTTAATTTTATTTTAAATTTTGTTTGCCAATAGATGGCGGTTTTAACGTCATTCGGTCAGATTTTTTTCTATGCTATGACATATTTTCTGATCCCCTCAACGGGTACGCCTCGCGCGCCCCAAGGACAGGACGGGCTAAAGGACATTAATTGCTTTATTATCCTTTTTGGGGGGTTTTGTCAAAATAAATCAATATTTTAATATGAGCTACTTTGGGGCTACGGAAACAATATATTTTTAGAATCTGCATTAAATTTCCCTCATTTTGATGTATAATTATAACAAGGTTTTATTAAAAACAGCCCCCCTAGTAATTAAAATAAGAGAATTTACCAAAAAAAATAGATTTTTTTACCTCATAAAAAATTGTTGTGTTTCCTATAGTAAAATGCCTATTGGTCGCGCGACTCGCGCGCCGGCTAGCCCGCTGCGGGCTAGGTGCCCCAAGTTGGTATCCTATGCGCGCCCTCTGCGTAGGAGTCGACCGGCCAGGGGTACAATGACTTGAATTAGGTATGAGTCGCTCGATTTGCCGCCCCCTGGGCGTGCCGCCCGTGTGCGGTGCACGCTTTGCACACCCGCTTACGGCGGCCCTGCGTACTACGTTTGTAAAAGTAGTTAAATATATATCAACCTGATTGGGCCCCTATGATGGCTGGGCCTCTCTGCTACGTGGAGTCTGCAGGGGTGTACGTTATGCCACTGGAAAAGCACCCTCGAGAAAATAACTAGACAAGAGTTGCAAAATTTCTCGTCTTGAAATATGGGACGAGAACAAGAACGAATATTTCTCGTCGAGACTCCGACCCCAGTTAGGTATTTAAGTTTAAAAAAAATTATTAATTTTTTAATTTTTTCTAATAATTTAACATAAATAATATTGAAAATCGAAAAGAAAACATTTTTTAAAGCTATAGATAAATTACTAAAAATTAATTAAAATGTATAAAAATTTAAAAAATATCACGTGACTTCAAAACGCGCCAGGAATGTTTGTTACGTCGTTATGTTAAAATGTGTCTGCATTTGTTGGTATTTGTGTATATGTATTACACATACTATCAAAAATAATAAATTTTTAACTTGGTAACCATGGATACAAAGACCATAGATAACATAATGACGTCACACGCGTTCGGATTCTTTCGTCGCGTTATCGGAACTGAGTTTAAAAATTAATTTTTATTTAAATATAACTTTTTAATTAGTAAGCAAAAAAATTAAACAAAAACAGTTTTGCTATAAAACTTGTATGTGGTCCTTCCATTTAAGTAAAAAAAAAATTCATTTAAAAACCCAATTATAGCCTTTCTATTAGCTTAAATAATGTCGGGTCCAAAAACGTCAAAATATAAACGTCTTTGGTCGGACCCTAATAGCTATTAATAATTAATATTTATGTATTTTTAAATGACTATAGTAAATATTGCTGCAGGTAAAATGCATTAAACATTAAAAATAATTTTTTTTATACATATCACGATTTACAGTGGCGTGCTAATTGACCAACAATTTTGTTGTTTTTACAAGCTTTTATTTAACTTGCAATGTTTGTGTGTTAGTTTTTTGAAAAAAGTTTTGGCTATGTGTGAATGATTACGTAATTTATAATTTATTTTAAAAAGTTGTAAGTTTTTTCAGGAATTTTTTTTTCAACTTTTCGCCTGTAGAATCTGTAGTGTGATTCTCGCTCCTTCATTTAGCGTTTACCCGAACCCTTTAGCTTTATAAATAGCGTCGGGGGAGCGGGAACCGTTTTTTTTTAGCGAAGGGAAAGGATTTGAGATGAAGAGTGCAGCGGGTAACTTCCGCTATCGAATACTCTTAACAAAATTTTTTTTAACTTCCCACTGGAAGTTATTGTAATGGGTCCGAAAATCGAAATCAAAAAGAAAAAAAAATTTTAATGTTTCAAGGTCACTACACTATTTTTACACTACTTTTAGAAAGATGTCTGTGTGTGTGTGTACGTACGTGTCCATTTCTTTCAAAGACGAAATCTCGAGAATGAAAAATGATATCGACTACGTTAGGGTGCCAATCGACGCGTATTAACGTAAATATGATCTGAAAGAAATTTTTTCAAAATCGGTTCAGCCGTTCTTTTTTCTTAACCAAATAACCTCCAAAAAAGTAGATTTTTCACAATATCTCGCGAATAAAAAATTATATCGACTTCGTAAGGGTGTCAATCGAGGCGTGTTAACGTCATTTTGATCCGACATAAATTTTATAAAAATCGGTTCAGCAGTTTTTTTTTTTTTAATTATTGATGTTTTAATGATTAAAATGATTACTTTTCTGTGTAATATCTAATTTAATTATTATTATTAAATATTTATCAAACTGGGAAGTTCGTCGTGTGGACCTCAAGGGTCGCACTTTAGTCCTAATAAACGACCCACCTCACGGCTTGTTTATTATTATATCTATAAATAATAATAGATCGATGGTCAAAAATTCCATCGTCTTGAATTTTTCTACTCGATTCTTGCGGTTCGTAACCTTGTATGAATTAAAATAAACCCAAATGATATTTTTTATTTTATCGGAATAATCTTTTTGCATATTTTATTTGCCAGTTTCGTGAAATTAACTACCCACCATTGTCTTTTTTAATGTGTTAACTCTTCAGTTAGCGCGCGGATCACACATTAGTCTATTAATATTAGAGAAAAAAACTTTTTAACAAAAAAAAATAACCTTCATCAAAAAGCCACTAAAAAGAGGAAAATTATAAAACTTTGAGCTCTGCGCCAATTTAATAAAATATGAAGTCGGTTAAAAAAAAGATATTAATCACTATAAGTACTATACTTTTTAACCGTTTTCTTATTTTTAACCGACTTCAAAAAAAGGAGGTGGTTCTCAATTCGGTTGTATTTTTTTTTATGTTTGTTACCTCAGAACTCCGTCATTTATGAACCGGTTTGGAAAAAAAATTTTTATTTAAAAGGATATACTTTCAGATTGGTCCCACAGAAAGTCGGTTTAATAAAAATTGGGACTAAAATTGCGACTCCCCTAGGATAGCGCCGCGACGCACAGTTAGGGAATCTCTGCCCTATCCAATAAAACAAGAATCATCAAAATCGGACTACTCTGAAAAAAGTTATGTGTGATCACACATGAAGAAAAAAAACAGCGTCGAATTGAGAACCTTCCTCGTTTTTTTGAAGTCGATTAAAAAATGTGCAACCGAATAACACACCTTTAGATACTAAATAGACTTGTGTAGTTCTCGAACGAACTAGTTCGGCTGAGCGATCCTATGTGCCGTGTGCGAACTACAAGAACTAGTTCGCAGCCAATCAAGAAACCAGTTCGTTAGTTCAGTTATCCACCACGCAGTGAAGATGGCGGAAGAGAACTCACGACATACCTATAACCTAAAACAACGGAAATTTATTGGCAGTATTGGTTGTTTTACAGACTGTCAATTCTTTTTGAAATGTATTTTGGCGCTTTGGGAGTCCTGGAACAGCAATAAGATTTTTACGAAAATTTGATGTGATGTAAATCAATATCTGATAATTTCGTAGTTCAAATTTAATGTCTTTAACAGCGAACTAACGATCTATTGGAGCGAACTAGTTCGCGGAAGAATGATGAACTAAAGTAAGCGCTCTTGTTAGTGAACTAAAATGCCCGAGTCTAATACTAAATCTAGTTACTACGGGTTATAGGATGCGTATGGCAAAAAAATACTATTTGTAACCTCTGCAGGGTTAACGGTGTTTAGTGTGATATTTAGCCTGCAGACGACGCTGGAATTCTTATGATCATCCTAGCGTGTCCAATGAGAAACTAGAATATCCTGTTTTACAAAAACAAAACGACATAACACAATTTATACACCAGTTATTATCATCTAGTGTTTTGTGGTCAAACCAGTGCAATAATGATTAAATAAAAACAAAGAATTTGGATAATCAAAAGTTTCAATTAAATTGATTCTCATTTGTTTTTAAATTTATTGGTGAATGAGGAATAATAAAGTGCGAGTTTCGTTAAAAAACGATTGGTGAAGAGGTGTTCTTTTTTTAAGTAAGCATTTCTTGTCAACAATTCTTTAATAATTTATTGTAAGTTTTTTATTTTAAAGTTACTGGATGCATCGATTTTTTATGCAAAGTGCATCTTTAATTCATTTGTTTCGCTACAGGGAACCAAATAAAAAGGCGTATTTTACATGGAATTAACAACAATAATGTAGCAACAGCTGACAATATTTATAAACAATAAATAAGAAGTTAATTTGAAAACGAATTTCAAACAAGTTTAATTGAAATTCAAAAAAGAGAGCAGTGATGATTATTTAAAAATTCAAAAACATTTTCAATAACAATCAACTACTAAATATGACACCAAAGGAAGTGAATGGAGTGTTTTGTTTAACAATATTTCTATTGTTTTTTTACGTACATACCAATACAGCAGCTAATGGTAAGTATTTCATTTGTTTGCCAAATTTCAACAAAGCTTTTTATATTGTTGACTGTCATGAAACTTTAATAAGAAAATTTCAATGTTCGACATCTCTCGTCTCTTCATTTGCGTTAATTTCTGAGTAGAAAGCGATCCTTAAAATTGAAATGAAAATTAAAAGAAAATTTCCGTGGCTCAGGATCCTGAGCCATTTTCCTTCAAATTTTCATACGGAAAATTACAATATTTACAAATTTAAAAAATGCGATAGATAGATACTTACGGAAAAATCAGAATAAAAATGAATATGGGAACTCGAGCGAACCTGGAATTATTTTTGACGGAATAACCAGTGATAAATCGTTATAGCCGGTTCCTTATACAAAAAATTAATTTGGGGGTCGTGCAATAAAATATTTAATATATTATTTGTATTTGTATATTATTTTCAATATTTTTGATGTGAAACATCTTATGTCGGGCTGTGAACAGCCGCGTGAGGGTCAGGGGAAATATGCAACGAAATTTATGGTCCGCTCCTTCGCTGCTGTTCTTCCCACCACTGCGGCACTTTCTCTCTCGGCTTCCGCGCGCTCGGGCACGGGAACTGCGTGTGTTACAGTGCAGTATATAGGATTACGTCAGCAGAACAGTTAGTTGCTGCTTTTGAAAAAATATATACCTACTACTACATAGAGAATACCACCGAGTTCAATAACGTTTTCTTTGATGTTTCACATCTGTCGGGGGTCCCGAGACCCACACCCTTTTTTTTATTAGCAAACCGGCTTCAGCTCACCTTTCAGGTATCTATTTTAGAAAATAACTTTTGTATATTCTATTTTTCGAAATTATTTTGTTATTGGTTAGTAAACTGTTTCTAGATTTTATATATAAACTGGTTTTATCAATGGCTAATGATTTTCAAAAAGAGCTCTTTTGTGCTCAGTCGAAATTTCAAAATACTTGGGATATGTTAATCTTTGAAAATTATCTAGTCATATTCATATTTATGTTTACGAATAATGTATACCTAGTTTATATAGGATATCTAGACCGAATTACTCATTTTCAGAACTTTTGTCAGTTTGTTTATTTCGAGTTAATTCAAAAACTATCGAACCGATTTTGATCGAACTTTCAATTTAGCGTTTGTTATATATCAGGCCCAGGAGCTAGGTTTTTCGGGGCCTAGGATTTTTTGAAGTCTAATATAACCCAATTTTTTGTTAGATATATAGAATTTTTAAATTGGGGTTTAAAATTCATTTTTAATAACATAATTTATTATAATAATTCAATTTTTGTGGGCTCTTGACACTTGGAGGCCCAGGATACTAGGTTTTTAGGGGCCTTAGTTTATTAAAGTCTAATGAAGCCCAATTTTCTGTTAGATATTATAGAATTTTTAAATTGGAATTTAAATTTCATTTTTAATAACATAATTTATGATGATTCAATTTTTGTGGGCTCTTGAAATTTGGAGGCCCAGGGCTTAAGCCCTATGAATCCCTATGTAGATCTGCCCCTGGGCTCAGGGTATAGGATAGGCCAGGGGTTCCCAATCTTTTCTTTACTGCGACTCCCTTTACAGACTTCTAAAAGAACTAAAGAAGATATCTGTGTGTAGCTCTAGCAGACAATAAAATTATTTTATTATTCAAAGAAAACTCGAAAGTATATAGAATCTAATTTTAATTTATTAGATTCTAATTCTAATAATTAGAAAACATAGAAAACTACAAACAATACAATTAATGAGCAGGATGAGCTTGCTTTACTGAGCATAACTTCTCAAATCTGAAGTCCATGAATTGCGACTCCCCTAGGATAGCACCGCGACGCCCCAGGGCGTCACGACGCCCAGTTAGGGAACCCCTTGGATAGGCTATATATAAAATCATCCAGCTTCTAGGCTTTGGCGACCTGGCCGCGCTATTTTCAAAACTCTATCACTTCCCAAAGGAGCGAGTACTGCAATCAAACATTTTTCGAGTATATTCAAATTCTGTAAAAAAAAATCAAATTTCCAAAATGGCGCGGCCAGATCGACACAGCCGCGCTTCTACTAAAGGGAGCTGATCGGTAGTTAAAAAAACGACATTATCGCGGACGAAGCCACTGGTGAAGGTCTAAATTTTGTAAATAAAATTCAAATTTCCAAAATGGCGCGGCCAAACTGAAACAGCCTTGCTTCTACTAAAGGGAGCTGATCGGTAGCAAACAAACCGACATTACCACGGACGAAGCCGCTGGTAAAGGTCTGTAGGCTAACAATGTAAAAATCCATGTGGTTTTGTAATTTTCAATTAAAGATATAATCTGCTTTATGATGTGAAAATAATACACGACATTTTATAAAAATATTTCTCTGACGTCAACATCGGTGTAAAAAACTTGTTTGCTTATAAAAAATACAAGTATAGGTAGTTATATTTTGTGTGTATTTTTAACTAAAGATTAAATCTATCGACAAGTTTATCGTCGAGAGAATACTTATACGACTTGAATCCGAAATAGGCCTCTTAGATAGGCCTTGGATACAAATTCCGGCGGAGTAGCTTAGCACGACATATTATTTAGACTGTATCCAGGGTCGGCCTTAGCGAGTCGGACGCCCCAGGCGAATTTTTTTTGACTGCTATACCCAGTGTCGCATCCAGGAGTTCAGGCACCCCTGGAGAAAGATGGATTTGACGCCATCTCATGCCATAAAATTCCCACAAGGTAGAACTAGGATTAGGATTTATTTAAAAAGAGACAAAACAGCGTAATTTTGACAAACGATTTTAAAATGCTAAAGAATGTATGGCACTTATAGTTGTAGACACAAGTATGTCTCTTGCTGCATATACTATGAGATAGGAAGCACATTTGATATATAGCGAAAACTTTTACCTCAGTACAGAAAAGAGGATTTGGTGCCATCTCATGCTATAAAATTCACACAAGGCAGAACCTAGGACTGTTAAAATGAGACAAAACAGTGTAATTTTAATTATAAACGGTTTAAAAGCACTGTTTTGAATTTGCATTTTGCAATAATAGCTAACATGCTATAAGTATTACTATTTTGTGAAGAACCGATATTTCAGTTAATCTATAATAATTTATTAAGTTATGTTCCAGACAGAAAATAAATAAACCCACTGAGCCAAACGAACTATGATGTTAGATGCTTTTTGAGTCTATAGTACCTACAGTATAGTAGTAAGGTTACTCCAACCGTACTGCTATACTGTACTATATTATATAGTCTCATAGAGTGTAAAATAAAAAACATTAATTTATTAAAATTAATTGATTATTTAACTCTGATTATTTTTTGCCAAGATTTATGCTACAACATACAATCTGTGAACATTTCAACTGACCACCTCTTATCGTTTGTGACAGACAGAGGGACGGACGGACAAACGAACAGACATCGTAGGCTCAGTAATAGGGTTCCGTTCAGAGATACGGAACCCTAAAAAACGAAGTAATGATGTTTTATTTTTACAGAACAGGTTATATACATTTCCAATCTAAACGATTCCTGTTTAAAATGCCTCTGTGAGGCAGCGACGGGCTGTAACCTGACCATTGGTTGCGATATGGGTTACTGCGGTCCACTTAAGGTCAGTCGCATTTATTGGGCTGATGCCAGCAAGGTCATTTTGCCGGAAGACGATCCAGATCGCTCTGGAGGTAATTATTTGCAATTGGATTAAAAAAACCGGTCAAGTGCGAGTCGAACTCGCGTGGAGAGGGTTCCGTACTATTTCGTTTCCCGTGGGAATTTAAAGACTTAGGATTTTCGTTTAGGTTTTCCTGTAAACTATGAGTGAGGCCCTATATTTCCTATTTTTTCAAAATTTTAGGATCAGTAGTTCTGAAGATAAGAGGGGGGAAAGCTCAATTTTCGTATATTTTCTTTAATATATCTTTTAAACTATGCATTTTAAAATTAGATAAAAAAAATATTATATATATTTCTCATAACGAGTCCTTTCATTAATTGATACGTGACATGCGATGCACTTGAAAACAATTTTTTTTTAATTTTCTAAATTGCTCCCAAAATCAATCTTCAAAATCAGAATTCGTTTGTTTATGTTATACGTCCGTGATTGGGTCACCTTACTCTATATATTATGTGCCAAATTTCAACTTTTTCATCCAGTAGATTCGGAGAAAATAAGCTGTGACAGACGGACAGATAGACAGACAGACACGAGAGTTCCAAGTCTTCATGGTTTCCGGGCTTGTAGGTCGTGGTCCGGTGGTATTTCTACCTGACGTTTCGTCTACAACTGCGGTCGAAGTGTCCTCCTTGACCGCCAAGGAGGACACTTCGAACGCTGCCACATCGCCTTTGAGAATGTCTACCGCAGTTGTAGACGAAACGCCAAGTAGAAATACCACCGGACCACGGCCTACAAGCCCGGAAACCATTGAAGACTCGAAACAATGACGGCCGTGAAAGCTTGCACACCTGGATAGATACGAGAGTGTTTTTCATCGGATGTACGAAACCCTAAAAACAACTATAAACAATTTTTCAAAAACATTATGTTTAGAGTTTTACCTATATCTAATTTCTATATCAATTAATTTAATTTTAATTCAAATCAATGGTGCTATTCTGTATGGCCAATGTGAGAGAATTTACAGCACTGTAAAATTTGTCTCATTTTACCTTATGCAATGTCAAATTTGTTAGAAAGTGACAAACATTTAACAGCATTGTAATTTCTAACATTGACTACAGAATAGCACCGTAAAGGTACCATTATACGGCGCGTGGAGTGACACGCCTGGCGTGTGGAGTGCGGAGTGACACGCCGACGCGTGGACACGCCGATAACGATTACACGGCGTGTGGAGTGACAAGTTTCGCACCAGTCCGCGCCGCGTGCTAAATAGCTAAATCACTACTGAATTAAACACATTCTCGCGCCAGGCGCGTCACTCCACACGCCGTGTGATTGCCTACCCGAGTCTCCCCACTCCGCGCGCGGCATGTTTCCTTTGAACTGTGCAAAATTTACTGCCACCTCATGGGATACGGCACGCCGCGTGAAGTTCATGGCGCCGACCCCATTACACGGCGTGTGGAGTAACACTCCACACGCCAGGCGTGTCACTCCACGCGCCGTGTAATGGTACCTTAAGTTCGCTTGGCTGTGGCTGTGCTGACGTCATAATGGCATATCCTGTTGAGCTTAGCTGTTCTGCCTAGCGTTGAGATATATAACATTATGACGTCACTCGGCACTCGGGTTACTGTTTATTAATTTGTAAACATTTTTCAACTATGTTTTAGCTTTTGAAGATTGCGCATTGTCATACAGCTGTGCACTAAAAATGGTGAAAAATTATTTGATAAAATTTGGACGAGTGAGTACAATTTTAAAAATTTTGTTATATTTAAAAGAGAGATAGATTGTAGATTATAGACGCTTGACTACTGAGGTCATTAGCGTCTATATAATAAAAAATTCGACTGATGACCAGTCCTATACTTCCCACCTAGTAAATATTTGCAAAAAATAAACACTCTTTTATTCTTTGAAAAAAAGCATGGCCCTCTTTTTTTTGTTTGGTGATTTACTGATGGCTAGCTTAATATAGCAAAAATCATGGTTACCTTGATTTACGTATAATTTTTATTTTTTTTAGTAAAATATTTTTTTTCTCGAAAACTATACATTTTGGAGAAAAAAATATTTACATTTTTTTCATATTATAACATTTAGAATTCATTTATTTTTTTTTACCTATGTTAATACGTGACATTGAGAACGTTTTTTTGAATATCTCAGGATCCACTGAACCGATTTGACTCAAAATCTAATCAGATTATAGTTAAAGGCTGATAAACACAATAAAACAATCGGCATGGCCGTATGTTGTTCCGTTTTTACGATATCGAAGGCGATAAATAGACCACATCCACACACACACATACAGACATCAGTCAGAAAATGATCTTAAACGATTGCTAGGGTCTCAAAACGTGAAGATCTCAAAATATTTTTTTCGGACTAAATCCATTACTTCCCTACCATAGTAGAGGTGGGAAGTAAAAAAAATGTGGCGACTCCGGACCATTTTTATGATATTTTCACAATAACTTTTAAACTAATAAAGCGAATTGTTTGAAATTTTCGATCAAGAACATGCAGAATCAAGATAATTTAATCGAAAAGTATGTTTTTTTTTGCATTTTTCAGTTTTTTTTTTTTGTTTAAATTCTGCTGGCACTTGACTTCGGACACAAATTAAGTTTATAAAAATATATTTTATAAAAAATAGGGTGATCAAAACACAGTTTTATACAAAAATAAATGTATTTTCTTCAAAAAACGAAATGAAATAACAGTTTGTTCTTATAAAACATATAAAAAAAATAACATTTCATTCTTATCTCAAAATAATGTTTTATTCTAATATAATAAAGACTGTTTATTCAAAATCACAGATAAGTGATCAAAAAATGATACCATCAGGCAAATTAGTGAAATTATATCGGTCTCTTCGACACTGTAGGGAGAAGAATGTTTGGAGAATTTCCGATTCCCCGACAATACTGTCGTCAGCAACATTAGGGAAATGGAAAACTTTCTCTCGACATTTTTTTACAAGCTAGAACGACTTCCACGTATCCGATCTATTTAAAATTTGGTACACGTATGCATTCCCGATGACAATACATGAATCAATCGTTTTTAAATTCAATCCGTAAGGGAGCCAAACGAGGGAGTAGGGTTTTTTTACTATTCAACGTCTAGACCAAACCGCTAAAGCTAGAAACTTGTAATTAAACTTACTTATAGATAATTCTGCCCTTCTTTAGTTAAAATTCTTCAAGCATAGAATTTATATTTAAAAGAATCCTTTCTAGGAAGTATAATGACTGCAAAATCATTCACATTTATTCTTTGAAATGTTTGACCTAAACACCCGTAAGTATTTAGTTTTTTCATTCCTTGAACTAGATGCTGGCTTCCATCGACAGGGTAAAACTTAGAACGCAGTTGTCAAGATCTAAACGCTGATGATGAAAACATCAATTTTCCGGAAAAGAATTGAGTCTCTGAAGAAACACCCTCGCCAGTCGTGAGTCGTGACCCAAGATAGCGATGTTCTTGCCTGTACGATCCGCTTGAAGTTAAAAGTGCCGATTTTGCCTTAAAAGAAATAAGAGCGCAAAGTTTGAGACGAAAAGAGGCCATTTCAAAGAAAAAAATCAATAATACGGAATACAAAATGTGTGAAAACTTCAAGACTAAACGAAGTATGGAGATCCACAAACGTAAATTAAGTCCTGCACGTATAGTAAGGCAGAGTTTTATGTGATTTGTTCAAGCATCGAATTGTCTATCCACCAGAAAAGGCTTAATATTGTTGTGATCTACAATGAGTGTTAATATCGACTGAAAAAGACACAACAATACATTCACTGCCCGAAACGCCCGTGGGGGGGTCACTAGATTTTGACTGCCGCGTCGAGGTCGCCTAAAGGTACGTGCAGTATGGAGCTGGGATTTTAGATGGTAGCGTAGATCATAGCAGGGCTTGCTTAAATTAATGCATTGTTATATATGCGAGCGTACACAACGAAGCAGTGAGTGTAGCAGGTATAAGCGCTGTTACAAAAGCTGCTAGATTCAAGAATGTATCTCACCATTCTTTCAGCCCGCTGACTACTACAATCAACGTGTGACAACTGTCAAATGACCGTTACAAGTTTCGCAATGAATGTGACTAGTTTAATAAGTGAAATTTTGCTAGTTTTTATTTAATTTGTTTTTTCTAAGACGTATTTAAAAGTGCTGTTCCATACAATATTCAAAAAATCGATTTGAGTAAAATTTTAATTCTTGGTATATATGATGAAATACGCCATGTTTAGATCGTTTTCTATTAATAGAGTGGACATGACAGCTCCTACCCAAATTTGTATTTAAAATATACCACTTTGTTGCAGAAGAACACAAATATTCGTCTTCGCTATCTGATATTTCAAACGCGACTTAAGCTTGTATCAATGCTAGTATCAAAGCTTCGTTGTGCAAACCTATAAGCGCTTATAATTTCAGCCACCATCTACCATACATGCTACCATTTAGAATCCCAGCTGCGTACTGCACGTACCTTAAGAGGTGTTCGCATTGTTTACGAAATATTTGGATTCAAACGGAAATGTCCGTTTAATCCGTCAGGTATACTATCAATTATCTTAGTATGCTGCTATATATGACACCGATCTTGGTTTTGCCCCTCCACTTTTGGCAAAAAAATATGCGCAGTTACAATTACCTGTTGTCCGAAGACAGCAGCTATGTCCGAAGTCGCCACATTTTGCGGTACTAACTAAAAACCAAACAAAATCAAAGCAAAACAAATTAATAAACTATTAGTTTCGTAAGACAATAAAATTGTAGTATAGTGATAGGAACGGAAAATCACATGAGAGATAAGATCAGATTCTGAATGTCCTATCTTTAAAAGGTAGGGAAAAGTGGTTTGAATTTTTTATTTACACTGTGCCGAGCGTCTGTAATCTACAATGTCTATCTATAGGAACAGCTTGGTGTAATGGTTAGCGTATTGACCTTTGCATCAGATTGTCGTGGGTTCGAATCCCATCTCCGCTCATGGGTATTTGATATAGGTAATTTGTTAATTAAAACGTTAATGACCTTTGTTATCGAGCATCTATAATCTACAATAAATAAAATACAATATCTATCTATCTAACTTTAAAGCAGCGATTCTCAGCGTTTTAGTACTTGGGACTCACTTTTCTGAATTAATTTTAAACGCGCCCCCATTACAGCTATTTAAATCTATTTTGCTCTGCCGTTACAAGCCCAAAGTTATTACACAATGAATTGCGTAATTTTGCCATGTTTGGCACCGATCTGAAAGCGATTGTATATTAATCAACAAAAAGTTTTTTCTGTGATTTTTGTTTTTCATTCTTTTCACGTCTTGGCCCCCCATTCCTTTCGTTATCTCGCGCCCCCCAACGGGCGTGCGACTCACAGGTTGACAATCGTTGCATTAAAGATAACCAATTATTAATGTTAGTAATCTTAATGAAAATGATAAATCGAAATATTTCTTACGTTATACGTGTAATATTTTAGGACTGCAATAAAGATGGCGTAACGGACTGTGACGATTTTTCGATGATCAATTTTAATGGAGGTTATCAATGTCAACCGCCTTTAGAGAGAAGCGATGCAGGAAAAAAATGGTTAAAGAGATATCACTCTTGTTCCAAGAGATGAACATAAAAAAATTGTGATTATAAATTATAAAAAAAAACAATGAATTTATGTTGCATAAAGTACTTGAAACTTGAAAGTGAATCTTGTAATCGATTGTAATTGCTTTTTATTAAATAGCACAAGTGTTTATAATTCTTATAAAAAGTAAAAAAAATGTTTGGTACCCGAAACTAGCGAATTGTAACAAGTGTTTCGTCATTTGTTTTCTCTATTTAACTGCATTTGTTTTCACATAAACAAACGCAGTAAATGTTAATTTTTATTATATTTATATTTAAAGGGCTTCCGCATATCGAAAACGGGTTAAAAAATTGAAGATAGTGATGTGGGATGTCTATTAAGTAGAATAAGAAATACTTACATATTTATTTTTGTAGTCTAAAATTCAGTGGCGACGCTAGGATTTTTTGTTAGGGTGGGCAAGACTTGGGAATGGTGTTCTGAAGGTGGGCCAATAACATTTGTTCCCAAAATTTCAGTGTTCGTCAAAATTTTAACCCAGATTACCTACTTGCTATAGAATTTACAAAAAAAATTGCCGAAATTTCGAGGGTTAAAAACATATTTAAAAGATAAACTAGAGATTAGGGATTATTCCAGGGTAGGCCAAGACAATTTAAGGTGAACCATGACCCATGCTCTAATGCGACACGAGGGACCGCAAAGTGGCTAATTTTGGGTAACATTCTGCAGATTGGACACATAAGATATTTTATAGATTGGTCACATACGATTTTTAAAGACCCCAACTCCCGTCCCCACCCCCTTCAATTTCACGAAAAACGGCATTGCACCAACATCCCCCTCCCCCCATTTTGTAGAATTTTACCCAATTTTGGTTTTGTGTCTCCCCGTCGCATTTTGAAACTATTTATGCTGCAGAAAACCTAATATTTGGTAGATATGTAGTCTTCACGAATACACTATCGACAAATAAGTTTATAAAAAATCGGCCCAGCGGTTGCTCAGAAACTAGTGAGATATATTACCAGCAAGTATGGAACTTCAAGTCTCTATAACAAACATGTTACAGGGTTGGTACTACTTAACCGATTTTTTATTAATACTATTGATGGATCGCTGCAAAAAGAAAAATGATAACAAATTTATAATTTTTTTAAACATTTTTATTTTTACTATACTCTTCTACGTAAGAAAAATCTTTGACCTGAAGAAATCAGAAACAATGTATAATTTATTAATTAGTTGTTGTTTTTATTAATTGATTAATTAATTTCATTAAAAGTTCCAGTGCAGTGTTTATATTTTCGAAGTACTTTTATTTTTAACATGATTTTTGGCTTAACGAAAATTGGTGGGGCTTAACTTAGGAACTAAAACATAAAATACTTTGGTATAGCTTGAAAATATAGTAAATCATGAATACTTGTATAGAAAAAAGTCAAAAAATAACACTCATTATATTATGATGATATCCCCAAAAACACTAACCAAGTATATAAAAATAACTTCATGGTGTTAAATTTTCGTGACGCGACGCATCGTAAAAATTCACTCTCATCATTTTTCCATAACGCGCCAAAAAAAGTATAACTTCAAAAATTTCTCCTAATCTGTTTAAGCAGTCAGTTACTTTATAAAAAAATATATTTTTATTTTAAAACCACCAATTGGAAGCTTGTCTAGACTAGTACCAATGAATATATTTTCCTACATTTTTATTTTTAACAAAAAATTCAAAAATACAAATCATGGGGGTTTGCTAGACTAGCTATGAAAACGCCACATTATAAACAGCGGCATCTCTGCAAGCTCGGCTTTAAGCCAAAATAAATAATAATTATTATTATGATATGCACATTTATTAATTCAATAATATCGATTTCAAGAATTTATTTTTAAACATAGATTTCTGATTTCTTTTTAGTAGATTTTTATTCTCTAGGTAATGTATATAATATTATATAACGTTTAACAACTATGTATAGAATAAAGGCAACGGTTACCAACCACATATCTGTCGTCGATTACTTTTATTATATTTATCATTGACAAAAAAGATGCAGAAGACAGGTGAGAATATTCATCATTGATTCTTATGGAGCAACGCTATTTTCACCAGTGTTTTAACAGAATCAACAAAACATGACAGATTATGCATTAAATTATATCGATGTATGGAAATACATTGGACTAAATGAAAGTGACATGCATGAAAAACATGGAGCGAGGTGTATTGCAGAAGGTGCTAGAGTACTTGATTCTAGTTGTTCATTTCTATATCTATGGTCAAAGGCTCTGATATTCAGCAGCGGCCATGTTTGTTTCGAATTCATCCTGCTTAGGATTAATTTCAGTTATCGACTATAGAGTTCAGCCATTGTAATCTACTTTGTTAATTATATTTAATATAAAAGTTGTCAACAATAGGTGGATCGTCGAGAACCGGTGCCTTTACTCTATAGATTATCATTTTTATTAACATATTTCTACCAAAATATCATCTGTTTTACAAACGTCAATGAATAGTATACCTATCTACAGTTGTAATAGATAAACATTATTATCAATAGTCTCTCCTTATCTAACACAAGCCCTAAAAGAGTTAAAAAATACATAACAAGATCGACGTGAGCATAGCCATTTTTGTATTGAGTTGATATGAGTTTCATTTTGATTATTCAGTTTTGATTTCGTTTCCTATTGAACTTACGATTGACATTCTGGACATATTTTCATCTTTCAACATTCATTTTTGGTATTAATTTTCTCAAAACACCTTGCTTGAAGTGATTACTTTAGAAGAACGGGAGTACAAGAATAACTGTATTTAGGTATTTGCTAAACTAAATGATCAAGGTTTTGACACAAGAAGACACTGTCGTTGATCAATGAAGAGCTTAGCAAATAAATATTCTTCTGCCATGTATCCCGCTTCTGCATTAATTTTCTCAAAACACCTTGCTTGAAGTGATTACTTTAGAAGAACGGGAGTACAAGAATAACTGTATTTAGGTATTTGCTAAACTAAATGATCAAGGTTTTGACACAAGAAGACATTGTCGTTAATCAATGAAGAGTTTAGCGAATAAATATTCTTCTGCTATGTATCCCGCTTCTGCATTAATTTTCTCAAAACATCTTGCTTGAAGTGATTACTTTAGAAGAACCTTAGTACAAGAATAACTGTATTTAGGTATTTGCTAAACTAAATGATCAAGGTTTTGACACAAGAAGACATTGTCGTTGATCAATGAAGAGCTTAGCAAATAAATATTCCTCTGTCATGTATCCCGCTTCTGCATTAATTTTCTCAAAACACCTTGCTTGAAGTGATTACTTTAGAAGAACCTTAGTACAAGAATAACACTGTATTTAGGTATTTGCTAAACTCTTTAATGATCAAGATTTTGACACAAGTTTGTAGTTGATCAATGAAAAGTTTAGCAAATAGATATTCTTCTGCTATGTATTCTGCTTCTGCTAAAGTAATAATTTTTGGGAATGAAACGTTTGAACATCGTTCTGTCAAATTTACGATTGATGTCGCTGTAATATTTTCATATATTAATATTAACTGTTGGGAATGAAAATCCGAATCGAAATCGTTGGAATTACCGCTGTTTATTTGGAGTTACCACAAACTCCCTAGTTCTAATCTGCAAGCTACTGAAAATATCATTTAGATTTTCAGTTTATTAATATGTACCTAATAGTAAACTGAATTGGACCCAGATAACTCTGGGAAAAGAGGTCTAAAAAAATAAATGGTTTGTTGTTTTCTATGATGTTCGGATTATTCGTCTATTCAAAATTCTTTTGATTGCTTAGAATTTGAATAAATAATAACCAAGAGAAATTCTCAGACCTATACTTCAATACTCAAGTAGCTAATGTATGTCCTCAAAAAGTCCAGTGCCTTCACAGAAAGCGATTAGACAGTTCGAATTGTTAACGTAGACTAATTGAGATTCCCTACTTGACGTATTCCTAAAATCGTCCAGTGCCTTCGTAGAAGACAAGCCTATTAAAATTGTTTGATCCCAGGACCCAGATTATTTTTCATTCTCTTTTATATGTGTTGCCATTTTAAAAAGTCGCTAATCGCCATCACTAGGTCCTATTTTGTTTTACAATTAGCAATACTCATGGAATAAAAAGATGAATAATGAATGTGTCAATCAGTTCAATTTTTTTCCTATATACTATTACTGTTTTTGTCTTTTTTTGTTATTGTTGTGGCAATGCTCAGTCGCCATTTTATGCATTTTGACTAAACACTAATTATTACTTTTACGTTTAAAAATGAAGATTATTGCCAATTTCATTTTGTAAGTAAAATATGATAAAGATACGATAACATGTAATGTAGGTAAGTAATATATATTTTGAATAAAAATGTAGTATAAGGAGTGAAATTTGTATTTTTTTTTTCTTCAGGCGTATTCAAAAATATTCGTACGAATTTAAAACTATGATAGTTCGAAATCTGGGTTTTTTAAGATTAGAAATTATGTGTTATGTGTTTCGGATATTTGTGGTGTATTTTTTTGAGACAGAAAATGTGTTTTAAAGGAAAATTAGTTTTAGTCTAAAACTTTACCAAAAAAAAAACCCAAATGTCCAAATATCATACTTTTAGCTTATTTTTAGACAATAATAATTTTAGTTCGAAAAAATATTAGATCCTATTAATATAGTTTTTAAAACACACTTAATTCATTTAAGGCTTGTCATAAAGGAATAAATTGTCATTGTTGGGATTTAAGAACCCGAATCCTCGAGTTTTGCATCGGATGCGTACACTACACTACACAAAAGTAGACATTTTGTTTTCCTATAAACTAACGAACACAACAAATTTCATTTAAATTTAGCGCCACTCCTGTGACTCGAGCGCCACATTCACTCGTGATGGAAAGAAGTACCTACTAATTACTATAACATTCACTTATTAGTTTCTACCGACAGCGAAAAAGATAACTTTAATAAATAAAACACACACAAACTGACTATAGCTGTCCAACTTTGTAATAAAGTTGGACAGCTATTGGGATCCGTCAAATGAGTATATGACAACTGGTGGCAGAAAATTGTACTAAAACGAGGGAAAATTTTACATGCTAACAGTGCAAATTTATCGTGAAATTGTTTATTACAAATATAAAACAAGTAAAATAAACAAAAAGTTTATCGAAAATGGAATTCGCGACGTTTTCTAATATCATGGCATTAAACACTGTCAGTTATTGCCTTGTAAAACTTACTTTACAGAGAATTATTTTCTAATGAAATGTGGAAAAATTGTATTTATGAATTAAAAAAATATTTTATATTAATAATAAGATGTATTTATTATCATACTGCACAACAATAGTTGAATCCCTGATGATTGGCAAATTTATAGGATTAATTTTGTATACAAATATTTTGAGGTTAGTAACTTACCCACTTATTACAATATAACTTATTATGTTGCAGTTATGTGTTTACATTATTCACCTAACCCAACCTTAAAGGCGCATTGAACGTGGATGATTAATTTCGTGGAGATTTTCTTTTAATTTTGATGTTTTTAAGCAATATGTCGTAAAGATTACTGCTTTTGACAGTTCATTTTGCATGCATTTTTCTCGTTATATTTCCGACATTTGATAATATGCCCGGCTTTGAGAATCCGTTCTCCTTCAACAAAATTCCTTTGTTTAGGATTCGTACCGGCCCAATCACAAATTGCACTTATATTTATCATTTCTTATCACTTTGAAAATCATAAAATTACACGCAAAAGTATACGCCGTATATGAAATTTCCCTCCCTCTGCGCCATGTTTTTTAATCTCCACCTATCTGACGGATCCCAATAGCCAGTTTTTGTGAGTTTTATTTATTAAAGTTACTATAACATTGTTTGATCGCTAGTGATCGAGTAACCACTCTAAAATAATACTCCCTTCTCTATGGCTATTCCATTAATCGAAATGGAATAATCGAACGCTCGAGGCACAGCCTACTTCCTTTATAACAAATCCTAAATGTGTTAGTGAATTTCAAATTAATAAGTTTTATTGCCTTGAAGAAGATGATATTTTAAAGTTGTTAAAGCTTTATTGATTTTAAAGGATCGTATATTTAATACTTCTATATGATAGCAATTATTGCAACACCACAAAGTAGAGTAGTCTTGTTTAGAGAAGACAGCAGCAAGATGGTCGATCGGCGAAGTAGAAGTAGTGGGGAGAGCTATCAGAGGTAGAATATCGACTCGTTCGACATGAAATACGTCTGTCAAGTTTGTTGTGTGTCACGCTCGATCCCTTTAAACAGAATATGAACTCGACCGGCAACAAAATGGTTTGTGCGCATGTATGACGCTGGTGTCTTCTCTAAATAATTTACTACTCTATATATGAACATTATGTATCTCACTTGCGTCGCTCGCTATCAACTTATTGGGAAGATAAACGCCTCCAGGCTCCGATATAGGAGTACTAAATATACTTACATGTTTTTATTTTTTCGTAACAATTCAAAAAATTTAATTTACCATATCACAGTAATACTTTTTACACATTTTATAAAGTTATGCAATATTTTTTTTTTTGATAATTATAATGAAAAACACTTTTTATAGATTACGAAAAAATAAAATATATTAACCAGTGACGACCTTAGGAGGTGCGAAAATTGTGACACAGCCCTTCCTCCTCCCAAACCGTACTGTACTCTTATGAGTAAGTATTTTGTTTAAATTTCAGCACTTCTCCCGAGATGGCAGTCGTATCGTTCAAAAGCCGGCCCTGGCTATAATTTAGTCACTTAGTTTTCTTATAGATGAAATTTGAACCCGATTTTGATGGTTTTTAGAAGCATTTTAGGAGTGAGTCAAGAAATATGAGTAAGCAATTTTTGTTTTATAACTTCACAAGCTATTTAAAAAAAACTTTTTTAATTAAGCAGTGTATTTTGAATTTTTAATTTTAAATGTAGTATTCAATATTTGTTTTAGAGTGTTAGTATTTTCAAAAAGTCAGATGATATTTCTAAAGATGTTAGCTTTAACAAAATTTACGTGAAATTACAATAAAAAATTATATTTCGAAACAAGTTTAGAGTTTCTAAATGGACATTATAATTAATTATTGGTAACAGTTTTTAAAAGTTGCATTATAAATTTTGTCCGGCAAAAAAGATACAAAATATGTTATGCCTTTTCCAAATTAAAATTCTATAGTATTTGATACAATATTTTCTCATTTTTGAATGGTAACTAGTTTCTGTACCTAAGTAAGTATTGTTATGAATTCTGTTACGGGTTACCGAAAACCGCTGAATGTTAAATAGATAAAAACAAAAAATAAAGATAGTTACTTCTTACCACAACAGTTTTATTGATGAATGTACATTTCGAAAGCTCTTTCATCTTCAACAAACACTATACCTACATGATGTATAGTGTTTGCTTTCATCTTCAGCAAACACTATACATCATGTATAGTGTTTGCTGAAGATGAAAGCATAGCTTTCGAAATGTACATCCATCAATAAAACTGTTGTGGTAAGAAGTAACTATCTTTATTTTTTGTTTTCCAACCACAGTGCTCATATATTTTTATTTGTTAAATAGATAAATATAAACTTTATTCTGTTAATAAAAAAATAGGTAAAAAAAAGTTAAACGGTTTTATTTTAAATCATCAGCTGTACCAAAAACTAGAAAATAATTTGGACACAAAATTATGAAGGGGTATTTTGTGTCGCTGCGTCAGCGGAATAAGTAATAAAAACGTGGTGCGCATTTGAAATATTTCTGTTGGTGGGCTTGGAAACACATTTTTCTAGACAAGCCGTTCTTATTTAATAATATTATTAAACAATCATTATACAGATTTTTATGCGCTCCACGTTTTTATTACTTATTCCGCTGACGCAGCGACACAAAGTGCCCCTTGGTTTGTGTCCTAATTATTTTCTATTTTTTGGTACAGCTGAATCTGATGATTTAAAATAAAACCGTTTAACTTAAAAGTTTTTTTACCTAGGTATTTTATTTTCTAGTTTTTAGTTTGATTTCTGGCTCGTATCATTATGCAAACTCCTCATCCTTTCTATAAATAACAATATATGAGTTAGGTAATTGTGGACAACAATATAATAATTATTAATTAATTCAACAAACGTCAAACGATTGTTATAAGATATATAAGGAAAAAATCAGAAGCCACTGCTAGGACAGTGGCTTCTGATTTTTTCCTTATATATCTTATAACAATCGTTTGACGTTTAACAATCATGATGGCATAATATGCTGACTGATATGTTAAGAAATACTATTCACTACCTAGTGGATGCCTTGTGGATTAAAAATTCATTGTTGAATTAATTAATAATTATTACCTCATCCTTTCAACTGTCCACCTCCTGATTCCATCATCAGACCTCGTTACCAAGTTGTATTGTCACGGGAACTCAATGTGTGTGCAAAGTTTCATAAAAATCGGTAAAGTAGAAGTAGTTGAAAACGCTGTCGCAAGATTTGAAACAAAGATAGTAACAAACAAATAATCAAATATACGGGGTCAAGCTAAATAAAACCGCTTAAAACGACAAGCGCAACATGATGTTCTCAAAAATGCCTAAATCTTTAATCTTTGTTAGAAGAAAAATATTATTTCAGACAACAAAAGGTATAATGCAACCCTAATAATAGAATTATAATAATAATTATATTATGTACAGCTAAACAGTTTCAACCAATTAAAAATCCCATTTAAAGTGTGTAAATAATTGTTCATAGTTAAATCATAGATCAAGTAATATACTTATTCAATGGTTAAATACAGTTTATCGAATAAAATTTTTGTAATAACAGTGATAGAAACATATTAAAAACTCGGGTCGCAGTGCCAAAACCCTGCCGACAATATAGTGTATTTGCTAATACTGGCATTGTGGCTTTATTATGTAAACTTAAGTTTGTTTTTGAACAAAATAAAAAATTTAACCCCTTAATACATCCCTTAAAATAATATTTTTTTTCTTAATTTCAATATTTTTATCAATGCAACCTCGGTACCAAATTAAATACACCCTTCAGTAAGTAAAGCACTATCCGCAAACTAGTGTTTTCATAAAATTTGTAAGTCCGGTTCTGTCGGGCCGATTTTATTAAAATTTTGGCAGCAAATTTAATCGTTACTAAAAGGTTAAATTTCAATTTTGAAACGATTTTGAGAATTTTTTCGGCATTTTTGGGCCCAAAAACATTTTTCAACCCCTAAAAACTACCCTTAAAATGGTCCGATTGAGCCCATTTTAAATAGGCTTCGTGCGGTGATGGATTCCAACGTGCCTACCAAATTTCGTCAAAATCAATTAACTCTTTCGAAAGTTATAGCCCGTACACACATATATATATATATAAATATATATATACATATATAAATAGACATTTCCAAAAATGGTGCCAAAGTGTTCAGGAGGCTATGAAACGTCGAGAAATTTTGGTCCGACCCCTAGGTCCCGCCATCCGACCGACGCCAATAGTGTATGTGCCATATGGCAAATACACTAATAATTCCAGTATATTATTTTTTATTCGAGAAGCTGTATTCTGTCACATACTTTTACAAAATTATGAAAGAATGAATATTATTAATAACTTTTCACGGTGCTGTACAAAAATTGTGATCTAGTAACTTACCAAAATATATTTGGCACTTATATAATGTTAGTTCTTTTTTTTATTTTTCAAAAATAACATCTTATCAAATACACACCGCTACATTACTTACAAATAGCATAGGTAATGATAAGATATATTTTTAAAAATTTAACGGTTTTTAAAATTTATTTTTATTTCAATAATATCATACCACAGCCATTTTTGTTTTTGAATATATCTAAATATACAGCTTTAAATTAACACAATTACTCAAAATACAAACTAGAAAATAGGTATTCTACTATAGGTAACATTATTATATTATATGGTTTCCAGGTCCAACTTTACTCTGGTAGATTTTGATTTAGTCGCGAAAAAATTATAACAACAAATAATCTATTTATAGAAGCTAGATTATTAAAAAAGACCAGAACGGCAATAAAACGCACAACAAAGAAAGCTACATCTTTTAATCATGTTTCTTCGTTCTAAGCAAATCATAGGCAAGAAATCCGAAGTGGATACTTTTGGATTTCTTGTCTACTATTTGTTTAGAACTAGTGATGTGCCGGATCGTTAAAAATGTATATCCGCGGATACGGATCTGAATACGGATATTTGGTCTCAAGATCCGCGAATACGGATACGGATACGGATCTTAACATTCTTAGAGTACGCGGCGGTAAATACTAAATATTGTACATCGACCTTTGGAAAGAGACTATCTGTTATGGGAAAAAGTTATTGACCACGATATTAAAAAATAAAAAATAATCTGAATGGAATTTAACTGTTTTTCATTATTACCTAATTACCTATATATATAAAATTTTATCTATAAATTGAAAATTGATAAGGTAAAAGATCCGTAAAAGATCCGCGAAAAAACTAACGGATACGGATACGGATCTTTCTTTTCCCTCGGATATCCGCGGATACGGATCAGATACGGATATCCGGCACATCACTATTTAGAACGAAGAAAGATAATAAAAAGCTGTAGCTTTCTTTAAATAATGTCTACTATATAATGATATTATTTCACTTTACTCATTGTAAGCTGGCTGTACTATCAGAAATACAGTAAACTTTATTGTAGTGATAAGCGATTCGAGATGTTTTGGTCGATTGTCTCGATTGTTTAAACATCTCGATGGTTGTCACTTAGGACTAGATTGTTGTTGTTTCATAGTTCGCCGAGACCGAGTCGCACAGTACTAAATCGTACACTGTCGAGCGCACATAATATATACAATCGTTCATCACTCAACAACTGTGGTCGAGTCGATGGTCGATTGTGCAGTAATCACGTAATATACGAATTCAATAATGAAGAGATCACAGAGTAGTGAGTACCGACTGAACAGTGTGAACAGTGAACAATCGACGAGTCGCGTGAACGTCAGTCGACTAGTATATAACCTTGAATCGCGATTATATGTATTCTCATTCGCTGCTATTGCTATAACCTATGTGGCAAATAATCGACTTGAACAATCGAACATTTCGATTGTAAAATCAAACTTCGAGTCGATTGTGGACTCGATTGTTATTATGAACGATTGTAATTGTTTCGATTGTAAAAACATCTCGTATCGCCCATCACTATGCCTCACCGAGCTACCAATGGCAGCTCAACAGGTTGAGATGCAAGCAAAATGAATGTAGTTATATGAAGCCGGAAGCTAGCCTCACCAGGCTTCCAGTAGGTCAGGTTGGCAGCTCAACTAGTTGACCTGCCAGGCTGTCAGCATCTTTGTCAGTTTGATCAATATTGCATATTTGTCGTCCTTTTATTCCATTTTTTTACGACTCTTTCAAGGAACAGCTGAACATGCAAATAAAATATGCATAATAAAATACCTATTTTCATTAACAGATAAAATATTTTTAACGAAAAAAAGTTATAGCTATTGATATGAAACAGGTAGGGCTTAATAATTTGTAGTTTTCTAATATTGCTAAAATAATTATTTTTGAAAAAACCTGAAGATTTTATAACATTTAGAAAGTTATAGTCATATTAATAATAATTTAATTTAACAGTAGGTCAAAAGATAGCATTTCTCCAAATTCGTTACGAAATAGTGTTGTCCTATTCAGGACCGGCGCTAGGGGGAAAAAGCGGGGCAAAAGTACCCCGGGCCCGGGCCTCTGAAGGGGGCCCGCGGGCCCGGGGCCAGGGTCGTAGCTAGGGGGGGGCATTAAGGGGCAATGCCCTACCTTAAAATATCCAGTGCCCTACTTTAAGGAATTATAAACAAGCCGCAAAGACTGTCACGACAGAATGACAGACTTGATCTATCTAGCATTTGGAAAAACAAGATTAAATTCGTTGGATTAAATGAAGTTCTTCGGAAATTTGATAACATGGCAAGTTCTGTATTTTTTTTTTTTTTGATTAAATTGTCATTTACCGTTTTCTTGCTTTTGTAATTTGATATCACCAGATGAGGTGGGCAATCCAATTAAAAAATTGTAGTCTTTCGCTTCAGCCCTACTTTAATTTCAGTGCCCTATCTTGAATTCAGCTCTAGCTACGGCCCTGCCCGGAGCTTACCTATTATATGTGACTACCGTGTTTAAAACTATGAGCATTATAACATTTTCCCAACAAAAAAGGCGTTTCTTGATTTTTTGCATTAAAATTTTCTGACTATTTCCCAAAAAAAAAACAAAGTTTGGAGAAAAAATTTTTTAGGAGAACGCTTACCCGGGGCCCAAAAATCCTAGCGCCGGTCCTGGTCCTATTAACAGAAATGTGTCTTGGATAGAAAGTTTATTATTGGGATTCAAGTGGTAGATAACGAACTCTTTTGGATATGCATTGAAAAAAATATTACAATTCTATTGTGGTGTGCAAGATACAGTTTTCATTCCTCTGAAAAAAAAACATTTTTAATTTTTCTTTAACCTAAAACTTATATTAATTGGTATATGATAAAATCAATCGATTTTTAAAACCCCCTTATATCCACACAATATTATTCACATAACAATTAGAGGTAAAAATACTAAATATCTCAGGCAGCAAGGCTGCCATGATTTGTAAGCTATATCTAAGAAAAAATCAAATGACCACTGTCGGGACTTGAACCCGAAACTCCCAGTTTCCGGCTAGGTGAGTTACCGATTTCTCCACAGTGTCCGAGAGTGGAACCCGATCCTTTCTTATATATAGCAATTTCATGTTGAAAACTCACTACATGCGAGAGTCGATTATTCAAATAAGCTGCAAAGCATAGTACAACTATTAAACAGTCGAATCACTATACATGCGAGAGTTAACATTTTATAAGTTTTAACAACTTAATAAACTCGTTAGGCTGGGATGCCTTAGGTTTTACCTATAGATAAACAACGATATTTAGTATTTTCACCTCTAATTGTTATGTAAATAATATTGTGTGGATATAAGGGGGTTTTAAAAATCGATTGATTTTATCATATACTAATTAATTACTGTCCACAGGAACTCAAAACGTTGTTTATCTATAGCTAAAACTTATATAGCAAATATTATTTACTCTCCATTTTTCGAGAGCTTGCACACCCCTACAAAACTACTGTAAATTTGAACTGGTATTGTCCTGATTCGGGTCTATAGGCGGCCGTCGATTGGAATTGCTTCCTAACGTTTCGCTAGCACAAGTGGCGAGCTTCTTCAGAGGTCCTTCCATCTCCGATGCTGGATGTAGAATTCTAATTCTACATCCAGCATCGGAGATGGAAGAACCTCTGAAGAAACTCGCCATTCGTGCTAGCGAAACGTTAGGAAGCAATTCCAACCAACGACGGCCTATAGACCCGAATCAGGACCACACCAGCTCATCAACTGGCCGCGTAAGTCTCAACCAATTTGTCAGTAAACATGAAATTCAAATAATTTTAAAAATAAGGAATGAACAGTTGACAAAATACGGTTTTTATGCACGGTATACCATAATTTTTGGGAGCTGTTTTTCTCTAGTGGGTTGAATATTCTCCAAAAATAAAATTTTCTTTTCTATTTCCTTTTATATAAATCTAATTATATAAAACAAAATTTGTCATCATGATGCATTTTTTTCACTGAAAATAATTTCTTTCAAGTCGTCTACATTTTTGAATACTTATTCTAAAAATATAAAACTTTTAATTAACCATTTTTTATAATCGTTTCGAAAATTCGGACGGATCGTGTTTCTTTTTTTTACAATAGTTCGTTCATTTTTAGGACGTTAAAAACTTTATTTATTAACTGTCTTTTTTATCGAATTCGCTACAAAAATCTGAACTTTCTAATTGACCAAAAAGTACAGGACTTTTCTAAAAGTGAAATTTTTAAATCAGTTCTATACACGACACATATCTGCAATAAGAGACGTATGTTAGAAACTAAAATGGCGGATATTTAAAAGTCATTTCAAAACTAGCCGAAGTTGGCACTCCATTAAAAAGGAACTGCTCAGCTCAATTCGCCGCGACTCGGCTCGACTCAGAGTTATTCATTTCTTAATCGAAGCGAACAGATTCTATCTGAGCCGAACTAATTCGGATGAGTATGCGTAATCGGGATAAATTCGGATTAGATCGGATAAGTACGCTTCAACAAGAATGAGGGCTAACATATTTTAAATCGTCAGATAGCGATAGTGGTAAGTAAGGTACAATTTTTATCCGTCAGATGACGCCAGTTGAAATTAAGGTATGTCAAACGTTTAGAGGTTAACGGTTTGTGTTTAGCGATTCTTCATTTATCCATTATTCAAGGAATAAAAAAATAAATACAAAACTGTGATTTAGCCGCTAAATGATTGATTGACAGATACTTCACTTGCTAGTGGCGTCATCCGCTGGCGGAAAATATAAACAGTACTAACAATGAATGACATCAAAGTGGCATATACCTCACTTGCTAGTGGTGCCATCAGGTGGTAAAAAAGAAGACTGGTAGCTCTCATTGATAGATGATACGCTGCACTCTTTGAGATCAAAGCATGTACTGAGCCGATTCGAGCCAATTAAGATACCGATAAGCATAATATGTAATACTCCTATATTGCTAGCGTCCGTAAGTGGAAGTATCAGGCCGCAAGTGAGACAGCAAATTACTGTTTCTATCTTTGTCGAGAAATCCATCTCGCTGTGCGCAAGCGCGTTGCAACTCTCGTTGGAGAATTGGCAAGTATGGTGGGGAAAGCCTCCTCTGCTCGAAGCTTAAAAATAAAGTCTAGTTCTGGTCTAGTTATAGTAAACATTCTTGGACATGCGGCTGAGGATATTATAGGGTTTTTTTGGAAAATTTTTTGCAGCCAATTTATTTATTTGAAAGAGTTATATTTATAATAAACGTTTCACCCTTTTAGGCATCATCAGTAATATTATTTTATAGTGAAATTATGATTTATGAACATTATTTGAACGATGTTGTTATTAGCATGGATTTTAGACAACTAAAATCTAAAACCATGCTAATAACAACATCGTTCAAATAATGTTCATAAATCATAATTTCACTATAAAATAATATTACTGATGATGCCTAAAAGGGCGAAACGTTTATTATAAATATAACTCTTTCAAATAAATAAATTGGCTGCAAAATTTTTTCCAAAAAACCCTATTCTTAGACATAAGACTCGACGTCTTGCGAGAGAGACAGACATATATATGTCTGCACCGTAGGCTTTCGTCCGACTCCAGACCCCGGCTAGCAATATAGAAGAATTACATATATGCCGATAAGTGTGCATTTTTCTTTATCAATAAATGAAACTCGAATAATTGTTCTTGTTTAAACTCCGCAGATAAAACTATTAAAATTTCGCTTAATATTAAAAAATGATCATGTTAATTACCAACATTAATGCAGAATATGAAATTTATTTAAAATGATTTGCAAATTGACCAATTTTCAAAATGTTTTCTTGTTATAATTAATTGTATTTTACTTAAGGGAGTGTATTAAATTACCACAAATATTCGATCTAAATTTTTCGTTATTTTGTAATCTTTAATTTTATAAAAATCTAGTTTTCGTTACTTACTAGAGCATATCGGAGTGATATCTAATTTCTGAAACTTGACTTTTACATCAAAAAGTCATACTTGAAATATTTAATAAAATTTGTCAAATGCAAGACATTCTAATCTTCTGACCATCTATTGCAACGTTTCTTAAACTTTTTCACCTGCGGATCCCTCAAGAGATTGGCAAAATTGACGCGGATTCCCATTTATATAGATAGATAGATAGATAGATAGCTAGATAGGAGATTTATTTGTCGCAGCTATATAAAGATTGACAAAACGTCAAAATACAATGATAATATAAAATATGTCATGTTACATTAATATTCAAAAAATCTTTAAAATTGTATAGACAAATTTCCATTAGTTGCTTTTTGACAACTTTTTTGAAATTATTTTCGGGAAGAGTAATTTATTTATTTAATTTTTTGAAGTGTAACTGTCAATTTATAGGTAACATTTAGATTTTGCATAAGTAAGTTTCACTTCTGTAGTGTGTAGTACTTATATAAACAACTCTTTACCGAACGGTGTTCATACAGTTCGATCGTCGCCGGCCGACCTGTAAGTATAACTTTACCCACATACCTACACCAGAGGTCTCACGAACTCCTAGAGGTCCTCGAACCCCAGTTTAGGAAACGCTGTTCAAATCATCTAATGGTATGATTTCAGAAACCAGATATCACTGCTATTAAGTAATGGCGTCCATTGCGAAGAAAACCATACGATGTACCCAAAGGCTGATTTACGTACAGTGGCACCCTAGACCCATTCATTTAAGGCGTTCATTAATAGTAACTTTTTAATTATATTTTACTACTAGCTGTACCCGCGGCTTTACTCGCCCGCGATTCTATACTGTTTCCTTATTAGTTAGTTGTTAAGGCGCGGGCACATAATATGCAAACATAAGCATACAGCACACACGCTTGAATCAATGTCATGTTTTCAAATATTCGACATGGAACATACAACCACCGTCCATATTGCATTTAGTATATTTGATTTTATTGTTGTCTATGAAGTTGAACTCGCAGTTCAATTTCGGTATTTGTGCAAAGTGGTTATATTTTTTTGAAATGAGTGATATTGACGTTGAAATGATGTTGTTGTAAATAGTAAAAAATAAAAACGGAAATTAAAATATAATCGCCGATTTCGGGTCTGCTAATTTTCAAAAATGTGATCGTCTGTGAAGTCAATTTTGAAAATAATTAGCAACACCACACTGACAAACTGACAACTGAGCAAGCGCGGATCCACCGTTGTGGGCACGATGGGCATGCCCACAACCCTAATTGAGGTCGATAGACTGATGTTATATCCAATGCCTTAAAAAATTAAAAAAAGAAATTTAATGTATAGATTGTGAGCGAGTCAGTAGTCCGACTAGCACTTCGCCGATTTTCGGAAAGCCGTGACCACAACCTTTTCTGAGGGCTGGATCCGCGCCTGCAACTATGAGAGATAGATTAAAGAAATAATTTTATTTTTAGTATCTCCATCGGGTCAAACAATAAAAACATGAAAAACCCCGTCCAATAGTAGTCATAAATCTCTTTGATGTACCGCTCTTATATCGACCACAATATACGTATGTGTACGCTGTGTAATACTTGGAAACACGTCCATACACTTCGTGTAGGGTATTTGCGTTTATTGTGTTGTCTATGTGTCTGCGGCTTTAGACTTTAAGCTAACGATTAATAAATTGATCGAAATTGATGCAGTAGAAGTCGATCATAATTTGTATTAAATTTAATACAAGCCCTTATTTAAATGTTTAAAAACATGTTATTCATGAAAATGCGAGTAATTTTTTTATAACAATATTGACTATAATAAAAAATGTAAGAATGAGGTTTCATTCTAAACTATTATCACGTATAAGCGTCACGTGACTCGCAATGTTGAGGGGGGCGGCACTGGATCAATGATAGTATAATGCTGAGTTGGAACGCATTGTCAGAAAATCTGATTTGACATTAAACTTAGATTGTAATAATATAATAATTATAGACTGTTTTTATATATGAATAGTCTAAAAAGTCGTTGTAGAACATTAGACTGTACTCACAGAAAACAAATGACAGATCTACATAAAAAGTGGCTGTGTGCTTATGACCACACGACAGAAATGAAAACTTCTGATTTTCTAATTTTAAAATATTTATATATGTTTTAGTGTCATCTACAAACAACTTATTACCAACACACTACAAAAACCTTTTCAATTAATGTCATCTATTAGCGCACTTATGAACGACAAAAAACTTATTACCAGCATACTACAAATACGTTTTCGTGTTTGAGCCGAGTAAACCCAATTCAGCGTCACTGACCCGAAGCGTGACGGTTCACTTTCGTTCACTACTCAGGCAAAGCGCGCCTAAGGAAGTTTTCACTTCAAAAATATCGTTTAAGCTAAATTTGTTTAAAAGTGAAAATTCTTCAAGAATTAATATATTAAATATCATTCTGTATGCACAGTTTAAAAAAAAAGTTGTTTCAATCGATCAATTATTTTTCGAGCAGGATCGATTTAAAATTCTACAATGCTTTTTTATGGAGAAATATGTGTGGTCACAATCTAAGGTCATTGTCAAATCAGATTTTCTGACAATGTTTTCTGCAACCCAGCATTAGAGTACTATATTCGATTTCAGCGTAATTAAAGAATTTTTATATTTTGAAAATAATTGAAATAATAATAATAATAATAATAATAATGCGTTTAACGTCCGTTTCTCGACATTATGTCATAACAGACGCCATTCGCACCATTACTATTTTCCATTTTTACCACTTCGCGTTTTATACATTTTTATACTTCAACTTAATTAATAGCAATGTGCGAATGGAGGAATTATAGGACATTAGGGTAAGGTAGGAAACTTTGGGAGCATAGGGATTTGACAGGTAATCGGCCATGGCCTTGAATAAGGAACCATCTCGATATTCATCTGGAATTATTGAGGGAAACCATGGAAAACCTCAAACAAGATGGCCGGTACAGGAATTACCGTTTCTCGGCGTGAGGCAGTAGGAAAAAGTCCCAGCCACATCTGCCCCCGCCGGGATTCGAACCCAGTACCTTCCCAATGCGAGTCTAGTGCTGTACCACTAAGCTACATCGCTGGGTGAAAATAATTGAAATAAAAGTTGTGTATCCCCCGACGCGACGCTTATGTAATCACGAATTTCTGTCTATACCTTCTAAGTCTTGGATCAAGGGTAGAAAATGTTTCATAATGAAATATTCTTAGGGATTTATCAACATATAGATGATACATAGCGTGAAACTGTTATACGACTGAAACCAAAAAAACTTTCTTTTGAAACTACAAAAATGACTATTTTTCATTTTCATATTCTCGAAGATTCTAGTCAAAGGCGGCTTAAAGTTGAACGAAAATAAACAATAAAGCGTCAAAATGGAAGGAAAAATTAAAAGGTGGTGCCTTACAACGGATTTGGGACGAATCTAGGTTTTCGGGGCCTAGGGCTTATTGAAGTCCAATGGGGCCCAATTTTTTGTTAAATTAATGTCGGGTTTATCGTACATAACGTTGTTATGTTAATTCGCTGTTATTTCTATGGTTACTTCGTATGTTTTATGTACAAAAATTTAACAGTGATTAACAAAACAGCGTGTTGTTGTAATTGTTTTTTAAAGACCACCAACAGCTAAGGTTATTTAGGCCTAGCACCAATTCATATTTTCAACTCATTTTTTTTTTAATAATAAATTGAAAATCCGATTGACACTTTTACCAGCTCTCGGGCTAGAACCCGGGAATTGGGGACTTGTAATAGAGGAACCATAGCAACGCCATGTAAACTACAGCATCGCTACACTCTCGGAAAACAGCGTGTTAAATGTACGATAAATCCGACATATGAATCTTTAAATTGGGGTTTCAAATTCATTTTTAATAACATTAAAATCAGAGTAGAAATATATTTATTTATTTCTCATTGTTAATGAAAAAGTATTAAAAATTCATGATAATACAATTTTTGCGGGCTCTTGACACTTGGGTGCCCAGGACTTAAGCCCTATTAGTCCCTATGTAGACCCGCCCCTCGGATCTCGCCCGCATTTTTTTAATTGCATCATCAGAGAGCAGCAGAGCTGGCATACCAGTGGCGTATCTACCACAGGTGTTCCAGGTGGCAATCACCGGGGCCCCCTAACCTCGAGGGGCCCCCAATTTTTGGGTCAACTACTGATTTATTAATCCTTACACTCAATTTTTTTCTCAGTCCAATTATATATGATCTAAGCGCAGATTGCATTTACTTTCTAGATTCAAATACTATTGTTTCAATCAATTGATGAAGACGACTGGAGGATTTATTTATCCTTAAATATAAAAGAGCGCAATATTATTATCTGAAGAATACCAGTAGAACTTCTTTTAATTACAGAGTCGTTTATATGACGTAGAACATTTTGAGAATACAATCAAATGTTGATGGGATGATGATGTCATGAATAATTGGAAATTTTTCTTAGTTGGCTAAAGTGGGGGAGGGGGGCCCCAAAAAAAAATTTACACGTGGGCCCCGCGAAGTGAAGTTACGCCACTGTGGCATACCTAACCTAGAATAGTACTACTAGGTCAGAAAGTCTGCGTTTGCGACGTGTTGTGGAGTTTGCCACCGAGCGAGAAGTTGAGAACTTAATGTTAAAACTTCAAGTTATCCATCTACCTATTTTGACGATCGAGTATAAATTATTACAAGAAATACGTATAACTGTTATATGCTATGTATTTGCGTTCTACAGGTGTCACAGAATAACTATTCCTAATTTTCAGAAATGATAGAAGGCTCTTAAATAAGCATTTTTTATTAACAAACTAGTGTCCGGAAATACTGCATCAAACTTTATAAAAATTGTTCGAAGTTACGACCACCATTTTCGATACACAAGTCATATAGTAATCGACTACCAAATTATTGTTTCATTTTATCTCGATACTGAATAATTTCCGGACACTAGTTTATTAATAAAAAATGTTTATTTAAGTGTCCTCTATCATTTCTGAAAATTAGGAATAGTTATTCTGTGACACCCTGTATAAAAGCCTAAAAGGTGACAATAGAAAGCCAATTTTATTTTTTTTAATCAGTAACGTTAAAAATAAAAATTGAGTAATATTTTGACGCTTACGTAAACGAAGCAAACGCCGGTATTTTATAATCTTATATTTTTTTTGTAATGAGTAAAGTCTTAAAATAAAAAAAGGCTATTGAAATATTTTGAGATATCATTTTTGTAGCAGTTGTATTTCTTTAATTAACGTATTTGTTTATGGTAAGTTACTTAACATTTTAATGTACTGAATTATGAATAATTAGCAGTTAAAATTATGATATACAAAAAAATGCACTTTTAAGCAATTCTACGCAGCTTTTTAAATAGTACTTAAAGAAAAAATTAACTGTTATAATATTTTATTGCCATTTAATAAGCCAGGTAGTGAGTTAAATTTGTACAAAAAAACATATAATCGAATATTATGAAGTAGGTATTAGAAATACCTTGTATTATGTCCGTCTTGTGACTTCTTGTGATTTAACACGACGCGTTTCAGCAACGAGTTGCCATCTTCAGGTGTGGTTAATTATTTTTTTTAAAAACACACATTGAGTATTCGTAACACTATATTGCTATGGTTCCTCTATTACAAGTCCCCAGTTCCCGAGTTCTAGCCCGAGAGCTGGTAAAAGTGTCAATTGGATTTTCAATTTATTATTAAAAAAAAAAAAAATAATGAATTGAAAATATGAATTGGTGCTAGGCCCAAATAACCTTAGCTGTTGGTGGTCTTTAAAATACAATTACAATTACGTAACACTATACAGGGTGTATCACAGAAAACCGAACATAGGGAAAAGTACACAGTATAAATTAGTTAAGATCAGAGATTGCTTTGCCCTCTATTCAGAGGTCGTTACCATGGTTACCATGGTGTACGTATACAGTAACAAATGCATATTGCTGTTCATTTGACAAAATCTGGATGAACTTAAAGACAAAATCGTCGAAGTATGTTTCAATATGACTCCTGTAATGTTAGATAAAGTGAGACAAAGTTTTTGTAACCGATTAACCCATTGCTTAATTCAAAATGGAGGTTTATTTGAACATTTGCTTTAATTTTTTATTTTAACTGTTTGTTTTGTTTAATTATTAGTTAAAAAAATATTTTCTTAATAAAAAATTGTTTCATTAATAAAAATAAATTCATTTAATATTGAAGAATTTATTTTAACTGATTTTTCTAATTATTCATTATTAGCTATTATTGTTATTAAATAATGGTTAGTCAGCGTTACTATGGTACCCATTCTCATATGCGGCCAAAGTAATCGTTGATCATAACTAATTTGCACAATGGAGTTTTCCCTATGTTCGGTTTTCTGTGATACACCCTGTATAATATTATGATGCTAAGCACTGTGTATTATGTTAATTTTGTCATTACTGAAAATTAAAAATCAATAATTGTTCAGTGCATATTTTTGTATAAGATGTGAATATTACTCAAAATTTATTTCATTTATTATCTCACTCATTATTGCCAGCAGATTCAAATATTAATTTTGAATTCTGTCTTTTTGGAAGAAAGTAAGATACCTACCTACATTATTTATATTTAATTTAAATAATATTAGAGCTATAAAAATAAAAATTAACATTATTATCATTGAATTAATGGTTGGAACTGTCACCAAATTTTAGTTAGAGCCCTAGATTAAATGAAACAGTTTACCACCTCAATATTTGATGTGTTAGCTGACGTAAATACATCGCACTGTAATTAGTATGTATGTTAACAACCTTAGCAAAGACACCAAAGATTACAGTATACTAGTTCACTATTGGATATGCTTGCTGGCACAAAAGTATTACAGTGCAATGCATCTGTGTTTTCAACAGGTTCAATACATTGTTAGCTGACCCTATAGTCAGCCATTGTTTCAACTTGAATGGTTGTCAGCGCCGCACAATGTTGGCCTGGGAACTAAAATGTATCTGATTGCGCTTGCGCGTCTATATTTTCCAAAATGTCGGATCATTGACTTACACTACTGGACGTACCCAAGCGTATAATTATAGTTGTAGTTATTTTCGGAGTGACATGAGTGAAGAGGATAGACTATGGTTGTGTCCCATCTTTAAGGTACTATTTTGAGAGAAATAGAGATTGACCACACATCCATTTTTTAACCGTTAGGGCACGTCCAGGTATTGTAAGTCAATTGGTCAGATGATCGGGTCAAAGTAAAATTATTAGTATGTATGTCTCTTTCATTTGACGCAAACGCAATCAAGTTCTTGGCCCGAATTTGTTTGGGCTCTGTCTTAACAACTGCCGATTTCATTTTTCAAAAATGATTTTCACAAATTCTAGAAATCAAAAACCAAACATTTGGTGAGAGTACCTTACAAAAGTACTTAAAAATAATAAAACAAATCTTGTACTCAGAAGATAATTACTTACTCATCATTACAAATCATCATTTTTAAGACGTTCCCGTAGCAGCTGTTTTCTTCTGTTCAGCTGCCGCAGCTTTAGCTTCTTTCTTTGCTTTTTTCTTTTCCTCTTTGGCTTCTTTCTTAGCTAATTCTTCTTCTTTTTTCGCTTCTTTCTTCGCTTCTCTTTTAGCTTCTTTTTCGGCTTTCTGTTTCGCTTTTTCTTCTCGTTTCTTCTCGGCAGCTTCGTTCTTTTTATTATCGCTCTTCTCGTGTTTATCGTTGCGCTTCTTGTTCTGCGCAACTTCGGGCTGCAATTGTTTGTAGGGTATTTCTTTAGACGTGGAAGCACCGATATTACTAGATACAGACTTTATTATTGACGATTTAGACTGTGATATTGAAGACTTTTTTTCGGGAAGTGGTGCTGTTTCTAGTTGAGTTACAATTTTTTGGGCACATCTATAACAAACAATCAACAGACATAGATAAATTAATAAAGAAACCATTATTTTCGGCACAAAATTAGCGCAGCATTCAGTAACTCTGTCATATAATGCATTATTATTTTTAATTCTAATTTTTGATGTGAAACATCTTATGTCGGGCAGTGAACAGCCGCGTGAGGGGAAATATGCAACGAAATTTCTGGTTCTTCGCTGCTGTTCTCTCTACCACTGCGGCACTTCTCTCTCGGCTTCCGCGCGCTCGGGCACGGGAAGAGAGAGAGAGAGAGTATACATACGAACGTACTGTAAAGCAAAAGTATATGTATACACGTGTAGGTATGTAATATAGATACTTCGCTGTGTATTTAGTTGCGTTTCTGGTTCAGGCGTGCTCAAACGCCGCAACCGCGTGTGTTACAGTGCAGTATATAGGATTACGTCAGCATAACAGTTAGCTGCTGCTTTTAAAAAAATATATACTACTACATAGAGAATACCACCGAGTTCAATTACGTTTTCTTTGATGTTTCACATCTGTCGGGGGTCCCGAGACCCACACCCTTTTTTATTCAAATTTTAACATCCTGTATCTGGAACACAGAGCCGTTTAATCTTAAAGTTTGTGCGCATATTTAATTAACACCCTGTATACCGCCAAAAAATAAAAAAACGCAGGTTATATGCGATTTTTTTTGCGGAATACATATTATATATTTTTAGGTGCACGAATTACATTATAAAGGTGCAATTTTTCGCTGAACACTCTATAAAATAATTACATTGAATAAATTTAATGGTATTTCAAACAAAGGTTGGACGTACCAAAGAAAATTAAATTTATAATAAAAAAATTGCCTATTTATCATAATGTCAAAGGTCAATCTTATACGTAACTATAAGGTTGTATTATTTTATGTAGAATAACGGCAAAAGGGTCAAGGTAAGTAATAGGTATGCGGCAATAATTCTAAAAATAACTTTTCCTTATCTGCTATCAATCATAGGTAAATCTAATATACGGGGCAATCTTCAATTCACTTTTTTATTATAACTTATAAACATCGGATTTTTCTGTCAAAAAACGTTACAACCAGAGACGGACTTATGCTCGGTTTCAGAAAGCATGTCAGAAAATGTGATTTGACAATAACCTTACATTGTGACCACACATAATTTTATCTATCAGAAAAGCGTTGTAGAATTTTAAATCGATCCTGCTTGAAAAAATAATTGATCGATTGAAACTATATTGTTTTTAAAACTTTGTATAAATCTATTTTACATCGTTTTTTGGTACAATTTCCACTTCGAAACAACATTTTTCTACGCATTTTGATCAAAATTCAGCTTGAAAAGCGATTTTTTCTATGTAGATCAATCATTTGTTTTTATGTGTGTACAATCTTATGTTCTACACCAGCGTTTCTAGACCAATATTGGGTCGCGTAAATTTTTAATGGGTCGCGAAATAACCGGTAAAATACCGAAAAAAATATAAAAAAAATGGTTGCATCTAGTACCTACGCAGAATTGTTATCTTACTTTGATAAGAAAATACTTCGGAAATGAACTAAAGAGGTTAAATTACTTTTAAATTATAAATTAATTATTTGTCCAATGTACCTACTATAAGTTGATTCGAGTACATACGGTGTAATGCTGACGATATACTACCTTTTTTATTTTATATCATAAAATAAATAATTGGGTTGCAGTACGATTTCAAAAAAATATTTTGAGTCGCGCGTCAAAAAGGTTGATAAACTCTATTCTACACGACAGGGAGTTTCTAGCCTATAGACTAGACTGTCGTGGGACCACCTGCACTCATGGATGTTTTGTTTATATTTATTTATGCGATGTAGCTTAGTGGTACAGCACTAGACTCGCATTGGGGAGGTACTGGGTTCGAATCCCGGCGGAGGCAGATGTGGCTAGGACTTTTTCCTACTGCCTTACGCCGAGAAACGGTAATTCCTGTACCGGTCATCTTGTTTGAGGTTTTCCATGGTGTCCCTCAATAATTCCAGATGAATTTCGAGATGGTTCCTTATTCAAGGCCATGGCCGAATACCTGTCAAACTCCTATGCTCCCAAAGTTGCCTACCTTATCCTAATGTCCTATAATTCTTCCATTCGCACATTGCTATTAAATAAGTTGAAGTATAATAAAAACGTATAAAACGGGAAGTGTTAAAAATGGAAAATATTAATGGTGCGAATGGCGTCTGTTATGACATAATGTCGAGAAACGGACGTTAAATGCATTATTATTATTATTATTATTTATTGTAGATTATAGACGCGTCGACAACTTATGTCGTTAGCGTCTTAATTACATTAAAAAACAACTTTCTTAAAACTAAATAACATCGCAAAACACCCATGAGCGGAGGTGGGATTCGAACCCACGACAGTGTGATCGAAAGGTCGGCTACGCTAACCGTTACACCACACTGTCCTCTATGGATGTTTTGTGATGTTATTTAGTTTTAAGTTAGTTATTATTTAATGTAATAATTTAAGACACGCTAATGGCCTAAGTTGTCGACGCGTTTATAATCTACAATAAATAAATAAATAATGACACAATTACATTAGACTACTTCTGCATGTATAAAAACTGTAATTATATGACCGTCGGGGGTTAATAAAATAAGTCTGCCCCTGGCTTTAGAATTTTTAGACTAAAATATCCCATTTACCTTTACCTACCTACTTATGAGGTTTGATATAACCTATCTTTTTATCTAATATATCAAATTAGAATTTGAAATATTATGATTAGTATATCATATTTAGCTTCTTTTAGATGCCAACAGATGTCACAATTACATGTTATATTTAAAATAAAAAAATGTAAAAAATGCCACAAAATACCAAACCATTTAAAATTTTTCGACCCACGTTTCGCCAACCAAGTTGGCATCATCAGGAGATGATTAAACCATTTAATCATCTCCTGATGATGCCAACTTGGTTGGCGAAACGTGCGTCGAAAAATTTTAAATGGTTTGGTGTTTTGTGGCATTTTTTATAATTTGTGTCACAGGGGATAACAAACATGGTGGCAAACACGGGATGAATAGGGAATATTATTTTCTTCTTCTTGTTTTTACATATAAAATGAGAGCTGAAAAAATATGGCAACTGGTTTTACTTTTAAATGCTTGTAGCGCCTCTATGCCTTGAAACTAAGTGGCTTTAACTTACCGGATTCTAGTGGATGCCGCTTGAGGGCCAGGTGTAGGACAAGGCGGCAGTTCTCTAATGGGGGGCAACCGGCCCGGCGCACCTGCTTCACCGTGCCAGTATTCTTGAAGGCGCAACTGAAACAAAATCAAGTTATATTTTCAAGGCTCAACTTGAAAAGTCTCCTTCATAGCAATAATTTGTTTTACGTAATATAGTCTGTCAATTACTCCATATTGGCTTAAATTACAAAATAAGATTCGATCGAGGATTCGATAGAGAACTATCTTCTATACAGGGTGTTTAAAAATGAGACCCGACAAACTGTGGAAGCTGATTTCTTAGTTTTTAAAATTTCTTAGTCCTCTTAAGAAAAAAAGTTCCTATGCACGGGAGTCCTAAAAATGCTTTTCTATACGGAATTGTAACCCTCTGAAAATTTGAAATTGAAGTCTACCCTTATCTAATCGTAATTCGTATATGTCCACATACTCGTATTATTGTATAGAGCATATTATAAGCACATTATATATTATATTATATATATATATATTATATATAATATATTGTATTATATTATAAGCACGCGTCAAAACAATGAGATATATATCCAAAACTACCGACTATCATTGTATGGCAGAGGACCACTTGGTTCTGGGTGTAAAATTTACAACAGATTGCCTATATCAATTCGAGACAGCAACTTTAGCTCTTTTAAACGCACATGAAAAATTTCCTGATTGTGAATTGCTTTTATGATTTGAAAGAATTTTATGATTTCAATTAACATATACTTATTTTGACTTGTCACATACATTCTCTCAGTGTCGACTGTGATCAAATAAATATCTATCTATCTATCTATCTATTATACAGGGTGTATCACAGGATTGAATACATAGAAAAGTAATGAGTGCAACAAAGAAAACATAAGTAAAATGAGTAGCGTGAAAAAGACAGAATACGGCTAACCTAACTAAATTAATTATCATGTTTTTTTACATGAATAGAGGGCAAAGCAATCTGTGATCTTAACTAATTTGTACTGTGTACTTTTCCCTATGTTCGGTTTTCTGTGATACACCCTGTATAAGAGAATATCACTTGGGGAGGGCTGGTTTCATCAAATAAGGCAGCTGACCAGTATTAATAATAAAATATCCATGAGCAAAGGTGGGATTAGAACCCACAATAATCGGATCCAAAGATCAGTACGCTGACCATTATATCACAATAGCAAATAGCAATAAGGGCAAGTGTGGTTGAAGGATGAGATAATAATTGCAAAAATGTTGACAAAGCTTATAATTATTTTATAATTTAAATTTTTCTCAGTCGACGCAATCTGTAATTAAATAATTTTAAACTAAAAATCGCAAAGTCAATTTATAAAACTAATTTTATTAATGTGATTAACGGAGGGCTCTGAAGGTCAACTACAAAATAAGTTACAATAATTCATTAAGTAATGCGTTATGTTTATCTATCAACGCAAGCGGAACACGGATGGCATTCAAGTGTCAAATCGATGCGTCATTGTTTATAAGGGCGCTTCAACGAACAAAAGCCATGATGGTATTGATTTTTGTTTTTTAAATGCGTGCGGTATTATTTATGCAAAAAAGACCGGTCAAGTGCGAGCGTAACTCATATGCCGAGAGTTCTGTACATCTAATAAACGAATAAATGTACCTGTTAAATATTAAATTAAATTACATTTCATTAATAGCTATATTTATGCCATAAAGTGACAAATTATGGCATGGGATAGTTACAGGAGAACGAGGGAGGTTAGTCGCCCGAGACTAGATACGCGTGCAGTATGCAGCTGGAATTCTCGATGGTAGCATGTATGGTAGATGGTGGCTGAAATTATAAGCGCTTAGTTTGCACAACGAAGCTTTGATACTAGGCATTGATACAATTTTAGATCGCGTTTGAAATGTCAGATAGCGAAGACGAATATTTGTGTTCTTCTGCTACAAAGTGGTATATTTTAAATACAAATTTGGGTAGGAGCTATCATGTCCACCCTATTAATAGAAAACGATCTAAACATGGCAAATTTCATCATTTATAATTAAAATTTTACCCAAACCGGTTTTTTTGAATATTTACGCATGAAACCTAATACTTTTAAATACGTCTTAGAAAAAACTCAAAACAAATTAAATAAAAACTAGCAAAATTTCATTTATTAAACTAGTCACATCCATTGCGAAACTTGTAACGGCCATTTGACAGTTGTCACACGTTGATTGTAGTAGTCAGCGCGCTGAAAGAATGGTGAGATACATTCTTGTATCTAGCAGCTCTTGTAACAGCGCTTATACCTGCTACACTCACTGCTTCGTTGTGTACGCTCGCATATATAACAATGCATTAATTTAAGCAAGCCCTGCTATGATCTACGCTACCATCTAGAATCCCAGCTCCATACTGCACGTACCTTTATTTATAGTCAGCGGTTGAGACAATGCAATGTTTTCGATACGAGTAGTTATCGTAATTATAACCACGCATATAAGAAATGAGAGATCAAAGTACTTTAGTTAGTACCTTCATAGCGTGTTGCTGCGATCTTCTGAGAGCACCGGTCGGTTGTCTAGGATACGCGCCTCCCAAACAGTGGGCTGTCGAACAGCACTTCAGCATGGGCTTACCGCCGCCCGTACCGCCGCACTGACTACCGGAAGACAGTGATGAGGCTGCTGAAATACTACTAGTACCGCTGCTCACCTGTAAAAAAAATTAAGAAATCGAAATTCCGTTGTTTATGACTCCTCTATTACAAGCCCCCAGTTCCCAGGTACTAATCCGAGAATTGGAAAACCGCTGATAAAGGCTAGCCAAATAAATAAATTCAAGAAAGTTTTTGTTGGAAAGCAGCAAATTATCTTAATTGATTCCAGACATATCGGAAAAAATCATTTTACCAACCATAGTCACAGTCAGGATTCTAACCTGAACCTTTCCATTTTCGCGGCGGAATGAGCTTACATTACTCAACCGTGACATGATTACTAATCTAACATTCTCCTTATATGCTTCCGAATCAATTGATTTTCACTACATTAGTACATGCGAGTGTTAGTTCATTATAGCTAGGTTGTAGGTGTGAATCTTCGTGCTAGCGAGAGCTCATCATGAAAGTGAAAATTGAGTTCTCGCTAGTACAAAGATTCAAACCTACAACCTAGCTATAATGAATTTTCACTACATGCGAGTGTTAATTCATTATAGCTAGATTGTAGGTGTGGCTCTTCGTACTAGCGAGAGCTCAATTTTCACTTTCATGATGAGCTCTCGCTAGTACGAAGATTCACACCTACAACCTAGCTATAATGAATTAACACTCGCATGTAATGAAACTCAATTGATTCCGAAGCATATATAAGGAGAATGTTACATTAGTAATCATGTCACGGTTGAGTAATGCTAGCTCATTCCGCCGCGAAACTGGAAAGGTTCAGGTTAGAATCCTGACTGTGACTATGGTTGGTAAAATGATTTTTCCCAATATGTTTAGAATCAATTATATAATTGGCTGCTTTCCAACAAAAACTTTCATTTGCAATTCAGCCGTATAAATCTATTAATTCATCTTAAATAAATTCAAATTGTTTAGTTCGGAAATTGTAGGCAGTAAGTAATTTTGAAAGTCTAGATCACTGCGGAGGGTGAGACGTGTGGAGCGTAGCAAAAAGTTTTAAGGATTATAAATTTACGATTAACTGAAAATTGACTAAAAAATTGAACTAGTAGTCACTGTTTACTATTTCCAAATAGAACAATAACCGGTAGTTTACCGAATAGAGTGAGTCGCTATTTGGCATAGAGCCCGTACTAGATCCATTGGTGGTGACACTGTAGGCACTAGCCGATGCCGGCATGCCGCCCGGCGTGCGTCCCGCCGTCGTACCGCCACTCCCTGAGCCGCCGCCCCCAGTCTGTTTGAGCCGCAATATTTTGGCGCGACAAACCACACACCTCAGCGGCAAAAGACGCTGACTTACTGCCATCTGGATCGTTTTGACAAAACATTTTCTGCACACCACTCGATGGCCGCACGGCGCCGTTTGCATCGTTGCCTTCGCGTTTATACATATTACACACTGAAAAGGAAAATCAACGTTAAAAGAGGCCTGCACTTCACCCATCTCAAAAGATGGCGCCACCATATGTAATTAAACCCAATCTTTCTCGCAGCATAGTAGCTTTTATATTGAAAGTACAGTCAATTTGTGTGATCAGTAAGATTTTATAGATGATATTCTTGGTATTAAACATTTTTGGGTTCATGAATTGAAATTAATAAAAGTAGGAATTGAGATTGAATTTTAAATATTTTTTTTAATGAAGAGGCATTTTGATGCATTTAATACCTAAATTGGAAGACAACAAATGGATATGCTGAAGTTTAAGAGGAAATTGTTAATAATAACAGCAGAATGTTGAATAATAAGTCACTCATGACAGTTACTGTAACTGTGGCTGCTATCAATAACTAAAAAAGTTTAGCTATTGTCTAAGAGAGGACGCTACTTTCGTTTTCTTTACATCGGTATAAATGTCAGTTTTGAATTTCGCGTTCAGTTCGTGTCTTTAAAGGTTTTGTGATTGATTGCGTTTCAAGCATCGATGCTGTAAAGTCGATGCGGTAAAGAATAAGCGTGGGGTGACGTCAGACGTGCATTGGCTTATTGTTCGTTCAGAGTCCTCTATATGCTGGCAGTCGAACTACTCAAAATATTTAAAAAAAATTAAACTGTTAAAAATAATAATACATTAATAACAACGACAGCGCTTCTAAAGGTTTTTAACGGCAACTTGAAGTGCAGGACCCTTTTAAGGTCACAAACGAAGCTATGCTATGCTGCTGTCAGCTAAGCCAGTGACCTATTTGCATACATAGAATAGAATATTTTTTATTTTCAAACAAGAAAACGTCAAAAGTAATATAAATATCACAAAGCACAGAAATAAACTATCTATGATAAGAATAATTACATTTTTAAGTAAAAATTCACAGTCTTTTTAAAAGAGTTAATTTTCTAAGTTCAGTCGGCAGTTTACTAACAATTGTTCATTGTTGACCTCTCGATTAAATCCAGGGCTGCTAGATCAGATATTATATTTCTCCCCAGATTTTGAAATAAAATTTCCCTATATATCCCTAGCCACTTAACTGTAGGGGAGGCCCAACGGGCTCTTGTATAGACTTGAGTGCAGCGGAAAAACTTTTTCTGCCCCCTAATTTTATCTATCTATCTTACCAAGTTATTGTCAAATTAAATTTGCAACACTGGGGATTATTAATTAAATCTATATATATAAAACAGTTCCGTTACTGACTGACTGATTGACTGACAGACAACGCCCAGGTCAAACCGCTGAAGCTATAAACTTGAAATTTGGACAGTAGGTTCCTTTTGTGACGTAGGCACCCACTAAGAAAGGATTTTTCGAAATTCAGCCCCTAAGGGGGTGAAATGGGGGATGAAAGTTTGTATGGAAATTCGTCGTTTTTGAAGTTAGAAGCATGAAATTTTGCACAGGAGTTTCTTATATAACGTAGGTGAGCACTAAGAAATTTTTTTTTGAAAATTCAACCCCTAAGGGGGCTAAAAAGGGGATGAAAGTTTGCATGGAAGTTCGTTATTTTTGAAGTTAGAAGCATGCAATTTTGCACAGGAGTTCCTTATATAACGTAGATGAGTAATAAGAAAGGATTTTTGAAAATTCATCCCTTAAAGGGGTTAAATAGGGGATGAAAGTTTGTATGGAAGTTCGTAATTTTTTAAGTTAGAAGCATGAAATTTTGCATAGGAGTTCCTAATATAACGTAGATGAGTAATAAGAAAGGATTTTTGAAAATGTATCCCTTAAAGGGGTTAAATAGGGGATGAAAGTTTGTATGGAAGTTCATCATTTTTGAAGTTAGAAGCATGAATTTTTGCACAGGAGTTCCTTATATAACGTAAGTGAGCAATAATGTATTAATAAAATTCGATCGGACGAGCGAAGCGAGTGAGTAATGTATTATTAATATTCGAGTGAACGAGCGAAACGAGTGAGTAATGTATCAATAAAATTCGAGCGAAGCGAGTGAGTATTGTATTATTAATATTCAAACGAACGAGCAAAGCGAGTGTGTAATGTATTAATAAAATTCGAGCGAAGCGAGTGAGTAATGTATTAATAAAATCCGAGTGAACGAGCGAAGCGAGTGAGTTATGTATTATAAAATTCGAGCGAATAAACACCACCAGCCCGGCTTCGCTTCGCAGGAGGAGAATTTCTCGCGGGGGGGATAATAAATCATAAATCGAAAAATACGTGGGCGAAGCCACGGGTAACGGCTAGTTATTACATAAATTATATCAAACTAGCCGTTACCCGTGGCTTTGCCCACGTATATTTCGATTTATGTTTTATTGCCCACCCCGCGAGAAATTCTCCTCCTGCGAAGCGATGCCGGGCTGGTGGTGTTTACACACACAAATTTTATTAATACATTACTCACTCGCTTCAAAAATGACTTCCATACAAACTTTCATCCCCTATTTAATCCCCTTAGGGGATGAACTTTTAAAAATCCTTTCTTATTGCTCACCTATACGTTATATAAGGAACTCCTGTGCAAAATTTCATTCTTCTAACTTTAAAAATGACTAACTTCCATACAAATTTTCATCTCCTATTTAACCCCCTTAGGGGATGATTTTTAAAAAATCCTTTCTTATTGCTCACCTACGTTCGCCTACGTTATATAAGGAACTCCTGTGCAAAATTTCATGCTTCTAACTTCAAAAATGACGAACTTCCATACAAACTTTCATCCCCTTTTTTACCCCCTCAGGGGATTAATTTTCAAAAAAAAAATCTTAATGCTCACCTACGTTATATAAGACACTCGTGTGCAAAATTTCATGCTTCTAACTTAAAAAATGACGAATTTCCATACCAACTTCCATCCCCTATTTAACCCCTTTAGGGGTTGAATTTCGAAAAATCCTTTCTTAGTGGGTGCTTACGTCACAAAAGGAACCTACTGTCCAAATTTCAAGTTTATATCTTCAGCGGTTTGACCTAGGCGTTGTCTGTCAGTCAATCAGTCAGTCAGTAACGGAACTGTTTTATGTATATAGATGATGTCTCGTTCATCTTTTAGCGTACTGACAATAAACATACCTCTTCTTCTTGAGTCGTTGCTAGCTCCGGTTCGTTTTCTTCTAATTTCGATAACAATTTGTCCTGAAACAAAGTAAAAAAACATTTGTTAGTGTTTTTAAAACATTGTTACACGAATCAAGAGCAGTGGCACTTCAGTCCGGCTGACGACTGTTGTACTACCGATTTAGGTTCGCTGATGGCCTATAACCATAGACAATTACCAAAACCATAGACAATAACAACAAGGCGTATGTATTAGCCTAGCGGCACGGGCAAAAGCTAATTGTGCCAACACGGCACACGGTGAATGGTCTCCAGGCGGAAATGGAGGGGTTTGGTTTGGGGCATCCGGCGAATGGCGCGCGCACGTTCTAGACGTGTATAACTACGTAACTAATCGAAGTGTATTTTATAGCCATATTGACAAGGTATAAATAATTTCCATAACAACATTGTTTTATTTTTTAACAAGATCAAGACTAGAATTAAATATGCAAGAACAAGATCAAGACTAAAGGAGCAAGACCAAAACTACCACAGTCTTGATCTTGGTCTTACTTTGCTCATCACTATTCGCTATAGAGAGTTTTCGTTATAAGGAGTGAGTTTCGGAATTCTTATAAAAAAAATTCACAGATTTCGCAATCCTTGCAACCATCGAGGACATTGGAAATGATAACAGCATATATGAAACATAATTAACTGTTTATTATACACACAATATTTATCAATGCACTGTTTAGTTTTGTCAGGAATAACCCTATTATTCTTCTGTTATATACGCGTTCACTTTTGCTTGATTACTTAACTTTTAAATGGATTTTTCTACAGTATTTATTAACATTTGCTCAAAAATAACACCGCAGGTCGTCGCAAATACCTCTCAATTAACTAGACATGATATAAAACACATTTCGAAAAAATTGCACTTGTTCCATTTTGCATGATTGCTCCTCACTTGATCGCGACACCGTTGTCTTTTGGCCTTGAACGAAAACTCGTAACTCTGCCCCCATATACGAACATAAACATTTCCAATGTTAATAACCAAGTTCAACTAAAGTTTACTTTATAGAGAGTTTTGGCTGTATTTTGAATAACACCTAGACGAAAGAACGTGTTTTCAGATTTTTTGTCTGTCTGCATCGGCATTATTTGAGAATGGTCAGACCGATTTTGATGAAACTTGATACGCAGGTAGGATTCGAACTCACGACCGTCTAATCTATAGGCCGACGCGCTAACCACTAGACCACACGGTTCACTCATCCGGTTTAGCTCGATCTAAGATAAGAATCAAGACGCTAATGACCTAAGTTGTAGACGCGTCTATAATCTACAATAAATAAATAAGATAAGAATCGAAATTTTTGCGAGTAAAAGCTAGCCTCTGCGATTCCTTAAGCGATTAAATATTATTGCAATTATTATTATTTATTATTTATTAATAATTTATTATTTATTAATAAAACTAGTATGAAATATTTTCAAGGCTTTGTAAACAGATTAATATTAATGAATTTTTTCTAATAAAATATGTATTAAGTATATTAGAAATAAAGTTAAATAATTGCAATGCGTTTTATAGTTAGATAATTATTATGCATATTGTGATGTAATTATTGATCTTGAAAGTGAAATTTATTCGTAATTATTTAATATTAGGACGAGACTATAATATAGTAATATGTGAACCTATTATTTTAAGGTTAAACTTAGAGGACAGTTCGGTGTAATGGTCAACATGCTGGCCTTTGGATTAGACTGTCGTGGGTTCGAATCCCATCTCTGCTCATGGATATTTTGTGACCCAGTTTTGAAATTTGATTATACTGGTCAGATATCTTTTATGGTGGAGCCACCGCCCAAGTGATATTATCTTGTATATATGCAAATGCTCTATAATATCAAAGGTTCCCTAACTGTGCGTCGCGGCGCCCTGGGGGTGGTCACACTGTATGGGCTGTAGAAGTAGGCCATGATATTCGGGTCATGTGACGTCAGCCGCTCGAAAGGAAAAATACAGGATTGGTTTATTTTAACAGACTTCAAAAATTTATTGCGAAGCCGTTTTAAAAGTGCTAAACAAAAAAAAAATCCAATGGCATTATTTAAGTTCGACGGAGCTCAATTCCAATGATTTAATAAAAAAAAGTCGTTTGCAGTCTCATTAACTTCGCAAATTTAATTTAATATTTTGACTGCTTTCTACGTCGAATGATTTGAAAATTATTTGGTTTAAATGTCAAGGAGGTTTAATTTTAATGTTGATTATACAGGGTGGCACATCTTAAATAATGCAGTGAAATATCTCGTAAACGGTACAAACCATAAAAAATGTTTTATACAAAAGTTATAGAGTGTCAAGGGGGACAGAAGACTGTGATTTCAGATTTAACATAGGTGGTGCTGTGAAGGTCAGGCGAAGGTCAGCTTCGATTTTTTAATTGTAACAGTGCATTTTTATTCCAGAATACGATACAGTATCTAATAGTGAACAGTAAATTATTAAGGTACATATGAGCTAAAGTTAATAAATATTGATATATTTACAAATTAAATAGCAAATTTAATTTGTCAATTCGATTCTTTTATGAATTGAGTTCAAGACAAGAAGGCCGGTGCGTAATATCATGGCTATGTCATAATTTATCTAATTGTCGTTCATTTTGGCCTTTATTTAATTTCTAAATATCTCAATTAGCGTTGGGCGAATACGAGATGTTTTTATAATCGAAACAATCGCAAACGTTCATAATAACAATCGAGTCCACAATCGACTCGGAGTTGGATTTTACAATCGAAATGTTCGATTGCTCAAGTCGATTATTTGCCAGCGAATGAGAATACATATAATCGCGATTCAAGGTTATATGCTGGTCGAATGAAGTCTGACGTTTACGCTACTCGTTCATCGTTGATTCACTGTTCACACTGTTCAGTCGGTCTCAGAGCACTCGATTACTGCACAATCGACCATCCATCGACTCGACCACAGTTGTTGAGTGATGAACGATTATATATTATGTGGCTCTCGACAGTGGATATCGTCTGTACGATTCAGTACTATGCAACTTGGTCTCGGTGAAATATGAAACAACAACAATCGAGTCCAAGTGAAAACCATCGAGAGTCATCGAGATGTTTGAACAATCGAGACAATCGACTAAAATATCTCGTAATCGCCCATCACTAATCTCAATATTTATTAACTTTAGCTGATATGTACCTTAATAATTTACTGTTCACTATTAAATACTGTATCGTATTCTGGAATAAAAATGCATTGTTACAGTTAAAAAATCGAAGCTGACTTTCGCCTGACCTTCACAGCACCACCTATGTTAAATCTGATATCACAGTCTTCTGTCCCCCTTGACACTCTATAACTTTTGTATAAAACATTTTTTATGGTTTGTACCGTTTACGAGATATTTCACTGCATTATTTAAGATGTGCCACCCTGTATATTACGAATCTTACGCATTACTTTTACATTATTATTAAATAAAAAAAAGACATTAGTCGATCGAAGAAACATTGACTTGATAATCTAATTCGTTATTTATAGAACAGGAAGTACTTACCTATTTAATCTCATTTTGCATACAAAAAAATATATATCGTAACCTTGTCGTTGTAAATTTTAACTAAATTGCAATAGATGTAGATACCCTTTATAGGATGCTTTCATACTTAGACCGATTTAGCCATTTCTAGATTTTTACTTCCCACCTCTACTATGGTAGGGAAGTAATGGATTCAGTCCGAAAACAATATTTCGAGATTTTAACAGATTTTCACGTTTTGAGACCCTAGCAATCGTTTAAGATCATTTTCTGACTGATGTCTGTATGTGTGTGTGTATGTGTGTATGTGTGTATGTGTGTATGTGTGTGTGTGTGTATGTGGTCAATTTTTCGCCTTCGATATCTTAAGAACGGAACAACATACGGGCATGCCGATTGTTCTATTGTGTTTATCAGCCTTTAACTTAGATCTGATTAGATTTTGAGTCAAATCGGTTCAGTGGATCCTGAGATATTCAAAAAAACGTCCTCAATGTCACGTATTAACATAGGTAAAAAAAAATATAAATGAATTCTAGATGTTATAATATGAAAAAAATGTAAATATTTTTTTTCTCTAAAATGTATAGTTTTCGAGAAAAAAAATATTTTACTAAAAAAAATAAAAATTGTACGTAAATCAAGGTAACCATGATTTTTGCTATATTAAGCTAGCCATCAATAGATCACCAAACAAAAAAGAGGGCCATGCTTTTTTCAAAGAATAAAAATTAAATTGTGTTTTAAAGACCACCAACAGCTAAGGTTATTTGGGCCTAGTCAAAGAATAAAAAAAAAGAGTGTTTATTTTTTGCAAATATTTACTAGGTGGGAAGTATAGGACTGGTCATCAGTCGAATTTTTTTTTTTATTTTATTAACTTCCCATTGGAAGTTATTGTTAAGGGTCCGAAAATCGAAATCAAAATGTATAACAAATTTTTATGTTTCAAGGTCACTACACTATTTTTAGAAAGATGTCTGTGTGTGGCCCCCTCGGTGGCTGGGCTCCTAGGAAGGTGCCTTGTTGGCCTAGGCAGAAATCCGGGACTGCCCATATCGTGTTCGAATGTGAGGCCTTAGCCTATAGGAGGACAACGATCTTTGGTTACATAGATGAGGACGGAATTATTTCACAGGGTAATCTAGTGGCCAATCGTCCGGAGTTCATAAGAAGATATTATAATTCTAGACTATATATTAGCTAACTATATCCAGTAAAAATGGGAAGCACATAGAATATGGTGCACCTTTTGGGCCACTATAAACCACTCTTAATTGTTTTAATCTTTAATTTTTTAACGTCAAATTAAATTAAACGACATCACAAAACATTCATTAGCGGAGGTGCAGGGATTCGAACCAACACAACTTTGATCTAAAAGCCAACACGCTAACATTTATACCAACTGTCTTCCCAAAATATTTATCTGTCTGTCAGTTTTATTTGTTACGGGCGAGGTTCACTAAAAACTTAGTGAATCTATTTGGTCGGACTTTCACTATGGTAACAGTTATACAAATGAGGAATAGGTTATCATCGTGCTTCTACTAAAGGGGGCTGAGCAGTAAGCAAAAAACTGACATTAACGCTAGCGGAACTGCGGCTAAAGGCTAGTTTTAAATAAAATTTCATTCGGAGAACGCAATATAACATCCTAGGAAAATATATAACTGTTTCAATTTATTACATAACCTTATCAAATGTACAAAATGAAGCAAATGGTGTGAGTCAAAGAAATTTTCACTCATTTTGTAAGTAGCTATATCCTGTTATTACTCATTTCGCTAATTCTGTATACAGGGTGTCAGAGTTACAGAAAGAATCTATTATAAATTTCGGTTCTATGACAAAATATTTCTCGTACTTTTTAAAGTGAAAATTTCTTTAGTGACGTATTAGACCCCGAGAGCTAGTGACAATTTTTTGGTGTTATTAATTCAAAGCCTTATTTTTGTGAAGATGTTGACGGAGGCATAATAAAGTGCCCTGAGTAAGGGATTTTGCTAGATAGCGGTATGGGAGGAATGCAGCCGCCCCCAACGTGTAAAAAAAATTATTATTGCTTCAAGGCTGAAATTGTTTGTAGAGCTTGTCGGTGACCCAATAATGCCATTATAATATTTGCAGATCGATTGGTCAGTATTAAAGGGGTGACAGATCACTCCAAACGTGGCATGTACCAGACGAAATTTATATTATAAGTTCAAGGTTCAAATTTTAATATGTTGTTACGGCGACTGTTTTATGCATACTTTCAATTTGCAGAACAAAATGTCGGTTTAACCCCCTCGCTTAGAGGGAAACTTGCTCGCCTAGGTGTTTTATATCGTTCTGCAAGGGGGTTAATACCGACATTTTGTTCTGAAAAATATTTTGAGATTTTAACAGATCTTTTTTAAATTATTTGAATAAAAAGTTTCTCTTTTAGTGAAAGAAGTTATGAGAGTTCAAGCATTTTTATAATTTGAAAAAATTAAATGCCCATAGCTTCTCAATAAAGAGAGATAGAAGTCCGCGTTCTCCGTTGGAATCAGCATTTATTTTCCTACAAACACAATTAATTAGAAAAGTATCAGAAGAGTTTAACGAACTTCAAAATAAGAAGAGGTTGTAAGTTTCACCCGTGCAGTTATTTCCTTTTAGACTTTCTGAAAATCCCTGTAGATTCACCAAGCTGAATAATTGGGCACAATGTGGATGACTTATTAAAGTAATCTAAAATGATTCATTAATTGCAAGTATTATTTTTTATTTATAAAATTTTATCTATAAATGATTCAAGAACTCTATAAAAATGAAGAGGAATGTTTATCAAATAAAAAAAAATATAAACAAATACTTATTTTCGGTTTGCAACATACGCATCATAAATTAGATTAAAATATTCTTTTATATAACACATGCACGCTTTTAGTGTTTTTTCGTATCAGTTTTGCGAACCTTAAATGACCATTTATTGACGAGTGACGTCATGATCCATTATAAAACGCTTTTCGATGAATAATGGAAAAACATTTGAAAAACCCGTTATCTAATGAACATTATGTACCTCTTTTCGGCGTTATAAATGAAATATGGTTACTATGGTAACAAAGTGAATAAATATTGTATCGAGCTTAATGTTTTTATTATGAGATGTACTTCTGTCAGTGACATAAAATTATTCAATTAAAGTCTAAAACCATGCATGTGTTATATAAAGTATAGTGTGCAACACGTGTGCTAAATATTTATGCATCAGGCGCGATGTTTTCAGCACTCGTATTCGGCTCGCGATGTTCACTCGTATTCGGCTCGCGATGCTCACTCGCCAAGGCTCGTGAGCGCTCTCCTACTACTCGTGCTGAAAACATCGCGCCTGACGCATAAAGATGTATTTAGCACACTTGTCACACAATATACTATTATATACTAATAAGCCTATACAGAGATATCGTCGATTATTTACCGCGTCATCCTATGTAGTATGTACGAATATGTTTGATGGGGTTATCTTCAAAAGTTATCGAAATACAGGCCTGGGGAGTCATGTCTGGGACATCCTGTATAGATTCTTGCTAGATAACTTTAATGAGAATAATGACATTTAAATCCTATTTGTTTCCATGCAAAGAGTTGTTTCAGTGTTTAAAAATCACCACTTTGCCAGGATTGTACATCTTTGAATGTATAATGTTCGTTTTTAAAAATAAAAATTTGTTTGATCTGAATCAGGATATTCATGACCGAGACACGAGAAATAAAGCTCACCTAAGACATCCCTCACATAGAACTGCGCTTTTTAATAAAAGTGTCTTTTGCAGCTGTGTGAGGTTTTATAATCACTTGCCAGCAAATGTAAGGAAAATTAAAAATATTAACACCTTTAAAAAAGAAATAAAATCGCTACTGACAGCTTCATCATTGTATTCTGTCGATGAATATTTTAACATTATTTTCTAAAATCTTTATGTAATCTTAACTTGTTGATTTTTTTGTAAATTTTAAATCTTTTTGACAAACTCCCATCTACGATGTTCTACGGAGTAAATAAACATCTTTATCTTTATTTTTATGTTCGGGTCAATTCAAGGAATATTCCCCTTGGTCACTTGTTACAATTTCTCTGCACCTAATATATGTGGATATACTACAATATTGGATTTAGGCAACCTTTAAAAAAAGTCGTAAGCCTTCAAAATTTACATTTAGATGTTTATATTTTAAATCAGGTGAACCGCCTCTAAAGTCTAAACCAGGAAGTTCTCACTGATTATGCAAATATTATGAGTTCATGTTTTTACTGTAACCGAACAAATTATTATAGTGTTAGCGCACTAACTTTAGTCCATCGAATGAGTGTTATTCATGGTGTTATTGGTCAGGGGCGGTAGAATGGCCCAGGTGGCGACCAATATTTTTGGCCCCTTATTCAAAAAATGGACCTACATTTTTGACCCCTTATTCCAAAAATTAACCTATATTTTTGACACCTTATTCCAAAAATGGACCAATATTTTTGGCCCTTTATTATATGTGTTGCCGGACCTTTACATATAACATTTTTCATATTTTTTTTAAATAAAAAAGAAAATAAATTTAAAGAAAAAATTATTTGTTGAAATAATGAGGCCCATTTGGCCCTCATTAAAGTTGGCCCAGGTAACTGGAGTCACCCAGCTGCCCGGTCCAGTCCATCCCTCTTATCGGTTATAGCGAGTTAAAATATCCACAGATTTTAAAGACTCTACCCCCTGCACTCTTCATCTCAAATCCTTTCTCCTTGCCTAAAAACGGTTACAGTTCTCCCGACGCTATTTTTAAAGCTAAAGGGTTCTGGTAAACGCTAAATGAAGGACCAAGAATCACACTCCAGATCCTACAGGCGAATTTTTTGAAAAAGTTTTGACTACGTGTGAAAGATTACGTAATTTTTAGAAGTTGTACGTTTTTCCAGGAAAACTTTTTTTAATTTTTCACCTGAAGGATCTGTAGTGATTCTTGGGCCCTCATTTGGCATTTACCTGAACCCTTTAGCTTTAAAAATAGCGTCGGAAGAGCTGTAACCGTTTTTAGGCGAGGGGAAAGGATTTGAGATGAAGATGGAGTTGTTAACTTTTTAATTGTAGGAATTGTTGGAAATGAGCACTTCAGTGGCACAGAGGATCAATAAAAAGCAATAGGTACTGATTATTTCAAATTTGCATTTATACTAACGTTTCGGTATTCTTCATACCATCTTCAGAGTCTACAAGATAATTATAATGTTGATGCAAACGTGGGTGAGAATATGTAAGTATACAGTGTGTCCACAGATTCATCCTCAACATGGGGATCTCCGTTGTTATGGGAGATAGACAAATTAGCAACAAACTACACTTTGACAGCTAAAACAAAACAGCCGTTTACTAATCCAACGCAAATTTCAACTGTTTGCTAAGCCTCCTGTTGTATTATCAATTAATTTAGCATAGCCTACTATTAAAAATCAGTGTTTTACGTATAACTCTGTTATTTTTGAAAATAAATCCATCAACCATCAAATTAAAGAGAAAAAAAATCTCTTTCGAATGGTGTCATGGCCATCTTTGACGTGTATTTAAAAAAACAAAGTTAATACAAGTATCTCTAAAACTATAAAAGTAAATAAAAATATGAAAAGAGATTTGAAATCTTCATAAAAAAGGGCCTTAAGAAAGTGAAAATATTTTTTTTCTAACTTACTTAATAAGCGAGTTATAAGCAAAAAACGAAAATGGGTAAATCTCGTTTTTCAACTGTCGGTCGCGAACCAAGCAAAATATGGAAAGTTTGACTACGCAGGGTAGTAGTACTGGAGATTTTGCACATTTTGTCTCATTTAACCAAATCTCTATCTCCCATAACAACGGAGATCCCCATGTTGAGGATGAGTCTGTGGACACACTGTATATGATAAAGATTAATATTTTGTGGAAATAAAGTTAAAATTAACAAAAAATTGGAATGTGTTTTTTTTATCTTAATATACCGGGTTATTGGTTTCTAGGTACACCGATTAGTATAATTAGCCATTGTTAACTTTTTATATCCGATTTCTTGTTTTCCGGTTTTTTGTTAAGTATAGATTAAACTTATTTCGAGAATACTATACCACGAATGTCCGGGAAAATATATCACAGATGATATGGAAATTTTTATCACAAATAATATAATAATTTTAAAGGTCAAAAACATATATGACAATTGGATTGTTTAATGAAACAAGACCGGTCAAGTGCGAGTAACGCGCGCCCCGAGGGTTTCGTACAACTAGCAAACGAATATAAACATAAATCACTGTGGAAATAGTTTGTTTTCCCTAGTGTGGGAAAAATGCGTTTCCGTACACCGGCCTGTTAAAAGTCACTTTGCATGCATACATGTATATAATAAAGCAGCTATTTTATAGTGGGTATGGCAAAAAAATACTGGAAACAAAATTATAGTTATTTTAAATCTGTAATAATATTATTCATGACATTTTACATGTATAATGATGTCATTTAAGGATAATTATAAAATGGTTGATTTATTGCTGCTAATGAGTTGCCATTTATTTTTTTTTTTGTTAAATCAACAAACTATATAAATATAACAAGTAAATGCAAAATTAACAAGTACAATGTACATTATATACAATTAATAATGTCATCTTTTTAAAACTGGCATTTTGACGCATTCAAGGTGTTTCAAGAACACTTAAAATCATTATCAAAGAGATACATTGGAACAGTAAGTTCCCGTCTTGCGTCGAAGTTGCGTGGAACCACTGATTTCTTAAGCCAAGAGCTTGTGATTGAAATTTGCGAGATTTTTAAGTAAAGGTCCATACTTTGAGAATAGTATTTAGGGTGTAAATAAATGTAAAGAAAATGTATCCCTTTAAATTTTAAACTTGCCGCGCTATGCGTAGATAAAGTAGTGAGCGATTTACTCCATAGAAAAAGTGATAATTGGAGGGTGTAGGTACTAATAATATTAAAATAATAAAATATTTTAATCAAGGAATTGACATTTTGAATATAAACTTTAAATGTCGTTTCTCAATATTTTACAGAAATAATTTTGTGTAAATAGTGTAAATAAACCTGTGATTAATGAAATAAAACTTTATATTTTACAGAGCAATTACGCAATACATAGTTTATTGAATTTGTTGATTCCCAAAAGAAATAATTAAAGATCTTATAAAACATTATACCTATATTACTACATATTATTATGACACATTTTATTTGTAGCTATAATATCGTTTTACTTTGTTGTTGTGTGTCAATTTTTGATTTTGCTTTTGTTTTTATTTACATTTATTGTTTTAGACGCTAATGACCTCAGTTGTCGAGCGTCTATAATTTACAATTCATTTATAAAACGACATTTAAAGTTTATAAGTATTCAAAATGTCAATTCATAAGCGCTTTCGAAAAGCTCAATGCTTTCCATCGTCAGATGTAATAATTTTAGCGAACATCTGACGATGGAAAGCATTAAGCTTTCCGAAAGTGCTTATGAATGAACAACTTCTAAAATAATAAAACATTTTGGCATTGTATTATCTTCTTAATATTTAACATAAACCCAAAATTTATCACCATAACCAAACTTACAATAATTAATCTCAAAATATTAGCGTTTACAATTTTTGACCACGAGTTCCTGGACAATTTTTTTTGTGGTCCACGAATGGCAACCATGGTGACATTTTTCAAATCATTTCAGGTAAATACATCTATCTTTGCAAGTTATTCAGGTGGTTTGAGTAATACCTAGATAATCTGAAATATATTTTTGAAATTGTAATATTAAGATTATGATTCATCATTCGAAAACTGATGGATCGATTTGGATAAAATTTGATACATTATCAATGGAGAATGGGCACATGAGAAACGTAATATATAGTCATCTAAATTTATCATTAGTTTTCATAGAAAGACGCGCGAGAAATCAAATTTTTTCCTTTCTTTTCAGTTCCGGATCATTTGGAAATACAAAACCTTTATGATTTGAACATTGGTAAACACAGCACATCGGCATTGTCAACGATTTATTATTTTAAATAAACTTATTATTTACAAACTAGATACTAGGAACTGCCCACGGATCGAGGTGGTTACATAGCTGGCGCCCCTAGCGATCAAGTGAAGCAGTGTTCATCTCCGTTGGTATTATAATTTTTACCCGGTAAGACAAGATTCCTGTCCGAAGTTAATGCAAGCGAATCCACGGGCAAACTTAGCATTGACGCAAGGGTAGCCGCGTGAAATTAAACGAGGTATTACTGCAGTTGTCTGAATTCTGAGTCTGTTGTCACTCGATTAAAAATGAAGTAAGAAAACAAATTAACCGATTCATCTCTAAGGTCATTTTAAAACTTTTTAAGGTCGTCTTGGCATTGCAGTTGATTTATTATTTTTATAAGCTTATTAGTCATTATTTTGTGTTTATATAATCTATAATAACAGCGTCAAATCAATACCACAATAAATATTCAGATAGCTGTTACAAATTATACATCATCAGAGGCAGTCAACTACTTCAGGTTTTTGGGGGCCACAATATTTTAAGGTAAGGTAAGATCAGGGACACTTACTACCAGGCCCGGGGAGCAGTATAGTCTAGTGGTTAGCATGCTTGGCGCCGCAACCGCTAGACTGACTGCCGTGGGTTCGAATCCCACCTGCGCTCATGGATGTTTTGTGATGTTATTTAGTTTTAAGTTAGTTGTTATTTAGTATAGTTGAAAGACGCTAATGACATTAGATGTCGACGCGTCTATAATCTACAATAAAATAAAATAAATAAACCATGAGGGCCTGATTTCATGCCTAGACCAACAAGGCACCGGCCTAGGGGCCCAACCGCCGAGGGAGCCCTGGCCAGAGCGGAGATGGATATTAAAGAAAAAAAGCCCAAAAATTTTGTAAGATAACCATTGGCGAATTCTTACGCAAAATTGCGAACGCTTCACATTATTTCAGTACCCACGCAAAAAGTGTCTAGCGCGCCTAAGGAAGTTTTCACTTCAAAAAAACATAAAAGCTTAAATAAATAAATCTGTGAATTTTTTACCCCTCTATCTAAATCCTTATTTTTATAATTGTACGGAACCCTCGGTGGGCGAATATGACTCGCACCAGGTCAATTTTTCAAAAATAACTTAAGTTAACGTCTCTATAAATTCGTCGGTATTTTTCCGTTACACCCTGTATATAAAAAAAAAACAATGGATAAATAACAATTAAGATGCTGTACGATTGCATCTAAATATGTGAATTGGTAAATTATACAAATAAGTACAACATAAATCAGTGGCGTAGATGTGCTATAGAGAACAATAGAAATAGGGTTCTCGTTTTTTGCCATAATAGCTACTTTCCATGCATATATACTACCGGCCTGTTTCGGGTAATTTAACACACAGGCGTGCCGAAAGTGTTTTCATAACATAACTATAGTGCGGTTAAAGTAAACTGTTGCCACACTGTAAGCTTACATAGATTATCGATGGTCCATTTGTAGTCAGCGATTAATCTGGTAATAGACACACAAAGAGACAATGACGTCGCAAACAGGTATCGCCACATCGCGTAGATTCCATAAAAACACATTGCGCATGCGTGATTACTAATTTTACATTAATTTGTTTTGTATTCATCCATTTTATATATGTAACTATGCATTTTATTTTGTAATTTTTACACACTTTATTGGAATATTACACAAATTATGTAATTTTATTTTCCTTTATGTAAAAATCACAAATTTGTTTAACTTTACAGTAAAAGTCCAAGTTTTTATGAAGTTTTCTGTGTAAAAATAAATAATAATGTAAAATCACTTAGAAAATCGAGCGAATTCTACTTTAACTTTCAAAGTATTTTTACATCCATTTTTTATAGTGCATAGTGACTTATCTTTATTCGCTCTATCCGCCTGCTATTACATACTCACGGCCTAAATGTAAAGATGGCGACGCAAATGAAGTGACAACATTTTTTAAAAATACTGAAAATGAAGTGAAAAGTAGGTATTTTGTAGTGGGTATGGCAAAAAATATCATATATTTCTCGTGCGTAATGGTATTACGACTCGTGTGACTGTAAAAACTTGCTATCCCTCGTTTTCACATACTGTCACACAGCGTAGTAGCTAGGATCATCGGCGCCCTAGTTCCTAACAAATGTGTTACAAAAAAATGGGTGTCTGCTTATGACCACACGACAGAAGTAAATAACTAATTTTTGGTGTCATCTATTATAGCGCATTTATGAACTAAAAATAAAAATACCAAAATTGCATCTTTAATTAATTCCACCTTGGTTTCAAAAAAAGTATAATTATTGTCAAAGAAAGAATATAACAAAAATAAAAAAATATATAAATAAATATCATGTAGAATTTAGAAAAAAAAGCCAAAAATTCTATGCTGCCGTCAGGTCTCGAACCCAGGTTCCTAGGCATAGAGCTGAGAGCCAACTGAGCTATGGCTGGCCAGTGTGTACACGGTCGTTTTTATGATATAAGTATGTTATGAATTATTACGGAAGTAGTTCGGATTCTTACGGAAGTAGTTCGGACGTTTCACATTTTTTCAGTACCCAGGCAAAAAGTTCATAACGTGCTTAAGAAAGTATTTACTTCAAAAATTATTTTTATTTCATGATTATAGTTAGATCCTATAAGTTACGCCACTGTTATTATTTAATGCTTACATCCATTTTTTGCATAATCAAGCTAATCCATAACTTAGATGGGGGAATATATTATAACACTAGAAACATTATCAAGGTTTGACTCATGCTGTAAACCGCGTGGCTTTTGACAGTTCTTGGGCAGAAGTTAACCGATCACCACTGCGCGCCAATAAATAAATGAATACGTTATAAACAACTGAACAACGAAAACAAAACCACTGTAACAATAACAGAAAACCGGCAACATTGTTTTAAAAAAATTCAAAGTGATTATTAGATATATTTTTGTTTAATAAATAAGTGCTGGTAACTAAAAAATTAATTATAAATTTAATTAAAAACATCACAAAGCTGCATTTTAATTTTTAAAACTGTTTAAAAAAATGTTTAATAGATATTATACCTACATCATAAACTCGCTGCAATGCTGCATTTTAATGAATAAATAAAAAAAAAATAGATTCAAAAAAGTGTTTAATAGGTATTGGATATTATTTTGTAATGACTATTGATTTTTAAAAATGCCGCAGAGTGAATAAATTTCTTAAACAAATGAAAAGTGCTGCATATTTTTTGACGAATCAGGAATTGTGAATGAAGACGAAGTGTTTTAACAAAAGCAGAAAAATAAAAAACCAAAATGGTGCTTATGACAGTTCCTCAATCGGTTCTTTGCGTCATTATAAGTGTACAAATTAGTAAGTTTCACTTTTTCTTCCCTTTAAAAAACTGTTAAAATTTGTTTTTATTGAACGTTGACAAATTATTTTTATAATCAATTTCACGTCACCTCGAAGCAAGATAAAAAAAATCTTTTTTACCAACGATTACTTAAAACATTACACAATTTTAACTCTGTTAGAACAATGTAGGATGACAAATATCAAAATATAAACTACTAGCGGTCCAGTCCGGCTTCGCTCGGGTGCTAATAATTTATGATTTATTATCCCCCTTCTACGAGAAATTCTCTCCCTGCGAAGCGAAGTCGGGCTAGCGGTGTTTATAATATTAGCAGGGTTCCGTCAATACGCTGAAATGCAAAAGAATTTCAGAGTTACGTTTTGTAACTATCCCACAGGAATTATCCCCCCCTCGCGAGAAATTTATCAAAATAAAATATAGGCTATATCACTCAGGGATATAGTGTAGTTTTCCATTAGTGAAAGAATTTTTACAATTGGTGCAGTAGTTCCAGAGATTCCCCGCTACACACAAATTTTACCTCTTTATAATATTAGTATATAGATTGTCAAATTTTATGTTTTAGGGACATTTCTAGAATGTTAGATATATATAATATCTCTACATAGTATAAATTGAAGTCGCTTTTCGCGTCTGTCTGTCTGTTTAACCGCTAACTCTTCCTAAACCACGCAACGGATTTTGATGCAGTTTTCACCATCAGTTAGATAATTTTTCACGAAAGATTTATATATACAGCATAATTAATAAATAATAATAATTAATAATTAATTAATTAAATTCGTAACTCGACCGTAAGAATTCGCAACATACTTATATCATAAAAACGACCGTACATAACTGTTCCACTCATAACGTAGAGGTAACGTCGCAGCACTCTATGCACAGGGACCCGGGTTCGGAAACTGATGGCATCGTAGAATTTTTGGTTTTTTTTTCTAAATTCTACATGATTTTTATTTATATGTATATTTTTTAATTTTTGTTATATTCTTTCTTTGACAATAAATTATTATAATTTTTTGAAACTAAAAGTTATATATAAAAGCGAACGAGCGAAGCGAGTGAGTAGTGTATTGCACCCGGGCTTTCTTAGCACCCGGGCGAAGCTGGACGGGGCCGCTAGTAATATTATAAAGCTTTGTTGGTTTTATCAGTGTAGTTCACACATAGAATTATAGTAGAATCGCTTCTCTGTCAGTACCTAAATCGCGCAGACGAGCTGCGCAGGTGTGTGAATATCAAATCTATGTAGGTACCTACTGTACTTATATAAAACAGTAATTAAATGCCTTTTTTTCAACAAACGCAATATCTAAAAATCGCTTCGTCTTAATTTATTGCAATCGGCTTCATGGTTTATAGATTTGCGTGTAAATCTACAGAGAGCTCAAAAAATATAAGTAACAAATTTTTCTTCTAACGTAGAGAATACTTTGTGTAATGGTCAGCGTGCTGGCCCATGGCTCAAGCTGTCGTGTGTTCGAATCCCACCTCGCTTGTTCAGCATTAATTGATGGCGTTGTTTGATGTAATTAAAACACTAATGACCTAATTTTTGAGCGTCTATAATCTGTAATAAAATCAATTCTTCCAACTTATAAATAACAACTTTTATGTTGCCATTCGAAGCAAAAGCAATTAACCAAAAAATATTTTATATATTTTTATTTTTTAACGTAGAAACACGATTTTAAAAAATTCTGAACTGTTAATAGAGTCACCTATTACTAAGAACGACATTCTTCTTAATACTGTAAAAATAACCCTTGTGGTAAATCGAAGAATGAACCCACGATGTTACAGACTGTTCAAAAAGTCAAAATGTTGTGAATATTTATAGCTCCTTTACTTTGAAAACACATTTTTAAAATTCTTGTTTGCAATTAAGAGGAAGGATATAAAAACAAAAAATTCGACTGATGACCAGTCCTATACTTCCCACCTAGTAAATATATTTGCAAAAAATAAACACTCTTTTTTTTTATTCTTTGACTAGGCCCAAATAACCTTAGCTGTGGGTGGTCTTTAAAACACAATTTAATTTTTATTCTTTGAAAAAAGCATGGCCCTCTTTTTTGTTTGGTGATCTACTGATGGCTAGCTTAATATAGCAAAATTCATGGTTACCTTGATTTACGTACAATTTTCATTTTTCAGTAAAATATTTTTTTTCTTGAAAACTATACATTTTAGAGAAAAAAATATTTACATTTTTTTCATATTATAACATCTAGAATTCATTTAAATTTTTTTTTACCTATGTTAATACGTGACATTGAGAACGTTTTTTTGAATATCTCAGGATCCACTGAACCGATTTGACTCAAAATCTAATCAGATCTAAGTTAAAGGCTGATAAACACAATAGAACAATCGGCATGGCCGTATGTTGTTCCGTTTTTACGATATCGAAGGCGAAAAATTGACCACATACACACACACACACATACAGACATCAGTCAGAAAATGATCTTAAACGATTGCTAGGGTCTCAAAACGTGAAATCTGTTAAAATCTCGAAATATTTTTTTCGGACTAAATCCATTACTTCCCTACCATAGTAGAGGTGGGAAGTAAAAAGTTGGTTTACATTATTTGTTTATGTATGAGGGATAACATGCACTGTTTACAATAAATTATCAAATTTTGATATACAGGACGACCTTAATGACTGTAGTTGACTTTAATGAATCTGTATTTCTCTATTTTAAAGACAACATTAAATTCAAACGCATGTTACGTAATTATCTTCATATATTTTCGTACATACGATGCACTTATTAGTTGGTAGGAGCAATTACTTGCAAATAATCGCGCAATTTAGTAGACAAATTAATGAAAACAGTTGACGATAGTATATCGAGCATGACAATAGTTCCACATCAATGCTATTTCACTTCTTAACCCTCTATTGTACTCGTGGATCACGATAGGAAAAGTGCGAGCGGAATAAAACAGTCATCTTTGTGAGTACCTACTAGTACCTATTGAGAACAATCTAGTTCAGAGACGATCACTCTGTATTTGAACTTGTGATGGGCGAATACGAGATATTTTTACAATCGAAACAATTGCAATCGTTCATAATAACAATCGAGTCAACAATCGACTCGGAGTTTGATTTTACAATCGAAATGTTCGATTGTTCATGTCGATTATTTGCCACATAGGTTATAGCAATAGCAGCGAATGAGAATACATATAATCACGATTCAAGGTTATATGCTAGTCGACTGACGTTCACGCGACTCGTCAATTGTTCACTGTTCAGTCGGTTCACACTACTCTGTGAGCTCTTCACTATTGAATTCGTATTACACGACTACTGCACAATCGACCATCGACTCGACCACAGTTGTTGAGTGATGAACGATTGTATATTATGTGGCTCTCGACAGTATACGATTCAGTACTATGCGACTCGGTCTCGGTGAACTATGAAACAACAACAATCGAATCCAAGTGACAACCATCAAGAGTCATCGAGATGTTTGAACAATCGAGACAATTGACTAAAACATCTCGTGTCGCGCATCACTAATTTGAATGGGCCTTTTCGTTGGACGTTCTAATCAGATTAGAATGTGGATTAGAATATGGACATCTAAGATTCTTAGATGTCCATATTGGTTACAAATCATACAGGATTTGGGCAGTCCTACATAGCTTACTGCAGAAGTCAAAAAACGCGATTTTAATCCAAGATGGAATATGTTACTTGAGTATCATTTTTACTTGTTTCATCCCAGTACAAACCTTATATCTGTGTTCGCCTTGCCATATCTCATTATCCACTGAGCAGATTTGGTCCATGGACATAGGAACCTATAGAGACGAAGTATAAAGTACCACTTAAAAGTTTTTTTACCTATTTTAATTTTTTAGTGTGCTTTATTTGCTTAGTCTGATTTTATTACATTTATCCGATCCACTGAAACGTTACCGGAGCAAGACCTTTTGCCTGTGAAAATTCAAAAATGCGATTTGCACCCGGACGGGAGCCGGGTTGGTCAGCTAGTTACTAATATATTATTGTTATTACATTACATTAAATTATTGTATAAAAATATTGTATTGTCACCGGAGCTGGACATGTGTGCAAAATTTCAACTCAATCGGATCATGGGAAGTGGGTGAAAATTCAAAAGTACGATTTACACCCGGACGAAACCGGGCCGATCAGCTAGTTACCATAATATTGTATTGTCACCGGAGCTACACATGTGTGCAAAATTTCAACTCAATAGGATCATGGGAAGTGGGTGAAAATTCAAAAGTACGATTTACACCCGGACAAAAGCCGGGCCGGTCAGCTAGTTACCATAATATTGTATTGTCACCGGAGCTACACATGTGTGCAAAATTTCAACTCAATCGGATCACGGGAAGTGGGTGAAAATTTAAAAGTACGATTTACACCCGGACAAAAGCCGGGTCGGTCAGCTAGTTACCATAATATTGTATTGTCACCGAAGCTATACATGTGTGCAAAATTTCAACTCAATCGGATCATGGAAAGTGGGTGAAAATTCAAAAGTACGATTTACACCCGGACGAAATCGGGCCGGTCAGTTAGTTACCATAATATTGTATTGTCACCGGAGCTACACATGTGTGCAAAATTTCAACTCGATCGGATAACGGGAACTGGGTGAAAAATCGATCGCAAGATTTGAAAGAAAGCCTTAAGCCATATAATGATATACGGGGTCAAGCTAAATTAAACCGTTTATAAAAAAACTTTTTAACAAAAAAAAACCTCCTTCAAAAAGGCACTAAAAAGAGGAAAATAATGAAAGTTTGAGGTCTGTGCCAATTAAAATATGAAATTGCTTAAAAAGAAGATATTAATCACTATACTATACTTTTTAACCGACTTCATATTTTAATTGGCACAGACCTCAAAATTTCATTATTTTCCTCTTTTTAGTGCCTTTTTGAAGGAGGTTTTTTTTTTTGTTAAAAAGTTTTTTATTTTTTACTTCTTTGTGTCAAAAAGTAACATTTACCTTAAAGAATCACACGCCGTTACTTACTTTTATTAAAATCAGCCGAACTACTGAACCGATTTTGATGAAATTTCTATGGGACCAATCTGAAAGTATACCCTTTCAAATAAAAAAAAATTTCAAAATCGGTTCATAAACGACGAAGTTATCAGCGAACACACATAAAACATAAAACATATATACGGTCGAATTGAAAAACCTCCTTTTTTTGAAGTCTGTTAAAAAGGACCAGCTCAACTTGTGAGCTATATGCACAGTAGAGTTACGTAATTTCTATACTACGCTTTTATAATAATATGTTCACTCTCTCTGAAATATAGATATGTCTTCCGTTCTATTTTATTATGTTTGGTGATTTTATTGCACAATAACCCGTAATAATTGTTACCTACCACACATAACTCCCTAATCGAAGTTTATAACTCATGAAATCTACTACTAAAAATAAAAAACTCGGGTCGCAGTGCCAAAACCCTGCCGACAATATAGTGTATTTGCTAATACTGGCATTGTGGCTTTATTATGTGAACTTAAGTTTGTTTTTGGACAAAATAAAAAATTTAACCCCTTAATACATCCCTTAAAATAATTAATTTTTTCTAAATTTCAATATTAGACATGGATTTTATCAGTACACCCAATTAAATACACCCTTCCATAAGTAAATCCGTATCAACAAACTAGTGTTTTCATAAAATTTGAAAGTCCGGTCCTGTCGGGCCGATTTTATTAAAATTTTAGCAGCACATTTTAATCTTTACTAAAGAGTTAAATTTCAATTTTGAAACGATTCTGACAAATTTTTCGGTATTTTTGGGCCCAAAAACTTTTTGGAACCCCTAAATACAACCCTGAAAATGGTCTGATCGGGCCCATTTTAAATAGGCTTCTTGCGGTGATGGGTTCCAATGTGTGTACCAAATTTCGTTTCAATCGATTAAGTCTGTCGAGAGTTATCGTGTACACACATATATATATATATATATATATAAATATATATATATATATATATATATATAAATATATACATACATATATATATAAACATTTTCAAAAATGGTGCCAAAGTGTTCAGGAGGCTATGAAACGTCGAGAAATTTTGGTCCGACCCCTAGGTCCCGCCATCCGACCGACGCCAATAGTGTATGTGCCATATGGCAAATACACTAATAAACATCAACCATTATAGCGTTAAAAATACAATAAATTGTTATCTAAATTTACACAAAAGCATCGCTAAATTATTATTTTTTTGTTTGAATACTTTTTTTTACTCAATTTCACGACTATTTTGTATAACAAATCAGATACATCCGGATGCAAATTATCTGATTATAATATAGAACTATTATAGTGGTATATAATTAGGTAATCTTATTGGAAATTAATGGTCCGTTTCTGCGTCCCTGTGACCATTTGTTCATAAAACTGCAGAATAATTTAAAACTAAAACAATATTACCATTAAATTTTGATAAAAAAATTATTTACCTTAACCTTATAATGTCTACAATTGGTATATGATAAAATCAATCGATTTAAAAACCCCTTATATCCACACCATATTATTCACATAACAATTAGAGGTGAAAATAATAAATATCTCAGACAGCTAGGCTGCCATGATTTTTGAGCTATATCTAAGAAAAAATCAAATGACCACTGTCGAGACTTGAACCCGAAACCCCCAGTTTCCGGCTAGGTGAGTTACCGATTTCTCCACAGTGCCCGAGAGTGGAAACCGATCTCCTCTTATATATAGCAATTTCACGTTGAAAACACACTACATGCGAGAGTCGACTATTTAAATAAACTGCAAAGCATAGTAAAGCTATTAAACAGTCGAATCATTATACATGCGAGAGTTAACATTTTTTATAAGTTTTATCAACTTAATAAACTCGTTAGGCCGGGAAGCCTTAGGTTTTACCTATAGATAAACAACGTTTTGAGTTTCTGTGGACAGTAATTAATTGGTATATGATAAAATCAATCGATTAAAAACCCCTTATATCCACACCATATTATTCACATAACAATTAGAGGTGAAAATAATAAATATCTCAGACAGCTATGCTGCCATGATTTTTGAGCTATATCTAAGAAAAAATCAAATGACCACTGTCGGGACTTGAACCCGAAACCCCCAGTTTCCGGCTAGGTGAGTTACCGATTTCTCCACAGTGCCCGAGAGTGGAAACCGATGTCTACAATGTCCGTCCGTTCGTCCGTCCATCTGTCACAAGGCTCTATCTCACAAAACGATAATAATTTATAGATTAGTAATTTAATAAAACACGGCACGGTTTCGTTAGACAAAGATTTTGACGCTAATGACCTCAGATATCGAGCGTCTATGATTTACAATTCATTCATATACAGATTGTATCAAATTAAACCTGTGCATAGGGCATTCTGTGTGTAAGACAGAGATTGATACATAAAGCAATAAGTAAGAATGAGATAAATGATCGCTAATAGGAAGTTACTGTGGTTACTGTAAATAAATAATACTGAACAACCTGATAGCGTCATCGTTGTTTTCTGCAGTAAAAATAGTCACTACTGAAATTATTGACAAAGATTTTAAACTTATAAGAATTTAAAATATTTATAAACAATTATTACCCCCAAAAATTCATAAAATGAAAAGGTCGGCCGTCGCTGGTATACGGTGTCTATAACAGATTTGAAATTAGTGATATCAAAGTTGCGTCGCCTTTGAATGTAATAACTTCAGCACACTACCAAATACAAACGTTATGCATTTTATTTAAAATATTTATAAACAATTATTATATAATAAAGCTCTAAAGTGTAAATTTAAAATAAATAATGACAATAATTCTAATAAATAAATAGATAGATAATGTAAATTATAGACGCTCGTTTAAAAATAAATCATTTTATGTCGAACATATTTTTAAAATGTATTGCTGTATAGATTTAAATTATAACCTCTTAAGCGACTGCGGATAAGTTTGCGCAAAGCGTTAAACGACGCCCGCGCCTCTCTACTTTAGATAGAATGAACTACAAGTTTTAAAAGAAATCCGCTCGATGTCACTACAAACTTATTTTAAACTAATTTCTCTAATTTTTTTTCTTGGATGTACAGATAACGATCCGATTTTAATTGGCACCGCACCTCGCGGAAATTGTTTGACCGGTAAGTGTTGCACGCTAAACGTAACGAGGGATATCAGATTTTCTCTGTACAATCAGAAGTTTCGAACGGGAACAGGCATAGAGTTGCCGGCCGCTAACACAACAGCGCTGATCGACATATTTCAACAGTTTGAAGTTAATACGGCCCTGCCTACAATATTTTATCTGCATGGATTCACAGAAACGGCTTATGGACAGAGTGGATCACAAATCAAAGACGGTAAATAATACAATAATTATATTTATATAACACATGCACGCTTTTAGTGTTTTTTCGTATCTGATTTGTGAACCTTAAATAGCCGTTTATTGACTAGTGACCATTATGTAACGCTTTTCAGTGCTATAATGGTTCATTATGTAACTAGTTACATAATGATCCATTATGCAACGCTTTTCAGTGCTATAATGAAAAAACAGTTGCATAATGAACCATTATGTAACTAGTTACATAATGAACCATTATGTAACTGTTTTTTTTTTTTAATTCAATTAAATTCTAAAACCATGCATGTGTTATATAAAGTATAGTGTGCAACGCGTGTGCTAAATCTTTATGCGTCAGGCGCGATATTTTCAGCACTCGTATTCGGCTCGCGATGCTCACTCGCCAAGGCTCGTGAGCGCTCTCCTACTACTCGTGCTGAAAATATCGCGCCTGACGTATAAAGATGTATTTAGCACACTAGTTACACAATATACTATTTTAGGGCTCTGTACCTCAGAATGAAAAAACGGAATCACTTTGATACATTTGTAGAGTGTTGGGTCTCCAAGTCACTATATGAATATTATGAAGTACCTATTAGAAATACTTTGTATTATGACCTTTTGAAGAACGTTTCAAATAACATCTCCCTAAAAGAAACTTGTTAAATGCTAAATCAAATTACGCCCAACATATAATTTCACAAAATCATGAATTTCACGGTTTTGAAACAAATTTTATTCCATTACATATATGCAGTAAAGGTAAACACATGGACACCCTGGAAGAATATGAACACTAAAATCGAACATAATATATTATAGTGTTGCCGTCTAGATCTAGACTTTCTAGACTCTTGTCTTGTCTTGTCTAGATTTTCAAGACAAGACAAGACTTGCTTTATCTAGATCAAGACTCTTGCCAAAACTCTAGACAATTTTCAAGAGTCTAGATAAACTAAGTAGTAGTATGTAAAGGTTTACTCTACCTACTACTACTAATCTAGACTCTTGAAAATAATCTAGAGTCTTGATATTAGACAAGACCAGAGTTTGTTAATCTAGACTTAGACTTAGTGAAGTCTTGATATTTCAAGACAAGACTTAAATGAAGTCTTCTCTTGATATTTCAAGACAAGACAAGACTTTGAAAGTCTTGTCTTATCTCGACGGCAACACTAATAATATACGATACAATAATTAACAACACACAAACACCCAATACTCAGTAATCGTCTATACAAATTTCCATTTCCATTCCGTCTACCTACTATATAAATCATAAAATCTCGAAATTTAAATCAGTACTTCACAAACCACGACATAATACACAGTGCTTAGCATCATAATATTATATAGTGTTACGAATACTCAATGTGTGTTTTTTAAAAATAATTAACCACACTTGAAGATGGCAACTCGTTGCTGAAACGTGTAGTATAAATTTACAAGAAGTCACAAGACGGACATAATACAAGATATTTCTAATACTTCATAATAAGGAAACTTTGTTGTCTGTCTGTCTGTCTGTTCGTCAAGATCTTTTTTCTAAGGAAGTACTAAAGGTATGTCACGTTGAAATTAATATCAAAGTCTCTTTTTTTAAAACAGCTTACTTGGACACAGGCGATTACAACGTAATTTTGGTGGACTGGAGTACGTTGATTGCCTTGCCGTGGTACATAACAGCTGTCCGCAATTCCAAGTTGGTCGGAGCTAATCTTGCCGACTTTATTTTGCATCTGAATGACGCCGGAATACCACTTGCCAACCTACATTTGATCGGATTCAGTTTGGGCGCCGAAGCAGTCGGTTTTGCCGGAAAAGTACTCAAAGACCAAATGGGGAACCCATTGATTACTAGAATTACTGGCAAGTATATCTAAACTAATACAGGGTCCGGCGGAAAGGACTTTACACTTTTCTTCTTCAATTACAAGGAAACCAAATAAGAAATTACGATGGTTCTTTTTTCATATCACACAGGAGGCTTTGGAAATTTTATTGTCGAATTTGACAGTTCTTCAAGAATGTAGTGGACAATACCACAATGTGTCTTTTGTGTAGAACTATTTATAAATACAAACTCGATTACCGTCGTTCAAAGATAGTTCAGAGCGGAATTTAACGCCAGAAATAGTGCGTCACGTTCTGCTATTTATTTCTGGATAAAGAAATGGAAAAATGAAGGGTCACTTTGCAATAAGAAACCACCAGGCATACTACGTTCTGTAAATAATTTGCAGAAAACTAAGAGATAGTCAGACAAGCAATTACCGGACTTTTTTCTTTGGGGCTACTTGAAAGACAAAGTCTACAAAAATAAGCCCAGGAACTTAGAAGAACTAAAAGTGAACATTACTACTGAAATTCGCGCTATTTCCCCACTTGTGTTCCGGTTGGTAATGGATAATTTCGTAGGTCGTTTAGAGGAGTGTGTGGAAAAGCGAGGAGGGCATTTGCGAGATTCAATTTTTGGTCGATAAATTTCCTAAGTTTGTAGTTTATTAATGTATTTTTATTTTTTTTCTAAACATTTTCAATAAATTGTTATAGCGAAGTCAAAGTGTAAAGTCCTTTCTGCCGGACCCTGTATTATAAAATTGGTAAATTCTGCACTTTGTACAATTATTTCTTTTAATTTTTGACATTTACATTAATTACCTATTAAAAACTAAATTTGTTGCTAAGTTACTGACTTTTTGTGAACTTACTGAAAAACTCAAGTATAAACTTTATTAAGTCCGCGACTGTACATGTAGCGTTGGTTTTTTTCTTGTATTATAATTGTGTGCAGTTTCAGAACTCTCGAAATATTCGTAATTTTGTTTTACGAAGCAAGCTGCTTCCAATAAATAAATGGATGGCAAAGTTAAAATTTTTTTATTTTACAAAATATGGTTTACATGAGACCCTGTGACCAATTTTAGCAATATAAATAATAGTAAGCTCATTCCGCCGCGAAAGTGGAAAGGTTCAGGTTAGAATCCTGACTGTGACCACTGGTTGGTAAAATGATTTTTTCCAATATGTTTCGAAACAATTATATAATTGGCTGCTCTCCAACGAAAAAAAGTTTTCAATTTTAACACTCTTTCTTAAACATTTTTTCTGAAATCTTAACAACTGTAACAGTTTTGAATTTCCAAATTCAAACTGTCACAGTAGTTTAGACTTAAGAATACATGTTTGAGAAACATTGCTAAAATTGGTCACAGGGTCTCGTGTAAACCATGTTACATATAGTAACGCGCGTACAAAGTCCACATCATGAGAGAGTCATGTTTTTAATGATTTATACAGAAGTTAATAACTTTAATAAAAATAAACTGAATCGTAACTTAGTCTGTAATTGTAAAGTTCTAAGGACTAGAAGAGCGAATTTTCCGTTTTCATAATTTTTTTCCTGTTTTTCAAATTTCAATCTATCTAATTAGATTTGCATTCAATGCATAGGAACCTGGGTTCGAGACCTGATGGTAGCGTAGAATTTTTGGCGTTTTTTTTCTAAATTCTACATGATATTTATTTTTATATTTTTTAATTTTTGTTATATTCTTTCTTTGACAATAATTATATTTTTTTTGAAAGTAAGGTGGAATTAATTAAAAATACAATTTTAGTATTTTAGTAAAAAATTATATTTAGTTCATAAATGCGCTATAATAGATGACACCAAAAATTAGAAAATCTGAAGTTTTCACTTCTGTCGTGTGGTCATAAACACACACCCATTTTTTTTTATTGTTTTCATTTTTAGGTTTGGATCCAGCGTATCCACTTTACATGTTTACTGATCGAAGGGGGCACATCACAAAAACCGACGCTCAATTTGTTGACATAATTCATACTGACGCCGGTATTTTTGGCTTTCCGGACGCGCTGGGTCATGTCGACTTTTATCCAAATGGCGGAAGGTCTTTTCAACCGGGTTGCAGTCCTCTACGTACGGAACCCGGTCAATTATTAAGTACGATTTATTAATTATGTTTATTTTTTTGGTTCATAAGATGGCCTGAAAAAATTAAAAATCCTAAAGAAATTGAATTCTTATTATATTTTTATTAAAAAGCATCTGATTGTATTTCTAGTATCGTAATGGGGTTTATTACTGACGAGTTATGTAAAAACGAGCGATAGCGAGTTTTTATAGTCACACGAGTCATAATACCATTACGCACGAGAAATATATTTTCTTTTGCCATATCCACTACAAAATATCCACTTTTCACTTTGTTTTCAGTATTTTCAAAAAATTTTAACAGTTCATTTGCGTCGCCATCTTTACATTTACAGCAGTCCATGAGTATGTAATAGCAGGCGGATAGAGCGAATAAACATATGTTACTATGGTAACCGTTTACTTACCGCACTAGTTATCTTATGAAAACACTTTCGGCACGCTTGCCTGTTAAATGACCCTGCAATACAGATCGGTATACACGCATGGAAAGTAGTTATTTTGTAGTGGGTATGGCAAAAAAATATGGGTGAAAACTAATACGTCACTACCATACCTACTTGAATTTTCGCGTGGGCATAATTTTGCGTGTACACATTTTTCTAAAATAAACTTTTATGATCTTTTATTGGCACGCTAAGGTTACTGACACCGGTGATCAGTTGGTGATCACGTAGTAGTCTATTTCTCACTGTACAGACACTACACAAGAAATATAGTAGGTCTATTGGACCCAGGACTGTCCGAAAACATCTGCGGCTATCTTACAAGACCCCGTTACATCATGAAATAGATATTTTTTTGTTAAAAATAATTATAAATATAAATATAGTTTTAAAAATTCGACTGATGACTCACCTTGCCACTTCCCACCTAGTAAATATTTGCAAACACTCTTTTTTATTCTTTGAAAAAAAAAGCATGGCCCTCTTTTTTGTTTAGTGATCTACTGATGGCTAGCTTAATATAGCAAAAATCATGGTTACCTTGATTTACGTACAATTTTTATTTTGTTTAGTAAAATATTTTTTTTCTCGAAAACTACATTTTAGAGAAAAAAAATATTTACATTTTTTTTATATTATAACACCTAGAATTCATTTATATTTTTTTTTACCTATGTTAATACGTGACATTGAAAACATTTTTTTAAATATCTCAGGACCCACTGAACCGATTTGACTCAAAATCTAATAAGATTTAAGTTAAAGGCTGATAAACACAATAGAATAATCGGCATGGCCGTATGTTGTTCCGTTTTTACGATATCGAAGGCTAAAAATTGACCACACATACACACACACACACACACACACACACATACAGACATCAGTCAGAAAATGATCTTAAACGATTGCTAGGGTCTCAAAACGTGAAGATATGTTAAAATCTCGAAATATTTTTTTCGGACTAAATCCCCATTACTTCCCTACCATAGTAGAGGTGGGAAGTAAAAATAAACTCTCCAATGTTGCGTCTTAAATGAAATTCAGTGTATAGGTAGTTAACTATGTGTTATTATTTGCTTTTTTTGTTCATAGTTGGTTGCAGTCATAGACGGGCCTGGCTTTTTTACGCAGAATCGGTAAGAAGGCCTAAAGCGTTTCCGGCTTCTAGATGTTCTCCGCTGAAAAAACATTTTTTCCTATGTCAGCCGACAACTGAAGCCTACATGGGCTTTCCTGTCAACACAAAGTATGTATGACGATATTCCCAAAATAAAAAAATTCGACTGATGACCAGTCCTATACTTCCCACCTAGTAAATATTTGCAAAAAATAAACACTCTTTTTTTTATTATTCTTTGACTAGGCCCAAATAACCTTAGCTGTTGGTGGTCTTTAAAACACAATTTAATTTTTATTCTTTGAAAAAAGCATGGCTCTCTTTTTTGTTTGGTGATCTACTGATGGCTAGCTTAATATAGCAAAAATCATGGTTACCTTGATTTACGTGCAATTTTTATTTTTTTTAGTAAAATATTTTTTTTCTCGAAAACTATACATTTTAGAGAAAAAAAATATTTACATTTTTTTCATATTATAACATCTAGAATTCATTTATATTTTTTTTTACCTATGTTAATACGTGACATTGAGAACGTTTTTTTGAATATCTCAGGATCCACTGAACCGATTTGACTCAAAATCTAATCAGATCTAAGTTAAAGGCTGATAAACACAATAGAATAATCGGCATGCCTGTATGTTGTTCCGTTTTTACGATATCTAAGGCGAAAAATTGACCACATACACACATACACACACACACACAGACATCAGTCAGAAAATGATCTTAAACGATTGCTAGGGTCTCAAAACGTGAAATCTGTTAAAATCTCGAAATATTTTTTTCGGACTAAATCCATTACTTCCCTACCATAGTAGAGGTGGGAAGTAAAAAAGTGGGTGTGTGCTTATGACCACACAACAGAAAGAATCTATAAAAAACCCTCTTTTACTGCTCCGCGAAGCCACAAGACACGAAGAATACTACCCTTAAGTAGATTTCGTGAAAAGTCTATTTCATGAAATTACATCAAGATTGACTAGACATTTCATGAAATGTTCACTTAAATTGAAATTGAAATTATGTTTTAAAGACCACCAACAGCTAAGGTTATTTGGGCCTAGCACCAATCCATATTTTCAATTCATTATATTTTTTAATAATAAATTGAAAATCCAATTGACACTTTTACCAGCTCTCGGGATAGAACCCGGGAACTGAGGACTTGTAATAAAGGAACCATAGCAACATCATGTAAACAACAGCATTGCTACACGCTCGGCTATTCTCAAACCCTGTTCACTTAAACCAAATAGCTACCACAAAAATAAAGATAGTTACTTTTTACCACAACAGTTTTATTGATGGATGTACATTTCGAAAGCTATGCTTTCATCTTCAGCAAACACTATACCTACATAATATTACAAATAGCTACCACCTATAGATTATTAAATTATTTTAAATTTATTATGTATTGAAATAATTATTATTTTTTTTTTCAGTTTAAGAGGAAAATTCTTCTTAAGAACTAACGAAAGATCACCATACGGCCGAAGTATTATTTAAAAATAATTTGCTACAAGATTCGTATTTATTTTGTTGAAAAAAGGCATGTCGTGGCACACACGGCCGAAGTAGAACTTCTAATGTATGAATTATTTAGGGTTGTTATGGTAAATCGCGTCACCACACTTCCGTCAAAATGAATGAATCAGAATGATCCATGACTACAATAATAAATTGCAATAACTGCTTTATTTCACTGATTTAAAAGGTATAATAGCGGCGCTATACTTCATACAACTGCTTATACTTACAAAGTTGAAGTCAGGTTTGGCGTCACAGGGGACAAAAAACATGGCGGCTAAACACGGGATCAATTAAGGAATATTATTCTATTCTTTTTCGTACATATAAAAAACCCGCATTAAAAGAGGAAAATAATAAAATTTTGAACATGAAAAGTGCCAATTTAATTAGTATCTACATTTTAATCGACTTTATATTTTATTAAATTGGCGCCGACCTCAACATTTTATTATTTTCCTCTTTTTAGTGACTTTTTTGAAGGAGGTTTTTTTTTGTTAAAAAGTTTTTTAATTTATACTTTTTAGTGGCTTTACAATACGTAGTATGCACGTTATTAACCGACTTCTGTCTTGAAAACTGGCATTTACCTTAACGGTGCAACAGTCCGTTACTCACTTTTTATTAAAATCAGTCGAACTACTGAACCGATTTAAGTAAAATTTATATGGGACCACCCCGGAGGTATGGCCTATTAAATTAAACAATAATCATCAAAATCGGTTCACAAATACAGGAGAAATACATAAAAAAACATAGCTGCTGAATATAAAACCTCCTCCTTTTTGAAGTCGATTAAAAATAATAGCTGAATAAATATGGCGACTGGCTTCACTTTTAAATGCTTGAAGCGTCTCTATAGCCTCTTAACTCAGTGATTTATTTATAGGGTTGTAATGGTACCTAATTAGTGTCACCACACTTCCGTTTCATTCCAGCATTAATTTATTCTTCAAATTTTCAAGACAGTGCCGCAGAAGTTTTACTTCAAAACTAGTTTATGTATCTTTTACTCGCCAAATTAAATTTAATATAACTTGACAAGGTAGTATACCTAAAAATGTGATAATTAATTTATTCTAAATTTTAATGTTTTTATTTTGTTTCGTGAATATAAAAGAATTAATAATAAATTTCGCACAGTATTCCACAACAATGTCCATATATATAATCAGCGAAAATATTTGTAAAATAATTTTCAAACTAAATCGTGAAAATACGCAATACTCCACTTTCAGCTACATTCTCAACGGTGAAATTTTTTTGAGGTTATGTGTAGTTGTCATTGTATCTGAATTTGAATGACAGAGTACGGGGAACTCACTGTTTTTTGTTTTTTTTTTATAAAAGGTGCGTTTGGTATCAAGGTGTAGTGTAAAAAGTGTAAACACTTTTGACACTATTACGTTTGTTATACAAAAGTGTAAAATAACTGACCTGTTTGTTATTTCAGTGTGGGACTAAAAGTGTAAGAACTATTAGTCCCGGCTCTTGAGCAGGTGCACGTAGTGTAGTGTAGGTCACGTGATATATGTCTGAATTGACAATCGCTTTGACAGATTTGATATTTTTTTCGTATTGTTTTTTACATTTTTTGTCTCTTAAAAATGAATGAGCTTCAAAATGTAATGGTACAAGATAAATATGGCAGTGAGTTTTACGACCAAAAAAAACTGTAAAAACTAGAAATAATGAACTCAGCCAATATGTAATTTATTTATTTTGTAATGCGCATGTACAATCTACTCAGAATGTACACTAGTCCTTTTGTTACAAGTGTACATTTAGTTTACACTTTTGGTGAACTTGTTTACACTTCTCAGTGAAAAATATCTACACTACACCTTGATACCAAACACACCTAAAGATTGTCCGAAATATACCTACATACAACATTGCATTGGGAAAAATTGTTTGGATCAGAATGAGCCATGACTCATAATTTACTTATTTATATAGGTTTGCCATGGTAATTTTAATGTTCCTATTTTATTTTGAAGTATTTTTATTTTACTTGATTCAAACGGTAAGTAAAATAAAAACATGATTGCGCACGCATACAGTGTCCTGCAACCTAACCAGCAGCAGTCAGTAACGACCGATATACTATGTATATGTTTTAGTACAACATAATTAGATGTTATTTGATTTTATACGCTTATTTAGTGGTCGATAAATTAACCGATAGTTACCATTTCGGCAACCGCCATTTTACTTTAAGTATAATATTATATAAGAATGATAGAAGCTTTATTTTCCTGCATGAAAACTAGTTTTTTTAAATGGTAATTAAAATGAAAATGGATTTAATATCGATTTTAATGTACTTACTATTTAATGGAGTCAATTATAAATAGATTACAATCATTTACATATTATAGCAATTATTTTTATAATAAATATTTATTAATATTTTAATATAGTGACAAATTACTTTATTAATAAATGTACCTACTTTACCACTTTAATGACAGGACTGCAATCTTTTAATAAAAACTAATTTATTAATTATTAATTGAATTAAAAATTAGGCATCGATTAAAAAGATAATTTGCGTTTATTACAAAAAACGACGATGACACAGCTCGGGGGTAATCTCAGAAATTACTGAACCGTTTTCAATTTTTTTCTTTGTTCCATAGGTGATACTTTGCTTTTGGACATAGGCTTTAATAACTGCAGCGAGCGAGCGAAGAGAGTAAATAATATAGCAATCGGGAGCGAACGAGCGAAGCGATAGTGTAATTATTATTAATAAATCATAAATTCATAGCATCAGGTAGCGAACGAGCGAAGCAAGTGAGTAAGGTATTAATAAATCATATAAATTCATAGCACCCGGGAGCGAACGAGCGAAGCGAGTGAATAAGGTATTAACAAATCATAAATTCATAACACCCGGGAGCGAATGAGCGCAGCGAGTGAGTAATGTACTAATAAATCATATATTCATAGCATCCGGGAGAGAATGAGCGGAACGAGTGACTAATGTATTAATAAATCATATACATTCATAGCAGCCGAGAGTGAACGAGCGAAACGAGTGACTAATGTATTAATAAATCATATACATTCATAGCAGCCGGGAGCGAACGAGCGAAGCGAGTGAGTAAGGTTTTAATAAATCATAAATTCATAGCACCCAGGAGCGAATGAGCGCAGCGAGTGAGTAATGTACTAATAAATCATACATTTATAGCAGCCGGGAGCGAATGAGCGCAGCGAGTGAGTAATGTACTAATAAATCATACATTCATAGCAGCCGGGAGCGAATGAGCGCAGCGAGTGAGTAAGGTATTAATAAATCATAAATTCATAGCATCCGGGAGAGAATGAGCGAAGCGAGTGAATAAGGTATTAATAAATCATAAATTCATAACACCCGGGAGCGAATAAGCGCAGCGAGTGAGTAATGTACTAATAAATCATAAATTCATAGCATCCGGGAGAGAATGAGCGGAACGAGTGACTAATGTATTAATAAATCATATACATTCATAGCAGCCGGGAGTGAACGAGCGAAACGAGTGACTAATGTATTAATAAATCATATACATTCATAGCAGCCGGGAGCGAATGAGCGAAGCGAGTGAATAAGGTATTAATAAATCATAAATTCATAACACCCGGTAGCGAATGAGCGCAGCGAGTGAGTAATGTACTAATAAATCATAAATTCATAGCACCCGGGAGTGAACGAGCGAAGCGAATGAGTAAAAGGTTTTAATAAATCATAAATTCATAACACTCAAGAGCCAACGAGCAATGCGAGTGAGTTAATTCATAGCACCTGGGTGTAGCCGGACCGGGTCGCTAGTAATATCTATACAGATAATGGGTAAATATTAATGTCATTGGAACATGAAGCTTCACAATTAACAACCTAGCTGGTGTGAATCCACTTATCTTGTTCTACTCTGCCACCATACCAGTAACCAGGCTTGACAAGGTCACAAGGGCCTGAACCCTCAAGCGATAGTGTGAGGTTATGTAGTGTTGTGAACGAACCGAACTCAGACCTACTAGGCTACAACAATAAAGTGTAAGGTATTAACTTTTCAGATATAAATGTAGCTGACAAAGCACACAGCAGTATGGAGAGATTAACAGTATATTTCATTTCTATTGTTACAATGCAGGAAATTTCAAACTTTTTGGTTGGAACTTACTTTAACCTTAACGATGTATGACACCTATCTCAGATCACCGAGAAATGAATGAAATTTTGTAAATTTACTTCTTAAATATCTGGGTGCCGAGCTTTGCTCGGATGAGTTCAAAAAAATAGTACTTGTATGCTGTGAGATATTATTTTCTCAAAATATTATTCCGAAACGAATTTATTTCTGAAACATAATTTAAATAATTGTTTCTGTTAAATATTTTAAATACCTATGTGTATTTTTAAGCGTAAAAACTAAGTATCAACTTGAATCAAGCATTTTTTCCTGTAAATATTACTTAGGTCGCCATTTTCAAATCTACCGCCGTTATTGTTTTGTTGACTGAAGAGCTCGCAAAAACCGATTTTCATAGATTGAATATCTTGTAAAAATGTTCGAATCAGATGAAATTCTGCTTGCCCGTTGCCGTTTCAATAATCCATTTTTAAACATTGATACCAAATATCAACTTTATCGAAGTACTTTTTCTCTGTGATGTCATCTTAGCAACTTTCAGTAAATTTCAAATATTTTTTTTTGCATAGAAGGTACCTACTGAAAAACTCACAAAAATCGATTTTCGAAGAAATAGAATTCATATTATAGCTTTTAATAACAAACGTCAGACTATAAACCTGCAGCGCAAAACTTTTTTGCATGCATCTTCACCATAGTTTTTAAAAATCGATGTGTTTTGATATACTGCATGCCTGCGTCGCTAGAAGTGCGGCCCTTCGGGCCGCCGTGCAAATTTTTAAACAAAACTTTTTTGTATGTATCTTAACAATAGTTTTCAAAAATCGATGTGTTTTTACACAGACTCGCGGTGCCAGAAGTGCGGCCCTTCGGGCCGCCTATTTGTCATTATTTACATATTGTGCAAGACACTTCTTATATTAGTGTTCATTTACAGTTTTAACCCTTGTGATATATTATACAAAATCTATGTAGAAATAGGCTTCGAATCGATCTGACAATTGACCGAGTTATAAATAAAAAAACTCTTTTTTTTAATTTTTAATTTTTAATTGCTCCCCCTGGGACCAAGATTCCTACCTAGATCGATTTCTCGCCCCGAAAAATCTCCACTCTGTAAATTTCATCAAAATCGTTATTCTTTTTTGAGAAAAAAAAGTCTAGGTAAGATTATACGTCATACTATATTTAACGTACATAATATACATATTTTATATAGGTAATATAAAAATAACATACTTAGGTATCTATTTATTTAAATATTAGTTAAAACTACTTACATAATTACGTTTAGTTTTTATTTCTGTTATTCTTTACTATACAAATAGTTCACGGATTATTTTAAAATAAGTTAAAAATTCTGTCAGAGTATTTTGACATATAAATAATGAAAGTAGTTTGTTTTCTCCAAAGCCTACTCACGATATTACAATGTTTTGACAGGTCAAAAAACCGTTTTTAAAAATGATAAAATCGATAGGAAAACGAATTTTTCCAGGGATGAGACCTAGCTAAATCAATTTTTTGCCCCCCGAAACCCCTTTTCGGTAAATTTGATCAAAATCGTTAGAGCCGTTTTCGAGAAAATATTTATATAGATACATAGAAACATATATATATACAAGATTTACTCGTTTAATAATATAGGGGGATATATCTGAAATAAGGATACAAAATTTCAAGACGGATTGCCGAATAGTTTAAAAAGATATATTATAATATTATAAAATTAACATCAGCTCTTATCGTCCAGCAGTCAGGTACTTTTTACCTGGAAAGTATTCCAAAGCTAATGATATTTTGGTATGTTGTTTGTGGGTACTCTGTGGAGTAGAATCTGAATTTACGACCTCGAGGACCCTGTGCTAACGTGGGGGGAGCCGAAAAAACACGAAATTTTACCACCTTTTTTGCTTTTTTCGAAATCTCTCATAGACAGTCGACTTAAGCAATTCTTTCATTATGTAATGTTTTAAAGAGGATTACATTTCCTACAATTTTCATTCCCACAACTTTTCTGTGGTACTAATGGTAAGCGCGCTGCAGCTTTTTGAAAATCACCCGCTCGGCTTTTTGTAACCTTGGTAACCAATGGTTAAAATGTAATAGTATTAATTATTTTGTTCTTCATCGAACTTTAAATTGAAAATACACATGTTACACATTGGTTACCAAGGTTACAAAAAGCCGAGCGAATGATTTTCAAGAAGCTGCAGCGCGCTTACCATTAGTACCACAGAAAAGTTGTGGGAATGAAAATTGTAGGAAGTGTAATCCTCTTTAAAACATTACTTAATGAAAGAATTGCTTAAGTCGACTGTCTCTGAGATATTTCGAAAAAAGCAAAAAAGGTGGTAAAATTTCGTGGTTTTCGGCTCCCCCCATGTTAGCACAGGGTCCTCGAGGTCGAAATTCCAGATTCTACTCGATCCACAGAGTACCCACAAACAACATACCAAAATATCACTAACTTCAGAATACTTTCCAGGTAAGCCCCTTCATTTATTACCTGCCGCTTGGACTATTATGGAAAAATTGCGCTTTCATAGTTTAATACCGGTAAACACATAGTAATATCATCGTGAAAAATGTGTTATTTTTAGAATATGTTCGTTACATATCTAACAAGCTTTGGGCAAAATTTTATCTATGGTCACCGATGTCAATCACGAGAAAAATAATAATTATTGCTGAAAAGTATCAAACAAATGGCGTACTTTATAAAATGCGTGTTTATACTTGGCAACAGCGCTCTCATACATAAACATTTTTAACATATTATTATTACAGCCCACTTTTGAGAACTAACCAATAAAATTGATAGATTCTTTGACATTCGATTTACAATTAACAATGAAAGATAAACAATCAATATGATTAATTTCCCTAGACCGTAACTAAATACATAAGAATATCAGACATTATTGCCAAGGCTATACAGGAAAAATGTAAATGCACCGCCGGGATTCAAACCCAGAACTCCCGATTTCGCGTCAGGAAAGTTTTTAGTTACGGTCTAGGGAAAATAATCATATTGATTGTTTATCTTTCATTGTTAATTATTAATTAGATGCCGTATTTGAAGCTTTCTCACGTGTGTATTTTGACGATTCGATTTACAGTTTAAATACGACGCTGCCATATGTAGGTATACAGTCATTTGTGTTATGATTTATGTTTGTGTTGGTGTGACAATCTGTACCGGGGTAAAAGTGTGAGCTAAAAAATCCAGTATGCTGATATCTTTTAGTGTAGTTACTTAGATACATATCTGTACCTGCGATTTTTTTGTCAGCCATTACATCTATATTATTCATTTTTTACGAAATTTACACTACAAATACATCAATTTCTAAACAGACCGGGGGCCTCATTTAGTTCTACCGCCCCGGGCCTCAGACGGGCTTAATCCGCCACTGTTCGATTGTATGTGTATTTTTGTTAATAAATTTCAACAATAATTGCGATTTTTTATTGGAGGACAGAGTGGTCCAGTGGTTAGCGACGCGGCCTCTGAATCAGACTGTCGTGGGTTCGAATCTCACCTCCGCTCATGAATGTTTTGTGATGTTATTTAGTTTTAAGTGTATTGTTATTTAATGTAATCAAGACGCTAATCATCTAAGTTATCGACGCGTCTATAATTTACAATAAACAAAATAAGAAAATACTCAGATATCATCAGTATCACTTCGTTTTCTGTTCCAAAAGCAAATACTTATTAATAAATTTAACATTCAGTAACCTTGACCTTCCTTATAAAGGAAAGAAGGCGTCATTTTTTTTTTGTATAGAATAGATAAAAACACTAGATACGCGTAAAAAATATATACATTTTTGTGTTGTTTTAAATTGCTTCGTTTTGTTATGATAATGTTGGCAGAGCCGGCTTACCAAAGCAGGCCAAATAAACATTGCCTACCCTTTGTAACAGTACATATTTTGAAAAATTTGTGGATTCTTAGTCGTAAGATAGAGGGTTGAGGATGTTGATTATTTTTTTAACTTTGACGAGATAATAATACAAAAATGGCGTTAAAAGAATTAAGAATATTTGCCTCACCGACATAAGCGCACGGTCGAAGTTATACTTCATATTTAACATTTTTACTTTTCCCCTATCAGCATTTTTTTAAAATTAATAAATAACTATTGTTAATAAAATTCATGGATATCATAACATCTATACATAAATTTCCAAAGCCTTGCTTACAATATATTACACTATTTTGAATCGTCAAAAAATTGGTTGAATTGTTCGAATAAGATGAAACTATAAATAGATCGATTTTTTGCCCCCCAAAACCCCAACTTCAGTAAATTTCATCCAAATCGAAAGAACCGTTTTATCCCTTCCAAGTCTTCATGGTTTCCGAGCTTGTAGGCCGTGGTCCGGTGGTATTTCTACCTGACGTTTCGTCTACAACTGCGGTAGACATTCTCAAAGGCGATGTGGCAAAGGTCGAAGTGTCTCTTTGTGAAATAACTCCTAGACCGCTCCTGCCGTAATTCGAGCATATTATATGTAAACTCAAAGCTTTGAGTGTAATGAATATTATATAACACCGCGCTGATAGCTGCGTTACATAATGTAATTAGGCGCACATTAAGGCTTATATATAATAAATCAGATATGGTTTTGAATGCCTTCCATAATGGCATTAGATTCCGCACCTACTTATGAGAACCCACGAAACGGTAGATTAACAGTGCTCCTACACCGGCGGTTCTGCTCCAAAAAAATGCGTTATAAAATTTAATCAAGTCAATCCCAAATACTAATATTATAAAAAGGATAAATTTTTATGTTTATTTATCACGGGTAATCTCAGGAACTACTAAACCGATTTGAAAAATTCTTTCACGGCTTAAAAGTTTATTTCTTCACGACTAAAACAGTCTATATATTTATTAAGCTAAGATAAAAGGTGGATGAGCAGTCAGCCAAAATGTAAAGCAAGACGGGGATCACAATTTCTGAAATCAGTTGGTGTAGGGGTGGGAAGGGGAGGGCATGATGGATGGGGCGGCAAGCTGAAAAATATTTATACGATCATATCACGTGACCGGCGCCCAAATCACTGCGCACACGGTCATGCGTAAATGATTTTTTACTGAAGATTATTAAATATTTCTTGCAACATTTTGTAAGCTAAGTTCTTTCTTTTAAAACTGATTAAAATGAAAGATTTATATTATTATTATGTCCTTTTATTAGTGTTCCGTAGCAAAATTGAAAAATTTGACAGGCCGATGTACGGGAAAGTATCTTTCCCACACAGTGTTATCATGAATACAATAATTTACCTTAAGTTTTAACATTTATACAATAATCTACTTGTATTTAATTAGGGTTTGGGAAGTCTCAACATTCTCAATTTCCCTGGAATACATGTTACACTCTGTAACTCGAAGTTCCAGTCCGGCGAACTCTGTATCTCGAAGTAAGCGACGTGTACACTTTACAGCTTCTGTAAGTCAAAGTTTATCGTCTTTTAAAAGTAATAAAATTTTGTCTCTGTAAGTCGAAATTGTATAACTGTTAAAAACTTTGTATATCGAAATCCTTGATAAGTCGAAAATTTCATAACTCAAAAATGTTTTTGCCATACCCGCTACAAAATAGCTACTTTCCATGCATGTATACCGACCTGCATTGGGTCATTCAGGCAAAGCTTACATCATTAGAAATTATTTAGGTGCATTTAGTAAGTTGGTCACATTGCAAACAAAATAAAAAAGTTGAGCATCGAGCTGTCAGTGAATATCGCGTTTATAACAGCGTTGATATTTTTGAGTTTTAATGATAAAAATTGTGATTTCAAATAATGTAAATGTTAAAAAGTGTGCTTAAACGTTACTTTGACACGTGTGTAATATAAGTTTGGCGGTGTTTTTTGCGAAAATGTATTTTTTATGCGAAAAAGTTTTCTGGTTTGATCGGCTTTGATTTCTGTACGGTACGTACCCTACATCGCCTGCTTGTACCTGCTCTTGTAGCCAGCTACGACTCCTACTTCTGGGTAGGTCAATCTAGTGATGGGCGATTGTAAGATGTTTTTACAATCGAAACAATTGCAATCGTTCATAATAACAATCAAGTCCACAATCGACTCGGAGTTTGATTTTACAATCGAAATGTTCGATTGTTCAAGTCGATTATTTGCCAGCGAATGAGAATACATATAATCGCTATTCAAGGTTATATGCTAGTCGACTCAAGTCTGACGTTCACGTGACTCGTTCATCGTTGATTGTGCACTGTTCACACTGTTCAGTCGGTCTCAGAGCACTCGATTACTGCACAATCGACTCGACCACAGTTGTTGAGTGATGAACGATTATATATTATGTGGCTCTCGACAGTGTACGATTCAGTACTATGCGACTCGGTCGTGGTGAACTATGAAACAACAATAATCGCGTCCAAGTGAAAACCATCGAGAGTTATCGAGATGTTTGAACAATCGAGACAAGCGACTAAAATATCTCGTAATCGCCCATCACTAAGTCAATCTATCTTTATAATCATTTAGTGATTTCAAATTGAGTAAGGTGCATTTATTTAAAAAATTGGGTTATAGGCATCGATATCCATAATATTTAATTAAAAAAATTATAATTAAATTAAAACTAATTCCATATTGGAAAAGACAAATTATGTACCTAATATGACATAACGCAATATTTTTTCTCGGTCGAATGAAGGTCACAATTGCAATGCTATAATACCTAGTATTAACCTAACTAATAACGATGTACATTGTACACTATTGTATAGACGCTCGACAACATACACTACTGGAAAAATTGATTGATCTTAAATTAGTTCTCATATAATTGCTTCAATTATTAATAAAGAAGGAAGTTAAAAAACAATTGAAAAATATCTACATAACAATTATTTCAAATTAGATCAGATTTAAAGGTTTATAAATAATAATTTATTTCAAGTCTTCATGTTTTCCGGGCTTGTAGGCCGTGGTCCGGTGGTATTTCTACCTGACGTTTCGTCTACCGCAGTTGTAGACGAAACGTCAGGTAGAAATACCACCGGACCACGGCCTACAAGCCCGGAAACCATGAAGACTTGGAACAATGCCGGCCGTGAAAGCTTGCACACTTGGATAATAATTTATTTGGTAAAACTCTCGTGAATCAAAAGAATATAAGATTCAAATCAGCAATAATAGATTGCGAGTTAAAGAAAAATAAAACTTAATTTTCAGTTATCACTTTTAATATATTTTTGATGTTTAAATCGGAATCACACTTTCGCGACCGCGTCGTAATTTTTTTGTTAGGTCTCCTCACTTTTTGCTCCTTTAAATTTGCTTTTTTATAAATGTAAAACACAATGTTTCTTGAAATTTTTTTTTCGTTGGAAAGTAGCCAATTATATAATTGTTTCGAAACATATTGGAAAAATTCATTTTACCAACCAGTGGTCACAGTCAGGATTCTAACCTGAACTTTTCCACTTTCGCGGCGGAATGAGCTTACATTTACTCAACCGTGACAAGATTACTAATCAAACATTCTCTTAAGAGTTTGCATTTACGTCGCTAAAAACGTTTAGCCGTTATAAACGAAGTCGTAATAGACGGACTCTACTGTACGTCTATATATGAAACCTATCTTGAGTTTGCATTTACGTCGCTAAAAACGGTTAGTCGTTATTAACGAAGTCGTAATAGACGGACTCTACAGTACATACATGTAAAGCAGCTATTTTATAGTGGGTATGGCCTGCAAAAGAATTATAACAATCGGAGTGGTTATAGCGCGGCAGCCGTTGCGCAGAAATGCCGCTCGTGCGTGCACCCGGCCTCATTCAGCCGGTATTTCAGGTAGCTATTAAATGTAGCCCACGCACAGCACGCTCAAAGCATTACAGCCACGTCATGTCATCAATCAAGTCACATCCGTAAAACGTGTTACAGTCCAAGTACAATATAGTGATCTGAATGACTTGTTCTCTGGCATGGTGTAAGTGTCGGGTATCGGGGACCGTGCGCCGTACCTCCACCATCGACCTCCGTCGTCTGTCTGACGGGAACGCCAACCACCTCCTTCATGAACTACCAACGTCACGCTATATCGCGTGCCGTCGGGACGCCGACGACACGCCCTCGTCGACAATCGACGCCATGCTCACTGAATCTGCAAAACGTCAACTTGTTTGGAGCGCATGGATTCCGTAGCTAGATGACTCTATAAGACTGAACTGTTAAATTGTGTTTAAAAAACTACCAACAGCTAAGGTTATTTGGGCCTAGCACCAATTCATATTTTCAATTCATTATTTTTTTTTTGATGTGAAACATCTTATGTCGGGCTGTGAACAGCCGCGTGAGGGGAAATATGCAACGAAATGTTTGGTACGCTCCTTCGCTGCTGTTCTCCCCACCACTGCGGCACTCTCTCTCTCGGCTTCCGCGCGCTCGGGCACGGGAACAGAGAGAGAGAGAGAGAGTATACATACGAACGTACTGTAAAGCAAAAGTATATGTATACACGTTTAGGTATGTAATATATAGATACTTCGCTGTGTATTTAGTTGCGTTTCTGGCTCAGGCGTGCTCAAACGCCGCAACCGCGTGTGTTACAGTGCAGTATATAGGATTACGTCAGCATAACAGTTAGTTGCTGCTTTTTAAAAAACATATACTACTACATAGAGAATACCACCGAGTTCAATAACGTTTTCTTTGATGTTTCACATCTGTCGGGGGTCCCGAGACCCACACCCTTTTTTTAATAATAAATTGAAAATCCAATTGACACTTTTACCAGCTCTCGGGCTAGAACCCGGGAACTGGAGACTTGTAATAGAGGAATGAATGAATTGTAGATTATAGACGCTTGACAATTGTAATAGAGGAACTATAGCATGCATGGATTCCGTAGATGGATGAATAGTATTGTATTGTATTTTAAAGACCACCAACAGCTAAGGTTCTTTGGGCCTAGCACCAATTCATATTTTCAATTCATTATTATTTTTTTTTTTAATAATAAATTGAAAATCCAATTGACACTTTTACTAGCTTTCGAGCTAGAACCCGAGAACTGGGAGCTTGTAATAGAGGAACCATAGCAACGCCATGTAAACAACAGCGCCGCTACACTCTCGGCTATTCTCAAGCCCTCGTAGATGGATGAATCTATAAGGCTGAACTGTATCAGCTGATTGCGAATAAAGTTTCTATCGTACGAGTAACGATTTTTAAAGAAATACAACTATATAAATAAAAGAGAGTGACTCATGCACTTATAGTTCACTATTTATATAAGCGGAACAATTTTTATGCATGGGACTCGTATGCTTTATATTGGCCGCACCATTAACCTTACTAATAAATATGCATGACTCACTCTCTATTTCCAAACCGTACTATAGAAGATAATATTCTAAACGCGCCATGACTACTTTTCTAATATCAGTACTAATGTATAAAATAGTAAAGGGATCTCAGTCTGTAATTTTGTTTTTACTAATTGTGGGTTGTTTTTGGATATTTTGTTTGACACCTAGACGGGAGAATGTATCCAGATTTTTTGTCTGTCCATCTATCTGTCTATCAATACATCTGTCGGTCTGTCTTTGTGTGTGTGTGCGTGTTTGTTTTTTTATGGCCACCAATAGCTTATAGGGTTGACGGGGCCTACTATCTATAAATTTATAACATATTCAATTTATATATTTTTTTAATACGGAATTTTTTGAAAAAAAGTTTTGGATACTTATTTATTTTATTTATTGTAGATAATAGACGCGTCAACAACTTAAGTCATTAGCGTCTTCAACACAACAAATAACATATTTGTGTATTAAAATCCGCCAGCCGGCTTACACAAACCGACTGGTACGAGCTCGGGTCCCTGGGAGCGCTAATTCCCAAAGAACATTGGAATGTGCAATTACGATAACAACTACATCCCAATGTTCCCCCTGGGGGAGTTTTGGATACGTGTGAAAGATAACGCAAATTTTTAAAAAGTTATGTTTTCTGAGTATTTTTTTTAATTAATTATTCTGAACTGGGCACATTTTGGTAGCCACTGTATTGAATATACTGTTGTCAAAACACTTTGTGGTATTTGAACAAAGATATTAATTATACCCATCGGCCGGATATGGAAACAACCTCACGCATTCTGTGATTTTTTTAGGTACGTTTTTGCACGTCATGCAATCTTCTTCATCGACTGAATTCCCATGCTCCTAGCCTCCTTTATGTGTAGTGCTTTTTAGTCTGTGGTCAAACTGCCATTGTATATAGAATTTTCAGTTTTGAATTATTCAATAGTTTTATGCTTCACTATTCTGAAATACGTTCATATTTCAGTTTCCTGTCGGTTTTTATACCAACAGTTTCACAAAATCTGTCAAATTAAAGTAATGAAGAAATTTTTATTTTTATTTATTGTAGATCGACATCTCAGATCATTAGCGTCTTTCAACTACACTAAATAACAACTTTCATGTCCCCCAGGGGGGACACTGGGATGTAGTTGTTATCGCAATTGCATTCCAATGTTCTTTGGGAATTAGCGCTCCCAGGTACTCGAGCTCATACCAGTCGGTTTGTGTATGCCGGCTGGCGGATTTTAATACACAAATATGTTATATTTTGTTGTGTTGAAGACGCTAATGACCTGAGTTGTCGACGCGTCTATAATCTACAATAAATAAAACAACATTCATGAAACTAAATGACATCACAAAACATCCCTGAGCGCAGGTGGGATTCGAACCCACGACCGTCTGATCTAGAAGCCGACGCGTTAACCACTAGACAACACAGTCACCCTATAGGAGAAATTCATTTAGCAGTATGTTGGAGTCAGGTCCCAGGACTTGAGAATTCGCGATTAAATTCAAAGTGGCTGACCTCTATAAATTGTAAATTGTGTTTTAAAGACCACCAACAGCAAAGGTTATTTGGGCCTAACACCAATTCATATTTTCAATTCATTATTTTTTTTTTAATAATAAATTGAAAATCCAATTGACACTTTTACCAGCTCTCGGGCTAGAACCCGGGAACTGGGGAACTGTAATAGAGGAACCACACTGTAAAAATGGATGTAAAAATTCTTTGAAACTTAAGGTAGAATTCGCTCGATTTTCTAAATGATTTTACATTATTATTTATTGTTACACAGAAAACTTCATAAAAACTTGGACTTTTACTGTAAAGTTAAACAAATTTGTGATTTTTACATAAAGTAAATTAAAATTACATAATTTGTGTAATTTTCCAATAAAGTCTGTAAAAATTACAAAATAAAATGTATAGTTACATATATAAAATGGATGAATACAAAACAAATTAACAATCGAGTCCACAATCGACTCAGAGTTGATTTTACAATCGAAATGTTCGATTGTTCAAGTCGATTATTTTCCACATAGGTTATAGCAATATCAGCGAATGAGAATACATATAATCGCGATTCAAGGTTATATGCTAGTCGACTGATGTTCACGCGACTCGTTGATTGTTCACTGTTCAGTCGGTACTCACTACTCTGTCATGTCTTCAACTATTGAATTCGTATTACGCGATTACTGCACAATCGACCATCGACTCGACCGCACAATTGTTGAGTGATGAACAATTGTATATTATGTGGCTCTCGACAGTGTACGATTTAGTACTATGCGACTCGGTCTCGGTGAACTATGAAAGAACAATAATCGAGTCTAAGTGACAAGAGAGTCATCAAGGTGTTTGAACAATCGAGACAATCGACTAAAACATCTCGTATTCGCGCATCACTATATTAAATAAATAAAAATTAGGGTAACTGGTAACGTATTGAACCACTTTTCAAACCTTTAAGCACTGACTTTTTAACTGATTTTAAACTCATCCCTAAATATCCATACGTGATTACATAATAGTATACGAGTATTTATGTATAGTTGCAAAGCTAGTCTGCAAATAAATCATTGTAAGAAGGAAATCCGGTGACGGAAACGCATTGACCAACTAAAATTACTTCACATTTGACCTTGAACTATGAAAACCGGTTCGCCTCCTTTATAATATTTACTTAATGCTATATCAAGGACGTATTTATGAAATATTTCAATAAATAATACAACTAGAATTTAAAAAAATGTCTACGTAACTTTTTCAATGGTGTTACTTTACCCCACTATCTTTATTTATTTTATTGTAAATTATAGATGCGTCGACAACTTAGGTCATTCGCTTCTTGATTAGGTGTATACATTAAACAACAACTCACTTAAAACTAAATGACATCACAAAACATCTATGAGCGGAGGCGGGATTCGAACCCACGACAGTCTGATTCCCCACTATCGTTTGTACAGGTCAGGAAACTATAGTTAAGCTCCAAAATTTAAGATAGTGAGTCATGCACATCTACTTCAATATTTATATAAGCGGCACAGTTTATATGTATGGGAATCGTATGCGGACCCGTAAACTTACATTGTTTCATTGCTTTTCCGCTCCATTAAAATTAATGGAGACCCCCCACTACCGATAAACCTGACTATAGTCAGGTTTATCGGTGGTGGGGATGTTCTCAATTTTGAAGACACTGCTCGGAGTAGGTTTTACCTCGGCTAGGTTTGTAATGGTCTACGTTTCCCGTGGAACAGAGAGAGAGAAAGAGAGATGATACTACTGTTGTTTCTTTTTATATAGTAGATACAAGCTAAATAAAAACTGTTGTCTCTTTTTTATATATCGTAGATGCAAGTTGAATAAAAAGAGACAACTATAGTATTAAACAATAATTGAAAATGCTATTAAACCATAATTGGAAATGCTATTTATCATAACTATAGTATTATCTCTCTCGGTTCCACGGGAAACTTAGACCATGACGAACCTAGCGGAAGAAAAGTGTACTTCGGGCGGTGCCTTCAAAATTGAGGATATAGTTTCCCTACCATGCTTTATCCATAGAGATATCATAGATAGAGTAGGGGAGTCGTAGGCACAACTGTAGATGACAGTGTCAGGTTGGAAAAGAGAGATAGAAAACGAATGGATTTTCTTTTGCTTGCCTTCTGACGCATTTGCGAATTTAAAAATATAAAGTAGGTATTGTTAATTTACATCTGTAATCATGGTTATGTATTTGTGATAGAAAAAGATAGAAGAACACGTCTATTCTCCATCTTTATCTTTTGCGTCGACACTTTTTTGGATGGCTTCCCTCCTCTATCTATGATATTCTCTAAATATGGCTTTACTGCGTAGCTATATAAGTAGTCGAGGACAGTATGGCTCAGTTGGTAGCGTCGCGGCCTCTGAATCAGACTGTCGTGGGTTCGAATCCCACCTCTGCTCATGGATGTTTTGTGATGTTATTTAGTTTTAAGTGATATATAATATTTGTTGTATTTAAGACGCTAATTTTCTAAGTTGTCGACGCGTCTATTATCCACAATAAATAAATATAAATATATAAGTATAGTCAGTTGTTTCGATTTTTTTCTCTCCGTGGAAACATAGCTTTACTTTTCCATTTATAATTTTCCGAGTAGGTGCAATCAGTTGAAATTTTTTGATAATAAAAATTATTATCTTTTGATTTAAATCAAACTATAAAATTATAGTCGAATAAACATTTTTGAAATGAATATTTTTTCAAGACTTTTATTATTTAAAATTAAAATTTTACAGCACAATAACAAAGCCATAAAAAGAATCAGAAAAATCAATTTTTACAAACGGTGTTGACTTCGTTAACCCTTCAGTGACGCGTGGTTCTTAATAGTTCGTTGTAATGAAAAAAGAGCACTTTGGATCATATTCTTTGAGGTACCGTTCCACCATAAATCACAATTATTCACCACATTTTTAACTACTACTGCATGGAATATTTTATCGCATTTTTATTATGCAGAACAAAACTCTAATGCCCATATTCACCGAACACTGTTAAAGATAGAAGTTACTAATCTTAGAATAAATTTATTCCTTGAAATAAAATTAACTTTCAATTCACCAAGCAATTCATTCGATAGAATAGTAACTTCGGGTAAAAATTTACTGTATACCATATACCTTGGACATTTTGTCAAATAGTTTGATTCTAGAGCACGTTTACCAAAGATCCGACCGATGGAGCATCGATCAAAAATGTAAAATGGTGAATATTGACAAATTTTACTAACAAAAGCCTTTACCTGAAAGATATGAAATTAATATTTATCTGAAAAGGTCGCCAGGTCATAAGTATTTTGTGCATTTTGTGCCCACCCTATTTTACTAGGCGAATAAATACTTATATCCTTGAAATTGGACAGAATAGTTATTCTTACGATTTAAACCTGCAGTAAACTTAACTACGTTTGGTGAATTGAATTATCGCTATTTATTCCAAGTAATAGTTACCAGGAGAATAAATCAACGGAATAAATAACTAACTAGGCTCGGTGAATACGGGCCTAAGTCTAAGAAACATTGAACGATTAGTTTAAGCGCAATAATTTATTCAAGTTGATGTGCTTTTTAGACAAAAAAGTACAACCAATTCTTTGTGAGGATCACTTTGATCTAAGGAGTACCAAGAAACATAAGATTTACCAGAGCACTTTTGACGTCACACGTTTAAATGTAACAGACCGGCACATTACATATTGCTCTTCAACGAGTCGTCCAATGTTTCTCAGATTTTAAAGTTTCGCGGAGCAGTGCTGTCTCTTTATATTACGTAAAGAAACACGAAGAACCCACGTGACGACCGAAAGCCAATCATATTTAGCAGCACACTGCAAACGAACGGTTAGTTTCCTTCGATGACACCTGGTAGTTCAGTCCCGCGTCCACTTGGCGCTGTATGTCAGACGTGGCATAGAACAATGCCAATTGTTCGGCATGGGATAACCGGGGCAGTTCTCTCAACTGGGTCACGCCGCGTGGTGTGAACTCGACTTCCGACGCAAACAAACTGCATTGTAAAAACATTAAAGTACTACCAACTGATATTAGCATAATTAGTGGACAATCATGCCCCGCAGACTGTGCCGGATTCTAGTCATCCGATTTTTTATTTTTCAATTGTTTGAACACTGAACTCAATCTGTAGAATGAGAAGGATTTCTAAATGCGAGACAAATGAGAAATTCCTTATTAACAAAAATCTACATAACATGCTCAAAGGTTAGGACGCCCTAAAGAAGAGGGCAGATGACAAATGGCAATCCTATCAGAATGGTTCATTTAAAATAATGAAGAAACGATACTTTTAATAAAAAAACTTTTTAACAAAAAAAAACCTCCTTCAAAAAGCCACTAAAAAGAGAAAAATAATGAAATTTTGAGGTCTGCGCCAATTTAATAAAATATGAAGTCGATTAAAAAGTATAGTATAGTGATTAATATCTTCTTTTTAACCAACTTTATATTTTATAAAATTGGCGCAGACCTCAAAATTTCATTATTTTCCTCTTTTTAGTGGCTTTTTTAAGGAGGTTTTTTTTTTGTTAAATTTTTTTTATTTTTTACTTTTCAGTGTCAAAAAGTGGCATTTACCTTAAAGGAATCACACGCCGTTACTCACTTTTATTAAACCGACTTTCTTACGCTGTATGATGTGTCAAAAAGTGACATTTACCTTAAAGAATCACACGCCGCTACTAACTTTTATTAAAATCAGCCGAACTACTGAACCTATTTTGATGAAATTTCTATAGGACCAATCTGAAAGTATATCCTTTCAAATAAAAAAAAATTCCAAATCGGTACATTTTAGAGAAAAAAAATATTTACATTTTTTTCATATTATAACATCTAGAATTCATTTATATTTTTTTTACCTATGTTAATACGTGACATTGAGAACGTTTTTTTTAATATCTCTGGATCCACTGAACCGATTTGACTCAAAATCTAATCAGATCTAAGTTAAAGGCTGATAAACACAATAGAATAATCGGTATGGCCGTATGTTGTTCCGTTTTTACGATATCGAAGGCGAAAAATTGACCACATACACACACACACACACACACACACACACACACATACACACACACATACATACATACATACATACATACACACACACACACACATACAGACATCAGTCAGAAAATGATCTTAAACGATTGCTAGGGTCTCAAAACGTGAAGATCTGTTAAAATCTCGAAATATTTTTTTCGGACTAAATCCATTACTTCCCTACCATAGTAGAGGTGGGAAGTAAAAAGTAATAATATACACGATACAAGGCAAAATGAAGCAACAATTTATTTGCTAAATTTATTTAATGGCCAACATTTCAAAAAAATATTGTTACAGCCCTGCAATTCAACCTTCTAGAACGTGACACATAATCAAACAAATGAAAGATGATTATGTAAGACCAAATTCTTTTCAAGTAGTTACAGCATTGTGAACAGACTGTATGAAAGATTAATATAGTTTGGACAATACACATAAATTAATAGCGGGATTCATTATTTAAAATAATTTACTTATAACAATATTTTGCCTTCATCACGACCTTAAAATAATTAGTAAATAGTTGGAATAGCTAAAATTATGCTACAAGTTACAAGAACGAGCCGATAGGTTGTGCTGTGTGCAATATTATAAAATAAAAGTGCATTCGGAACTACTTTGTGTGTTTGTGTGTTTTAAAGACCACCAACAGCTAAGGTTATTTGGGCCTAGCACCAATTATTTTCAATTCATTATTTTTTTTATAATAAATTGAAAATCCAATTGACACTTTTACCAGCTCTCGGGCTAGAACCCGGGATCTGGGGACTTGTAATAGAGGAACCATAGCAACGCCATGTAAACAACAACATTGCTACACGCTCGGCCATTCTCAAGACCTCGGAAATTCTTAGGGAACGCTACGGAACATCGTAAAAGTGTCTGTAAAAAAATCTGTTTTAGCTAATCTCAGAAACTACTGTGGGGATTTCCATTCGGTTTTCATCAATAGACAGATTGATTCACGAGGAAGGTTTAGGTATATAATTTATGAATATTTTATGCAAATTAGCTAATGTTCCGATGATATTTGTCGATTAAGTCGAAAAAAATCGTGCCTCTTGGGAGCTTCCATGGCGTGCGCTGCGTAAATCGATAAAGTTTTATGAAAATAATGTTCATTTACTAATATTATAAACACACAAGCCCGACTTCGCTTTGCAGGGGGAGAATTTATCGCGGGGGGGGGATAATAAATCACAAATTCTTAGCACCCGGGCGAAGCCGGACCGGACCGCCAGTATCAAATATTTTGAGGTTTGTTATTGAAATTTTGAGCAATTAAACAAATTATTTGTTGGTTCATTTTGCCTTCCATCGTTGCCTATTAGTTTCATCAAGGAGTCTAAAGAATTTTTACAAATAATTATTAGTACACAAAATTATATATCTAGATAAAGAAATGAAATATGTAGACCAGTTCTCGATTTATTATAAAAATATCTGGATGACCGAGCTTTGCTCGGATGAGTTCAAAAAAAAAAATAGTACTTAAAGTTCCCATTTCATCAAAATCGTTAGTCGTTTTTAAGAAAAAAAATTACATTATATTATATTATTATACGTCAGTATACGTCATACTACATAACGTATGTACCTACATATTTTATATAGGTAATATAAAAGTAATATACCTATTTATTTAAATATTAGTTAAAAAAATAACAACAATAAAATCTAAACATAATTATGTAAGTATAATTATGTTTAGATTTTATTGTTGTTATTTATTTACTTTTCAAATAATTACTGATTATTTTAGTAAGTTAAAGATTGACTTGTCAGAGTAATTTGACATAAATAATGAATATAGCTTGTTTTTTCCAAAGCCTACTCACCATACGACACTGTTTTATAACGTTAAAAAAACTGTTTTTTAAAATAATACAATCGATAAGAAAACGAATTTTTCCAGGGATGAGACCTAGCTAGACCGATTTTTTGCCCCCAAAAAAACCCTTTTCAGTAAATTTCATCCAAATCGTTAGGGCCGTTTTCGAGAAAATATTTATATAGGTACATAGGTTAATAAGTACATAGGTACATATATACAAGATTTGCTCGTTTAATAATATAGGGATTTGTTGAAGAAAACTGAATATCAAAACAAAATAGGTACCTATGGTTAAAAATAAAAGTGTAGTGAAGTGTTTAAGCGTAATGAGAGTTTTAATTGAGGTTCTAATAAACTGTACGGACTTATGTCTGCTCTCAAACCCGAGTCTAATTGATAATAAAAGTGAAATTACGATTTTTGTGAAAGCACTTGTGGGAATCTGCATTTTCGGAATCGCCTAAAAATGATCAGACGCCTTCACGTACTTTTTCGATTGAAACTGGTGAGTGCGAATCACAATCATCCATTTTTAACCGATTTCAAAAAAAGGAGGAGGTTCTCAGTTCACCTGTATTTTTTTGTATGTAAGTATGTTACGCCATTTCTCCTGCATTTGTGAATCGATTTTGACGATTACTGTTTTACTCGATAGGCCATACCTCCGAATTGGTCCTTTATAAATTGTACTTAAGTCGGTTCAGTAGTTCGACTGATTTTAATAAAATGAGTAATGGAGGTTGATACTGTTAAAGTAAATGTCAAATATCAAGACAGAAGTCGGTAATAACATACAAACTATACGTATTATAAAGCTACTAAAAAGTAAAAAATAAATAACTTTTTAACAAAAAAAAGCTACTAAAAAGAGGTAGGTATTAGGTAAATAATAAAATTTTGAGGTGGCGCCAATTTAATAAAAATTAAATTGGCGCCACCTCAAAATTTTATTAGTCGGTTAAAAAGTACCAATATCTTACTTATTAACCGACTTCATATTTTATCAAATTGGCGCCACCTCAAAATTTTATTATTTACCTTTTTTTAGTAGCTTTTCTAAAGGAGGTTTTTTTTGTTAAAAAGTTTTTTGTTGTTTTACGCTATTTTTCGACTAAATCTGAAATTCATAAAATCGGGTCAACTGTCAAAATCATCAGACTATTAATTCTATTTTATACTTTAAAAGCTTCAGTTTGTTAAGTTAAAGTTTACCCCAAATTATATTAGACACCCCAATGTAGTTAAGTTCCTAAACTGATTTATCAACCCCAATATTTTTTATTCGTAACAAATACTTCACTTAAGTTCTCGATTTGTTTTGAATGTTATCAAAAAAATATGATTATAAAAGTTTACTTTTAATACTACATTATTGAACTATAAATAATGCCTATTCAGCAGGTATTTTGTTATATTGGCAGTAAATAAGAAAGTTGTAAGAAGAGAAAATAATAAAAAAAATGATTCAATTTCTGACAGACCATTAATTTTGTTCGCCGATAAGGAGATCATGTGGAAAAGTTTTTAAGAAGTTTTTTTTGTCAAATATAGGTCGATGACATACTTTGATTGTATGCCAGGGCAGCATAATCTACATTCTAGTATATGCGTCTATATCAGGCTGTCATAAACTAGGGGACGTTATTATTATTATTAAAGAATTTCGTGATAACACAGTCAGAGCAAAGATTTGAATACATTGGCATTTTTTATACCGACTGTTCCCAAACTTTTCAGTGCCATATTAATAAATCTATATCACAACAATTTTCCTGCGGAGCAGAAACCACTTCAATTTTCTAAATTTAAAAGAGAGCGGAAAGTCTTTAATAACTAAAGGTACGTGCAGTATGGAGCTGGGATTCTAGATGGTAGCGTAGATCATAGCAGGGCTTGCTTAAATTAATGCATTGTTATATTATGCGAGCGTACATAACGAAGCAGTGAGTGTAGCAGGTATAAGCGCTGTTACAAGAGCTGGTAGATACAAGAATGTATCTCACCATTCTTTCAGCGCGCTGACTACTACAATCAACGTGTGACAACTGTCAAATGGCCGTTACAAGTTTCGCAATGGATGTAACTAGTTTCATAAGTGAACTTTTGCCAGTTTTTATTTAATTATTATTTTATTTAAATTTTATTTTATTTTATTTTATTTAAATATCTAATAGAATATATTATTTTTAACCGACTTCAAAAAAGGAGGTGGTTCTCAATTCGGTTGTATTTTTTTTTTATGTTTGTTACCTCAGAACTCCGTCATTTATAAACCGATTTGAAAATTTTTTTTTTATTTGAAAGGATACACTTTCAGATTGGTCCCATAGAAATTTCATCAAAATCGGTTCAGTAGTTCGACTGATTTTAATAAAAGTTAGTAACGGCCTGTGATTCCTCAAGGTAAATGTCACTTTTTGACACATCAGACAGCTTAAGAAAGTCGGTTTAATAAAAGTGAGTAACGGCGTGTGATTCCTTTAAGGTAAATGTCACTTTTTGATACTAAAAAGTAAAAAATAAAAAACTTTTTAACAAAAAAAAAACCTCCTTCAAAAAGCCACTAAAAAGAGGAAAATAATGAAATTTTGAGGTCTGCACCAATTTAATAAAATATGAAGTTGGTTAAAAAGAAGATATTAATCACTAGGTACACTATACTTTTTAATCGACTTCATATTTTATTAAATTGGCGCAGACCTCAAAATTTCATTATTTTCCTCTTTTTAGTGGCTTTTTGAAGGTTTTTTTTTTGTTAAAAAGTTTTTTGTATTATTTTTGATAATCTTCTTTCTAAAATTAGCACCCTTTTTTGTTGGCGCCCGACATCACTGCAGCTTTACAAATGTAGCTTTCGTAAACTTCTCAAACATGTAATTATGGAACACGTAACGACTCGTGATACCATCTTAATGGCACTAAACAACTGTTTGGTGACATTATCGATATTTTGTAAATTTATCAACTCTATACTTATGCACTTAAATAAATTACATAAGCATTACTGAACTTTGAAAATTTTCTTACTTTGTCTCTAAAATAAGGTTTAGACGATACCAATTACTGGATCCTGCAATAACTGGATTGTAATGTCAGCCTTTACACACTTCCACTTACTTGCATAACTTGCATTTATTTATTTTCAAAATAATTTATAAATAATAAGTATCTACCAATGTTTGCCAAAAAATTGATTTTCTGAAACTCTGGTAGTTTTGTTGGCAGCCTAGAGAAAGCAAGGTAGCGCAACCCGTTGCGCTATCCTGGCCGCCTGGTGAAGCACGGCCCTAATACGGGAAATATTCCTAGGTTCAAATCAGTTTCACACCCCTGAATTCTAATCGAAAATAGCGCAGATTGGGTAATTTACAAGCGACTTGGCCCTGCAATTAGGGTTCATTCTGATTGGTCGAATTCCCCATCAACACACACATACACCTAAATGAACCTAACAACTAGTGAACTCTGTATACTAATATGGATAGTTGATAACGATTAAAAAATAGGTTTTGTATGTGGAGAATGTTCGAACACATATTCTTCAAGACAGGCATTAATGTTCACAAAATTAGAATGAAAACTTCAGGTGAGGCTTGTAATCTAATTCTTTCTATAAAAGTCGATCAGTTTTTTGACATTTCAAAATAAAACATAATTTAATATTATAATATTTGAGATATTAGGATGTCCAAAATTTGTACAATAACTGTGTTCTTAAAAAATTGGAATAGAAAAATAAATTCTAATTAAGTTTTATTTTGAAATGTTAGAAAATTGATCGACTTTTATGGAAAGAAATAGATTACAAGCCTTACCCTAAGTTTTCATTCTAATTTTGTGAACATTCATGCCTGTCTTCAAGAATATGTGTTTGAACATTCTCCACATACGCAAAACCCATTTTTTAATCGCTATCAACTATCCAAATTAGTATACAGAGTTCACTAGTTAGTAGTTACGTTCGTTTAGGTGTGTGTGTGTCAAACGACATCAAGATGGGGTATTCGACCAATCAGAATGAACCCTGACTTAGTCGCTTGTGGGTAATTTAGTATAGATATTTAACGTGGTCACTTAAGAGTTAATATATAAATACCGGCAAGTTGGCAATAGGGTGCTGCGAATGAACGCCGTGGCCACAGCTAAAGGTTTGCCATTTAACCCTGCAATGACGATCATAAGAAACTGGACCAGAGCATGGCTCTCCGTTAATGGACACACGTCCGATTTACAGTCTGGTTTATTTTCGAGAACGTTCTGAAAGATTGAAAAAATAAATAACAATATATGAGTTAGGTAATTGTGGACAACAATATAATAATTATTAATTAATTCAATAATATATTTTTTAATCCACAAGGCATCCACTAGGTAGTGAATAGTATTTCTTAACATATCAGTCAGCATATTATGCCATCATGATTGTTAAACGTCCAACCATTGTTATAAGATACCTATATAAGGAAAAAATCAGAAGCCACTGTCGGGACTTGAACCCGAAATTCCCAGTTTCCGACTGGTTGAGTTACCAATTACTCACACAGTGCCCCGAGAGTGGAATCTGTTCCTTCTCTATATATACCTATTTGTGATGTGATTTAATGTTGAAATAGGTATATATTATATACGGAAGGAATAGATTCCACTCTCGGGGCACTGTGTGAGTAATTGGTAACTCAACCAGCCGGAAACTGGGAATTTCGGGTTCAAGTCCCGACAGTGGCTTCTGATTTTTTCCTTATATATCTTATAACAATCGCTGGACGTTTAACAATCATGATGGCATAATATGCTGACTGATATGTTAAGAAATACATTCACTACCTATAGTGGATGCCTTGTGGATTAAAAATTCATTGTTGAATTAATTAATAATTATTAGATTGAAAAAATGTTTTAGAACCGAACTAATCTGCATAAATCTATTACTATCCCTAAAATACAAACACAAGAGTATAATCCTCATTTCAAAGTTGCTACTACAGAACAACTCCGATAATCCGTCAGCGGTCAGAATCAGGGGGAAAAAGTCTAAAAATCATGTTTTATTAGAAGTTATACTTCTTTATACGTCTCCGGACGAGTTTGCGCAAAGCGTTAAACGATGTACGCGCCCCACTGTAGCTAATTGTTGAACTAAGAACTTTAGAAAAATTGCGTTAGATGGCACGCCAAGAACACTTTGTAGCTCGATTCATAGATGTCGCTGCCATACGTACTTACCAGTCGTGAGGCATATGTTAAGGAGTATAACTTCCACCGAATGTATTTGCCAACAGATGCTTGTAGTATATATGGCACATACACTATTGGAGTTGGTCGGATGACAGGACCTAATGTAATTTAAGCTCGTTTTATATTATCCGGTCAGACATGGCGCGGGAACGTAGCGTTTCCGGCGAGACAAACATTTTACATGCATTTCAAATACAAGTATTGATACGTGTCTGAACGGACAACTGCTAAGTATATAAATATTCGTATTTGAAATGCATATAAAAATATTTGCCTTGCCGGAAACGCTACGTTCCCTCGCCATGTCTGACCGGATAATAAAAATCGAGCTTTAATCGGACGAACGTCGGACAGCAGCAATGTAATTGTGTTTTAAAGACCACCAACAGCTAAGGTTATTTGGGCCTAGCACCAATTCATATTTTCGATTCATAATTTTTTTTAATAATAAATTGAAAATCCAATTGACACTTTTACCAGCTCTCGGGCTAGAACCCGGGAACTGGAGACTTGTAATAGAGGAACCATAGCAACGCCATGTACACAACAGCATTGCTAAACGCTCGGCCATTCTCAAGCCCAGTAGCAATGTAAAGTTAGCGTCGCTAGTCCATAGTTGTATCGTCAAAGGTCAGAGCAGAATGGAAATTGTTAAATTGTGTTTTAAAGACCACCAACAGCTAAGGTTATTTGGGCCTAGCACCAATTCATATTTTCGATTCATAATTTTTTTTAATAATAAATTGAAAATCCAATTGGCACTTTTACCAGTTCTCGGGCTAGAACCCGGGAACTGGGGACTTGTAATAGAGGAACCATGGCAACGCCATGTAAACAACAGCACTGCTACACGCTCGGCGAGCAGAATGGAGACTCCATTGACGTGTTAAATGGATTAAATGGACAAGGTCATCCCACATGCTGCCACCAATAATGCGATTTAATTGCGAATAGAAGGCTTTACCATATGTCAAATATAGGTCGGATGACATACTTTGATTGTATGCCAGGGCAGCATAAAGGTCAGAGACGAATGGAGACTCCATTGACGTGTTAAATGGATTAAATGGATAAGGTCATCCCACATGCTGCCATCTATAATGCGATTTAATTGCGAATTGAAGGTTTTACCATATCACCAAATTGTATGTCCTGAATTATACGATCGATGTCATCTTGTCTGATCGTCATCGTAGGGGTTGCAGCGGACAGAACCGGTATGATCGAAGTGTATTCAGGTCCTCCGACGATAGGCACGTGAACAACCAAAGGATTAATCTCAAGATAATTTGCTACCACACTATTGGCTCGACATTGGGCCAGTGCGCATGATCCAACCACAAGTCCTTTATAATTAAATTATAGTACAGATTTTATATCTAGATGTGTAATGGACTATATTACGACGAGTAATGACAGAAGTAAAAACGAACAATAGCGAATTTTTACAGTCGTACACGAGTCATAATACTATTACGCACGAGTAATATATGGTATTTTTTGCCATACCCACTACAAAATACCTACTTTTCACTTCATTTACAAAAAATTTTGAGAGTTCATTTGCGTCGCCATCTTTACTTTTAAAGTATACCGTGAGGCGTGAAGGTCGTGAGTAAGTAATGGCAGCCGCACGCAGGCGTATAGAGCGAATAATAGAAGTTGCTATGGCAACCGGTTACTTACCGCACTATAAGTGCGATAAGTTAAACACTTTCCAGTTTCCGTACGTCTGGCAGTTAAATGACCCATTGCAGGCCGGTATCGAAAGTATCTATTTTGTAGTGGGTATGGCAACCATTTACTTAGCGCACTAGCAGGAACAACATCTTCGTCTGAAAGATATTCGAACTCTTTCTAAATGTTTATTTCGCAAAACATCAGCCAACTATGATAAAAAAATGCAAGTTTTTGCAAAATAAAAAGATGTCGTGCCTGCTTGGAAATGGAAGGATGGCACTTTGAACATCTTATGTAACTTTATTTTTTGGTTTTTCCTAGAAGCTTCTTTTGTTTGTTTGTACATAATAAATAATTGCAAATAAATGTTTCAAAAAAGAATAACCTTCCATATCTCCGAAACCGTTACTTTGCGGATCCATGTTTTCTAAGACTTTTTTGTTTATTTTGGTCCATACTATCTTTAAATATGTTACACTCTTTTTTAACACCCTGTATAAATGTTTCGAAACTCAAACCGGATAATACCTGGTGAATAGGCAGCTCTCCGTCTCAATGTTTCGATGACAAGAGCCGTTGTTATAGCAACCGGTCGCGCGTTCACGATGATCATTACATTCGGGTTACAACTCTCCTCGCACCAAGTTGTCAGCTTCTTTAATCGGGGCGCCACCAAACGGAGTGCTACTTCTGGATCTAACTTCACCAATTCATACTCCCTCTCGCCGAACATCACCACCAGGTTGCTGTCCTGCCGGGCCAGAAATAGTTACTATACACCCGTCGTTAAATCTCCTTGTAAATGAATGCTCGACAACTAAAGTGCTTTTAAGCCGCTTTTAATTGTCATTTTACGACCGATTTCAGGCCGGTGACAGCCCGAAAGTTTTGACGTGAATAACGTCTAATGTTTCCTACTGGGGTGGCATTTCAGAAATATTAGATGAAACGGAAATAGTCAAAAGTGGTTGACATGTGAAGCAGAACACACCATGCAGTATAATATGTTAACGTCCCAGACACAGTAAGCCAGGTGACCGTGCGGAAAAGTGCGAGTCTATCGACAGGTACAAACGCCAAACCCAGGCTCGAATCCCGAAGGCTTTAAATGTTTTTATAATAATGAAAATATATAGGTGATGAATAACAATTTAAAATAAAAAATAAATAAAATTGCAATTATTATATTTTACGAACATTTGATTTTATACGATAAATAAAAGTGGATGTAGTATTTCTTTCTATGACAACAAATACAATTATTTGTGTTTAACGGTATTCAAGCATCTGTCTGTACCCGTGATACAGACACACCCATTTTTTAAGAATACCAACGCTAGGTTATTTGGGTCTAATACCAATTCATATTTTCAATTTATTGTTACGGATCACCCTGTATATAACCGGTAGAGTTCTGAGAAACGTGGGTCCGCTTACTGTAACAACTGCTACCTGCACGAAAGTTCTAGAGAAAGCGAGAACGCACTAGGCTTACGGCACGCAGTATATTATATAAACAGCAGTACGCGTGAGTGAGGCATTCAAGTCAATGGAGGATACTGAGCGACAAATAGTGCGTCTGATATAAATACAGAGAATATAAATATTTGAAACATAAATAACTAGAAATAAATAGTATACTGGTATATAGTTAATAATTACGCATTATTGTATATAGTTGTTTTGTTTTGCTTTGTAATTACTGTTTAATTATTGTTGATTGTTAAAATTGACTTTTCGTTGTTGCGTTCATTATCATTGTGTTTTTAATTATTGTAAATAAATATTTAACTCAGAAAACAGTTTTGTAACATTATTATTATTTTTAATAAATAAAGTAAAATTGAAAACATGACATTAATTTAAGCGTGTGTGCTGCTAGTGACGCTACTTTCTGTTTGCATACTATGAATGAATTGTAAATTATAGACGCCCGACAACTTTGCATACTATGTGTTCGCGCCTTAAGACTTTATGAATTCCACTTTTAAGGTCGTGACTCGTGAAGAAGATATTATGCAATGTTGTATAAATTTAAACACAGTGGCGGCGCTAGAATTTTTTGTTACGGTGGTGCCATGACTTGGCCATGATGTTCTGAAGGTGGGCCAATAACATTTGTTCCCAAAATGTCGATGCTCGTCAAAATTTTAACCCAGATTACTTGCTGTAGAATTTACAAGAAAAATTGTTGAAATTTCGAGGGTTAAAAACGTGTTTAAAAGATAAACTAGAGATTGGGGATTATTTCAGGGTGGGCCAAGGGGTGGTCCAAGACAGTTTAAGGTGAGCCATGGCCCATCACTGTTTAACCGCCACTGTTTAAACATCTTGTGTTTTGTGTAAATTAAACATAATCTCGGTGTTTGTATAAACTTTGCTTTTTTAAATAATCATCTTAAAATTGAGAACAGATTAAGTTGCAGAGCTTTTATGAAATAGCTTCGAACATTCTGTTCATTGTTTGCTGAATTTCTAACGATCCTTAAGGCGGCAATAAGCCTTGTAAGAAGGTTCTCGTGTTCTCGCCATATTCAAAGGCACATTTACAGTGCGTTCGGAAATATTTCGTCGACCTTAAAATGACACGCGTTAATTTGACGTATGTCAAAACAACGAACCTTAAAATTAACGACACGCGTCAAAATTACACGCGTTAATTTGACGTACGTCAAAACGACGAACCTTAAAATTATTGACACGCGTCAAAATGACACGCGTTAAATTGACGTACGTCAAAACGACGAACCTTAAAATGACACACGTCAAATTGACGTCAAAATGACACGCGTTAATTTGACGTACGTCAAAACGACGAACCTTAAAATTATTGACACGCGTCAAAATGACACGCGTTAAATTGACGTACGTCAAAACGACGAACCTTAAAATTATTGACACGCGTCAAAATGACACGCGTTAAATTGACGTACGTCAAAACGACGAACCTTAAAATTATTGACACGCGTCAAAATGACACGCGTTAAATTGACGTGCGTTAAATTGACGTACGTCAAAACGACGAACCTTAAAATGACACACGTCAAATTGACGTAAAAATGACACGCGTTAATTTAACGTACGTCAAAACGACGAACCTTAAAATTAATGACACGCGTCAAACTGACGTCTAAATGACACGCGTTTAATTGACGTACGTTAAAATGACTAACCTTAAAATGACACGCATCAAATTGACGTCAAAATTGACACGCGTTAAATTGACTTACGTCAAAATGACACGCGTTAAATTGACGTACGTCAAAATGACGCACGTTTAAATGACGTGCGGTAAAATTGGCACACTTCAAAATGAGATGTCTATATTTATATTGCGCACGTCGTAAAGACGCACATTAAAATGACGTGAGAACGCTGTCATTACTCATTTATAGGATGTTTTTATTATTTTATTTATCTGATTTAGTTGAAAAAATTGTCAGTACAAAATGATATCTAGAAACTTATGATGTTTTATAACAAAGAAACTCCAAATTTTCGGACTTTCTGTATTGTCTCGTTTAACTTCATAGATACGAGTGTTGTCGATCGCTCTTTATTTGGTAGCGACTGAAAGAGCAGATGTACTACTGGATTAATTCTTCATTCCTGTTAGGGCTGATTCACAATGACTTTTTCGTAATGTTACGTTAAATTTTTAACATCGAACTAAAGTGAAACGAATTATGTATATTTTTGAAAATTTGTTGTAGGTAATCCCTATATTTTTAATTAAAATTTTACTTGTTATTTCAGTGTATGTTGCATTTTTAAATAAATGTTTTTCTATAAAGCATTAATGATTTCCATAGTTACTATTGTAACAAAACTGTATGGTAATTTCGGTAAAAATTTTCATTTTATTTAAATGCAGAACAACGGTATACATTAACGAACCAACACAACTCTTCACAATTATTGTTTAACAATTTGTCCATTTATATTCACTGTTATTTATAACTGTTATGTGTCACTGTTATAAGTAACTGTTATCGATCACTGTTATTTATCACTGTTCGTCCGAACCACTTCTGTCTACGTTCCAAAGACAACTCACTATGTTCACTATTTATTTATTTATCACTGTTATTTATTTATCACTGTTCGCTGATCCACTCTCCAACGGTTCAGAGACATTACACATTATTCACGTCAAAAACCTAAGGATAACATTTGCACTACGTAAACATAGCGGCCTGGCATTGTGAAACGGCTTACTAAAGTTCTACAATCTGCGGCAGCTGGCAATCTTTAGTCGTAAGTCAAAAGATGACGTCGGAAGGCGACGATGACGATACTGCGCAAGCCAGTCAAGAACGTTCTTCTTTTGTTCACATCCATAAGCACCTATGAACTTACTTCATCTCGCGAACGTATTCTCTATGCAAATGTGATTTAGTAATGTGTTTAAAAATCGCTTGTCGTCGTTCTAGAATTGTGAAGACGTTCTTTTCAACGTCTTTTAATTTTATTTACAATCACAGGTACCGATATTTTAAATATAAAATCAAATATTGAAAAACTATAAATTATAATTATTATTATTATTATTAACTTCCCATTGGAAGAGATAAGAATTTATGATTTATTACCCCACCCCCCGCGAAAAATTCTTTTCCTGCAAAGAATTAGTGAATGAATTTTTATAATCGGTTCAGTAGTTCCAGAGATAAGAATTTATGATTTATTACCCCACCCCCCGCGAAAAATTCTCCTCCTGCAAATAATTAGTGAAAGAATTTTTATAATCGGTTCAGTAGGTCCAGAGATAAGAATTTATGATTTATTACCCCACCCCCCGCGAAAAATTCTCCTCCTGCAAATAATTAGTGAAAGAATTTTTATAATCGGTTCAGTAGTTCCAGAGATAAGAATTTATGAATTATTACCCCACCCCCCGCGAAAAATTCTCCCCCTGCAAAGATAATTAGTGAAAGAATTTTTAGATTCGGTTCAGTAGTTCCAGAGATAAGAATTTATGATTTATTACCCCACCCCCGCGAGAAATTCTCCCCCTGCAAAGATAATTAGTGAAAGAATTTTTAGATTCGGTTCAGTAGTTCCAGAGATAAGAATTTATGATTTATTATCCTACCCCGCACGAAAAATTCTCCTCCTGCAAAGATAATTAGAGAAAGACTTTTTAGAATCGGTTCAGTAGTTCCAGAGATATGAATTTATGATTTATAACCCCCCGCGCGAGTAACTCAATCCTTTGAAAGTATTGAAACAGCAATACACAGATGTTTACACCCACACACGTAACATAGCGAGACGTAAAATGGCGAGTAACTTGTATTTATAACCCTCCTCCCCCCGAAAGGGCTGTAAATCTCCTGGCAATTCACACACACACACACACGTAAACTGTGAAACAGTATACATATAGATATGCAAAGACGCGTCGCTCCATTCAAACGAAATCACACCCGCGGCATAAGATGTTTCACATCAAAAACGTTAGAACAATAATTTACTTTTTTCAGTGTATTTCCAAGAAATACTCAAGTAATAAAATCTAATTCTGCACTTCCACCATTTACACCCGTACTCCCACCATATTTAAGTCAATTATGCGACGGTCCATAAATAGATTGTGCGTTGGTTGAACGTACAAAAACCCAACAGGCGCGAAGCTTGCGTTAGTAGTCTGGCTGCCCAATGGTCGTTACAATGGAAAAAGGCAGCACTGCCGGTTAAATACTCTCCTATGTCTGTATCGCGGGTACAGACAGATGACGTGAATAGCGTTAAACACAAATAATTGTATTCGTTGTCATGGAAAGAAATACATCCACTTTTATATTTTATCCTATTAGTCCAGCAGTCAGGTACTTTTTACCTGGAAAGTATTCCGAAGTTAGTGATATTTTGGTGTGTTGTTTGCGGGTACTCTGTAGAGTAGAATCTGAGTTTTCGACCTCGAGGACCCTGTGCTAACGTGTGGGGAGCCGAAAAATCACGAAATTTTACCACCTTTTTTGCTTATTTCGAAATCTCTCAGAAACGGTCGACTTAAGCAATTCTTTCATTGTGTAATGTTTTAAAGAGGATTACATTTCCTACAATTTTCATTCCCACAACTTTTCTGTGGTAGTAATGGTAAACGCGCTGCAGCTTCTTGAAAATCACCCGCTTGGCTTTTTGTAGCCTTGGTAACCAATGTATAACATGTGTATTTTCAATTTAAAGTTCGATGAAGAAGAAAATAAATAAAACTATTGAAAAGAACATTACCAAGTTAATCACTTCAAAATAGATTTTGGAACGATACCTTGAGGGCGTCATGGATACAGGATCGCGAGTAGTGCGATGTGACGTTACAGCTAGTATTAATTTCGAAAAGATCCGAGACGACGCTTTGCACTTGTTCTTCGCAGTTGTCGCAGCACAATGCGACGTCAGTGACGCAGTTACTTTGCTTCAGGTGAAGCGCCAGGTACTGCGCCGTCTCACATTCGGCGCCCAAAAGACTCACCTTTTCGCGCAACAAAACAAGAGCTTTAAAAGCAGATACAATTTTCAAAAACGTCAAATTATGAATAAGAGGGAGACAGAGCGATTGGATCCGCATATAATTTTCGAAAACGTCAAATTATGAAGGAGGTAGAGCGATATTGAATCCGCATATAATATTCATAAACGTCAAAATGACAGACATAACCTCACATAAATCCGACAGGTCTAATATTTTTGCGACTTTTTTGCACGCCCAAATTGTAGGTATCTCAAATCGAATTGTGAACAGAGTTGTGAAAAATGATATGCAATTACTCCGTATGAAACTTGGCGTTTGCAACACGTGTGGTTGCATGCCCTCGTACCTCAGGCAGCAAACTTCACACTGGTTGCAAACGCCAAGTTTCTTACCTTGTAATGCAATATAATATTTAACGAATTATTTCACCTTAAGAACGCCATTCAGGGAGGTTTTGCCGCAGTAATTTTGGTCCAGATTATCCTGAATCCTGACCTGACATACTTTCGATAATTTTGCGAAAGAACGAGTTATCTCGCGCTATACATGCAGGCCTAAGCAATAAAAAGCAGCATGTCGCAGTTTTCGTTTAACGTTAAAATTTAGAGTTTAAAGAGATTTATCTGAAGACATTTTTTTTGTTTTTAATTATTTTAATACCATGCTTCAAATAGTATTATTATTAATATCCTCCTTGGCTATGGTAGCATAATATAGTTAGGTCTAAGTTTTAATTTTCATACTTTTACGCTACCTTCATTTTCTTTGGCTGTTTCAATTTTTGAGCCCCCTTTTTGAGTCTGTTGCAAGGCTCATCTTCAAGCTTAGTTTTTGAAAGAATCGTCGCTACAAATTATAAAAATATTATTTAAACAAATTTGACCTGAAAATGCCGGTATTATATCTAATATAATTAAATATAAAATATGTTCATAATTAGGTATTATGTTCTGTCCAGTATATTGAAATTACGAAAATTGGATCACGGGAATTTAGACAAAATAAAACACAACGATTAAACTATCACTGAAAGATGCCACGTTTTTAAACGGTTTTATTTTTTTTTAGCTTGACTCCGTATATTTGTTTGTTACTATATCTTTGTTTCAAATCTTGTGACAGCATTTTCAACTACTTCTGCTTAACCGATTCTTATGAAATTTATCACACACATTGAGTTCCCGTGATAATACAATATTATAATAATTTCAACTTGGTAACGAGGTTCTGATGATGGAATCAGGAGGTGGACAGTTGAAAGGATGAGGAGTTTGCATAATGATACGGGCCAGAAATCAAACTAAAAACTAGAAAATAAAAATAAGTAAAAAAACTTTTAAGTTAAACGGTTTTATTTTAAATCATCAGCTGTACCAAAAACTAGAAAATAATTAGGACACAAACCAAGGGGCACTTTGTGTCGCTGCGTCAGCGGAATAAGTAATAAAAACGTGGGGCGTATAAAAATCTGTATAACGACTGTATAAATATTAAATAAGAACGGCTTGTCTAGAAAGATGTGTTTCCAAGCCCACCAACAGAAATATTTCAAATGCGCCCCACGTTTTTATTACTTATTCCGCTGACGCAGCGACACAAAGTATCCCTTGGTTTGCGTCCTAATTATTTTCTAGTTTTTGGTATAGCTGATGATTTAAAATAAAACCGTTTAACTTAAAAGTTTTTTTACTTATTTTTATTTCTCCTTTTATTGGGACTTTTTCAAGCAACTCAACATACCAATCATAATATGCCAACCTTGAATTGCTTGAAAAAGTCCCAATAAAAGGAGACAAAACATCGCATCTTTCAATGATCGTTGTGTGTATTTTATCCAAATTCTCGTGACCCAATTTCCGTATAATCAATACGTTACAATCTGTGCAACCCTAAATATTATGGTAAGAATATGAAAATTAAAATGATTTACCATGAAAATATTTTTCGGGTTGATATTTACTGGGAATTCTTCTGTTAGTAACATCATTTGAAACAAATGACCCAATGCAATTGTAATTTCGGGTAACCACTGAAAAAGCTATAACAAAATTAAAAGGTAATTTTTGAAGTGAAAACTTCCTTAGGCGCGCTTGCTTGGGCTGTTAACAACAGTGATGTGAAACACACCCGACGGTGACATTCGTGACTACTCGGCTCAAACACGAATACGTATTTGCAATATGCTGATAATAGTGTGTAGTTCATAAGTGTGCTAATAGATGACACTAAAAACTTAATATGAGTAAAAAGTCATTTGTAGTTCACAAGTGCGCTAACAGATGACACTAAAACTTAATATTAACGTTAAGGTATTATATTCATTAAATTTAATTGTATAGGCCGATTTTAATATATTTATGATTAAACTGTGTGATAAAAAAATTAAATATGTATATATTTTAAAATTAGAAAATCTGAAGTTTTCACTTCTGTCGTGTGGTCATGTGATTTTTATATTCTGATATCTTAAAATTGGCTATCAATTTGAAGTTTTAGTAAGAGAGTAGAAGTTTTTCATTTGAATCGCATAATTTTAAAGTTTTGGAACGTATGATGTTGTCGAGCGTTTATAATTTACAATTCATTCATGGAGCGTATTCACAATTATTAGTTAGATAGATAGATAGATAGATTGTAGATTATAGACGCTCAACAGCTGAGGTCATCAGCGTCTAGGTGTGTATTAGAATCTGCCAGTCGGCACACACAAACCGACTGGTACGAGCTCTGGTACCTGGGAGCGCTAATCCCACAAAACATTGAAATGTAGTTTGCATTCCAATGTTTCCCCTGGGGGGACAATTATTAATTGATGATTTCAAGGAAGAGTTAAGCGTATGGACTCAATAGGGGGTGACCATTTTCGAGTAGCCCGGGGGGCACCGAAGTTAAATACGCCACATGGATATAATTACCTGTTTATAATTATATAAATAACTGGTTAACTATTTTTTTAAACATACGGTGTTTCTAGGAAATATTGTTATTACCTTTTTTTAAAATAGATTTGTATTCCAATATCATCATTAATTTCAAAAATATAATATATATTACTTAAAATTTTAAATAAATTTTAAATTGTGTAAATATTTTGACAGCACTTTTAATTTAATTGACATGGAATGTTTTGTTTAATTTAAACACGCCCACTGATATTCATTCAAAGAAATACTATTGAAACACATACAGTCTGATCACAAAATATATGTATACCTGTTCGCTGTGAGCAGATGCATGGAGAGGATTTTTAGAGTGACTGTTAGCGCACAACAACGGATAAATAGAGAAACATTCGGTGGGTACCTAACTCGGGTGAATAGAGAAAGAGAGAAGGGAGAGAGAGAGAGACCAGAAAATTGTCTCAAACGTTTCCAAGGGTATATCAAAACGTGAAAATCTATTAAAATCCCGAAAAAAAAATTTCAAGCTGATTTTAATACTTCCCTACCATATAGTCCGAGAGCTAGTGACAATTTTTTGGTGTTATTTATTCAAGGCCTTATTTTTGTGAAGATGTTGAGGGAGGCATATTAAAGTGCCCTGAGTAAGGGATTTTGCTAGATAGCGGTATGGAAGGGATACAGACCGCCCCCAACATGTAAGAAAAAAAAATGGTCACAATTATTATTGCTTCAAGGCTGAAATTGTTTGTATGGCTTGTCGGTGACCAAATAATGCCATTATAATATTTACAGATCGATTGGTCAGTATTAAAGAGGTGGCAGATCACCCTAAACGTTTCATGTAACCGACGAAATTTATATTATTAGTTCAATATTCAAATTTTAATATGTTGTTACGGTGACTGTTTTAAGCACATATTACAATTTGCAGAACAAAATGTCGGTATTAACCCTCTTGCAGAACGATATAAACATCTAGGCGAGCAAGTTTCCCTCTAAAAGAGGGGTTTAATACCGACATTTTGTTCTGCAAATTGAAATATATGTTTAAAACAGTCGCCGTAACAACATATTAAAATTTGAAACTTGAACTAATAATATAAATTTCGTCGGGTACATGACACGTTTAGGGTGATCTGCCAACCCTTTAATTCTAACCAATCGATTTGAAAATATTATAATAGCATTATTGGGTCACCGACAAGCTATACAAACAATTTCAACCTTGAAGCAATAATATTTCTGACCATTTTTTTTTGTTACATGTTGGGGGAGGTCTGCATCCCTTCCATACCGCGATCTAGCAAAATCACTTACTCAGGGCACTTTAATATGCCTCCCTCAACATCTTCACAAAAATAAAATAAGGCCTTGAATAAATAACACTAAAAAATTGTCACTAGCTCTCGGACTATACCATAGTAGAGGTGGGAAGTAAAAATGCATACGAAAGCTTGTATATTATGTTAATTTTAAATGCTTGCTCTGCACGCATTCATTTGTTCAACAAGCTTAGCAATCAGGAACCCTGTTCCACATGCAACTGCTATAAAATGTATTAGAGTTTTATTTTTTTAAATTTAAGTATTATTCACCGCGCATACATAATATTTAAATCAGCGCTAATGCTTGACAGTTGCGTGTCGGACAACAGTTATTGTTTTGTTTTAATTAAAATTACTACACCTCATAGAACCGTGCCTACGCCATTTGCAATATTCCGCGAAAATTCTATTTACATCATTAAAGATGTTTTAATTTACGTATGTTATTTTACTATTTGACAAGTTAATTCGTTCCTACAGTCGATCTTGTAAATCGAAAACTAATAGGTTTTCAGCTGGTATTCACTTTATGGCACTTAGTTTTGCACGAGTGTAACACTAGAACCGTATCAGTGCCGAGTAGTGTACACGCTCTTCATGTAAGCCATCACTCTGTCATAACCGCTGTGCTGTTGCACTTTCTTTACACGACGGTGGTAAAAATGGGTTCCATGACATTTGATCCCACGACATTTGATCCCACGACAATTGATCCCAACGACATTTGATCCCAACGACAATTGATCCCACGACATTTGATCCCAAAAAATTGTCTATAAACTAACAGAGCCTGATAAGTAATAAAGCTATTAAATTTTATTAATTTAATGAAATAATTTAATTGATTATTCTCTTTGTCGGGAAATTTGTTTGAATTAAATTTGTAGACGTTGTGATATATTTGTAATTACATTGTTATTAGAATTCTAACGAATGTAATAGTATAATGTGTTTATGAGTTAATAATTCTTTAGAGATTATGTAATGATCAAGTTGAATAATTCACTTTTATTTATCATTGCCCGGGATACGTCGTAATTTTGTCAAATATTGTTTTTTATAAATTTTGTTGAAAAATTATTGTACATAGAAACTTTGAAACGTCAGGTGTGCAGTCAATTTGGTCTTTCGTGCTTTTCACATTATAACGAATTGTTAAATATGCCATTAAAGTTTATGAAAAGTCAGCGTGATAATTTGTTATTAATTCATAAAATACAATATCTGACAAAATTACGACGTATCCCGGGCAATGATAAATAAAAGTGAATTATTCAACTTGATCATTACATAATCTCTAAAGAATGATTAAATAATAAACACATTATACTGTTACATTCGTTAGAATTCTAATAACAATGTAATTACAAATATATCACAACGTCTACAAATTTAATTCAAACAAATTTCCCGACAAAGAGAATAATCGATTAAATTATTTCATTAAATTAATAAAATTTAATAACTTTATTACTTATCAGGCTCTGTCGGTTTATAGACAATTTTTTGGGATCAAATGTCGTGGGATCAATTGTCGTTGGGATCAAATGTCGTTGGGATCAATTGTCGTGGGATCAAATGTCGTGGGATCAAATTGCGGGGATCAACTGACGGCACACCGTAAAAATGTAACACTGAAGGTCACACTAGCATCCCACCGCCGCCCAGCCGAACACGCAATAAAGTTTCACTTGCACGGTGCACCCTAGTTTTTTTTGAAGCTATGCTTCTATAGGCGTCTTAGACGATTTCTGGCAGGGGAAAAACTTATAGGTTCGCGTCACGGTGTAAGCCGTCACGCTCATGTTAATAAAAGTATATCTATAGCTATGGCCAGCGGTGAAAGTAATATACTGGCACACGCGCAGTGGCCTATGTAAAATTAATATCTGAGAGTTTTATAGGACACAAAAAAATAAAATGGTGTCAGATTTCAAAATGACGGCCATATGTACTTTTGTAAAAATTATCCGATCTTTTTGAAAATTGATATTTAAAAGTTTTATAGGACACAAAAAAATAAAATGGCGTCAGATTTCAAAATGGCGGCCATATGTACTTTTGTAAAAATTATCTGATCTTTTTAAAAATTGATATTTAAGAGTTTTATAGGACACAAAAAAATAAAATGGCGTCAGATTTCAAAATGGCGGCCATATGTACTTTTGTAAAAATTATCCGATCTTTTTGAAAATTGATATTTAAAAGTTTTATAGGACACAAAAAAATAATATTGCGTCAAATTTCAAAATGGCGGTCATATGTACTTTTGTAAAAATTATCCGATTTTTTTGAAAATTGATATTTAAAAGTTTTATACGAGGTTTTATAGAACACAAAAAATAAAATGGGGTCAGATTTCAAAATGGCGGTCATATGTACTTTTGTAAAAATTATCCGATCTTTTTGAAAATTGATATTTAAGAGTTTTATAGGACACAAAAAATAAAATGGCGTCAGATTTCAAAATGGCGGCCATATGTAAGTACTTTTGTAAAAATTATCCGATCTTTTTGAAAATTGATATTTAAAAGTTTTATACGAGGTTTTATAGGACACAAAAAATAAAATGGCGTCAGATTTCAAAATGGCGGCCATATGTAAGTACTTCTGTAAAAACATACGATCTTTTTGAAAATTGATATTTAAGAGTTTTATAGGACACAAAAAAATAAAATTTCAAAATGGCGGTCAAATAATAACTTTTCAATTGTATTGTCTATTGATAAATTCTGTTTTATATACAATAAAAAGTATAGCTTCTGTCGGGTGTCCCATGACACCTCTTGACTTTTTATTTATTTTGTGCAGATGCACTAAGTGGCATTGCATCATTAAAGAAACATCCTTTATGTCCAGTAGGTAGTACTGATTAAATTATTTTCTGGGCCGTTTCAAGTGACGAAAAAGTTGCAATCTTACGGACACGGTATAGATAATAGAAAGTAATAAGAAGAAGGTTGTATCCTTCCATTGGAGGTACATAAAAGTGAGAGTAACGAAGTAAAGCCCGAGTTAATCGAGTTAACGTCAGATTACATACGTCACTAGCCGTTTAGCCGACCCGCCAAACAGATATCAGGAACGGGGGCTTCAAAAACCAATCAATACGTGACGCTGTCGTCGCTCGTGCATTCGCGTGCATCGTCCAGGACTGGACTCAAGGGGCCGATCATGCTCTCACTCAATTACCATAATAATACAGGATGTTTCAGAAACGGGTTTCAGGAAAGAAAGGACTCTATCAGGAGTTACCCCCTGCAGACTGCACTTTTCATCTCAAATCCTTTCCCCTCGCCTGAAAATGGTTATAGCTCTCCCGACGCTATTTTTAAAGCTAAAGGGTTCGAGTAAATGCCAAATGAAGGACCAAAAATCATACTATAGATCCTAAGGTGAATTTTTTTAAACAAAGTATAAATTGGATTTTCAATTTATTTAAATAAATATTAGTAAAAAAACTTTTTAAAGACAAGCTTTTATTTAAATGCACTAAAAAGGAAAAAATATTTTTTAATAATTTAGGTTCATAATTATAAAAGCGTGGGTCGTGAACTTTATGATAGTTTATTAGTCACGACCAACGCTTTTATAATTATGAACCTAAATTATTAAAAATTATTTTTTCCTTTTTAGTGTATTTAAATAAAAGCTTGTCTCTAAAAAGTTTTTTTTACTAATATTTATTTTGTTCATTTTAGTCTTTCAAAATTTTACCCCCCTTTGACACCGATAGGGGTTAAATTTTGAAAAATCCTTTCTTAGTGGATGCTTACGTCAGAAAAGGAACCAACTGTACAAATTTCAAGTTTCTAGCTTCAGCGATTTGGCCTGGGCGGTGATTAGTCAAAAAAACCCTACATCCCCGTTTGAACCCCTTAGGGGTTGAATTTATTTCTAAAAACGATTTATTAGTGTATTTGCCATAATATGGCACATACACTATTGGCGTCGGTCGGATGGCGGGACCTAGGGGTCGGACCAAAATTTCTCGACGTTTCATACCCCGCTGAACAGTTTGCCACCATTTTTAAAAATGCTTATGTATGTATATATATATATATATATGTGCGTGTGTGTGTGTGTGTGTGTGTACACGATAACTCTCGGCAGACTTAATCGATTTAAACGAAATTTGGTACACACATTGGAACCCATCACCGCACGAAGCCTATTTAAAATGGGCCCGATCGGACCATTTTCAGGGTTGTATTTAAGGGTTTCAAAAAGTTTTTGGGCCCAAAAATACCGAAAAAATTGTCAGAATCGTTTCAAAATTAAAATTTAACTCTTTCGTAAAGATTAAAATGTGCTGCCAAAATTTTAATAAAATCGGCCCGACAGAACCAACTTACAAATTTTATGAAACACTAGTTTGCGGATAGTGATTTACTTACTGAAGGGTGTATTTAATTTCGTACAGAGGTTGCATTGATAATAATATTGAAATTAAGAAAAAAATATTATTTTCAGGGATGTATTAAGGGGTTAAATTTTTTATTTTGTCCAAAAACAAACCTAAGTTCACGTATTAAAGCCACAAGGCCTGTATTAGCAAATACACTATATTGTCGGCAGGGTTTGGCACTGCGACCCGAGTTTTTTCATGTATTGTCATCGGGAATACATATGTGTACAAAATTTCAAATCGATCGGATACGTGGAAGTCGTTCAAAATTGAATTGCAAGATTTGACCTAAACAAACAAACTAACATACATTGCAAGTTAAATAAAATCTTGTAAAAATAGAAAATATGAATTGGTGCTAAGCCCAAATAACCTTAACTGTAGGTGGCCTTAAAAAAAGAAACGGAAAAAACTATTCCTTGATCCTCTCTCACTAAACTTTGTTGTGATTTTTAACTTTCCACTTTTAGAAAAAAAACTTAACCTATAAAGTAGGCACTTTGCGAATACTCCGCAGACGTAGCATAAATTTGCATACATTAATTTCTACATTGTAAAAGAAGACTTATAAACCACATTAAAGAAGTGTTTCAATTTGAATAAAAACTTTCTTACGACAAAAAGAACTAACTTCATTGGAAAGTGCAAAAGAATCTATCTATAATAAATGAATGTTTGTCTGTTTGTTTGTACGGTATGCGTTTTTATAGATACCATTCATCCGATTGCGATTAAACTTTGGTGAGTTATTGTGCGCACGCCCGCGAAGGTTTCTGAAGATTTATACATTCTTAGCACCCGGGTGAAGCCGGGCGGGATCGCTAGATTACCGTACATGGTGGAAGTACGTGTAAATATGGCGGAGGGGCGGGTTTTTAATCTTTGTCTATAAGTATATAAATTTTTAGCACCCGGGCGGGACCGCTAGATTACCGTACATGGTGGAAGTATGTGTATATATGGCGGAGGGGCGGATGTTTAATCTTTATTATATACGCATAAATTCTTAGCACCCAGGCGAAGCCGGGCGGGACCGCTAGATTACCGTACATGGTGGAAGTATGTGTATATATGGCGGAGGGGCGGATGTTTAATCTTTATTATGTACGTATAAATTCTTAGCACCTGGGCGAAGCCGGGCGGGACCGCTAGATTACCGTGCATGGCGGAAGTATGTGTATATATGGCGGAGGGGCGGATGTTTAATCTTTATTATATACGTATAAATTCTTAACACCCGGCGAAGCCGGGCGGGACCGCTAGAATACCGTGCATGGTGGAAGTACGTGTATATATGGCGGAGGGATGGGTGTTTAATCTTTATAATATATTATGTGCGCACGCCCGCAAAAGTTTCTATAAGTTCATAAATTCTTAGCAACCGGGCGGGCGGGACCGCTAGTTAAAAATAAAATGTTTGAATATGTTAACTTTACCATTACCATTACAATTGTTTCGATTGTAAAAATATCTCGTAATCGCCCATCAGTACCAGTAGTATTGTATTTCAGTGGTCTCGGCTAGCTTCAGTTTGTACTACAAGCTGTGATATGCCACTTCTTTAGCTACGCTAATCACCTAAGTTGTCGACGCGTCTATAATTTACAATAAATAAATAAATAAATAAAATAAATAAAATACTTCTTTAGCTATCTCTGTTCTGAGGTTTTCAACAACTTCATCGACCCTGCACCTTGTAACTCAAAGCTTTGACAGTAATGCAATGAACGTAGTGACATGATATCGCCTATGTTAAAGCTGGAGTAATTGCATTTATAGACCCTGCAGACATAATTGCATTTTAACGGAAAGTTGCAATAGAGATTACATAATGCCCTGTGTTTGTGCTTATAACTAGTTATTGATAGGCAGCTTTCAGACTTCAAAATGACGTCATGATGCACTATTAAAGCTTATAATTTACAAACAATTTTCACGTCAGTAACAAATATTTTTTACCCGACTGCACGACAGCGGAGGCAGGATTATGTTTTCGCGCTATCTGTGTATGTAAGTATTAAGTATGTGGGATTCCTTCGTAGCATCCAAACGACTGGATGGATTTTAATAAATCAGGTGTCATTAGATTCGTTTCAGGAACCAGGATTATGTTCTCGCGCTATCTGTGTATGTAAGTACTAAGTATGTATATGGGATTCTTTATTCCCTCGTAGCATCCAAACGACTGGATGGATTTTATAAATTAGGTGTCATTAGATTTGTTTTCAGGTACACACAGACACGGCGGTTTTAACCGAAGCGTTTACCGAGTCGGTTCCCAAGTCGATAGGTCGTTTAATATAGCATAATAGTTAATTAATTAATTGTAGATTATAGACGCGTCATTAGCGTCTTCAACACAACAAATAATCCTTTTGTGCATTAGAATCCGCCAGCCGGCATATACAAACCGACTGGTACGAGCTCGGGTCCCTGGGAGCGCTAATTCCCAAAGAACATTGGAATGCAATTTGCGATAGCAACCACATTCCAATGTCCCCCCTGGGGGAAGCATAATAGTGTAAAACACACACAGCTATTTCAAAACTGGCGCACGAAACGCACCGAACGACACAGCTGTGTGTGTTTTACACTACTTATTATGCTATATTAAACGACATATCGACTTGGAAACCGACTTGGTAAACGCTTCGGTTAAAACCGTCGTATGTCTGTCTTAGACCTTAATCCCAAGAGTGACAAAATCATATAGAGTATATGAAGTCATAGAAAATTCAATATGGCGGGCGATAGACGCCATTTTGTTAGAAAGTAAAAGTTATTTTCCTTCTAAATACAAGGTATCGTTGAGACGATTTCAAAAAACCAAAAAGACAAAAAATCTAGTAAAAATTAGAGCAACTAAAGAATTTACAAAGTTTAAAACACAAAAATAAGTTTGCAGTAAATAGAAAACTTACTATTTTATGATTGAGATGTTGCAATTCCCGTTCAGTGAGCCGACGTCTGGCGCTTTCCTGCTGGCGTCTTTTGTACTGATTGTACTTGTAGAAAAGGTACATTCCCGGCAGGGCGAGCACCACGAGGGGTCGCATCAGCGGACTGGACATCGGTCCCTGCGGCATCGTCACAGTTTTTTCTATGCACTACCAACTCGTATCTCTTCTTCACTCAACAATGGCCGCTATCCAAATCTGTTCGAACTAACCAACACCTCATTTTAGACATCAGTTTCACAGACACGATATTTTACAGTAACGCGGCTAACAACTTATTTTACACAACTGAACGTTCATTTTGTTAAAGCTTGTTTCCATTTTAAAATAAACACATTCCATCACAGTTGACAGTTTTATCAACGTTTAAAATACGCGCCATGATTTGTCGGTATCCATTTTGTTATTAACATAACCTTCAAATAGAAAATTATCGCAGTTTACACGTCAACTATTAAAATACGCGCCATAATTTGTCGGTATCCATTTTGTTATGAACATAACCTTTAATACGAAACAAACTTCGAAGTCTACTGCACGTCATTCAGTTACAATAATTGACAGTTATTTTATAGCAACGTTTAATTTTAAAACACGCGCCATAATTCCTCGGTATCAATTTTGTTATGAACATAACCTTTAAAAAGAAACAAACTGCGAAGTCTACTGCACGTCATTCAGTTACAATAATTGACAGTTATTTTATAGCAACGTTTAATTTTAAAACACGCGCCATAATTCATCGGTATCAATTTTGTTATGAACATAACCTTTAAAACGAAACAAACCTCGAAGTTTACACGTCATTCAGTTACAATAATTGACAGTTATTTTGTAGCAACGTTTAATTTTAAAACACGCGCCATAATTCGTCGGTATCCATTTTGTGGTGAACATAACCTTTAAATCAAACTGTGAGCACATACACGTTATTTAACCACAACTGATTTTTATTTTAGAAATATTTCATTTTTAAATACGCGCTAAAATTGATATTTATGTATTGAAAAAAATTACTTAAGCATAATTTAAAATTATTCTTAATTATCAGTTATGATAATTTTTAAAAAATAAATTAATTACTAAATGAGTTAACTTTAAATTTAATTTTAGTTAACTTTAATAAAATATTATTAATGTTTTCCTTTCTAAAATTCTTTATCAACTTCTTAAATATGTTGAAACTCCAGTTAATTCATTTATTGTTATATTTTGATTAAGTATATTATTGTTAACAATAACAACAAAGTATGTTTAATAGATAATAATAAAAAAAATACGTTCAAACGAATGTAAATCGCTTCAAAGATATTACCATAATTTATATAACTTGGCACTAAAACGTAATTTCTATAAATCTTTTTAATTCGATTGTGTTTTCAGTTTTATTTTACGATTTATTTTATAACCCATTTTAGAATAATCAAACTCAAAATGCTTTTTTCGATATCCAATATCGTAAAATTAATAATAAAACTCCAGGAGAGTACCTACTCTTGGAATAATTTATATTTCCTCATTCCATTTGTTATTTTAAGTGTGTATTTTGTGAATAATATTTATCATGTTTGACATTCTTGTTAAAAAAAATATAATTAAACACGTTTTTAATCAAGGAAATTGACAAGCCGTGTCAAATTCGATGTCAGTTTGTTGTAAAGAAATAACTAATAACACTCGGCATTATTAATAATAATCAATATCATCGTTAATGACTTCAAAACGGAAAGAAATAACCGCAGTTGGTTCTTGTAATTATTTAGACAAATGCCGTGTTGGGTTTTATACGAAAAAAAACGGTCACTTTGTTAAATTAATCCTATGTTTCGTTTTTCTTTTTTCGTACGATGTTTATCTGAAACAAAAGAGAAACGTTGTGATATAAAACATGGCCGTTGCAAAACAATATCAGTCGATTTAATCAACAACACATTAATACTGATTTTATTTTTGTGTTATAAATGTAAATAAAAACAAGCCGTGAGGTGGGTCGTTTATTAGGACTAAAGTGCGAGGTCCACACGACGAACTTCCCAGTTTGATAAATATTTAATAACAATAATTAAATTAGATATTACACAGTAAAGTAATCATTTTAATCATTAAAACATAATTATTATTTATTTTTAACAATAATTAAAAAAAAAAAACGGTTGAACCGATTTTTATAAAATTTATGTCGGATCAAAATGACGTTAACACGCCTCGGTTGACACCCTTACGAAGTCGATATAATTTTTTATTCGCGAGATATTGTATAAAATCTACTTTTTTGGAGTCTATTTGGTTTAGGGTGATCTGCCACCTCTTTAATACTGACTAATCGATCTGCAAATATGATAATGGCATTATTGGGTCACCGACAAGCTATACAAACAATTTTACCCTTGAAGCAATAATAATTGTGACCATTTTTTTTTTGTTACATGTTAAGGGCGGTCCCTCCAATACCGCTATCTAGCAAAATCCCTTACTCAGGGCACTTTAATATACCTCCCTCAACGTCTTCATAAAAGTAAGGCCTTGAATGAATAACACCAAAAAATTGTCACTAGCTCTCGGGTCTATTAAGGTACGTGGAGTACGGCAGCTGGGATTCTAGATGGTAGTCATGTATAGTAGATGGTGGCTGAAATAATTATAAGCGCTTATAAGGTTTGCACAACGAAGCTTTGATACTAGCATTGATACAAGCTTAAATCGCGTTTGAAATGTCAAATAGCGAAGACGAATATTTGTGTTCTTCTGCTACAAAGTGGTATATTTAAAATACAAATTTGGGTCCACCCTGTTAATAGAAAACGATCTAAACATGGCGAATTTCATCATTTATACCAAGAATTAAAATTTTACCCAAACCGATTTTTTGAATATTTACGTATGGAACCTAGCACTTTTAAATACGTCTTAAAAAAACTCAAAACAAATTAAATAAAAACTGGCAAAATATCACTTATTAAACTAGTCACATCCATTGCGAAATTTGTAACGGCCATTTGACAGTTGTCACACGTTGATTGTAGTAGTCAGCGCGCTGAAAGAATGGTGAGATACATTCTTGTATCTAGCAGCTCTTGTAACAGCGCTTATATCTGCTACACTCACTGCTTCGTTGTGTACGCTCGCAATACAGGGTCTTCAAAGTTAAGTCGGCACTATTGCTAACTTCGTTATTTTTGGATCTACAAAATCGGTTAAATTAGCAAACTAGAAGTATTTTTTCCGCTGAATAAAACGATGAAAACAGAAAAACAATTGAACATCGCGTTTTCGAGTTATGATTGCCAGAATCACTAGGAGTGTTTGCAAGCGGGCTACAAAATGCATGGACCAAGAGGGTGATGTTTTGATAATCTTATTTGAATTTTGTTTTCTTCCAAGTTATAGAATAATTTGAAATAAACGATATTTTTCACCTTATGGATATTCTTGTCACTTTCTATTTTATGGTGAGCCAAAGTTGCCACTAACGCAGCTACCTTTAATTTGAATTTGAAAAATCATTATTAACATAGTCATTTTTGACATAAGGATAGAAGACTATGGGACACTTTTTGTTCAGAATTCAACTGTCTATCGATTGTGAATATTGTATACCGGGTGTCTCATTTAAAAAAATAGAAATTTTTGACATAACTCGAAAACGCGATGTTCAATTGTTTTTCTGTTTTCATCGTTTTATTCAACGGAAAAAATACTTCTAGTATGCTAATTTAACCGATTTTGTAGATCCAAAAATAACGAAGTTAGCAATAGTGCCGACTTAAGTTTGAAGACCCTGTATAACAATGCATTAATTTAAGCAAACCCTGCTATGATCTACGCTACTATCTAGAATCCCAGCTCCATACTGCACGTACCTTTAGCTGATAGTACACCTTACATCGACTTTTGGAGTATTTTAAGAAAACAGATGCACATCGAGTGAATAAAGCATGAGTGTAATATATAAAGGTTGGCATTTCATTTTGTGGAAATTGTATTCGTTCGAAATTGTGTGACGGGAAACGAACTATGACTTCATTCGCTAGGCAATTTATTCCTTATATTGAAAAAGTAATTTGAATCTTAAATGTCAGCTGATACAGATTTTATATTATAAAAATATTTCTATAGCCAAAAGTTAAAGCCGTGTTTTGAAATGAAAAAAGGATAAAAAAATGTTTTCACCAATTAGGTATTGGATATCTAGGTATTATTTTAGCTTTTTCCTCCGTCGGAAATTTAAACTTTTTGCAGTCATAATTTTCATTATAATTGCAGTCAAGTACAAGACACCATCCCAAAACAAATTGCTTTAATTATTAACGACGTGTTTAAAAAAACGAGGTTATGTCAGTAGAATGAATGAAATTTGACAGTTGTGTCGTCAATGGGTGAACGTACGTTTAACGCAGATTCTAGTTAGAAGGAGACAGTTGCGACTCCGCCACACCTTCCTTTCCTAATCTATTGGAGGCTTGTAATAGAGGAACCATGGAAACATCATATAAACAACGACATCGCTTCACGCTCGGCGAGTCCACTTAGAAATTCATAAGCAAAGATGTTATGTTTTTTTTTCGTCCGCAGACAATTTATTTCTTTTCTGTGGCCGTCACTAGCTTTCAATAATATATTCTGTCGGAATTGTTATAACAAAGCTTTGTCTGTTGTATTTTCTGGCAAAGAAATGGCGAATTATTTTCGCCAACACATTTCAAATATCTAACGTGTTTGCGTCTCTTTTGCTGTTAAAGAATGTTTACCAATACAGTGGAACCTCGACAAAAAAATTGAAATTAAATTGTGTTTTAAAGACCACCAACAGCTAAGGTTATTTGGACCTAGCAGCAATTCATATTTTCAATTCATTATTTTTTTTTAATAATAAATTGAAAATCCAAATGATACTTTTACCAGCTCTCGAGCTAGAACCCGGGAACTGGCGACTTGTAATAGAGGAACCATAGCAACGCCATGTAAAAAACAGCACTGCAACACGCTCGGCTATTCTCAAGCCCGAACCTCGACAAGGACATCAACGAAAAACGTCGCCTACTTTTGAAGTTTTAGAAGTACATTGCTTTATGAATAATTGAAAAAATGAAAACTGAATAATATAATAAAGATTCTACTCTTTGGGAAGGTGGACACTAAAAAGTCAATTCTTCTTTTCTGAACGCGCTTCACTTCCAAGTCAGGCTTTGACCTGAGTCCGTCTGAGTGGCGCAAAAGCAAAAACACTTCTCCTTTTTTACTTCGCAAGTTATAAAAATCCTAGAAATTTGGATTTTCCTGAAAGTCGGAACTTATATACCGTAAAAACGAAAAATGAAAATGTTCATGAAAAGCGTCTTTTTAAATAATTATACCCTATATTATTACCTTTATCTATAGTAATATTATAAAGAGAAGAAGTTTGGTTTTTGTTTTTCGCAAATAATCTCAGGATATACTGAACCGATTACAAAAAAAACATTTTTGTTTGCCTGCATGCGGCCTTTGGGCCCAAGCTGGGTATCACTCATGCGAGGAATCACTTTCTAAAGTGTATTAGAGGTTAGTGATTGGATCCGCATATAATTTTCGAAAACGTCAAATTAAGAAAGAAATAAAGGGATATTGAATCCTCATATAATATCTATTCATAAACTTCAAAATGGCAGACATAACCCTACATAAATCTGACAGATCTAATATTTTTGCGACTTTTATGCACGCCCAAATTGTAAGTACCTACCTCAAATCGAATTGTCCATAGAGTTGTTGTGAAAAATAATATGCAATTACTCGGTACAAAACTTGGCGTTTGCATGTCCTCGTACCTCGGATAGCAAACTTCACACCAGGGCCGTAGCTAGAGCTGAATTCAAGATAGGGCACTGAAAGTTTAAAGTAGGGCTGAAGCAAAAGACTACAATTTTTTAATTGGATTGCCCACTTCATCTGGTGATATCAAATTACAAAAGCAAGAAAACGGTAAATGACAATTTATTCAAAACAAAAATAATAATACAGAACTTGCCATGTTATCAAATTTCCGAAGAACTTCATTTAGTCCAACGAATTTAATCTTGTTTTTCCAAATGCCAGATAGATCAAGTCTGTCATTCTGTCGTGACAGTCTTTGCGGCTTGTTTATAATTCCTTAAAGTAGGGCACTGGATGTTTTAAGGTAGGGCATTGCCCTTAATGCCCCCCCTAGCTACGGCCCTGCTTCACACTGGTTGCAAACGCCAAGTTTCTTACCTTCAACTTCTAATTTTCGAAAAGTCCGATTGATAGAGGTTTAACTGTATTGTCGTTTTCCTATGTTATCTGTTTTCTTGACAAAATCAAATACGAGGCTTATGACAACATATAAATGTGAACCATAAAGTGTACATAGCTGTGTCGTATGAGGTTTTTTTTTATTCCGTTTTCACAGCACCGGTGACATTCTTGCGTTTTATTTTGTACACAACAATGGCGCCTTGTTATAAGAACTTTCATGGCACGACGAAGAAAAACTTTACATAGTTAAATTACACAATATCAGTGGACTTGAGACAAAAGGGCTTAAGTTCGATTTTATTGTGAAATAAGATTAATGACAATTTTATCATCCAATCACGATTCTACATTTTGAAGTTATACTTACGATGTGCGCGCATCGCGTTACGAAAATTTAACAACCATGAAGCTAGTCGGAAGTTCATGATTATAATACCCTATTATATAGCATTGCTATGTAAGATGTAGGTAGCGTAACGGATAGTGCCGCCGCGTCATGCGCAATAGGTTGGATATAAACGATAGTCAATTTATTTATTTATTGTAGATTATAGACGTGTCGACAACTTAAGTCATTAGCGTCTTAAATTACATTAAATAACAACTAGCTTAAAACTAAATAACATCACAAAACATCCATGAGCGCAGGTGGGATTCGAACCCACGACAGTCTAGTCTAGAGGTTGGTACCAAGTACGCTATCCACTAGGCTACACTGCCCTCTAAACGATAGTCAAAACGTTCTAAGTGTAATTCGGGGAATTTTCAGGAGCCAAAATTCAATAACGAGAAATAAAAAGAAATCCTATGAACTTATGTGATGAGTTTTCATATTTTATTCCATTATTCCAGATCCCGGGAAGAGGCAGATGCCCCCTTACCATACGTACGCCCATAGCCTTGAAAGCTAAACAGAGTAAGGTGTAAACTTGACATATAAAATTCTTGGAACCGTTATATTTTTTCGTTTTCATGTTTGTTAAAAATAATCAAAAATAGTATCAAGTAGGCAAACATAACTTACAAAAAGGCTGCACCCGCCTAAAGGTCGATTTATATTGTTACAAAACTGTTTTCTGAGTTGGCGGAATAAATATTTATTTACAATAATTCGTAACAATTAACCATATACAATAATTACAACAACGAAAAGTCGATTCTAACAATAAAAAAACTTAAACGGTAATTATTGAACTAAACGGGTCACTTAAATAACATTTAACAAATATATACAAGGATTATTTATTTGTAATTATTTATGTCACTGTATTTATATCAGAGTTCTTTCGCTGTTCAACACTGTCACAGTACAATCTACACGGACTGATTCCCGTTGACTGATCAATATTTATTTCACTGTACTGACTGATGGCACGACGCACCATTCACTGATTCACTGATCTCCGGTGACTGATCCCCTAACTCACTCGTACTTCGCTTATATAGGTCGCGCAGCCCAGCCTAGTATGTTCTCGCGTTCTCTAGAACATTCCGGCAGGTACTCGTATCTTTGATACCATTTCACGCTTTACTACTGTGACCTTTCTTTCTCGTCGTTTCTATTGGAGGCAGTGGCGTAACATCTTGGGTTTTGCTACAATATTATCCGGTTAGACATGGTGCGGGAACGTAGCGTTTCCGGCAAGACAAACATTTTTACATGCATTTCAATTACGGAAATTTATACTTAGCGGTTACCGTTCGTTCAGACACGTATCGATACCGATATTTGAAATGCATGTAAAAATGTTTGTCTTGCCGGAAACACTACGTTCCCGCGCCATGTCTGACCGGATAATATAAATCGAGCTTTAGAGCATAGGGGAGCCAGAACTTTAAATCCACCCCTGTATGCAGGCATTAATCATCGCTCGTCGGTTTAAAATGTTATTTTAAAGATTATTCTTTATTCGAAAAAAATAACGTTCGCTGGATATTTTTAATAATGATGGCAGCTGCATTGCATGCAAATAATTAGAAGCTTGAAGCAAGTCATATTGTAAGTATGTTGGTTTATGCATATATAAGTACATACATATTGCTGGAAGTTCGAATCACAAGATTGCTGCTTCATATTATACGAAAGCAGAAGCTAAAGCTTCAGGCGTTTAAAAGCTCAAGTATGAAGTAAGCACGGCCACAGCTTTGCATATGTGTTAAGATTAAAGATGCTTTCACAATGACGCGGACGGAACAACAATTACCAGTAGTCTATAGCCACAGAATAACCTATAAGTTTCACTCCAGCGATTTCGCAGGTTTGTGCCGATCGCTTGGCGCATCGCCATGTTCAAGGGTGCCGCCATTTAGACGCAATATGTGTAGTAATGCAATCACTAAGGGCAGTGTAGTCTAGTGGATAGCGTATTTGGTACCGCAGCCTCTAGACTAGACTGTCGTGGATTCGAATCCCACCTGCGCTCATGGATGTTTTGTGATGTTATTTAGTTTTAAGTTAGTTGTTATTTAATTGAAAGACGCTAATGACCTGAGATGTCGACGCGTCTATAATCTACAATAAATAAATAAATAGTGCAATCACGGTGTTATAGATAGTTCGAGACACTGTGGTAGAGTCGGGGTAAAATATTATATATCTATTAATTTAGTGATGCGCGATACGAGATGTTTTAGTCAATTGTCTCGATTGTTCAAACATCTCGATGACTCGATGGTTGTCGCTTGGACTCAATTGTTGTTGTTTCATACTTCACCGAGACCGAGTCGCATAGTACTGAATCATACACTGTCGAGAGCCATATAATATACAATCGTTCATCACTTAACAACTGTGGTCGAGTCGATGGTCGATTGTGCAGTAATCGCGTAATACGAATTCAATAGTGAAGAGATCACAGAGTAATGAGTACCGACTGAACAGTGAACAATCAACGAGTCGCGCGAACGTCAGTCGACTAGCATATAACCTTGAATCGTGATTATATGTAAGTATTCTCATTCGCTGCTATTGCTATAACCTATGTGGCAAATAATCGACTTGAACAATCGAACATTTCGATTGTAAAATCAAACTCCGAATCGATTGTGAACTCGATTGTTATTATGAACGATTACAATTGTTTTGATTTTATCCAGGTGTACACAGTCCTGGATTTATAAATAGGCCGTATAGGCCGCGGCCTAGGGGCGGCAGCGTCCTAGGGGCGGCAGATTTCAGAGGAAGGTCACTTGATTTCAGAGGAGGCCCCTTTACTACAAATGGAAAATTATTATTTTAGAAAGGTATGTACATGGGGCGGCGGAAATAAAGTGGCCTACACTCATAAAAAATAAAAAATCCGGCACTGGGTGTACAAGCTTTCACGGCTGGCATTATTCCAGTCTTCATGGTTTCCGGGCTTGTAGTCCGGTGGTCACACTGACCTGTGACTTGTGAGCCGCCAAGGAAGACACTTCGACCGCTGCCACATCGCCTTTGAGAATGCTACCGCAGTTGTAGACGAAACGTCAGGTAGAAATACCACCGGACCACGGCCTACAAGCCCGGAAACCATGAAGACTAATTGTTTTGATTTTAATAAAATTTTAGAAGCACATTTTTATCTTTACTAAACGGTTAAATTTCAATTTTGAAACGATTCTGATTTTTTCGGTATTTTTGAGCCCAAAAGCATTTTTCAACCCCGAAAAATGAGGGACATAATAAAATTTTGAGGTCGGCGCCAATTTAATAAAATAAAAGTCACAATATATGAGTTAGGTTATTGTGGACAACAATATAATAATTATTAATTAATTCAACAATGAATTTTTAATCCACAAGGCATCCACTAGGTAGTGAATAGTATTTCTTAACATATCAGTCAGCATATTATGCCATCATGATTGTTAAACGTCAAACGATTGTTATAAGATATATAAGGAAAAAATCAGAAGCCACTGTCAGGACATGAACCTGAAATTCCCAGTTTCCGGCTGGTTGAGTTGCCATTTACTCACACAGTATATGGGAAGGAACAGATTTCACTTTCGGGGCACTGTGTGAGTAAATGGCAACTCAACCAGCCGGAAACTGGGAATTTCAGGTTCAAGTCCTGACAGTGGCTTCTGATTTTTTCCTTATATATCTTATAACAATCGTTTGACGTTTAACAATCATGATGGCATAATATGCTGACTGATATGTTAAGAAATACTATTCACTACCTAGTGGATGCCTTGCGGATTAAAAATTCATTGTTGAATTAATTAATAATTAAAATAAAAGTCGATATTATATAAAAAGTTTTGTTAATTAAATTGGCGTCGACCTCAAAATTTTATTATTTTCCACTTTTTAGTGGCTTTTTTAAAGGTTTTTTTCTTTGCTAGAAAGTTCTTTATTTAAAGTAACTGTATGTGAAAAGCTCATGTATATAAAATTAGCATTAATTATTTGTATGTATCTAAGTGAAAATAATTACAAAACAGCGACGTCAAATGAAATCAGTTCGTCATTGAAATGCCATGGAAACATTTCCGTTTTTCCATTCCACATAACAAATGAATGTCTGCTTTGTTGTGTGTTTCAACAAGCTTTCTAAAGAGCTTTACAGCAAACGAACCAGAAGACCAGCTATATTAAAATGCTTACAATAAAACCCTACATACATGCCTACTTTAAACATACCTACATCTAGGGTTGACAGGGAATTACATCTGTTGGCAAATCTATACCTTATTATAGGCTGGGTCTTTATTAACTTCCCATTGGAAGTTATTGTAATGGGTCCGAAAATCGAAATCAAAATGTATAACAAATTTTTATGTTTCAAGGTCACTACCCTATTTTTAAACTATTTTTGAAAAGATGTCTCTCTCTCTCTCTCTCTGTGTGTGTACGTACGTATGTGTCCATTTCTTTCTAAGACGAAATCTCGAGAATGAAAAGTGATATCGACTTCATAAGGGTGTCAATCGAGGCGTGTTAACGTTATTTTGATCCGACATAAATTTTATAAAAATCGGTTCAGCCGTTTTATTTTTTAATTATTGTTAAAAATAAATAGTAATTATGTTTTAATGATTAAAATGATTACTTTTCTGTGTAATATCTAATTTATTTATTATATTATTAAATATTTATCAAACTGGGAAGTTCGTCGTGTGAACCTCAAGGGTCGCACTTTAGTCCTAATAAACGACCCACCTCACGGCTTGTTTCCATTTGGAATTCTTGCGATATTCCTCATACGGGATCAGCAGTGAACGTTCCCCAGGGGGAACATTGGAATGTATTTGTTCTCGCAATTGCATTCCAATGTTCTTTGGGAATTGGCCTTCCCAGGAGCCCGAGCTCGTACCAGTCGGTTTGTGTATGCCAGCTGGCAGATTCTAATACACAAATGGATTATTAATTGTTGTATTGAAGACGCTAATGACCTGAGTTGTCGACGCCTTTATAATCTACAATAATAATAATAACAATAGTGAGCGAAAATAGTGAATTGAGTAGTACTAGCGACATCAGACGGGATTTGATATTACTATAAAGTATCAATGGAAGTTAGTTTGGTAACATCGTTTTTTCGAGAAAACAATTGATCTGTAGGTATGCAGACTGTCAAAGTTGTTGTGCATAATTATTTTTCACAACGCAGCTATTGAAAATTCGATTTTTGGTACCTGTTTAGCGGGTTGAAACTGAGCGTTTTCATCCCTAGGGATAAAAATTTTCAGGTCGGTTCTCTCTGTTTTTTAACGTTGTTAAAAGGGAGACAAAGCGATTGGATCCGCATATAATTTTCGAAAACGTCAAATTAAGAAGGCGAGCGATATTGAATCCGCATATAATATTCATAAAGGTCAAAATGACAGACATAACCCCACATAAATTTGACAGATCTAATATTTTTGCGACTTTTTTGCACGCTCAAATTGTAGGTACCTCAAATCGAATTGTCAATAAAGTTGTGAAAAATAATATGCAATTACTCGGTACGAAACTTGGCGTTTACAACACATGTGGTTGCATGCCTCGTACCTCGGGCAGCAAACTTCACACTGGCTGCAAACGGTAAGTTTCTTACCTTGTATTGCAATATACTGTAGCAAAACCCCAGAGATACGCCGCTGGCGACAATAGAATCATCGAGAACATGTAACAATGATGAGGCGTGGTATGACATCGAAGACACAGGTAATCACCAGAATGTTCTGGAAAGCGCGCGAGCGTGGGGGGTCAAGCTGCTAGCTCTATATAAGCAGGAGCAGTCACCGGAAACAACAACGACAGTCGTGTGATAGTGTCGATTGGAAATAAATACAGCATAGAAATTGTTCAGTATTATTAAAGCGCTTCAGTTCGTTTAAGAATTACTGTTCGTGTTATTATTATATAAACTGTGTTGACTGTTAGAATTGAGATATAATTGTTACATCTTATTGTTATCTATTTTTGTTACATTTTTAATTATTGTAAATAAATAATTTATTCCACCCACGTAAGAAAACAGTTTAGTTACAATACTATTACTAATAATTTGTTTAAAAAACGTTATTTTTTGTCGGTCATGGGAAATTTTATAAATTATGGTAATATTATAATATCAAAAATGACAGCAGCAGTTCTAAATGCATGTGAGCGGAGCCGCGGGTACAGCTAGTTATCAATATTTGCTTTGATTAAACTACACAAAACTAACAACACTAGAAACTATCAAGCAAACAAAGAAGGATGTAACCGTATCTAATTTCATTTTGTTTACTGAAGGAACGTTACATTTGATATAAAAAGAACAACGTAAGTAAACCATCTTTTTACTTAAACATAGTCAGTTTTGAAACTTTACTATGAAAGGAACATAATATGGGTGTGGCTACTTAGATAATAATAATAATAATAACATAATAAAGTATTGGGTAATAAGGACCAGTTAAATATATAAATTATTTATTCATTGCCAACGTTTCGTTGCGAATTTGCAACTTCTTCAGGGTCTGCAACAGTGAAGTACATACATAATTAATTTTTGAATTATAAAAGAAAAAAATTTTAACCTTTAAAATTTCTTACCAAATGGTCAATGTTATACATTAATTGTCAAAATTTCTTGTTACTTATACTTGATGGTGAAAAATACATAATATATAATTGCCACATAATTCGATTATATTTCTTGTTACTTATTTTAAACGTTATTGATGATTATAATGATAATTGTGAAATTACCCAATAGTTTATTATATTAACGTATGTGATGGACGTAAAAAACATAAATAATAATAACTTTTTTGCCATACCCACTACAAAATAGCTACTTTCGATGTATGTATAGCTGCCATTAATGACCCATTTAACAGGCAGGTGTGCGGAAAATGGTTTAATTTCTGCACTAGCGCAGAAAATAATTGGTTATGCCATAACAACTTCTGTTTATTCGCTCTATACGCTTGCGTGCGTCTGTCATTGCACGAACTTCGCGGCACACTGTAGAAGGAAAGATGGCGACGCAAATGAATTGTCATAATTTTTTGAAAATGGCGTGAAAAGTAGTTGTTTTGTAGTGGGTATGGCTCGTAAGTAATGGTATCGCTCGTTTTTACATACTGTCATCACTCGCCGTAATATGCCCCATTACGTATCTAGACATACAATCTATTATTTTGCCTTACTCACTATAAAATAGCTGCTTTACATGCATGTATGTAAAGTGACTTTTGACAGGCTGGTGTGCGGGAATGTATCTTTCCCACACTAGTTTGGAAAAACAAACCATTTTCATAGTGATTTATGTTTTATTCGCCTGATCCGCCCGCTATTACATACTCCTGTGCGTGCCTCGGCCTACTATAGGAGTGAAGTTTGCGACACAAATGAACTGTCGAAAAATTTTGAAAATACTGAAAATGAAGTGGCAAAAAATATCATAATATTATATATCTCGTGCATAATTGTGATGTATTTAGAATATTATGTAACAAAGACAATGATTATAATTTTGTAATACATGAAATACCAGTTGTGTTCTTTTATTCAGACTGTAAGGTCACGATTGAAGTCATTTGTATGAATAAAGGAATTTTGGTTATTTAAATAACTTATGGTAATTTAAGATTTTACAATAATGATATTATGACTCATTACGCAACTAGATAATAATATACAATCTAATTTTATATAAATCTATATTATATGAGAAAATGAATCTTTGTTTCTTTGTCTTGTATGCCTTCCTATATCATTCATCCGATTGCGATGAAACTTTGGTGAGTTGTTGTGCTCACTACCGGAAAGGTTTCTGTAGATTCATAAATTCTTAGCACCCGGACGAAGCCGGGCGGGACCGCTAAATTATCGTGCATGGTGGAAGTACGTGTATATATGGCGGAGGGGCGGTTGTTTAATCTTTATTATAAAATTTTTAGCACCCGGGCGAAGTCGGACCGGACCACTAGTTATTTATAATTTGGATCTTTACAAGTATATAACACAAGTCATAATTAGAAAATATTGTATGAATATTATATAATTTAAAATACCTACATAGTAAAATTTAAAAAAAAAATGATATCAAAAATGTATTTGCTAATCATATAGACAGATATTTAAGAGATATTCTTTATGTTTCTTTTTAAATATTTTTTTTGTACTTTCAATGTTTTTAAAAGTGTCTGGTAATTTATTGTCTAATTTACTGCACTTGCATATCGGGTTATGTTATGACTATATTTGTTGTTTTATATTTATCAATATGTATAAATAACCATTGTTGTTATTATAAAGAAAGAATAAGTTATTTTTTATATTAATAATAATTGTTTCCTGAATCACTATTATACAATATTTTATATACCGCGTGCCGTCAGTCATGCGAGAGGTTATATTTTCATTTTTAACCGACTTTAAAAAAAGGAGGTTTCTCAATTCGACCGTATATATTTTTTATGTGGTTATGTATGTTCGCGGATAACTTCGTCGTTTATGAACCGATTTTGAAAATTTTTTTTTATTTGAAAGGATATACTTTCAGAGTGGTCCCATAGAAATTTCATCAAAATCGGTTCAGTAGTTCGGCTGATTTTAATAAAAAAGTAAGTAACGGCGTGTGATTCTTTAAGGTAAATATTACTTTTTGACACTAAAAAGTAAAAAATAAAAAACTTTTTAACAAAAAGAAAACCTCCTTCAAAAAGGCACTAAAAAGAGTAAAATAATAAAAATTTGAGGTCTGTGCCAATTAAAATATGAAGTCGGTTAAAAATTATATATAGTGATTAATATTTTCTTTTTTTTAACCAACTTCATATTTTAATTGGCACAGACCTCAAATTTTCATTATTTTACTCTTTTTAGTGCTTTTTTGAAGGAGGTTTTTTTTTGTTAAAAAGTTTTTTTTAAAACACTTTTTATACTGCATTTTTATAAAAACGTTTTTTTGATATTTTGAACTGCTCTGTAAAAACTAGTAGCAACATATTATTCTAAGTAAAATACGTTTTAGTTTTTGAGAGGAGTAAAATAAAACCTCTCGCATGACTGACGGTACACGGAAATAAAATATTGTGTATCATAATAGTGATTCACATAACGTTTATTATTAATACAAAGCATGAAATTATTCATTTTACCAGACACAATTAAAAATATTGAAAGTACAAAAAAAATTAAAAAGAAACATAAAGAATATTTCTTAAACATATATGACCGCTAGAGGGGCGTCGATGAGGCGCTTGCCTAGGGCGCTCTCGACATTTAATCCGCCTCTGGCCGCGACGCTATTACCACTGGACCACACTGTCCTCAAAATCAAATAAGAACCGGTAATTTTAATATAAATAGAAATAGCAGATATTTCCCAATCTAAGAATTTTATTTTTAATTAGAAATAGTTAAAAACATTAATAAACTTAACCAATGTTTTTAGCTATTTTTAATTGAAAATAAAATTCTTAGATCGGGAAAGGTCTGCTGTTTCTAGCTATGTTTTGTTATAATATTTATAGAACGTGTGCCGTCAGTCATGCGAGATGTTAACCATGTTAGCAACATCAGGAGATGATAAATACTTTTAACTTTAACCGACTTAAAAAAAACCGGTCAAGTGCGAGTCGGACTCGTACTATTTCGTTTTCCGTGGGAATTTAAAGACTTAGGATTTTCGTTTAGGTTTTCCAGTAAACTATGCTAATTTTTTCAAAACTTTAGACTCAGTACTTTCAGAGATAACGGGGGGGGGGGCATCGAACGGACAGACAGACAGACAGACACGAGAGTGATCCTATAAGGGTTCAGTTTTTGAGGTTTTTGAGGTACGGAACCCTAAAAACGAAGGTTATCAATTCGACGCGTATATACATATACAGGGTGGTGACCATGACTGCTGCACATAGGGATTTAACCCGTAAAATCAAACTTTCGCGATTCCATGCTTCCCTAATTATTTTAGGAAAAATATCTTCAAATAAAAGTTTTTAAACATAAAATTCTGCATCTAAATCATTAAACAAAATAAATTTTGCATGCTTTGTAGCGGCAGAAATTTGATACGAAAATGTCAAAATTATCTCAAAAACGGATAGCGATAGCCATGGAACTTGAACAAAATGATGACGTTTTAGCTGTCAGAATAATTTCTAATCATTTTGTTTAAGTTACATGGCTATCGCTATCTGTTTTTGAGGTAATTTTGACATTTTCATATCAAATTTATGCCGTTACAAAGCATGCAAAATTAATTTTGTTTAATGATTTAGATGCAGAATTTTATGTTCTAAAACTATTATTTGAAGATATTTTTCCTAAAATATTTAAGGAAGCAGGAAATTGCGAAAATTTGATTTTACGGGTTAAATTCCTATGTGCAGCAGTCACTGTCACCACCCTGTATATGTATTTTTTATGTTTGTTCAGCCTTAACTTTTCGAACGGTTAACCTATTTGAATAATTTTGACGTCGTTGTGTTTAGAAAAACGTCAAAGCGGCAATACATATATGTATATTTTTTACATAAATCGGTTCAACAGTTTTTCTTTTCTATGGGGCCATCCTGAACTACAAGTACATAACAAGTACATAACAAGATGATTCAATGCCTATGTCATTATCGAACAAACGTTAAAAATAACTGTATTAAAGTTGGCATATGAAAAAGCTGAAAAATACGCATAATTTAATAATAAAAACTAAATTTTATTATAAAGAATGAACTTATAATTTAGCCTTTTGTTTGTGGTATTTTTCTATTTAAATATTAATTATGATGAGATATCCTTAAAAAAAAATTTTCTAGTTGAGCAATAGAAAAGTTTCACTAAATTCTATCCAAATCGCTTGAGCCGTTTTATCCCTGTCAGCTTTAAATTATAGCGTTTCATAAATTTTTGAGTTGGTAATTGTTGACTCTATTTATTTATTCATTGTAGATTATAGACGCGTCGATAACCTAGGTCATTAGCGTCTTAATTACATTAAAAACAACTTTCTTAAAACTAAATATAACATCACAAAACATCAATGAGCGCAGGTGGGATTCGAACCCATGACTGTCTAGTCTAGAGGCTGGTATCAAGTACGCTATCCACTAGACTACACTGCCCCTTGTTGACTTTAGGTCATTCCAATTCACTATTCTCGGCCTCCTCGCTAAGTTGTGTTGTGTTGTGTTGTGTTGTGTTGTGTTGTGCTGTGCTGCGCTGCGCTGTGCTGTGCTGTGCTGTGCAGTGCAGTGCTGTGTTGTGTTGTGTTGTAATGTGCTGTGTTATGTTATGATGCGCCTTAAACACATTTCTCTGACGTGCTGTGTTGTGTCGCGTTATTGACGCAATGTTTGAAATAAAAAACAATGCTTGCTTCATCAAATCCACTACTGTATATTTGTGCTTTGTTCCGGCACCATCACCATCACCATAGAAAGATCTTGACACTATGACTTCAAGCTCATCGTCAGATTTTGAAAAAGAACTGGAAGAACGTGCTGTAGGCATTGGTTTGCTCTATACAATCTTGCTCAAAAAAAAAACATGATACATGATATTCGACATCATTTTACCAGTGAACACTTCACTGATGCTGGCACATTTGATTTGCATGACGTTGCGACACAACACATCGAGTGGAATTGCATTCTTTTTTTTTTTGCTATCTTGATACATGTAACGTGGCATCACAACACAACTCAACACAACGCATCAAAGAAAAATGTGCTCCCAGCTTTATTCTGCGACTCATTATGCAGAACAGGTAGGCTGTATTAATAGATACACCCTGTGCAATGGCCGTCTTTGTTGTTCTATTTATAGACCGTAATTCCTGGAGAACGTCGAACGATTCAGCTTGCTCGCTGCTGTCAATATTAAAATTGGGAGGCGCCGGGGCGCGCCATCGTCTTCACTAAAAAGGATATGTCTGTATCGCGGGTACAGACAGATGAAGTGAAATAGGTACTGTTAAACACAAATAATTGTATTCGTTGTCATGGGAGTAAATACATCTATTTATCTGATAAATTTAAATTTTATTTTTGGAGTTATACTCTTTTGGCGCATTATGGAAAAATGATGAGAGTGATTTTTTTTTCGTTTAACACCATGAAGTTAGTCGGTAGTAACACCATGAAGTTAGTCGAAAGTAACACCATGAAGCTAGTCGAAAGTAACACCATGAAGTTAGTTGAAAGTAACACCATGAAGTTAGTCGGAAGTTCATGATTATAATACCCTATTATCACCAGTCACAATGTGACAATGGCGTTTTCAGTTTTGAATAACATTAATAAAAGCTATTGTTATACAAACGCTTGTTTATGCCGCTTTCGTTAAATATGAGTTCGTACTCGAACAGCCGTACTGTTTACATTATTATTTTTCATGATTATAATACCCTATTATATAGCACTGCTATGTAAGATATGCGTGGTGTAACGGATAGCACCGCCGCGTCATACGCAATAGGTCTCGGGTTCGAATCTCAACACAAACATGCTTTTTTTTAATAAATAATTAGATACAAATATAATGAATAAATATATTTAATAAATTAATAATTTATTAAATTTTGTATTTGTTTTTTTCACCAAAATATATAGGGAAGCAGGAAAATTCATAAACATGATTTTACATGTAAAATCCTTTTTCCGACTAAAAATTTTCCACTTTGTAATTTTTTAAAGGCCTTTCCGAGTCTCTAAAAATTCCGAAAAAAATTTTAATAGCCTTAAATTCAAAAACACTGCCGATCAAAAAAATAAAAAATTCGACTGATGACCAGTCCTATACTTCCCACCTAGTAAATATTTGCAAAAAATAAACACTCTTTTTTTTTTTATTCGTTGACTAGGCCCAAATAACCTTAGCTGTTGGTGGTCTTTAAAACACAATTTAATTTTTATTCTTTAAAAAAAGCATGGCCCTCTTTTTTGTTTGGTGATCTACTGATGGCTAACTTAATATAGCAAAAATCATGGTTACCTTGATTTACGTTAAATTTTTATTTTTTTTTAGTAAAATATTTTTTTTCTCGAAAACTATACATTTTAGAGAAAAAAAATATTTACATTTTTTTCATATTATAACATCTAGAATTCATTTATATTTTTTTTTACCTATGTTAATACGTGACATTGAGGACGTTTTTTTGAATATCTCAGGATCCACTGAACCGATTTGACTCAAAATCTAATCAGATCTAAGTTAAAGACTGATAAACACAATAGAACAATCGGCATGCCCGTATGTTGTTCCGTTCTTAAGATATCGAAGGCGAAAAATTGACCACATACACACACACACACATACACACACACATACAGACATCAGTCAGAAAATGATCTTAAACGATTGCTAGGGTCTCAAAACGTGAAAATCTGTTAAAATCTCGAAATATTGTTTTCGGACTGAATCCATTACTTCCCTACCATAGTAGAGGTGGGAAGTAAAAAATTACGTGGGTCAACCCCATTGTGTATCTCTGCTTCGTTTGAAAAAAAAAACAGTCGAAGGAAGCCACGCCCCGGCGACCTCTCCTAATTATAATACTACTCCACGCATGTCTCATCAATGCAGATTTACGTAACGTTGAAGACACCTCGCTGCTGTTTTATAATGCTATTTAGCAGGCTTCCATACCCCCTCGATATTTGGTCTTACATAACGATTCCCGGTTTCTAGTGAACTTTTTTTCGGCTCGCCTATCTCAAGAACAAATAATGATATCGACTCCGGACCAATTTCATTCAACACATAATTACATTGTGTTTTAAAGACCACCAACAGCTAAGGTTATTTGGGCCTAGCACCAATTCATATTTTCAATTCATTATTTTTTTAATAATAAATTGAAAATCCAATTGACACTTTTACCAGCTCTCGGGCTAGAACCCGGGAACTGGGGACTTGTAATAGAGGAACCATAGCAACGTAATGTAAACAACAGCATAGCTATATACGCTCGGCCATTCTCAACTCTCAAGCCCACATAATTACATAATAAACACCTAATTAGGTTTACAGGAAATTGTTTATAACAAAAAAACTACTGTAAAATTGTTGTAAAATGTTTCTCGTCTCGCATATCTCGAGAACAAAGAATGATATCGACACCGGACCAATTTCATTCGACGCATAATTGCATAATGAACCTGATTAGGTTCTCAGGAAATTTCAGGTAGCGGTTTTTTGTTTATAAAAAAAAAAACTCGGGTCGCAGTGCCAAAACCCTGCCGACAATATAGTGTATTTGCTAATACTGGCATTGTGGCTTTATTATGTAAACTTAAGTTTGTTTTTGAACAAAATAAAAAATTTAACCCCTTAATACATCCCTTAAAATAATATTTTTTTTCTTAATTTCAATATTTTTATCAATGCAACCTCGGTACCAAATTAAATACACCCTTCAGTAAGTAAAGCACTATCCGCAAACTAGTGTTTTCATAAAATTTGTAAGTCCGGTCCTGTCGGGCCGATTTTATTAAAATTTTGGCAGCACAATTTAATCGTTACTAAAAGGTTAAATTTCAATTTTGAAACGATTTTGAGAATTTTTTCGGCATTTTTGGGCCCAAAAACCTTTTTCAACCCCTAAAAACTACCCTTAAAATGGTCCGATTGAGCCCATTTTAAATAGGCTTCTTGCGGTGATGGATTTCAACGTGCCTACCAAATTTCGTCAAAATCAATTAACTCTTTCGAAAGTTATTGCCCGCACACATATATATATATATATATAAATTTATATAAATATATATATATAAATAGACATTTCCAAAAATGGTGCCAAATTGTCAGGAGGCTATGAAACGTCGAGAAATTTTGGTCCGACCCCTAGGTCCCGCCATCCGACCGACGCCAATAGTGTATGTGCCATATGGCAAATACACTAATAATGATATCGACTCCGGACCAATTTCATTCGACGCATGATTACATAATGAACACCTAATTAGGTTTGCAGGAAATTTCAGTTAGCAGTTTTTTGTTTATAACAAAAAAACTACTGTAAAATTGTTGTAAAATGTTTCTCGTCTCGCATATCTCGAGAACAAAGAATGATATCGAATCCGGATCAATTTCATTCGACGCATAATTGCATAATGAATCTGATTAGGTTCTCAGGATAAAATTAAGTATAAAATAAAAATAAACAATAGAAATGGATGAATGGAAGAATGAATGGGACGTGAATGAAGAAGGATGAAAGAAGAATGGCTGAGGGTTTAGAAAAAAAAAAATGCAGAATAAATAAAAAAAGATTTAATTAATGAATAATAATAAATATAGAAAAAGGACGTGGCTAATTTCGCAAATAAGCGTAGAAGCCAATTATATATTAAAAAAAAAAAAAAAAAAAAAAACTGTAAAATTGTTGTAAAATGTTTCTCGTTTCGCATATCTTCAGAACAAAGAATGATATCGACTCCGGATCAATTTCATTCGACGCATAATTGCGTAATGAACACCTGATTAGGTTTGCAGGAAATTTCAATTAGCAGGTTTTTTATAACAAAAAAACTACTGTAAAATGGTTGTAAAATGTTAACCTGTATTGCAAATAGTTTCTCTACGCTAAACTGGTCTCTAATCTCTAAGGACACCCAATGGGCAGGCCCGGATTTCTGCCTAGGCCAACAAAGCACCGGCCTAGGGGCCCAGCCGCCGAGGGGGCCCCGGCCAAGGTGGATGGAAATTATAAAAAGTCCAAAAATGTTCTAGTTAATTTCTTTCATTCTTTTCACATTTTTTTTTTTGCTTAGGGCCCCCCAACTGTCAAGTGCCTAGAGGCCCTAGGCCTCTAACTCCGGGCCTGCCAATGGGAAGTTAGCTGTGTGGTTTTACCCACACACCAAGCCTCTGTTTTTATTATGTATATAGAGAACCGCAATCTAATTATTTGTCTGACAACATTTTATAAAATTTAACAACATGCTGTTTATAAAATTTCATCATACAAAACTTCTTCTGTCTTTTAATGAAATGAATATACCTACATACTGAAAGTTGTTTTGATTTAAAAGTAATTGAAAATCTATTTTTAGAAACTTTTACAGAAACGCTACTGTACTCTGATTTATTGAAATCAATCTGAAAACGTTTTATGATAAACACTTTAAAAAAACTGTTTTAAACTCTAATGCATTGAAAAAGACGATATTTATGAGAAAAACGAGCTATACAATAAATCAATATTTTCAGAAAAACATCAAAATAATAGCACATTTAATAGTATAATATCTGGATGACCGAGCTTTGCTCGGATGAGTTCAAAAAAAATAGTACTTAAAGTTCCAATTTCATCAAAATCGTTAGTCGTTTTTAAGAAAAAAAATTACATACCTATAAGTAGATAATATTATTATACGTCAGTATACGTCATACTACATAACGTATGTACCTACATATTTTCAAATAATTACTGATTATTTTAATAAGTTAAAGATTGACTGTCAGAGTAATTTGACATAAATAATGAAAATAGTTTGTTTTTTCCAAAGCCTACTCACCATACGACACTGTTTTATAACGTTAAAAAAACTGTTTTTTAAAATGATAAAATCGATAAGAAAACGAATTTTTCCAGGAATGAGACCTAGCTAGATCGATTTTTTGCCCCCCGAAACCCCTTTTCGGTAAATTTGATCAAAATCGTTAGAGCCGTTTTCGAGAAAATATTTATATAGGTACATATATACAAGATTTGCTCGTTTAATAATATAGGGATTGTGTAACTAGTGAGCTAAATACATCTTTATGCGTCAGGCGCGATGTTTTCAGTACGTGTAGTAGGCGAGCGCAAACGAGCCTTGGCGAGTGTGCATCGAGAGCCGAATACGAGTGCTGAAAACATCGCACACTTGACACTATACTTTATTCAACACATGCATGGTTTTAGACTTTTGTTGAATTAATGTCAAACACCTTAGATTCACTGATAACAGTACATCTCATAATAAAAACATTGACCTTGATACAATATTTATTTACTTCGTTGCCATAGTAACCATATTTCATTATGGCATCGAAAGAGGTAGTACATAATGGTTCATTATGTAACGAGTTTTTCAAATGTTTTTCATTAAAGCATCGAAAAGCGTTTCATAACGGATCATGACGTCACCAGCCAATAAACAGCCATTTAAGATCCGTATTACAGACACGAAAAAACACTAAAAGCGATGAATAAAAATTATTATCAGATTTTACATTAATTAGATAGTTTGAAAATAGCCAAAGTCGCCGAGATGTCGTTGTTTAAATGGCATTACCGTGCTTCGTCTTGTCACAAACCCCCAATTTCCAGTTTAGATTAAAAAAATCAATTGAATGAAAATAATAATAGTACTAGGCGCAAGTAATCCTCTCACTTGGTGGCCTTAAAATGTATATTAGCGTTGTTTTTGTCTAAACTAAAAACGAATCATCTGCAGTGTTAAAAGTTTTTGTCAATTTACTGCCCACAAATAAATAACCTCGGAAATAACAATTTTTTTCATGAATTTTTGAAATGCCACAAAAACTTTGAGCAGGGTACAGTAACTCATCCAATCGGTAACTGGGTGTTTCGGGTTCAAGTCCCGACAGTGGCCTTTGATTTTTTCTTAGCTGTCTGATATTTTTTGGTATTCACTAAATCCCTATATTATTAAACGAGCAAATCTTGTATATATGTACCTATGTACCTATATAAATATTTTCCCGAAAACGGCCCTAACGATTTGGATGAAATTTACTGAAAAGGGGTTTTGGGAGGCAAAAAATCGATCTAGCTAGGTCTCATCCCTGGAAAAATTTGTTTTCTTATCGATTTTATCACTTTAAAAAACAGTTTTTTAACGCTATAAAACAGTGTCGTATGGTGAGTAGGCTTTGGAAAAAACAAACTATTTTCATTATTTATGTCAAATTACTCTGACAGTCAATCTTTAACTTATTAAAATAATCAGTAATTATTTGAAAATATGTAGGTACATACGTTATGTAGTATGACGTATACTGACGTATAATAATATTATCTACTTATAGGTATGTAATTTTTTTTCTTAAAAACGACTAACGATTTTGATGAAATGGAAACTTTAGCTACTATTTTTTTTGAACTCATCCGAGCAAAGCTCGGTCATCCAGATATTTATTGTTAAGTGAATACGTTGTGACCAGCAGATTCCATTTTTAAGAAAATCATCTAATTTATAGAATGTGTTTGCTAGCAAAAATTATTGTTTAAATTTCGGCAGTTCACCACATTTTTACAAGCTTTTATTTAACTTGTAAATATGTATGTTAGTGTGTTTCTTTGTTAAGGTCAAAACTTGCAATTCAATTTATAACGAATTCCACGTATCCGATCGATTTGAAATTTTGTACACATATGTATTCCCCATGACAATACATGAATAAATCATTTTTAGAAATAAATTCAACCCTTAAGGGGTTCAAACGGGGATGTAGGGTTTTTTTGACTAAACAACGGCCAGGCCAAATCGCTGAAGCTAGAAACTTGAAATTTGGACAGTTGGTTCCTTTTCTGACGTAAGCATCCAATAAGAAAGGATTTCTCGAAATTTAACCCCTACGGGTGTCAAAGGGGGGTAAAATTTTGAAAGACTAAAATGAACAAAATTAAATATTAGTAAAAAAAACTTTTTAGGGACAAAATTTTATTGAAATGTACTAAAAAGAAAAAAATAATATTTAATAATTTTGGTTCATAATTATTATAAAAGCGGGCATTGCAACTAATAAACTATCATAGAGATTACAACCCCCGCTTTTATAATAATTATGAACCAAAATTATTAAATATTATAATAAAATTAAGAAAAATCGCAGGATAGTGGACAAAATATTTGATTTATTAAATGTACAACGTTTCGTCTATAGATTTAGACTTTTTCAAGTACATTTAATAAATCAAATATTTTGTCCACTATCCTGCGATTTTTCTTAATTTTATTATAATCACGATGGACACGATTTCTAGTATAAAATTAAATATTATTTTTTCCTTTTTAGTGCATTACAATAAAAGCTTGTCTCTAAAAAGTGTTTTTTACTAATATTTTTTTAATATTTTGGTAAAACAGAGTAGAACTTGCAATACTACAAAATTATATGATTAATTAAAAATATATATCGAAATCGGTCAAGTGGAAGCCGCTGAACGTTCTAGAACAACAAAAGTCGTGTGTTTTAAATTTAGTGGCATTGTTCTTATACCACAAACATTCATAAACAAGTGTAACTGAAGTGGATAACTACTTATAACTATAACAAAACATTATTAGTAACAATTCTTCAATTTTACCAACCATATAGAAAAGAAAAATCTTGTAATAGTGTCCCAAACATCACAAACACGCAATCCATAAACAATATAAAAGTGACATGATTTATTCGTACAAATTTTCACCACAGAACAATTTCTTAAGAAACGTACACAAAACAGTCGACTATCAGAAACAAAATCTAACAACACATAAACAATTGCCAAAGACACACACCTTAAACACGTTGTATAAAAATTTACGTTCGTCAGTTGTCACTCACAACAATTAGCTGTTCTTTTGTTTGAAACAAAATACAAACGCTCGACAACGATATGACGTACACAATGCGTGTAAGCAGTTACATATATATACAGGGTGTATATATGACGGTATGGTGCATGCGACAAGGAAAAAAGGATACTAGCTCTCTTTTTTCCCGTTGACGTGAATGAGATATTGTGGTATATAGGTACAGAGAGGTATTAGAATAAGTGAGGTTATGTGACGATTGGTGCGTACGTTAACAAGCACAGTCCGCGACACACTGAGCTTGCGTTTTCGAACAACCGACGCCGTCCGCCGCGACGCATGCAGGCGGCAAGCCGGCTGTGATACAACTATGTAGGTAGGTATGGAACGACTAAGGAGATACTATAGCGGGTATACTGGATATACCCACATATTCTATACTAACTGTACTGGCTCTCTGATGTTGAATACAAGCTGAATACTAGACGGATGACGTCACAATGCACTATTCAGAAGTAATCCGTCACAGTGTTGCATAATGTCTTGATAAGCAAAATGATTTTATTTATTATTTTTTTAACTTCCCGCTATTGAAAATTGAAGATTTTTTCAAATACTCGGGAAGCTATTGGTTTCAATCCGATTTTCGAAAATCGAATTTTCAAAGGATCTCGTCGTTTTGAGGTCCTAGGAAGCTATTCTGACCGTTTTGGGATAGACGTCTATCCGTCCATCCGTCCGTCTGTGTGTGTGTGTGTGTGTGTATGTATGTGTTTGAGCCCAATCGCACGAATGGTTTGAGAGTCATACTTACGTCAAAAACACAAACACATAATTTTTTTTTATTTTTATATCTGAACTAATGTTATAAAGAGAAAAGATTTGATTATTTGTATGTTTGTATGTTTGTTTGTTTGTAATGGATAAACTCAAAAACTACTTAACTGAGTTTAAAATTCTTTCACCTAGATATAGAAAGCTACATTATCAGCGAGTAACACGGGCTGTAACTCATAAATTCATAGCACCCGGGCGAAGCCGGATCGGGCCGATTGGGCTCAAAATTTAATCAGATCTAAGTAGTGAATAGTTCTTTCAATTTCCGCAAGATTCGTCAAAGTCGATTGCTTCTTGAGATATTTGAGATATCGCACGACAATTTTTTTTAAAATTAATTTTTGTTTTATCCAGGTGTGCAAGCTTTCACGGCCGGCATTGTTCCAAGTCATCATGGTTTCCGGGCTTGTAGGCCGTGGTCCGGTGGTATTTCTACCTGACGTTTCGTTTACAACTGCGGTAGACATTCTCAAAGGCGATGTGGCAGCGGTACTAGGCATAAAAGAAGGGAGGACACCAGTCACTGACATACTGACCTGTGAGCCGCCAAGGAGGACACTTCGACCACTGCCACATTGCCTTTGAGAATGTCTATCGCAGTTGTAGACGAAACGTCAGGTAGAAATACCACCGGACCACCGCCTACAAGCCCGGAAACCATGAAGACTAATTTTTGTTTTCTTATAATTAATAGAAAATATTCGTTTTGAGTTCGAATTGAAATTTTGTACACATGTCGGGTTCCACCACTTGCATTGCATGAAACATATTTAAAATATGGGTGCAGTGAGGTTAAAAAAAAATGCTCGCAATTGTTTCAAATTCAAAATTTAGCTACTTTGTCTAGTTTGAAATGTGTTTTTAAAATTTAAACAAAAATGTTTAAACAGGCCCAGATATTTAATTTTTACAAAAAATGAATACCTATATGAAAATAATTCTTTGTACAGATTCAGTTAGTTTAAAATTATGAAAAAAAATTATTTAAATTGTAGAAGACAGAAATAAAAAATAGGTATATATAATTTACACAAAAATACTTGAAGTGTTCCTTTGAATTTAAATTTAAGGCCCTCCGCTCATTTTTTCTGAGGTAATTTCCACCAAGTTGAACTAATTATTTTCAGCGGAACGTTTTCTGAACATTGAAATTAAAAAAATACAAGTAAAAGTAATTTAAAAAATTTTAATTAAGAATTTTCACCTCTCACGTAAAAATATGCTAATTGAGTAACATATATCAGTTGACCTCTGAGTACTCTAAAGTCCTTGACCCTTAAGAATACTTGCGCCCTTCTATTTCAATGTTTTTTATTCTATAGTACGTTTATAGTAGCTTTTCTGCTAATTCCTAGTGCCATTCTTCTGACATGTTATAGCAGAAGTACCTATACTAAAATTATACTCCGTTCTCTTTTCATTTTGCATAACGTCGTTAAATTTTATGACAATAATTTTTGATTTATAAACAGCCCTATTTAGTGATGTAAAAATACGGTATTAAACTTGTTTGTGCATTAAACCCATGGTATATAATACCGTATTTTTTCAGTATAAAACGGTTTTTTACTTTTTCGCACTACGGTTACCGGTGCGTTAGTGATGAGCAAAGCAAGACCAAGACCAAGACTTGGACAGATTTGGTCATGCTGATTCAGTCTTGGTCTTGCTCAAATATGTCTGATCTTGGTCTTGGTCTTGCGTATCAAGTCTTGGTTTTGCTCATTTTATCTGTCTTTTCTTAGCCATTTCAACTGGCAGTGCGGTGCACGAGCGCACTTAAAGACGAGCCGCCACTGGCTCTGAAGTAAAAATTTTTAGTTTAGTTTTGTGTATTTGGTCTTGGTCTTGCATATTCGGTCTTGGTATTGGTCTTGTTCTTGTTCATTCGGTCTTGGTCTTGGTCTTGCTAGTCTAATGATAGTCTTGGTCTTGGTCTTGCTGATTCAGTCTTGGTCTTGATCTTGGTTTTGATTTTTTATTCTTGGTCTTGCGTATCAAGTCTTGGTTTTGCTCATTATTTCTGAAATAAGAATTTTTAGTTTAGTCTTGTGTATTTGGTCTTGGTCTTGCATATTCGGTCTTGGTATTGGTCTTGTTCTTGTTCATTCGGTCTTGGTCTTGGTCTTGCTAGTCTAATGATAGTCTTGGTCTTGGTCTTGCTGATTCAGTCTTGGTCTTGATCTTGGTTTTGATTTTTTATTCTTGGTCTTGCGTATCAAGTCTTGGTTTTGCTCATTATTTCTGAAATAAGAATTTTTAGTTTAGTCTTGTGTATTTGGTCTTGGTCTTGCATATTCGGTCTTGGTATTGGTCTTGTTCTTGTTCATTCGGTCTTGGTCTTGATCTTGCTAGTCTAATGATAGTCTTGGTCTTGGTCTTGCTGATTCAGTCTTGGTCTTGATCTTGGTTTTGATTTTTTATTCTTGGTCTTGCGTATCAAGTCTTGGTTTTGCTCATTATTTCTGAAATAAGAATTTTTAGTTTAGTCTTGTGTATTTGGTCTTGGTCTTGCATATTCGGTCTTGGTATTGGTCTTGTTCTTGTTCATTCGGTCTTGGTCTTAGTCTTGCTAGTCTAATGATAGTCTTAGTCTTGGTCTTGGTCTTGCTTTTTCGCAAGACCAAGACCAAGGCTGCAAGACTAAGGCCAATTTTGCTCATCACTACGGTGCATTATTCAGTATTGCCAACTGCGTAATAGGAAAAGTTTCTGTTTTCATTTTGGTATTAAAGCGTTTTAAACGGTATTAAACTGTTTTGAACGGTGTTAAACGTTTTATACGTGCTGTATAAAATTGTAAAATAGGCAGTATTCATATACCTAGTATTCTACTACCTAGTAGTTCTACAGACGTATTCTAGACTGTTGTATAAGTCCTATGACATATTCTTACCTCCTTGGTCAGCAACTTACTAATAGAGAACTTTTAAATTATACTCCAAATAGTGTTTTCGTACATATACGAATAAAAGAGAAAACAAAAAAGTATCTAGGCCCGTATCTTCCACCACAAAATAACTTATATCTAATATTTCGACCCGTGACTTCCACCATAAGATATTATCTTAAAAAATTGTAATTTTAATAATATTAATAGTATAAAATGAAAAAATAGTTTAAATCAATAATGAATCAAATTTTTTTTGTCATTTTAATGTGCTAATTCATTAATCAATTTTCTGTTATTTTTCCTTAGAAACATTTTTTTAAATCGGAGAATTTTTTATGTTTTTTTAAACGATCTCATATCTTTCTACGAAGGCATAGGCATATTCAAGGGCAGCGTTTTCTTTGATTCCTACCTAAAAAATATCTAAAGATTGTTTCAGTCTCTTTAAATGCGATAAATTTTTACAAAGGCGTAGTAGAGCTAAACCCCTCAGGGGGGACATTGGGATGTAGTTGTTATCGCAATTGCATTCCAATGTTCTTTGGGAATTAGCACTCCCAGGGACCCGAGCTCGTACCAGTCGGTTTGTGTATGCTGGCTGGCGGATTTTAATACACAAATATGTTATTTGTTGTGTTGAAGACGCTAATGACCTGAGTTGTCGACGCGTCTATAATCTACAATAAATTAAAGTAGAGCTAAATGTCATTAAAAAGTGATATGACGATGTTTTTAGCGCAAATGGGGTATAAAACAAGATCGGGAACGATGCGAACAACGCGTCGGTGGCCTGTGGGTCGATAACGGCGTCCAGGCGCCGGCGCCAATATTGCGACTAGCTCCGACCAACCCGAACGTTCCCCACTATGTCAGTGTTTCCACTATAAAGATCTTTTTGACTTGATTTAATAATATAGTAGATCCTTATATAAAATTATAAATAAATAAATAAAACACAATAAAATTTGATTTAATCAAGACGAGTTTGAAATAGGTCTGATCACAACGAGATTACAATTTTGAATTACTTGTTTGTTTCAAAAGCGTAGCTAATAGAAACTGCCAAAACAAAACAATGTTGTGTCGACAATGTAGAGTATTATGTTGACTCAAAATGACACAACATAACACCCCCCTTCGCATGGGAAAATTACAATTGAAAGTGGCCAGTTTTCAAAACTAACTGCAAAACCCACAGGAAGGAACCAAAGAATAGATATATAGTTTATTACGCATTAGTAATTACATACTAGTGTTTGTTATGATAAAAAAATCAATATATCATGGTGATCTTCGTCTGAGAACCATAAATGGACAGCTAGGCACGTTGTAGAAGGCGTGACAAAAGCAGGAGTCCACTAGTGAAGTTCGTGAAGACGTAAATAATTGAAGTAAAATAAGTCTACGAATTGATGAAAAATAATGGTAAATAATAATTAAATCAGCTGAACATCATTCTGCTTTGAGCTGCGTAAAAAAAAATTGTTGAACATAATTCTGCTGAAAAGACAAAAAGTATCAATTTCGAGGCAGATGATCAAACACAGGGAAAACAGGTAATATCCTGGAAGTGTACAAACATATATAGGAGTGTATCGACCTCAGCAGGAGTAACCTGAAAGAATATAACGAATAAGAACTAGTTGTTCGCTTCGTAAAAATGACGGTAGCATGTCGCTAATCCGTTGCACGGAGGAAAATAAGGCAGCAAACCCATGTCTAAATCAAAAAAGTAAATATTTGATAGACAAAATAAAAAATGTTAAATACTGAATAATTACAAATACCAAATATCAAAATTCGTAGTGTTAATGCAATTAGTGCAAATATAGATTTGAGTTGTTTGATATAATGTTGTGAAATGTAATGTGAATAGATATAAATATATATGTGAAAAAGCATAAAATTATTAAAAAATATAAATGTCAAAATGAAAAAATTATCAATAAAGTATAAGTTACCATGGATGATAATCTGAAAAAGTAACTTAGGAAAATAAGTAAATAAATTTATTGTACTTAAAAATAAATGAAGCGTTTGCGAAAAAATAATTAAAAAATGTCACTTTTTATCCGTTTTTCCAATAATGTTCTTCATTTGAATGTATTATTTATGTTTCTTCTAAAGCTTCTGTCCATGATATAATATTTTGAAAAAAATTTAAGTAATGCTCACTTGTCAGGGGTCACCAATTATAAAGATCTTTTTGACTTGATTTAATAATATAGTAGATCCTTATATAAAATTATAAATAAATAAATAAAACACAATAAAATTTGATTTAATCAAGACGAGTTTGAAATAGGTCTGATCACAACGAGATTACAATTTTGAATTACTTGTTTGTTTCAAAAGCGTAGCTAATAGAAACTGCCAAAACAAAACAATGTTGTGTCGACAATGTAGAGTATTATGTTGACTCAAAATGACACAACACCACGTATACAAGGTGGTTAAGAAACGAAGGTCGACAAGGACATTCTGAAACTAAAACTAAAAATATTAATTATAATTAATAATGGTCCCGAATTCTATAAGATTTCAAAATTAAATTGTAATAAAATTTGAATAATATAACAATACTAGCGGACCCGTCCCGGCTTCGCTCGGGTGGTATGAAATTATGATTTAATAGCGGTCACCCATTACTCCGCTCACGTATATTTAGTATAGCTGATCCGGCAAACGTTGTTAATAATTTCTAGGAATAATTACATTACTCACTCGCTTCGCTCGTTCGTTTGAATTTTATTAATACACTACTCTCTCGCTTCGCTCGTTCGCTTGAATATTTTCGCCTACTCACTCGCTTCGCTCGTTCGCTTGAATATTATAAATACACTACTCACTCGCTTCGCTCGTTCGCCATATATGTATTTTTTAAAGTTTAATATAACAATCGCGATTAAAAATCAAGGGTTGATCGTATAAGGGTGAAAATTTAGAGTTGTATGTATTTTTCAATGCTGAATCATGAAAAAATTAAAACAAAAAATTTTGTCCAAAAAATAAAAATAAAAAAATTTGGGGTGGACCACCCTTAACATTTAGGGGGATGAAAAATAGATGTTGTCCGATTCTCCACCCTACCCGATAAGCACACAAAATTTCATCAAAATCGGTCCAGCCGTTTCGGAGGAGTTCAATAACGTACCTACACCGCGACACGAGAATTTTATATATAAGAAGTAGATCAAGCAACCAAAGAAATTTAATGAACAGAAAATGAATCAAAATTACCTTAAGAGTTAACGGAAGTTACCCTCATCTCAAATCCTTTCCGCTCGCCAAAAAGCGGTTACCGTTCTCCCGACGTTATTTTTAAAACTGAATGGTTCGGGTAAACGTCAAATTAAGGACCGAGAATCACACTACAGAATCTGCAGGCAAAAAATTAAAAAAAAATTCCTGGAAAAAAATACGATATATTTCACACTTACTGTTTTATATAAGTACTAGCCGTTACCCGTGGCTTCGCCTACGTATTTTTCGATTTATGATTTATTATCCCCCCCCCCGCGAGAAATTCTTCTCCTGCGAAGCGGGCTGGTGGTGTTTATTCGCTCGGATTTTATTAATACATTACTCACTCGCTTCGCTCGTTCGCTCGAATATTAATAATACATTACTCACTCGCTTCGCTCGTTCGCTCGAATTTTATTAATACATTATTGCTCACCTATGTTATATAAGGAACTCCTGTGCAAAATTTCATGCTTCTAACTTAAAAAATTACGAATTTCCATACAAACTTTCATCCCCTTTTTAACCCCTTTAGGGGATGAATTTTCGAAAATCCTTTCTTATTGCTCACCTACGTAATATAAGGGACTCCTGTGCAAAATTTCATGCTTCTAACTTAAAAAATTACGAATTTCCATACAAAATTTCATCCCCTATTTAACCTTCTTAGGGGCTGAATTTCGAAAAATCCTTTCTTAGTGGGTGCTTACGTCACAAAAGGAACCTACTGTCCAAATTTCAAGTTTATATCTTCAGCGGTTTGACCTGGGCGTTGTCTGTCAGTCAGTAACGGAACTCTTTTATATATATAGATTGTATTGATAACTAAAAATTTAAACAGTCTGTATACAAACGATATGCACGGTTTAGTACAGCACAATATACAAACCTATACAGAATAGCAACCTTATGCATCGGACACTTACTATATAGGCTGATTCGGATGAGAAAAACCGTAAAACTTAAAGATAAATTTCTCAAACCGTTGTCAAAAATTCTAAATTATCGATTGATAAACTTCTACAGTGCTTAATTCAGAGAAGGACACTGACGTCAATTTACACACAGAAGAATTTGTGTTCAAACGTTTACCACTTTGCGTAAACGCGCCCGGAGTCGCATAAAGAAGTATAACTTCTAAAAAAAGTAACTAAAAACAAATTAGTGAAACCCTCCACAGACACACGTACATGTTTTTTAGACAAGTGTCTTAGGAATTGAATTGTGGATTATAGACGCTCGACAACGGAGGTCATTAGCGTCTTAGGATATGCGCATGCGTGACCTTAAAGAAACACAAACAATGTTAATTTTAATAAATACAAATTTTAACACGGACGTCGTGAACAAATACATAATTAAATGAATGCATAATGACTGCAAACAGTATATGAAACACCTGTTGTAAGAACAATGACGTAACACAATGCTGTAATCAGGAAAAATTCATTAATTCAAACCTATGTAACCGTAGGGATTTCCACTATCGCGACGGACTGAGTGAGTGAGTGACAGAATGCTTTAAAGGGAGAAAGTCGATCGTTTGAAAATGTGTCACTGTGTGAGTAATGTCCACTCAGTCCGCCGCGATAGGGCAAAGTTTAGGGTTAAAATCCCTACGGTGACATAGGTTTGAATTAATGCATTTTTCCTGATTACAGCATTGTGTTACGTCATTGTTCTTACTCAGGTGTTTCATATACTGTTTGCAGTCATTATGCATTCATTTAGTGAATTTTAATGACAGACAATGTTAACCTGTATTGCAAATAGTTTCTCTACGGTAGACTGGTCTCTTATCTCTAAGGGCGCCCAAAGGGAAGTTAGCAGTGTTGTTTTACTCACACACAAGCCTCTTTTTATTTTTATTTTCGTACGATAGTGTACACAGGATACGTGGTATAAGAAGCGTCTGGAATATAAAGGCGCACCGGGAGTTTAGGATTACATAACACTTATATCTATGTATCTTTTCAGAGTCTGACAAAACATACATACGTATGTGGCGGTTAATATAGCCACAGTATAACCACAGAGCTCGTCATCTAACCCAGGGATTCCCAAACTTTTTTTTACTGCGACTCCCTTCACAAGTTGCAATTTTTTTGCAACGCCCTTCAAAAAGAACACACCTGTGTGTAGCTCTAGCAGACAATAAAATTTCTTTATCATTCAAATAAAACTCCAAAGAATACAGAATCTTAATTAATATTTAAAAGTTTCGGGTTAATGAAAAATGAAGGACCAAGGATCACACCACAGATCTCTCAGGCGAAAAATTGAAGGAAAACAGTTTTTTTCAAAAAATTCGCGTGAGGAATTAGTAGTCTGATTATTTGCCTTCCATTTACTGTCTATCTGAGCCTCCTAGTTTCAAAAATACGATCGGGACGTCCATAATGCCCAATCTCTATTTCTGAAAAATTTTAATTTTCTAACGTGCTGTTTGTTGTCTCTGTCTTTGATGTCTTTGTCTATTTGACTGACAGTATATCTATAGCTGCTGGTTTAAATTTCCTGTCTTATTTAACGGTTCTTTCTGCCAATACTTATCTATGTATATATGAGCCCTCCACCGACTAACAGTAGCCATTTTGTGTTTTTCCAAGGTCTGAGTCCTAATTAATTAATTAATTAATTAATTGTAGATTATAGACGCGTCGACAACTCACGTCAATAGCGTCTTCAACACAACAAATAATCCATTTGTGTATTAGAATCCGCCAGACGGCATACACAAACCGACTGGTACGAGCTCGGGTCCCTGGGAGCGCTAATCCCCAAAGAACATTGGAATGCAATTTGCGATAGCAACAACATTCCAATGTCCCCCCTGGGGGGGTGAGTCCTATGTTTGTCTTGGGTTCTTAATTCTGCGAGGGCCTGTAGCGAGAAAAGGTGTTGGTTCCTTTAATCCTTGTTTGTTTAATCCTTATCATTTTGTGTCTGGCACATGTGATTAAATCATTGAGGCCAAGGGGGGTTTATAAAAAAAATCCTTATGGTAGTACATACTCTGAAATTTTCAATGTTATATTTAGGTGGCGCTATCTCTACATAATATTGTGTATATGCATGTAGAATGTAGATACAGGCTGTTGAAAAACTCTACCAACAATCCGTAGCTGTATAATTCTATGTTTAAAAATAGAAATACACACTTGAGAACTTTTTTCTTGTAGAAAAAGCTTCCGAAAAATTCTCAACGAAATTGTTTTATTATCTATTTGTAAAGTACATTCCAACCCTATGACAAAACGTGGGACAACCGCATTGAATCTTATACAGACCGAGAGCTAGTGACAATTTTTTGGTGTTATTTATTCAAGGCCTTATTTTTGTCAAGATGTTGAGGGAGGCATATTAAAGTGCCCTGAGTAAAGGATTTTGCTAGATAGCGGTATGGGAGGGATGCAGACCGCCCACAACATGTAACAAAAAAAATGCTCACAATTATTATTGATTCAAGGCTGAAATTGTTTGTATAGCTTGTCGGTGACCCAATAATGCCATTATAATATTTGCAGATCGATTGGTCAGTATTAAAGGGGTGGCAAATCACCCTAAACGTGTCATGTAACCGACGAAATTTATATTATTAGTTCGAGGTTCAAATTTTAATATGTTGCTACGGCGACTGTTTTAAGCATACATTTCAATTTTCACAACAAAATGTCAGTATTAACCCCTTTGCAGAACGATATAAACACCTAGGCGAGCAAGTTTCCCTCTAAGAGAGGGGGTTAATACCGACATTTTGTTCTGAAAATTAAAATATATGCTTAAGACAGTCGTCTTAACAACATATTAAAATTTGAACCTTGAACTAATAATATAAATTTCGTCGGGTACATGACACGTTTAGGGTGATCTTCCACCCCTTTAATACTGACCAATCGATCTGCAAATATTATAATGGCATTATTGGGTCACCGACAAGCTATACAAACAATTTCAGTCATGAAGCAGTAATAATTGTGACAATTTTTTTGGTTACATGTTGGGGGCGATCTGCAGCCCTCCCATACCGCTATCTAGCAAAATCCCTTACTCAGGGTACTTTAATATGCCTCCCTCAACATCTTCACAAAAATATGGCCTTGAATAAATAACACCAAAAAATTATCACTAGCTCTCGGCCTATTTGTTTTAATGCCCTTTTTTCAACACCCTGTACTTACATAGTTTGTATTTATAACAAAATGGGTTTTGCTCGCAAAAAGGGTTTATTCTGACAAAACATGTTATAACTTTACTTGCAAAATCCGGTCTTACATTTCTTTTGAACGCTAAAGTTTGTTTCATCGCCATAAGCTTTTAATACCAGAAAATACCTCGTGCGATAATAATTTGGGGAAATATTATGAAGAAGCGATTAATCTACTTTCGAATTTTTAGATAACATCAACCGCGCGCATTTTATATAAACTTGACACTAATTCCTTCAACCAAATTGTTTGAGAGAGAGATAGAGAGAGAGAGACTAACAGATGAACAGAATCTTTTTCAAAAAATATGGTTTTTGAACTCTTGAAAATGAAAAAATATTGTAATTTTTTTTAAATCCCCTCTTGGCTTCAAGGAAATAATCCCATGAGCCAAACACAAAATGATAAGGATTAAACAAACAAGGAAAAAAGGAACACCTTTTCTCGCCACCCGGGCTTTTTTAGCGCCCGGGTGAAGCCGGACGGGGCTACTAGTTAAATATATTGCAAAAAATTGTCAAAAATATTTTTTTTAATTTTGAAAAATGATGAGAAATAACGAAAAAATTAATAAAAGACATTTCGTAGTTTAATTGTCGGTGACACGGTCATATATCAAAAAAATAATCATCCTATTTACGCTGAATAAATCAAAAAATATAAAATATGAAAAATGATGTTAATCAAAAATTTAAGAATGGATGACAGAATGACGTGGAACGTTGTTTATTATTTGTTGAAATGGTAGATGGTTTGCATGGACGATATAATGTTTAAATTTTTAAAGGACCTATTTAATATTTAAAATGTATAATCCCAGTTACGTCACAGCTAAAGCCGGATTTGAAGCGCAAACAAAATTGGTCTGCACAAATTAAGGTCGATTTATACTATAGGGAGACACGCATCGTTCAGTACTGATTACTGATACTCGCTGGGTGCAGAGTATATGGTGGGGACAACCGAATCGACTGCAGCGTACGCTATGGACAAAATAAGCGTTAAATCACACTCACGTTGTGAATAAATAAATAAAGTTATTTAAAAAATGTTGCAGAATAGTTAAATAGGAAAACTAAGATAGAATCCAGAGAAGATCACAATTAGGTTATATTTATAAATTCGACTTATAAAATCGACGACATGTTTCGACCTAAAAGGTCATCCTCAGGTCTACATTACTAAAAATAAAAATACAAAGGTTAAAATAGTATAGGTAGGTACTAAAAAGATACAAATTGAGACTTTTATTACTTACATAAAACCATTACAAAAAGAAGAAGAAAGCATTGAAACGTAGAGAATACATTTAGCTAACTACTTAGATAGTTTAGCTAACTAGTTAGTTAACTAAATGTATTCTCTAAGTTTCAATGCTTTCTTCTTCTTTTTGTAATGGTTTTTATGTAAGTAATATAAGTCTCAATTTGTATCTTTTTAGTATACTATTTTAACTTTTGTATTTTTATTTTTAGTAATGTAGACCTGAGAATGACCTTTTAGGTCGAAACATGTCGTCGATTTTATAAGTCGAATTTATAAATATAACCTAATTGTGATCTTGTGTGGATTCTATCTTAGTTTTCCTATTTATATATACACAAGTTAATAAAAGTATTTCGTGCATAATAGTTGTTGTGTAGTTAATTGTAGAAATACAGGCAGAAATAGTAGTTGCAAATTTTAAATTATGATTATTTTAGCTATGCTATTATAACTAATATTATTATTACTTTTGACAGCTTGACAGTTTGAATAATAATTTTCATATTTTTGCTAAAAAAGTTTATAAACGTTACCAAAAATTAATGGTATCTTGTAGTTTTAAATAAATATAAGCTATGTAATTTTTTTAGTAATTGATTATTTCGAATTTCTATTATTTTTTTATTTTTATTAGTAATAGTATTATTATTATTTAGAAATTAGGGGGAGAAAAACTCAGTGGCAAAAGGATCAAATAAAATTTGCAATACTGATGATTAAATTTGCATTTATAAGCTTACGTTTCGGTACTCATTGCACCATCCTCAGTGCATCAATGCTGTCAAAAATGCAGTATATTGTACACTGTATAATTTATAATTAAACATCATGAAATTTTTTGTGATTTTTTTAAAAAAGATATAAAATAGTCACTGGATAAAAATCTTAAATTGGACCTCTTTCCAATGTACGGTTATTCAAAATTTCATGATATTTATTTTATTGTAAATTATAGACGCGTCGACAACTTAGGTCATTAGCGTCTTGTTTACATCAAATAACAACTCACTTAAAAGTTAAAACTAAATAACATCACAAAACATCCATGAGCGCAGGTGGGATTCGAACCCACGACAATCTAGTTTAGAGGCTGCGGTCCAAATACACTATCCACTAGGCTACGCTGCCCTCAGGCACGGCTAGTAAATAACGAATTTGCGCCTAGTTTCTGCGTTTCACTGGATATTATGGTACTGTATATTTGTGAGCTAAACAAAATAGATATTATGTTTGCTTTAGGTTATCAATACAAGACAATAATAAAACAGAAGCTATGTAAGTTTTCCCTCTTTTCGTCATTTACGTCATCAGGTGCAGACTGTCGGCTAGTGGCTTACCCACTGGATAGAGGGGACAAATACACAGCTTGTCCTAAATACGAAGAGGCTTCTTTCAAAACTATGTTTTTAACTGACTTCAAATAAATATTTGTAAAAAAAGCTTTTTAGAGACAAGCTTTTATTTAAATGCACTAAAAAGGAAAAAATAATTTTTAATAATTTAGGTTCATAATTATAAAAGCGTGGGTCGTGAACTCTATGATAGTTTATTATTTACGAACCACGCTTTTATAATTAGGAACCTAAATTATTAAAAACTATTTTTTCCTTTTTGAGTACATTTAAATAAAAGCTTGTCTCTAAAAAGTTTTTTTTACTAATATTTATTTTTTTACTTTTTGATCTTCTTTCCTAATATAAGTAGTGCCGTGATATAAATAAATAAATTGATAAATAAATACTAGTGTAGTATATAATTACGAGTTATTACTTCCCACCTCTACTATGGTAGGGAAGTAATGGATTTAGTCCGAAAAAAATATTTCGAGATTTTAACAAATCTTCACGTTTTGAGACCCTAGCAATCGTTTAAGATCATTTTCAGACTGATGTCTGTATGTGTGTGTGTGTGTGTGTGTGTATGTGTGTGTGTATGTGGTCAATTTTTCGCCTTCGATATCTTAAGAACGGAACAACATACGGGCATGCCGATTGTTCTATTGTGTTTATCAGCCTTTAACTTAGATCTGATTAGATTTTGAGTCAAATCGGTTCAGTGGATCCTGAGATATTCAAAAAAACGTTCTCAATGTCACGTATTAACATAGGTAAAAATTCGACTGATGACCAGTCCTATACTTCCCACCTAGTAAATATTTGCAAAAAATAAACACTCTTTTTTTTATTCTTTGACTAGGCCCAAATAACCTTAGCTGTTGGTGGTCTTTAAAACACAATTTAATTTTTATTCTTTGAAAAAAGCATGGCCCTCTTTTTTGTTTGGTGATCTATTGATGGCTAGCTTAATATAGCAAAAATCATGGTTACCTTGATTTACGTACAATTTTTTATTTTTTTACTAAAATATTTTTTTTCTCGAAAACTATACATTTTAGAGAAAAAAAATATTTACATTTTTTTCATATTATAACATCTAGAATTCATTTATATTTTTTTTTACCTATGTTAATACGTGACATTGAGGACGTTTTTTTGAATATCTCAGGATCCACTGAACCGATTTGACTCAAAATCTAATCAGATCTAAGTTAAAGGCTGATAAACACAATAGAACAATCGGCATGCCCGTATGTTGTTCCGTTCTTAAGATATCGAAGGCGAAAAATTGACCACATACACACACACACACATACACACATACACACATACACACACACATACAGACATCAGTCAGAAAATGATCTTAAACGATTGCTAGGGTCTCAAAACGTGAAAATCTGTTAAAATCTCGAAATATTGTTTTCGGACTGAATCCATTACTTCCCTACCATAGTAGAGGTGGGAAGTAAAAAAATATATAAATAAATTCTAAATGTTATAATATGAAAAAATGTAAATATTTTTTTTCTCTAAAATGTATAGTCTTCGAGAAAAAAAATATTTTACTAAAAAAAATAAAAATTGTACGTAAATCAAGGTAACCATGATTTTTGCTATATTAAGCTAGCCATCAGTAGATCACCAAACAAAAAAGAGGGCCATGCTTTTTTCAAAGAATAAAAATTAAATTGTGTTTTAAAGACCACCAACAGCTAAGGTTATTTGGGCCTAGTCAAAGAATAAAAAAAAGAGTGTTTATTTTTGAAAATATTTACTAGGTGGGAAGTATAGGACTGGTCATCAGTCGAATTTTTGTATATAGATTAAGTGCTTTTGCTTTGTTTAATAATTACTTTTTAGTTATTGTTTGTGTTGATTATTAGAACTGACTTTTCGTTGTTGCATTCATTATTATTGTGTTTTTAATTATTGTAAATAAATATTTATTCCGCCAACTCAGAAAACAGTTTTGTAACAATATAGTCACTGTAGGTACAGTGTTCTTGACGCGACATTTAACGAAATTTTAGTTCAACTACTACCTGCAGTGTGGCGCACGTATCGTTTAACGCTTTGCGTAAACTGGCCAGGAGTCGAATAAAGAAGTATAACTTCTAAAAACTGTATAGGTTCTAATATAAGTCGTTCTGTATTTATATAACATGTATAAGTAAGCTATATACGGCGTATATATTGTTCCAAAATAGCATATTGGTTTTTATATATAGATATATATAGCATAGGAATAATAAAAGGCAATGATGTATGTGGATTCAAAACCGATAGGGATGGATTGGAAAATCCCTACGACCCTACTATATTCATATTACTGGGGAAATCGATAAGTTGTTACTGTTTTAGATAAAAGTACTACACGCATAAAAAAAAATCGTAATATAAGTTTCGGTTACGGGTCAGTGACGGTTCGGCAGGAAAGGCAATTTTTGAAGTGAAAACTTCCTTAGGCGCGTTGCACTCTTTGCCTGGGTAGTGAAATAAAGTGAGGCGTTCGCAACCCGATGGTGAGATTCGCTGAATCGGGGTACTCGGCTCAAACACGAACACGAATTTGCAGTATGCTATTAATACACGTCTGGATACTGACTGGTCGTACAAGCCGTTTTAAATTTATAACAAAAAAACGATTTCAAAATTATCAGGGCCGTATAGCGCCCAAACTAAGAAATTATGTAAGAAGGTAGGTTTGCTTAAATCGGCGTATTTTGGTCTCAGAAACATGTGGTATAGGCGTGTGTTAAGTGTCTTTGAGAACGCCCTCCTGTATATATTTTAAAATTAGAAAATCTGAAGTTTTCACTTCTGTCGTGTGGTCATAGCATACACCCATTTTTTTAAGTGCAATTTCACAGTTAAATTATAACAACAGTACCTATATATTCTCATAGATTTTATCAAACACTTGTAGTTACATAATTACTGGATACTGTTTTTATTATTATCTACACTGTGAGTAGCTGATCACAGCTGAACCAGTGATTTTAAAAGCTAAAAAAAAAAATTTCATTAGGTTTAGTAGGATTATACAGGGTGTTTGGTAAACATACGGCAAAAATTAAAGGGGTTATTCCCTGGGTTAATTTAAAAATAGTTTGTCCTTTGATGATTTTCGTAAAGCCGTTTTTTTCTTTTTTTTGACAAAGTTCGACAGTAAATAAGGAGAAGATTGCATTCATGCATCCTAGCTGGTGTGGGTAGTCATATTCAGTAGTTCTTGGAGATTAAAACACTTTACTGTAGTCATGTACCTAATAAAATACCTATAAAAATATATATGAGCACTGTGGTTGGAATAAAAACAAAATAAAATATAGTTACTTCTTACCACAACAGTTTTATTGATGGATGTACATTTCGAAAGCTAAGCTTCCATCTTCAGCGAACACTATACATAATGAAATAATACAAAACGGGTATTTATATACTAATATTACAGGTAATAAAATAAATAAATAACAAATAGAAAACATAACTATAGACTTAAAGTATCACAGGAGGATAGAACGATCCGACAGTCCAAACCGACGCAGCCATTGACCTGAAACAAATTGACCTAGAAAAGTTTGGTACCATCGCACTTAGCAATGTATATGCTTTCAAAGCTATCTAAATGATGTACGACCCATCATTTAGATAGCTTTGAAAGCATATACATTGCTAAGTGCGATGGTACCAAACTTTTGAATTCGGATAATGGCCCTATACCTTATTCTGCTTTATTTGATCTTTTAGACCATAAGTGATGTTCTAGATAATTCGTTTTGTTCTTCTGCGTTCTAGGTCAATTTGTTTCAGGTCAATGGCTGCGTCGGTTTGGACTGTCGGATCGTTCTATCCTCCTGTGATACTTTAAGTCTATAGTTATGTTTTCTATTTGTTATTTATTTATTTTATTACCTGTAATATTAGTATATAAATACCCGTTTTGTATTATTTCATTCATGTATAGTGTTCGCTGAAGATGGAAGCTTAGCTTTCGAAATGTACATCCATCAATAAAACTGTTGTGGTAAGAAGTAACTATATTTTATTTTGTTTTTAAAATACCTATACTTATATTGTTTTTGTAGAAAAACTTTTATCGCCCTGTACAAAATATTCTTAAAGTAACCCATAGGGAATAACACCTTGAATTTTGTGGCATGTTTACCAAACACCCTGTATAACTGTAATATCACACTTTCTACGTGCCAATGTTCTGATGACACTATACATTAATTGTAATTGTATATATTCGATCAATCGATCACTAAAACTCTCCTGTATTTCATTATAAACAAGCCGTGAGGTGGGTCGTTTATTAGGACTAAATTGCGACCCTTGAGGTTCACACGACGAACTTCCCAGTTTGATAAATATTTAATAATAACAAGCCGTGAGGTGGGTCGTTTGTTAGGACTAAAGTGCGACCCTTGAGGTCCACACGACGAACTTCCCAGTTTGATAAATATTTAATAATAATAATTAAATTAGATATTACACAGAAAAGTAATCATTTTAATCATTAAAACATAATTATTATTTATTTTTAACAATAATTAAAAAAAAAAAAAAACGGCTGAACCGATTATTATAAAATTTATGTCGGATCAAAATGACGTTAACACGCCTCGATTGACACCCTTACGAAGTCGATATAATTTTTTATTCGCGAGATATTGTATAAAATCTACTTTTTTGCAGGTTATTTGGTTAAGAAAAAAGAACGGCTGAACCGATTTTGAAAAAATTTCTTTCAGATCATATTTACGTTAATACGCGTCGATTGGCACCTCAACGTAGTCGATATCATTTTTCATTCTCGAGATTTCGTCTTAGAAAGAAATGGACGCATACGTACGTACGTACACACACACACACATACACACACACAGACATCTTTCTAAAAGTAGTGTAAAAATAGTGTAGTGACCTTGAAAAATAAATTTTTTTTTTCCTTTTTGATTTCGATTTTCGGACCCATTACAATAACTTCCAATGGGAAGTTAATAATTAAATTAGATATTACACAGAAAAATAATCATTTTAATCTTTAAAACATAATTTTTATTTATTTTTAACAATAATTTTAAAAAAAAACCGCTGAACCGATTTTTATAAAATTTCTTTCGGATCAAAATGACATTAACACGCCTCGATTGACACCCTTACGAAATCGATATAATTTTTTATTCGCGAGATATTGTGTAAAATCTACTTTTTTGGAGTCTATTTGGTTAAGAAAAAAGAAAGGCTGAACCGATTTTGAAAAAATTTCTTTCAGATCATATTTACGTTAATACACGTCGATTGGCATCCTAACGTAGTCGATATCATTTTTCATTATCGAGATTTCGTCTTAGAAAGAAATGGACACATACATACGTACACACATACAGCATCTTTCTAAAAATAGTGTAAAAATAGTGTAGTAACCTTGAAACATAAAAATTTATTATACATTTTGATTTCGATTTTCGGACCCATTACCTACAATAACTTCCAATGGGAAGTTAATAATTCAGTGACTACAGTACTGACAACATCTATACAGGTACATAATCTCCACACTTTCAAAGTACCCATCCAATTTTCAGAATCACCAAGCAGTAAATCTTTTGTGATCACATCCTTAGAACATTTTTAAATGATCAGGTTGCGTTTTATATAACTGTTACATAAACAAGAGGGCACACGAGGGGGTGGGACAATGACGTACAATGACGTCAGAGCAATGACGCAGTAAAAAGTACACACACACACACAAACAAACGTATATATAATATAGGCAGCGAGGGGTTGATATAGCTTGCGCAGATTCTACAATTTCTTCCCTCTCGTTCAGTTCATAGCCCATGGCAGATACCGGTCGTTATTATAACAACATAACCTCAAGAATCAGTTCGTTAACTCCTTTCTTCTGTTCTTTCAGTTTTTCTGAAAGCAGATATTTCAAGGAGGGTCTTCGTTTGCATCAGTTGCCTCCATATCTTGTAATGTAAAAAACGTGGCGATAATTTATAGCGAAACTTGAATACCCTACAAATATTTCGTTCGAAATGCGTACGCCTCACCTGTAATCTTTTTATATTCTTCCGACGCTATTTTCTTAAACCACTGAACTCTATGTTACTAGCTAGATAGCTGATCCTGTAGTCAGCCCTTTTCCCAATTTGAATGGGTTATCAGCGCCACACAATATCGAGCCAGTAACTAAAATGTACCTTATCACCATGGAGATCAGTGCTTATTGAAAACACTTAAAATTATTTTAGTTCTCGGCCTGATATTGTGAGGCGCTGGATACCACATCAATTGGTTCCATGTTTTTAATCAGCTATCCAGTTAGTAAGTATAGAGATCAGTGGATTTAACTGTTCTTTTTTGTTGTATCACTACCAAAGCAATGAATAATGCGGTATATTTCCCAAAACTACTGATCCGATTGGCATCAAAATCAATAGACCTTATTGAGAGAGCATTTTTTTTTTAAATCATTCAAATCGGTGCATTTTTGCAGAAGATGAAACTCCACAGACAGACAGACAGACCGACACAGAAACGCGCACGCACACTTTTCTTTATGTTTTGGGGGGTAGTACAATCAGAATTTGATTTTATGTCGGACACGGTTTTTCAACCCTATTACTGTACTCCCATGTGCTTACAAAACATGGAGAAAAATGGTAGCTTGTTTACTTCTTTTACGTAGTCGGGTTTTAGTTTTATAACTTTTATAATGTTCTGGGGTCGCAGCTCCACTGGACTGCATAAAGTGTTGTTGTTACAAAAACGAGCAATTAGAATAATTTTCAAGCTAAATTCGCGTGAGAGCTGTCGTGATACTTTCATTTCTAATAAATTTTTAACTATTCCATCAATATACCTATGGGTATCACTTTGCTTTATTAAAAAACATATTGCTGAATTTCAAACTATAAATGCCCACCATTCTTATTTAACTCGTAACTGTGGCAATATCTTATTACCTAAATGTAATCTCTCTCTCTTCAAAAACAGTCCGCATTATGCTGCCTTGAAGCTTTTCAATGATTTGCCTAATGACTTTAAAGACTTGCCTTTTAATTCATTTCAAAAGAAACTTAAGAAATCATTGATTGCACAATGTTTGTATATCGTTGATGATTTTATTATGTAATAATTTATTGTATTGTTTATACTTTATTTTTATATATGCTATTGTTTTTATATTTATCATGTCTGACAAATTCGACTCCTTGTAGTCTTTTGAACGAAATAAAATAATAATAATAATAATAATAAATATACAAAGTGCATTATAAGTGCTTAAAACATTAGTCTCAGCACCGACCAGCTCTGGCCTCTGAATTAAAATGTCAACCATTTTTGGTTCAATATGTTATTTTGTAATCGGAAATAACACAAAACCCAAACTGATAATATTTAATCTTAGGACCGTATTACACCTAAAACTTACCGACCCTTTGGTTGGTTGCCGCTAGCTTCAGTGGCGAGGGAGTGGATCCATTAGAACTTAATACTTTTAAGACAATATCCCAAAAACAGATGACTTTTGGCCGACCCGTAGTTGTACATAGATGTTAAAGAATTATAAATAGTTGTTTAATATTTTCAATGGGCGCCAGAGACGGTTATATACAAACTCTATCGGATCACCGACTCTTAATCCAAAATACGAGGGAAGCCAAAAGTTTATCGACACAACAACAATACATTAACGAGACGATAACTTCATAAACAAATGTCAGTTTTATTTAAGGAAATTATAGGCAAAAGTTACAAAACATCAATAAAACTTCAATTAAAGTATCAACATTATTATAGTTCGTACTAGTTCAACAATGTTTGAGTACACGACGCAATACCGTAAAATTTAATAAATACGACACCATTGATAACCACTATAGCAGGATAAATACGACACTGCTCATAGCCATTACAATAGATACATAATATCGACACTACACGAAGTCGCAAACATAAACACGACACTATTGAAAACCACTATAGCAGGATAAATACGACACTGCTCATAGTCCCTTCAATAGGTACATAATATCGACATAACAAGAATTCGTAAACACGTTAATTCGCAAATATACGGTACTCAAACACACGAGCGTAAACAATACATTCGCGGAACTTTAACAACGCGAAATAGTACGACTATTCATCAATTTAAACAGAAAAGTAATGCATCAATTATTATCTGAGAAAATAGTTATTCAACTCTGAACTTGGAATTACGAAATGACAAACGTAAGCATCGTATTACATTAATACAACAAATACAAAGAATATTCAGAACGTAACCTCATTTGTGTTTGATCGACCAAAACAAACTAAACGTTACCAGAAATTAGATACATAATATTATAGATAACATTATCGGAAAAATGAACTAAAGTTAAATATATAAAATATTTTCATATTCATAGATCGAGTCAAAATCTTAAAATGCGCGTAAGTAACGTATGAAACAGTATAACCGTAACTGACCAGTCGCAAACATATATTTGAGTCACAATGAATAACCGAGATTATCGACTCAATCTAATATACGACACTTATAGCATTAAAACACAATAAAGTAAATTATTTCATATTCGATATTGACATATGACATTTAAAACATAATGACTGAAATTTTGAAGTTGTATTGAGATTGATAAAACAAGTTTCGTTAATATCAAAAAAAAAGTATTTGATAACAAATACGGTAACTTAAAAAAAATAAGAAAAAGACGGCAAAATAGTGATTTCTTAAACTTGAAAACTTTCAAACACCAATATTGACACAAACAGTGTACTGATTCAGAAACTAAAATGTCGTTCTTATGGTAATCAGTTTAAATGCAAATTTCTGTTGATCGAAACTACATTTGCTAGGATACCAGCGGAATAAATAAGATGAAAACAAATCACTCACAGTTTGAATCCAGACGTCAAAATTACTGAACAGAAATTAAATTTTCACCTGGCGAAATTTCTTGATCAGGTTTACCACTCCAACGTAATTTTACACGTTAACAGGAATCGGTAGCATCTTAGACGATAGTAGTCTCCGTACATAATTATCCATGAATATTTTCCAACAGAAGTATCCCACCAATGGAACCCGCACCAATCATAAGAAACAATCCTAAGAACCAATCCTAATAACCAATCCTAAGAACCAATCCTAAGAACCAATCCTAAGAACCAATCCTAAGAACCCTATAAAACAGTAAACATCCACATTAAAGAAAAACTGTCGTCAAATCAAAATAGTTTCTTACCGCTTGTATACCCACCTTTTATTTAAGGGCAAAAACCGTAACTTCAGCAAAGAACTTCGTGAACAACGATTAACCACAGTATATCACTTCCTGAGTGAATTCCACTATCAATTCAAAAGTTTTCTTCAGTATTTCCAAAAATAACGATTGTTATTATCCAGCTTGAAAAATAACAACCGGGATGGAGGCCGTCACCATTCCAACAAAAAAAGAAACGAAACTTCCAAAGCAGTCTGAATCAAAACAATAATTAAAAACGTGACAATCAGTCACTCACCGCCATCGAACGATAGACATAAGTACTAAAACAATCGCGGATCTATTTAAAAAAATCATAAACAGATATACAAAATTTCCAGGTCAGCACCAACTAAAAATTCGTCTTCGTTAAAAATAAGTTTACTTTGACAAAACAAAATTGTAATTCTACCAAATTTAATATTGTGTCAATTATGTCGTAACAATTCCCCCTTTACGTACGGAGAGAATTTCGTAGAAATTCTCTTACCGGAAAGAAAAATTATTGAAATAGCAGAAAGACAACACTCCATAACTTAAAGAACTCACTCTTCACTCGAAAACCACAATAGGGCGACTAAGATAAAAGCCACATCATCAGTCATAGACCTAGCAACAGATATCTCGTTAGTTTAGTCATAATACGAAACAACTAAATAAAAGGAAAGAGGAGACGTAATTAAAAAAAAAAACCATTAGAGAATATTTTATAACAGATCTACAATCCCTAGGTTTATCCAAAGACCACCAGGTAACGATAAAAGCCATTCTTGGAATTGTATACGCATGGAACATAAGTTCAAAATAAAACTCTAATCTACCAAAACTCATCAACACAAAAGCGACAACTTAAATCTAACGACACAAAATAATGCACTTTGACATGGACAGCAACAATACCATCACTTAATCCGCAAATTAGCGAGTCAAATGTGCTCCTTAAAACTAAATCGACAACACACGTTAACACACAAAAAAAAACTTAAGCATTTGACGTAGACAGCAAATAAACCGTCACAAAATCCGCACCATAGCGAGTCAATTATGCAAAAAAAAAAAATAAGTAAAGAGTGTCCTTCAAATCAACCAATTCAATAAACTAAATCGCAACAAGGTGTTAACCAGTACGCCAGAAGAAAGTCACAATAACAATATTTTCGTCAGTGCTTCAATGGTAAAATAGTATGACTAAAAAAAATAACCTACAATACGTCAATACAGAATCAAAAACGTAACTTTCATAGATACAACAACCATTAACAATATCATTCTACCTTATCGTCAACAACGAAATTTGGTTTCAAGTCGTTAATATGCCAAATTCCACAAGCGTGACCATTTAAATCTTCTAATTCATACGTCCATAGAGAACTTTTCTTCTTTATTTTATAAGGCCCTATAAATTTGGGTGCTAGCTTAGCAGTAAACTTGCGAGCCGCGTTAGACAAAGGAAAGTTTCGACGATAAACCGAGTCGCCAATTTCACAGGTTTTGGGTCGTCGTCGTAAATCGTATATTTTTTTGCTTCGTTCATAAGCGTGATTTAATCTTTTAGCAACGTCAGAATAAATAGAACGGAACACTTTATTAATAGCTGTCGCTTCAGGGCGAGCTTCAAAATCTAACTTTTCGTGATCTATATCTTGATACAGTTTACCCGATAATATCATTTCTCGACCATAATTAATAAAATATGGTGTTTGACCCGTCGCAGAATGCTTTGCAGTCCGTAATGCACATGCGAACTGTGGCAAATATTTATCCCAGTAAGTATGCTTATCTCTTACAAATGACGCTATCATAGTTTTAAGCACACGATTTATCCGTTCAGTTGGATTTGCTTGAGGATGGTAATTCGCGTTGTATAACATCCGAACGTCATACTGCTTAATCATTGACACGAACTCGCGGCTTCGAAATTGAACGCCATTGTCAGCTATGATAAATTGGGGAACTCCGAATGCCAGAAATACGGATTCTTCAACAATACGAACGATAGGCTTTGCGTTAGCATTACGTAACGGGAATAATAATGTAAATTTACTGAAAGTGTCCGCAACTACAAACAAGAAATTATTTCCTTTAGATGAACGTGGTAGGGGTCCCATCAAATCCATAGAGATAGTTTGCCAAGGTCTTCTTACACGCGTTCGTCGTCCCATAAGTCCTGCAGGTTGATTTTGTTCCACTTTATATTGTAGACACGTCGCACACGTTTTTACATAACGCGCAACATCGCGTCGTAATTGTGGCCAATAATAGAGCTCCAAAATTCGTAAAGTCGTCTTCGCAATTCCTAAATGACCAGACGTGGGCAAATCGTGAGCTTCCGATATAGCTTTACGTCGTAATTCTTTTGGTAACACCCGTTTCCAACAATTTTCTTCTGGATCAATACCTACCAGACGAGAATGAATCAATTTGTACAGTTGTAGACCTTCCACTCTCCAATTTGAATAAGAAATTGGATTAGCTTGTACATTTCCTAATAATTTAATATACCAAGGATCTTGTATTTCAGGCTGTATTTCGATTAAATCAATTACAGGTACCGACCTCGACAGTAAATCCGGCGTAACATGTTCTTTGCCTTTGCGATGTATAATCGTAAAATTATATTGTTGTAAACGTACTGCCCAACGGGCTAATCGTCCGGTTGGATCTTTAAGGTTGTGTAACCATACTAAGGAATAATGGTCGGTAATTACCGTAAAGTGATAACCTTCCAAATAACAACGGAATTTTTCAATCGCCCAAAGTACGGCTAAACATTCTCGTTCCGTCGTACTATAATTGCGTTCAATACGAGTCAAAGAACGACTGGCATAGCAAATAACACGTTCTCCGTCAGTATGCGGCTGAGATAGAACTGCACCAATTCCAAAACCAGAGGCATCCGTCTGTACCACAAACGGTAAGTCAAAATCGGGACAATTCAGTATGGGAGCAGAAACCAGATGTTCTTTTATTTTCTTAAGACTCCTCACAGCTTTCAGTCCATTGAAATTTTACATTTTTCCTTAACAGTTCCGTCAGGGGAGCTATAATCGTAGAGAAATTTGGTACAAAACGTCGATACCAAGATGCCATACCCAAAATACGACGAACTTCGGCAACATTGTTCGGTGGCGACAAGTTCACAATAGCAGAAACCTTTTCTGGATCCACATGGAGTCCTACTTGATTGATAACATAACCTAAATATTTTAATTCTGGTAAACAGAAATGACACTTCTCGCGACCTAAGGTGAGACCGGCTTTCATCAGACGTGAGAAAACTTCTTCTAGTACTTCTAGATGGGCGTCAAAATTAGAAGTAGTAATGATGATATCGTCTAAGTAAACGAAAACAAAAGGTTCCAAGGTCGGACCAAGTATTTTGTCCATCAAACGTTGCCAGGTAGCAGGAGAATTATGGAGACCAAATGGCATTCGAGTAAATTGAAATAAACCTCTTCCAGGAATGGTAAAGGCCGTAATTTCCTTACTTTCAGATGTCAGAGGCACTTGCCAATATGCCGATTTTAAATCTAAAGAAGACAGATAGCGAGCTCCTTTCAATTTATCCAGAATCGCTGATACATATGGTAACGGATACGCGTCTCTTTTAGTAACTGCGTTAACCTTTCGAAAATCTATGCAGAAACGATAGCTGCCATCTTTTTTCTTTATTAATAAAATGGGTGAAGACCACGGACTTACAGATTGTTCAATAACTCCGAGTTTCAACATTTCCTGAAGTTCTAAATCAATTTGCTCCTGTACGATCGGAGTAGTCGGATAATACCGTTGTTTGATTGGAGAAGATTCAGTTTCAATCTTATGTTCCACTAGAGAAGTACAACCCAGTTTCGAACCCATAGCTGTAAAATTTTTATCCAACACTCGATTTAAACGACGACGTTGTGACGTTGTTAATTCGTCTAAAGGTGTAACACTGGCTATAGAAACAGAATCTGGTTCAGCAAAAGTCCATTCTTGACCGGAAACGTTGGGAACAATTTCCATTGTCTTCCAGAAATCTACTCCTAAAATTAACCGATGGTGTACAGATGGAATGATAAGAACATCAATAACGCGTGTTTTTGTTTCCAATGTGAAAACTACAGATGCCGTACCAATACATTGACAAACTTGACCGTTAGCCATTTGAGCTTGTTGGCCTGGTGTCCTTTTGACTTTCACACCCATTTCTTGAAGTAATTTATAACCCTGGGTACCTACAATAGTTCTAGATGCGCCCGAATCCAAAAGACCTACAATTTCTTGACCAAAAATTCTTACTATAAGATGTGGACGATTATCGTGAATATTCTGTGTTAATAAATAATCAACATGTTGGGAGCTTTCCGGGAACGAAGTCATCGGTCGGTTTACAGAAAGAGAGACGAGTTTAAGACCGTTTAACCGTCTCGCTGTTCGTTTTCCGACGAAATCTGTCGAGAATTAAATGTTGATGTTTCTCCACTTCGAGAACAACATTGTCGTACGGTAACACCAGATCTACCACACTTATAACAAAAGATTTTACGCGGAGCTTTACACTCACGGGCTACATGTCCTTTCTGAGAACAGTTCCAACAAATAACCGAGGAGGTTGTCGTTATCACGGCCGTTTCGACGTGACGAGGATTCACTAAAGCTCGATTATGATGACGTTGATATGCTAATTCGGGTTCCAAAGACGTTCTAGACATAGCAGGTAATCGATAGTTATCCATCAGCCATTTATTGTGTTCGAGATCTCGACCGAAAGTCACCAGTTGATTCAATGACGTAATCGGTGTTAGTCCCAATTGAGTCATATAGGTTGGATGTAAGTTTCTACGTACGGTATTCAATTTAAATTCTTCAGTAGGCGGAGAAGTTAATCTAGAAAATAAATTTTCCATCACGGCAACGTATAGTCCGAGAGATTCATCGGGGCCTTGCGTACGATTCATCAGTTCGCTTAATAAACGATATTCATAATCAGGTGGAAGAAATTGTTCTCTCAAGGCTTTAGCTAACTCGTTCCAATTAATAAATGAAGTTCGATTCGCTCTAAACCAAATGAGCGCCTTTCCCGCAAACAATTCCACAGCGCTATCAAATAACTCTTCTTCCGAAATATGTCTAGATATGCGATATTCATGTACCCGCTCTAAGAATGCACAAACACCCAAAGAACTGGATTCTCCATCAAATGTCAGATGCCACTGAAAAACCGGAATGGGTCGACAACGGTATCCTGAATTTCCATGCATAATCGATAAGGAATCACGACGGTTGTGTTGTACTCCTATTGGTGCGTTACTTTGTCCTTGTCTATTTTCCAAAGACAATCGACGTGGTACAGTCGGGATTGATCGCATAGTCGCCTCATCTGTACATTCAGTATTTAGCGTATGAACCTGAGGACCACTTGGAGGAGTCATATTCATATCGGTTTCCATGTTTGGAAGATCAATAAGAGAATTTTCAAGATCCATCATAAACAAAAAATATTCTCAGCTATAAAGACAATATCACGACTTGACGTAAACGAAAATAATCATATACTATGAAATATAATCAGATAACTTGTAATAAATCCGACATCAATAACCACAACACAAAACAAAATTGTTTGTACCGCACTAATCCGGTAAAACAATAATAATTATCTCTATCTATATCCTCAAAATCAAATTGTCTGAAAAATTCATCAACAAGTTTGCGTTAGACAGCGGCAACTTATCAAACTTCGTAATTTACGTTGGGTATCGTCACTTACTAAATTTGAAATTATTCAAAGCTCACATTGAATAGCGTAATTGTGTTACTTCTCGAAATTATTTAAGGCTCCAAGCTGAACAGCCAAATTTATTACTTCTCAAAAGTATACAAAGCTTGGATAGCAACAATTTTATACTTTTCAAAAGTATTCAAAGCCCCACGTTGGGCGCCAATTTTATTACACCTAAAACTTACCGACCCTTTGGTTGGTTGCCGCTAGCTTCAGTGGCGAGGGAGTGGATCCATTAGAACTTAATACTTTTAAGACAATATCCCAAAAACAGATGACTTTTGGCCGACCCGTAGTTGTACATAGATGTTAAAGAATTATAAATAGTTGTTTAATATTTTCAATGGGCGCCAGAGACGGTTATATACAAACTCTATCGGATCACCGACTCTTAATCCAAAATACGAGGGAAGCCAAAAGTTTATCGACACAACAACAATACATTAACGAGACGATAACTTCATAAACAAATGTCAGTTTTATTTAAGGAAATTATAGGCAAAAGTTACAAAACATCAATAAAACTTCAATTAAAGTATCAACATTATTATAGTTCGTACTAGTTCAACAATGTTTGAGTACACGACGCAATACCGTAAAATTTAATAAATACGACACCATTGATAACCACTATAGCAGGATAAATACGACACTGCTCATAGCCATTACAATAGATACATAATATCGACACTACACGAAGTCGCAAACATAAACACGACACTATTGAAAACCACTATAGCAGGATAAATACGACACTGCTCATAGTCCCTTCAATAGGTACATAATATCGACATAACAAGAATTCGTAAACACGTTAATTCGCAAATATACGGTACTCAAACACACGAGCGTAAACAATACATTCGCGGAACTTTAACAACGCGAAATAGTACGACTATTCATCAATTTAAACAGAAAAGTAATGCATCAATTATTATCTGAGAAAATAGTTATTCAACTCTGAACTTGGAATTACGAAATGACAAACGTAAGCATCGTATTACATTAATACAACAAATACAAAGAATATTCAGAACGTAACCTCATTTGTGTTTGATCGACCAAAACAAACTAAACGTTACCAGAAATTAGATACATAATATTATAGATAACATTATCGGAAAAATGAACTAAAGTTAAATATATAAAATATTTTCATATTCATAGATCGAGTCAAAATCTTAAAATGCGCGTAAGTAACGTATGAAACAGTATAACCGTAACTGACCAGTCGCAAACATATATTTGAGTCACAATGAATAACCGAGATTATCGACTCAATCTAATATACGACACTTATAGCATTAAAACACAATAAAGTAAATTATTTCATATTCGATATTGACATATGACATTTAAAACATAATGACTGAAATTTTGAAGTTGTATTGAGATTGATAAAACAAGTTTCGTTAATATCAAAAAAAAAGTATTTGATAACAAATACGGTAACTTAAAAAAAATAAGAAAAAGACGGCAAAATAGTGATTTCTTAAACTTGAAAACTTTCAAACACCAATATTGACACAAACAGTGTACTGATTCAGAAACTAAAATGTCGTTCTTATGGTAATCAGTTTAAATGCAAATTTCTGTTGATCGAAACTACATTTGCTAGGATACCAGCGGAATAAATAAGATGAAAACAAATCACTCACAGTTTGAATCCAGACGTCAAAATTACTGAATTGAAATTAAATTTTCACCTGGCGAAATTTCTTGATCAGGTTTACCACTCCAACGTAATTTTACACGTTAACAGGAATCGGTAGCATCTTAGACGATAGTAGTCTCCGTACATAATTATCCATGAATATTTTCCAACAGAAGTATCCCACCAATGGAACCCGCACCAATCATAAGAAACAATCCTAAGAACCAATCCTAATAACCAATCCTAAGAACCAATCCTAAGAACCAATCCTAAGAACCAATCCTAAGAACCCTATAAAACAGTAAACATCCACATTAAAGAAAAACTGTCGTCAAATCAAAATAGTTTCTTACCGCTTGTATACCCACCTTTTATTTAAGGGCAAAAACCGTAACTTCAGCAAAGAACTTCGTGAACAACGATTAACCACAGTATATCACTTCCTGAGTGAATTCCACTATCAATTCAAAAGTTTTCTTCAGTATTTCCAAAAATAACGATTGTTATTATCCAGCTTGAAAAATAACAACCGGGATGGAGGCCGTCACCATTCCAACAAAAAAAGAAACGAAACTTCCAAAGCAGTCTGAATCAAAACAATAATTAAAAACGTGACAATCAGTCACTCACCGCCATCGAACGATAGACATAAGTACTAAAACAATCGCGGATCTATTTAAAAAAATCATAAACAGATATACAAAATTTCCAGGTCAGCACCAACTAAAAATTCGTCTTCGTTAAAAATAAGTTTACTTTGACAAAACAAAATTGTAATTCTACCAAATTTAATATTGTGTCAATTATGTCGTAACAACCGTAACTGAAGAATGTTTGGAATACATAGCGTTCCCTAAACCGTTCCCGCTGCACATACGGGTCCGGGTCGATAAAAGGGATGCCGTCACAAGTTCGGGAATGCGTCTGTCTCTTTCTTTATCTGTGTACCTGTCTCTGTCGCTCCATGCTATGCGGTTTTACTATGTAACTATGTAAACAAGACGCTCGTGCCAATATTTTCTTTTTCAGACATCCGCTGCAATTTTTAATTCGATGAAATTTCTCTAACAGACCTTAAAGTTTCACCATATCTAGAACGCAACCCGTAAGACATATAATATTTTGTCATTATTGTGAAAGAGTGGTGTAACGGTTAGCGTAGCGGCCTTTGAATCACACTGTCGTGGGTTCGAATCCCACCTCCGTTCATGGATGTTTTGTGATGTCATTTAGTTTTAAGTGAGTTGTTATTTGATGTAAACAAGACGCTAATGATCTAAGTTGTCGACGCGTCTATAATTTACAATAAATATCCTTATTGTGTGTTTTTAAAGACCACCAACAGCTAAGGTTATTTGGGCCTAGCACCAATTCATATTTTCAATTCATTCTTTTTTTTTAATAATAAATTGAAAATCCAATTGACACTTTTACAAGCTCTCGGGTTAGAAGTCGGGAACTGGGGACTTGTAATAGAGGAACCATAGCAACGCCATGTAAACAACAGCATTGCTACACGCTCGGCTATTCTCAAACCCTTTATCATTATTGTTTAGTCATTATCAGAACTATTAAAATATGTAACGTGACTTGTGTCTGTAATGTCTTTTCTTTGAGGTAGGTACCTACCTACCAACGGGAGATGTATCCAGGTGCGTATTTACAGGGGGGGGGCTTAGAGGTCTATAGCCAAGGGTGGCAAAAAAGAAGAAAGTAGTGTTTTATTTATGATATTTGTGGTAGGGAATAGAAGAAGGTTTGGGTGAGGAATTGGGGAAGAAATTGGAGAGGGTAAGATAGGAGAGGTGATAAAAATGTAATGAAGGAGGACTGGTTTAGCCCAAGGGCGGCAAAAATCTAAATCCGACCCTGGATGTGCCAAGTTTAATAATATGTAATCGTAAACAAATGGCGTTGGTAAATTAATAAAAAACTCGGGTCGCAGTGCCAAACCCTGCCGACAATATAGTGTATTTGCTAATACAGGCATTGTGGCATTATTATGTGAACTTAAGTTTGTTTTTTGACAAAATAAAAAATTTAACCCCTTAATACAGCCCTTAAAATAATTAAATTTTTCTAAATTTCAATATTAGACATGGATTTTATCAGTACACCAAATTAAATACACCCTTCCATAAGTAAATCCGTATCAACAAACTAGTGTTTTCATAAAATTTGAAAGTCCGGTCCTGTCGGGCCGATTTTATTAAAATTTTAGCAGCACATTTTAATCTTTACTAAAGAGTTAAATTTCAATTTTGAAACGATTCTGACATATTTTTCGGTATTTTTGGGCCCAAAAACTTTTTGGAACCCCTAAATACAACCCTGAAAATGGTCCGATCGGGCCCATTTTAAATAGGCTTCTTGCGGTGATGGGTTCCAATGTCTGTACCAAATTTCGTTTCAATCGATTAAGTCTGTCGAGAGTTATCGTGTACACACATATATATATATATATAAATATATATATAAATATATATATAAATATATACATACATATATATATAAACATTTTCAAAAATGGTGCCAAAGTGTTCAGGAGGCTATGAAACGTCGAGAAATTTTGGTCCGACCCCTAGGTCCCGCCATCCGACCGACGCCAATAGTGTATGTGCCATATTATGGCAAATACACTAATAAAATGACTAGAGATAGGCAACTAGACGCACAGCGACGTAAATCTGATTATTCGCAAAAATATTTTATAAAAGAACCTTTGCAAGTGTCGCCACCTAAAAAATAATTCTAAAACTGTACTGTCGAAAAATTAATATCGCTGATTATATTATCTTTCCAAAAATAAATCAAATAAATATTAGTTTCATTATGAAAATAGGTTATTTAAAAAATATGTAAATTAAAAAAAAACTAGTAAATAGGTAACAGCTGAATTAAGTGGTATAAAATGGATGTAGGAAAATTGTTATTTTTGCTACTGAAGTATTATGAAACATTTTGATAAATAAAACATTAATTATATAAAAAAATTAAGTTACTGAAACTCAAAAAGCGATTATGATATTCCCACTAAATGACTAAAAGATAGAATTTTTTATTGTTTCAAAATATTTTAGAAAATATCCAGAAAAAAATTTTGTGAAAAGAAACACACATACTACATTAATATAAAATTAATAAAAATCAAAAACAAACAGAATTGGGTTAAAAAAAAGATAAAAACAAATTACCGCTGCGGACAGGATTCGAACCTGTGCGGGTAGAACCCAATGGATTTCAAGTCCATCTCCTTAACCACTCGGACACCGCAGCTGATGGAAGTTCGGTCTGTACAAACGGTAGACTAGTTACAGCATACTAATATACGATTATAATATAGGCGTGTTTACAATAAAATTCTACTAGTAAAGTGTTCTAATTTTATGGATCATTAAATAAAATCTTCATTTTCTTGCCGTACAATTCTGAAACAAATTATTTTCAGTTTCTCTAAACTTTCGTTACTTTTAATAATTATTATTACTGGGAAATAAAAATCTCAACAAATTGACATTTCTAACGTTTTAATTAAAAAAATACATTTAGATATTAAATTAAACTTTTCTTTTCATTTATTTTAGAAAGAATAACAGCATCTATACGTTTTAAATTTTACTTCCATGTTCCATAAGGAAATGGAAAGTATGATGATAAGTGTCTAAAAATCGTGTTCGAGACATGGGCGTAACTAGGAGGGGGCCAGGGGGGACTCGGTCCCCCTCTGAAAGCCCGGTACCCTCCCTAGAAAAAATGGATAAAAATAGCTTTATAAATTTCAATCAAGCATAAAGAATTAATTTAATAACATTTGTTAACTAGCCAGCTCCAGCCCACCCCCATCCCTTAGAGAAAATTCTTAGCTACGCCCATGGTCCGAAAAAAAAAATAAATGATACAAAACTAAAAAATATAATATTTTAGTACTACTCTTTTCCTCTTTATTTCTGCTTAAATATTTTTCAAAAATTTTATTTCGAAAACTGCAACATCCACAAGGCTTTTTGACAAATTATTCTACCTATTAATAACAATTTTTTAATAAATAATATTTTTTAGTTTTGATTTAAACATGAATTCTTTTTGGATTTCTAAGATTTTGACGTTTTAAATTATTCAAATTATTGCATAACTACAGTGAGAAGTATTACAGCAAAATATGCTGCATTTTTTTATTATTATTGAAAAGCCAAACAGACGCTAATAACCTTAGTTGTCGAGCATCTATAATCTACAATTTATTTCTTGAAAGGCCATCTACTGTCAGATCTAGTGCCAACTTTAATTTTCAATTTAATATCATTTTAAAAAATAAATTCAAAATCCAGTATATACTTCCACTAGTGGCCGGTTTATCGAAAATTTTAACCACGATGTTTTTTTAATCACACTGTTAAATTTTGACAGCTACATGTTCATTGGTTGCTGCGTTTCGTTACCATAGCAGCCCGTCATTTAACAGTGTGATTAAAAAAAACATTGTGATTAAAATGTTCGATAAACCGGCCATAGGTCTTGGATTATAACCGTGAAAGACGAACCATGACGTAATGTCATACAAACAACAGCATCCAACTATCTCGGCTATTTCCGAACGATTTTATATTGTATTGCATTTTTTAAAAAGTCGAGGGCTTGAGAATGGCCGAGCGTGTAGCAATGCTGTTGTTTACACGGTTTCTTTATTACAAGTCCCCAGTTCCCGGGTTCTAACCCGAGAGCTGGTAAAAGTGTCAATTGGATTTTTAATTTATTATTAAAAAAAAAATAATGAATTGAAAATATGAATTGGTGCTAGGCCCAAATAACCTTGTGTGTCTTTAAAACACACAATAAAAAATCGAAATACAATTACGTTAAATTACAATATTTTTTAATAAATAGTGGATTCTTGTGTGAACGCGACTTTATAAAATATGTTTAATAACAAGCAAGGACAAGTGTACTCTTATGTAATCAATAGGCATTCAAATATTTTCACATTTTATAAAAATTATTATGTACAGTGATCTGTGTAATAAATTATCAAAATCAGTGTTTTATTATAATTATTTGTTTAAATAATTATTTATAAACTATATTATTAAAGTGAATAACTGAACCAGATTAATTAAATGTAAGTAACGTTTATTATTAATTTATTTATTATTTTTATTATCAATAACTTATAACTGAAAAAAAATTTTTGAAAACGTTTACGTGGATAATTTTTATGACTGTATTTTGAAATTACTACCTTCTAAGAAAAAATGATAAAATTTTTAAATTTCAGTCGTGAATTATGATTTTGATAGATTAAATTATTATACAGTAAAGGTCATTCTATATTTATTTATTTGGAATTTTCAAATTCGAAACGATTGGAATTTACACTGTGTATTATACAGGGTGTCCCATTTTAATGTATACATACGATTTCCGAATGCTAAATATTATTTAACATTCAAGTGTGCAAGCTTCCACGGATGGCATTGTTCCAAGTCTTCATGGTTTCCGGGCTTGTAGGCCGTGGTCCGGTGGTATTTCTACCTGGCGTTTCGTCTACAACTGCGGTAGACATTCTCAATGTGAGCCGCCAAGGAGGACACTTCGACCGCTGCCACATCGCCTTTGAGAATGTCTATCGCAGTTGTAGACGAAACGTCAGGTAGAAATACCACCGGACCACGGCCTACAAGCCCGGAAACCATGAAGACTTGGAATTATTTAACATTATTTTTCCATAACAAGAAATTGTTCGATCACACGTAGGCCAGTCCGATCTCCCCCTCCCCCGTATCTTCGAAACTACTGAGCTTAAAATTTTGAAAAAATAGGGAATATAGGGCCTCACTCATAGTTTACAGGAAAACCTAAACGAAAATCGTAAGTCCTTAAATTCCCACGGGAAACGAAAAATTCCAATCATTAGTGTTATACATACACTAATCACGTATTGGCATCCCATTTGATTTAGCTGCTCTTCCAATAAAAATTTTCAATTGCAAAACAGCCGTATAAATCTATTTAATATTTCCATGTTTTGTCTGTTACAAATCTCCAATATTCCCAGGTTCCGACAAAAGTATCAAACGGATTTTCAGTCCGTTATTAAAAACAATATTAAATTGAAAATATGAAGTGGTTCTAGGCCCACATAAAGCTCGATTTATATTATCCGGTCAGACACGACGCGGGAACGTAGCGTTTCCGGCAAGACAAACATTTTTACATGCATTTCAAATACGAGTATTGATACGTGTCTGAACGAACGGGATCCGCTAAGTATCAATATTCGTATTTGAAATGCATGTAAAAATGTTTTGTCTTGCTGGAAACGCTACGTTCCTGCGCCGTGTCTGACCGAATAATATAAATCTACCCTGGCAGTTAGTGACCTTCAACAATAAACTGTGTTTTCACAGTTTATCGCTTCACTGCCAAGAAAATTAGAATTTCAATCAAAATCTGTTTAAAAAGTATAAGTAAATATCGAACAAAAGTTTTAAAGCAACGCATAATCAATCAAAATAGTACAATAAAATATAAAGTAGGTACAAAGCAATGCCGTTATTGACAGTGTTCAAAATGTGTTTGGGGGCTTAAACTGCTATTGTATTCTTAGTTTATAAATGATCCAGTAGTCATTTTTCAAAATTAAAGGGCGCCCAAACAAATGCAACCTATTCACAGAAATATAGAGACCGGATAAAAGTATCCCTCACCTCTTATTTATAAGATATGCGGGTATGCAATAGGTTAATAGTTACTGTTATAATTGTATCTAGCGCCTATTAGAAATGAGGAATGGAAGACTTTACTATCCGGACAGTTATACAGAAGTTTTGTAAACGTTTAACAATATAATGAAATTTATATAATAATAATATGTAGTATAGGGACAACGAATTCGTAATGTACCTAACATCATTATGCAATACTTTTTAAAAATAGTTGTGGACATGACATTCATGTTCTAAAATCATTTTTCAAAATAATTTTTAAATCAAATCGGTTGCGCACTTTTACACACCGATAGAAAATTCCACAGACGAATTCACGGAAAACCTTGGAAAAAACTTTTCCTTTGTACGTTTTGAGGGTAGTAAAATCAAAATTTGATCTTATCTCGGACATCATTTTTCGACCCTATCACCATTCTTCCATTTTCTTGCACAATGGAAGTAAAAGATCAGGTGGTGCCATGTTTTTTTTGTACGCAGAAAAGAGATTGTATAGACGCTCGACAACGGAGGTCATTATCATCTATTTTTATGTTTTACGCATATTTTCTAATTAACTAACTCCGTTGGGTTACAGCTCATGAACGGTCTTGACCTACTCCATCATTTTTCTCCACTTGGTACGGTCTAAGGCTAGTTGCCGTTTCCAGACTCTAATTTTCAATTTTTTTCCGACAGCCGAAGGAGGATAACCTTTTTCGGGTGTAACTATGTACTATGTTTATATATCTTTGCTTTTTCTGTGGCGCCTTCTGTAGCCTAAACGACTTGACGGATTTTAAAAAATAAGACGTGTCTATATAGATTCATCATAGTCTCATGGAAAATTGAATATGGTGGACGCTAGACGCCATTTTTAAGCGACTTCAAAAAAAGGAGGTGGTTCTCAATTCGGTTATATTTTTACTTCCCACCTCTACTATGGTAGGAAGTAATGGATTTAGTCCGAAAAAAATATTTCGAGATTTTAACAGATCTTCACGTTTTGAGACCCTATAGCAATCGTTTAAAATCATTTTCTGACTGATGTCTCTCTCTCTCTCTGTGTGTGTGTGTATGTGTGTGTATGTGATCAATTTCTCGCCTTCGATATCGTAAGAACGGAACAACATGCTGCCATACCGATTGTGTTTATCAGCCTTTAACTTAGATCTGATTAGATTTTGAGTCAAATCGGTTCAGTGGATCCTAAGATATTAAAGAAAACGTTCTCAATGTCACGTATTAACATAGGTGAAAAAAATATAAATGAATTCTAGATGTTATAATATGAAAAAAATGTAAATATTTTTTTTCTCTAAAATGTACAGTTTTCGAGAAAAAAAATATTTTACTAAAAAAAATAAAAATTATACGTAAATCAAGGTAACCATGATTTTTGCTATATTATGCTAGCCATCAGTAGATCACTAAACAAAAAAGAGGGCCATGCTTTTTTTCAAAGAATTTAAAAAAAGAATGTTTATTTTTTGCAAATATTTACTAGGTGGGAAGTATAGGACTGGTCATCAGTCTAATTTTTTTTAAGTTTGTTACCTCAGAACTCCATCATTTTTTCAGAACGCAAAAATAATTTTTAAGGTCTTTCTAGCTAAGTCATCCAATCAGTGTTTTCTCGATCGAATTCGGGGAAACATCTTCCTTCTGGATGCCTCCTGAAGCCTTGCCGTGGTCCCAACCTTTCTTAAATTTTATTGAGCCGCCTCTGTTGATGGTCAGTTTCAAATTAATTTATTGAATAATTCTACTTTGAACCGCGATTAGTTTATTCAAGTAGACATTGTAATAAACAAAACGGGTTCGGCAAGATGGCTGTGTCTTAAAAAAGTGCTTGAATTGAAAGAATGCACCCTTATTCTGCTGTAATTGTTGATGTAACTCATGTTACATAATAGCTAAAGGAAAGGGTTGTTAGTTACGGTATTATGCGCATGACTGCAGTCTTTTCAGTAACCGTTTTATTCACCGAACCCAGTTATAATAAAGCCAAGATTAATGTATATCCGTTTCTATAGAAATCATTAAGATAGAAAGAAATAGTTATATCGAGATCTTTCAAATGGGCATATGACATCTGGTGGTAGAAAATTTTACTCGAATAAGGAAATTTACATGCTAACAGTTCATCGTGAAATTGTTTATTACAAAAATAAATAAAACAAGCAAAACGTTTATTGAAAATGGAATATGCGACGTTTTCTGTTATCAAGGTATTAAACTGTAATCAGACTGTTTTTTTTTTAACCTTCATCTATGGCTTCAGGGTTTACCCCATGTGCCAGCATCTTATTCCTATTACTATAACATATATAACTGGGACTGTTATTGCCTTGTGAAATAAGAAATAAATAAAACACAATAAAACTTGGTATAATCAAGACGAATTCAAATACATCTGATCACAACGAGATTTTGTGTTTTAAAGACCACCAACAGCTACGGTTATTTGGGCCTAGCACCAATTCGTATTTTCAATTCATTATTAACTTCCCATATTGGAAGTTATTGTAATGGGTCCGAAAATCGAAATCAAAATGTATAACAAATTTTTATGTTTCAAGGTCACTACACTATTTTTACATTATTTTTAGAAAGATGTGTGTGTGTGTGTGTTTACGTATGTAAGTACGTATGTGTCCATTTCTTTCTAAGACGAAAGCTCGAGAATGAAAAATGATATCGACTACGTTAGGGTGACAATCGACGCGTATTAACGTAAATATGATCTGAAACAAATTTTTTCAAAATCGGTTCAGCCGTTCTTTTTTCTTAACCAAATAGACTCCAAAAAAGTAGATTTTACACAATATCTCGCGAATAAAAAATTATATCGACATCGTAAGGGTGTCAATCGAGGCGTCTTAACGTCATTTTGAACAGACATAAATTTTATAAAAATCGGTTCAGCCGTTTTTTTTTTTAGTTATTGTTAAAAATAAATAATAATTATGTTTTAATGATTAAAATGATTACTTTTCTGTGTAATATCTAATTTAATTATTATTATTAAATATTTATCAAACTAGGAAGTTCGTCGTGTGGACCTCAAGGGTCGCACTTTAGTCCTAATGAACGACCCACCTCACGGCTTGTTTTGTTTTGTATTCCCTTCTCTTAAAGTCAAAAAATTATGTTTAAAGTATTTGAAATTCAATTTTTAATTCCAAATAACTTTGTTCTATTATGATTTTACTCTAGCATAATCAGAGGAGCCAATATTCAAAAAAAAATGTATTTACCCGTCTTAAATTTGTTTGTAAGAAAAAGAATTCAACACCCTTACCTGTATTTCTTTGTGTCATTCATTGTGATCTTGAGATTAATCCGATGTCAGACATTGCACAATTGCATTGTTTTCCATCTCACTTACTCTTTAATACGGATATCAAAAGAGGAAGCGAGAACGCACACAGTTTTAAGATGTATTCGATATACAAGGGGTTGAAAATAACGTTATAGGATATGCCATAAGGCAGTGGCTCCCAAATTTTTTCACCCTGAGCTGATCATATCAATATTTTTATTGCGCCTCCATTAGAAAAACTATCCTATTATAAGATGATGGGGTGGGGATCAGGACTAAAAAGTAATCAGGTGGTTTTAGAAAGAAAAAGCTGGCCAAGTGCGAGTTCGACTCGCGCGCAAAGGGTTCCGTACTAAGAAAGTAATAAATTAAAATAGGTACCTATACACTTTATTAAATTAAATTTATTTTTCGAGAAAAACGTCTGTGATAGACAGACAGATGGACGCTAGACTGATCTTATAATGGTTCCCTTTTTCCTTATATAAGGTACGGAACCCTAAAAATCAATGTAAATCTATACAGTGCGAGTCTAAAGTGCCCGGAGGCAATCAATTCGTTTAAAAGTTAAAATGGGGGGTGGGAGCATTTTAACTTTTAAACGAATTGAGTTACAGAGTTTAGACTTAATCGCGAGGTAAAATCTTATGACAAAAACTATCTTCTGAAGATAAATCTGTTTTTGGAAATTCGAGGATGGCGCCAGGGTTTACAAAATTGAAAATACAATATTTTATAAAATAATATTAATTGAAAATTCTGTTGGAAAGCAGCCAATTATATAATTGATTCCAAACAAATCGGAAAAAATCACTTTACCAACCATTGTCACAGTCAGGATTCTAACCTGAACCTTTCAACTTTCGCGGCTGAATGAGCTTACAATAGTACTCAACCGTGACATGATTACTAATCTAACATTCTCCTTATATGCTTCGGAATTGATATTGATTCCGAAGCATATAAGGAGAATGTTAGATTAGTGATCATGTCACGGTTGAGTAATTGTAAGCTCATTCCGCCGCGAAAGTGGAAAGGTTCAAGGTTAGAATCCTGACTGTGCGAGTATGGTTGGTAAAATGATTTTTTCCGATATGTTTGGAATCAATTGTATAATTAGCTGCTTTCCAACAGAATTTTCAATTGCAATTCAGCCGTATAAAAAAATCTATTAATTTATAATAATATTAATATTTAATAAAAATTGTTTGTGTAGTGATAGCAGTCTATTCACTTTGTTTTGTTAAAAAAATGCTGGTTACCCGGGACCGACACTTTAGAGTTTATAGTAAATGCAAAGTTTGAGAACCGCTGTCTTAGGGGACACAAGATCAAATCAAGTCATATGGAACAATACACAAATGGTCAAATGCGTTGAAAATATTTTCACATAAATTAAAGGATTTCAAATGCATAGAAGGATAAAAAATGATAAAACCTGATCGCATATTAAAATCATAAAGAAGCGTGTTTAAATTATATTTCAAATTCTGTTTTTGAAAGAAGGATGCATTTAAGTACGGAAATTCACACATTTATAAAGTGAATTTTTTTTTGTTTTGTTTTGTGAGCTCAAAATAGCCACAACAAAAAAATGGTACCGGTAGAACGTCAAAAACAAGTTAGATAGGAGGTAGTTCTGCTTATTTTTTATTAAATTTCATTTTGAATTTAATATCAAAAAAAAATTGATATGTCTGCATCGCGGGTACAGACAGATGGGTGAATACCGTTAAACACAAATAATTTGTATTACTTGTCATGGAAATGAATATATCCACTTTTATTTATCTTATAAAATCAAATGTTCGTAAAATAGAATAAATAAAATAATTGTCATTTTATTTTTTTATATTTTAAATTGTTATCCAATATCATTATTAAAAAAAAGTGGAAAATATTAAAAGCTTTTGGGAATCGAACCCGGGTTTAGGCGTTTGTATACTTGTCGCCAGACTCGTACTTTTGCACACAGCCACCAGGCTTACTGTGTTTGACACCTTAACACAAATATACATGCATATACATGCTGTGTTTTGTTTCACATCACACATGTCAACCATTTCCGACTATTTCCGTTACATATAATATTTCTAAAATGCCACCCCAGTATGAGACATTAGACGTTATTCACGTCAAAATATTTAACCCTTGTTTTTTGTTTTTGTCGAAATAAATAATACGAGAAATAATATTAGATAATAATTTTTAATTTAAAAATTCCAGGTTTTAGATATAATCTAGAAATTTAAGGATTGTGTAAGTTTGCAACACACGACAAAAATATTAAAAATGGTTTATAGTGGGCACGAAAATTATACAAAAACAATGTGTAAAACCACCGCTTTGACTAAAATCAAAAAATTAAAGAACATTTTAAACAAGCCTATTAAATTAATAATGTTCTACAAAAGTGATTTCAATGGTGCATTAAGCATGACACCTGATACAAAACAATTTTAACCTTTAACAATGACATTTTATTTTGCGTTGTAGTATTACCAAGATGCTTATTTATTAAGATAAATTAATAAGATTTATACGGCTGAATTGCAATTGAAAATTTTTCGTTGGAAAGCAGCCAATTATATAATTGATTCGAAACATATAGGAAAAAATCATTTTACCAGCCATAGTCACAGTTAGGATTCTAACCTGAACATTTCCACTTTCGCGGCGGAATGAGATTACAGTACTCAACCGTGACATGATTACCAAACTAATATTTTCCTTATATGCTATTGATTCTGAAGCTTATAAGGAAAATATTAGTTTGGTAATCATGTCACGGTTGAGTACTGTAAGCTCATTCCGCCGCGAAAGTGGAAAGGTTTAGGTTAGAATCCTGACTGTCACTATGGTTGGTAAAATGATTTTTTCCAATATGTTTCAAATCAATTATATAATTGGCTGCTTTCCAACGAAAAATGCTTATTTATTAAAGATGAAATAGAGGACAGTTTGGTGTAAAGGCTAGCGTGCTAATCTCGTAACCAGACTGTCGTGTTATAATAATAATAATAAATTTCTTTATTAAAAACCAATACAATGGTATAATGCGTCAGGTACATCGAGTTTAAATTATACTTATACTATATTATGTCCATTTCCAAAAATTCTTCAATTGAATAAATACACTTATTTATTAATAAATCTTTTATTTGTTTTTTGTATTTTCCTATTTCCAAGCTTTTTGTTGTATCTGGTAGTTTGTTGTAAAATTTTATACAGTAAAAGTTTGGACCATTGGCGGATCTTTTATATCTGTGAAACGGTATTGTTAAATTTGATTTGTGTCTTGTGTCATGTCGGTGAATAATATTATGTTCCCGTACAGAACCCTAAAAAAAAAATCAGCTCTCGCATGATGTGTAATACTAGTTACAATTTGCTTTAATGGAAACAGTTAATTATTTAATTGTGTCACTGGTAGAGTAAATAATAACTCTGTCGCCGCGATAGTAGAAGATTCGGGTATGAGTCCCGGCGGTGACATAGGTTTAAAATGAATTTTTCTGGTATTGCAATGTAGCGTTACGTCATTCGATGGACGTTCCTAACAAAAATACTAACAAAACAAGCATTTTTGCAACACTTGCATCAAAAGTACAATTTTAGATGGCTGCGTACCGTTTGAAAAGTGATTCTTTATGGAAGACTCTACTGCATTCGAATAGTAGTGTTTAAAATAAATTTTAACGCACTCCGTTCTATAAAGTAATACTGTTTTGTTTTACTTTATAACACACGTGCGTTATAAAGTACTTTATAGATTACTTTGCTATAATGTCACTAATAAAATATTTATCCAAATTGTGTTTATACCAGAACTCGTGATTACCGCACTCGCCTTCGGCTCGCGCGGTAAACACCCACTCGTTCTGGTATAAATGCAACATAACCTTAGGCTCGTATCACAAAATCGCGACTGCGTCATATAATCCGTCACTTAAGCCACTAGTTGCATAAAATACTGTTTTTTGCCTTGGCGTAATAAATATTTATTTACAATAATTAAAAATGCAATAACAATAAATGCATCAACAACGAAAAGTCAATTCTAACAATAAAAAAACTGAAACGGTAATTATTGAACTAAACGAGCCACTAAACACTTAACAAATAACTATATATACAAGGATTATTTATTTGTAATTATTTATGTCACTGTATTTATATCAGATTTATTTCGCTGTTCAACACTGTCACAGTACAATCTACACTGACTGATTCCCGTTGACTGATCAATATTTATATCACTGATCCGCTTGATGGCACAGCTCACCATTCACTGATTATCGATTGCGTGACACCGTCGACTGATTGCTTCACTCGTACCGGCTTGTTTATATACGCTACGCGGCCCAGCCTAGTACGTTCTCGTTGGCTCTAGCGTTGTCTAGAATCTTCGATACCATTCCACGCTTTACTACTGTGATCTTTCTTTCTCGTGGTTTCTATTGGAGGCAGTGGCGTAACATCTTGGGGTTTGCTACAATACTATTATTTGCTGATTTGTTGATTGATAAACTTATAATTAATGCGTTCGTATAGAAAGGAATTCTGTAATGTTGAAAAAATCGGGAAAGCGTGATGTCTGGCCTTTGAAGAGTTCAATTAATATTTCCAGACTATACTAATTTAAAGTGTAACGTAATAAATTGTTGATTAGGTACTAAAAATTCCGCTATCAGTGTTGACGACCCTTTTGTGTTGTTTGCATTTTTACCGCGCTGCAGGTAACTTTATTTATCCACAATCACATTATTAAAGTTACCGAAATCTGGTTGCACAAAAATACTTGTATTATATAAATACCTTTCTACTGTGTGTGTATATACAATACTATCTTCATTCATCCGGCAAAAATAATAACCCAGGTGGGCATTGGATAATAATATTACAACGGCCGTCAAGGTAATCTTTGTTATGTTAGGGATTGGAAAAATTCATTCACTGTCAGACTGGAATATCGAATTTTACATAATATTATATATCAAATAAATTGCTGTTCGTTTATAGTCTCGCTAAAACTCAAAAACGGCTTGACCGATTTGAATAATTTTTTTTTGTATTGATCGCTCTAATACAGAGGTACTTTAAAAAAAATAGGAAAAAGCCAAAAAAACAGCTGAAAAATCGAAAAATTCAAAATTAGTAATTTTGTATGGTAATTACTGTTCACTATTAAATACTGTATCGTATTCTGGAATAAAAATGCACTGTTACTACAATTAAAAAATTGAAGCTGACCTTCGCCTGACCTTCACAGCACCACCTATGTTAAATCTGATATGACAGTCTTCTGTCCCCCTTGACACTCTATAACTTTTGTATACAACATTTTTTTATGGGTTGTACCGTTTACGAGATATTTCACTGCACTGTTTAAGATGTGCCACCCTGTATAACCAGGCCACTTATGTTCCCCGTGCACTGATCTTGTACGAATGATTATTATTATTGTAGATTATAGACGCGTCGACAACTCAGGTCATTAGCGTCTTCAACATAACAATTAATAATTCATTTGTGTGTTAGAATCTGCCACCCGGCATTCGCACGAATGAGATAATGTATTAAATACATGGACTGTAATAGTGGGCCGTAATGTTTGGCGTTCATGACGTCAGCCTTTTGAAAGGAAAAATATTTATTTAACCAACTTAAAAAAATTTCTTGTGAAGCCGCAAAATCAAACGGCATTATTTAAGTTAGACGAAGCTCATTCCATTGATTTAATAAAAAAAGTCGTTTATATAGGCTCATTGGTATTTCATCAATTTTCAGATAATAGAACCTGGGAACCGGGGGTGCTTATCTAAATTCTCAAGCCCTATTTTTAAATAACATATAAATATTTGGATTATTTATAAAATATTTATTTTTGTTTTTCTTTCTATACTTATACATAAGGCTTACAACCTGGTTTGGAATTTAAAACGTTTAAATCTCGATTTTTAGTTTATTTTAGCCTTTAGACCAGGGGCGGATCTAAGTTTTTCGGGGCCTAGGACTTATTGAAATCCGATGGGCCCCCGTTTTTACTATACTATAAGTGCTCATTGTTAATGAAAAAGTAACACAAATTTATGATAAATCAATTTTAATGTGCCCTTGACAATTGTGGGCCCTTGACAGTTGGGGCCCATAGGGCTTAAGCCCTATTAGTTCCTATATATAGATCTGCCCCTGCTTTAGGCCCTTCTTCAATAATTAAATATTTATATTATTTACATATATTTAGATTATTTAAACGATGTCTTTATCTCATTTATCTTTTTTTTTTCATTAGACCCTTACAAATTAAAGGGTTAAATGTTCCTTTGAATACCTACTAAGCATTGCGAACTATTGTTAAAATGTAATTTAGAAGTGTTAAAATACATTTTACAAATAAAACTGTAGCCAGACTGCAAACATCTGTCTACAATTCGTATTATTGCCAGTTTTTCGGGTTTATTCAGCTAATTCAATACCATAGACAGTAGAACACATTTCCAGAATGTTGTGTAGATATTTGTGTTTGTACCGGTATATCCCAAAAACAGCTGAGCCGATTTTGATAACCCTTGATACACTAGCTAAACTTAAAAAATAGAGGCTACTTTTCACCATTGACTTGTATACTACTGGACGGGTTCTAGCGGTATATCGTTGCACTTATTTTTAACACGTTTATGTTAGTTCCACCTGTATGTATGTAACGGATTCTTTGAACGCGATTTTCACCCACTTCAAAACTTCAGATTGAACTGAAACTTTGCACACTTATCAAGGACCGATGACAATACAAAAATTTAATAAGTTTTTTAGTCCTGGAGATCCTGGATCTCGAGCACTAAAAAAAAAGCAAAAAACTTCAGATTGAACTGAAACTTTGCACACTTATCAAAGACCGATGACAATACAATAATTCAATAAGTTTGTCCCATTATCCTGACCAGGATCTCCAGGATTAAAAAGCAAAAATAAATTATAATTTAAAAAAACTAAAAAACACGCTTTAATGGTAAACTGAACTAAAAAGTAAAAAATAATTTTTATTGCAAAAAGCGTGGAGTGCTTTGTACCATATTTTCATACTTTATAACAACTGATATCGAGCACCCCACGTTTTTTTACAATAAAAATTATTTTTTACTTTTTAGTTCAGTTTACCATTAAAGCGTGTTTTTTAGTCTTTTTAAATTATAATTTATTCTTTATATGAGTGAAGAGGATAGAGTATGACAATGAGCCATTTTACTGAGAGTAGTTCCTTCAATTATTCACGAAAGGCAGCTCTTGTGGTAGGGACAAACATTATTTATTTTCCATTAGTGTCGTGTCATTTTAGTGGTATAACTTAATTATTTAATTAATTCAATGATAATAATAATTTAAAAGTTAAGTTATACCACTAAAATGACACGACACTATGGGGAATAAGTAATGTTTGTACCTACCACAAGTGCTGCCTCTCGTGGATAATTGAAGGAACTACTCTCATGAAAAAGGGTCATTCAGTAGGTGTAGTGAACTAATGTTAAAATTAGATAAATAATTTTATCAAACGATTTAAAACCATAATATTCACAGCGTATTTAATTAACAATAATTAATGACTAACAGAATATAAGTATATCAAACAGCTAAGCTGCATGATGTAGATATTAGGAGTGTAAATCGTTTGATTTAATTATTTATCTAATATTGTCTTTCTGCACAGTTACTCAAATCCTGTATTTGTGTTAAAAAATTCGACTGATGACCAGTCCTATACTTCCCACCTAGTAAATATTTGCAAAAAATAAACACTCTTTTTTATTCTTTGAAAAAAAACATGGCCCTCTTTTTTGTTTGGTGGTCTACTGATGGCTAGTAATATAGCAAAAACATGGTTACCTACCTTGATTTACGTAAAATTTTCTTTTTTTATTAAAATATTTTTTTTCTCGAAAACTATACATTTTAAAGAAAAAAATATTTACATTTTTTTCATATTATAACATCTAAAATTCATTTATATTTTTTTTTACCTATGTTAATACATGACATTGAGAACGTTTTTTTTTAATATCTCAGGATCCGATTTGACTTAAAATCTAATCAGATCTAAGTTAAAGGCTGATAAATACAATAGAACAATCGGCATGGCCGTATGTTGTTCCGTTTTTACGAAATCGAAGGCGAAAAATTGACCACACACACACACATACAGACATCAGTCAGAAAATGATCTTAAACGATTGTTAGGGTCTCAAAACGTGAAGATCTGTTAAAATCTCGAAATATTTTTTTCGGACTAAATCCATTACTTCCCTATCATAGTAGAGGTGGGAAGTAAAAAATGATAAAAAATGAGATACATCAGAATTAATGACTGCTTTTAAATTTGAAGAGTTCAAAAAATAAAATTTTAATATCCGTAACGGCATTAACTTTTATCATTGTAAAAAGAAACATTTTAGTTATAACACATTTCAGAGGCCATCTGGTTCATTTTTGAAGTGGGAGTGTGGCGATTTTGTTTAAACAACTGACGTTAGAACTATGTCTGTCTCTTTCGAATAACATGATTGAAACAAAGATAGAATACTATTGAATTACTTTACAAATCACAGATAATGCTACTTGCTTAATAATAAAATTATAATATTGCTGGTCATAATTAAATAATCAGAAAGATGCCAGATGGCCACAAATTGAATGTTTTTACGCATAAACGTTTTATTGGCTATTTTTAATATTAAGGACAACGGTCAGTGACTATTTAAAACAAAAAATCTAAAGCATTTTTAATCTGTACACATTTTTAAAATCGTTATTCAACAATTTTATGCTGCAATTACATCACAGTGTACAACAGTAGCCTTCAATTGTTAAAAAAATATTAGTAAAAAAAAACTTTTTAGAGACAAGCTTTCATTGAAATGTACTAAAAAGGAAAAAATAATATTTAATAATTTTGGTTCATAATTATTATAAAAGCGGGGGTTGTAATCTCTATGATAGTTTATTAGTCGCAACCCCCGCTTTTGTAATAATTATTATGAACCAAAATTATTAAATAATATTTTTTCCTTTTTAGTACATTTCAGTAAAAGCTTGTCTCTAAAAAGTTTTTTTTTACTAATATTTTATTTTGTACATTTTAGTCTTTCAAAATTTTACCCCCTTTTGACACCCGTAGGGATTGAATTTCAAGAAATCCTTTAATGGATGCTTACGTCAGAAAAGGAACCAACTGTCCAAATTTCAAGTTTCTAGCTTCAGCGATTTGGCCTGGGCGTTAATTAGTCAAAAAAAACGTACATCCCCGTTTGAACCCTTTAGGGGTTGGATTTATTTCTATAAATGATTTATTCATGTATTGTCATCGGGAATACATATGTGTACAAAATTTCAAATCGATCGGATACGTGGAAGTCGTTCAAAATTGACTTGCAAGTTTTGACCTAAACAAACACACAAACTAACGTACATTGCAAGTTAAATAAAAGCTTGTAATAACAAGGTGAAAAATTCTTCCGTGTTGATGGGCCGTGGTCAACTGGAGATTTTCTTCTTCCAGACGTTTCGTCTCTAACTGCGAGAGACATCTTCAGTGGCACAGTTGCGACGACGAGAGCTTCAGTCAACATCTACGCCGAAACTCTCGTCGTCGCAACTGTGCCATAGTACTGTGTGTATCTGTACAAGTAATTTTAAAAAAAGCATAGCTTCTGTCGGATGTCCCATGACACCTCTTGACTTTTTTTTTGTTTTTTGAACTAATATTTTATTTATTTGGCAGTCCGGACACCTGTTATTCATTTGTTCCAAATAAACTGCTGCAACTGTATCGAATTTTTGTTTACTTTTAATAGTTAATATCTCGGGAACTGTCAGTGAAAATGACAAATAACGGGTTCCGTTTTTGCTATTTGGATACGGAACCCTAAAAACAAAATACAGCAAACATGGCTATTGCAATAAGTCGAATAGACACTCTTAGATGGGTGACAGCACCGAGGGTGAGGCTACTGACTAAAATATAAACAGACAAACCGGGCACGTGGTGATGGTGGGGCAGCGCCTCACCATGTGTGTACAGTTCGGAGTGAGGGTTCCCGTCACAATCTTCACATCGCGGACCATGGTGATGCCGCGCGACTCTCTGTCGTTCATCGCCATAAAGTGATCGTACAGCTACAGGACCTGTTGTTCATTTGTTTGTAGAGTGTACATAAACGTGACATTTTTGTGACACTACTGAAAAATGTGCTATACGCCTTGTTCAGGTTAAAACAGTTAACGGTCAGTGTGCAAAATTTCAACGGACTTTTATAGAATGTTTCTCGATTTAGTTTTTGTTTTGTAAATTTTTTTGGACAAAATTAATTAGAGGTGTTTAGTGAAAAAGGTGTAACAGTGATTTTTTAAAAGTGACCAACTGTTTAAAACGATTTTTGTTGAAGTCAAGTATGGATTATGAAATTTTTGGATTTTTTTAGAAGTAAGATATTTCTAATGTTTGTATTTTGCGTTTGTGAAAATTAAGACTAGTGCTATAGGTTTATCATACAATTTTAACAGGCTGTTAAATTTTGATTGCAACGTGACCATTGGTTGCTGCGTTTTCATTTTGGCAAATTGTTGATCGTTACCATAGCAACCATCATTTAACAGCGTGATTAAAAAATAGAATTGTACGATAAACCCAGCATTAAAGTTTCATATGTAATTTTACAAAAGAATATCTTTTTTTAAAAGCACCAAAAGCCCGGGTTATTTGTAGTGGCGGACTAAGCCCGTCGGAGGCCCGGGGCGGCAGAACTAAATGAGGCCCCCGGTCTGCTTAGAATTTGATGTATTTGTAGTGTAAATTTCGTAAAAAATGAATAATATAGATGTAATGGCTGACAAAAAAAAATCAAATATTTATAATAAGCGACCTACCTACATTTATATTTTGTATACATACGGGGCTTCCAACTCCAAACTGCCTCTTACTTACTAAACATATTTTGGCCTTGTTTGGGATTTCATTAAGAAGGACTTCTCGAGATTTGGAGGCCCCCCAGGATCAGAGGCCCGGGGCGGAGCTGATATCTACTTTCGCCAGTCCTCATATTAGAACCTAATAACTAGAGAGGTCCTAACAGTGATTCCAATTTTTTTAATATAAAAAATTGACAATAGAAGATTGATGTCTTTTTTTCGATAAATTATAACGAAAATATGTGTCACTCCCACGTTTATATTTTTTTAAGTTATTTTAAGTATGTACTACGATCGGGAGCGAGTTACAAATTCACTTGGTGATGCATAATAACTAGTTGTCTGAAGACATATTTCAAGAAGAGTTCTTTTCAGGTTTCACTTAGACTCAAAGTAATTTAGTTTCGCCTCTGGGTTAACAATAAATACTTAAAATTCTATTTATGGTGGACATAAAGATTAGAAATACCCAAATGTACAAAATTTTTATTCCTATTCTTTGATGCAAATTACTAGAAACTGTCACTTTTACACGAACTGAAGAAGGTTCTAAAAAGGTTAATAATAAAATATGCTAATGATTTGTCTAAGCCCTAAGGTATATTTTCTAGAGCAGCGTTTCTCAACTTTTTTGACGCACGACCCAACATATTTTTTTGAAGTCGTATTGCGACTCAATTGTTTAAAATAAAAAATGTAGTATACCGTCAGCATGATTTTGTATTTACCTACTCGGATACTTATCCATGGGCTGTTAACTTATAATTTAAAAGTAGGTAATTATTTTAAATTTAACTTCTTTTTTTATTTAATGTAATTAAGACGCTAATGACCTAAGTTGTCGCCGCGTCTATAATCTACATTAAATAAAATAAATTGTTTCACATGTCAATCACTTCCGACTATTTCCGTTACATCTAATATTTCTAAAATGCCACCTCAGTATGAGACAATAGACGTTATCCACGTCAAAAGATATTTCTTTTAAAAAAAGTAACTTACAGGAAATTAATTAATTAATTATTGTAGATTATAGACGCGTCGACAACTTAGGTCATTAGCGTCTTGATTACATTAAATAACAACTTCCTTAAAACTAAATTACATCACAAAACATCCATGAGCGGAGGTGGGAATCGAACCCACGACCGTTACACCACACTGTCCTCTATACAGGAAAACCTTCCTTTGACAGTATTATTATTAGTTAGTTTTTTTTTTTAATTACTCTGATGGCCGGTTTATCGTACATTTTAATCACGATGTTTTTTAATCACGCTGTTAAATTTTGACAGCTACGTGTTCATTGGTTGCTGCGTTTCGTAGCAACCCGTCATTTAACAGAGTAAAAAAAAACATCGTGATTAAAATGTACGATAAACCGGCAGTGGCGACGCTAGGATTTTTTGTTAGGGTGGGCCAGACTTGGGCATGGTGTTCTGAAGGTGAACCAATAACATTTGTTCCCAAAATTTTAGTGCTCTTCAAAATTTTAACCCAGATTACTTGCTATAGAATTTACAAGAAAAATTGTTGAAATTTCGAGGGTTAAAAACGTATTTAAAAGATAAACTGGAGATTGGGGATTATTCCAGGATGGGCCATGGCCCACCCTCTAACGCCGCCACTCTAAACCGGCCATGAAAGAATTAATTATTTTATTTATTATAGATTATAGACGCGTCGACATCTAAGGTCATTAGCGTCTTTCAACTACACTAAATAACAACCAACTTAAAACTAAATAACATCACAAAACATCCATGAGCGCAGGTGGGATTCGAACCCACGGCAGTCCAGTTTATAGGTTGCGGTGCCAAGCATGCTAACCACTAGGCTATACTGACCCCTGCCATGAAAGAAGCGATTCTGATCCTATGCCACTTCGAAGAAATTCACCTACCAATAATAATTTATTATTAGTATTGATTTATTATTAAACGATATTTTTTGCATGAATAAAAAACCACTTGTTCACGTGGGAATTGTTTTCACATACTTCACACAAAAAAAATCACCAAATGTTGTTTGCTTTAGGCTTATTTTAACAGCAAACGATTTACTAATTTGTAGAACATCTGTTTTTACTTTTCTGAACACATTTCGATTGTAGGTACAAGAAATACGTGACACATTATAGACAAGAAAAAATTTCAATAATTTTAACTACTTAGGTACCGAGAATTTGACCACTCACTATCACTTTCGTATGACTCGTATAAGCATATTTTTTTAGGAATTTTTATAAAAATACATTTTTAACTTCCCATTGGAAGTTATTGTAATGGGTCCGAAAATCGAAATCAAAATGTATAACAAATTTTTATGTTTCAAGGTCACTACACTATTTTTAGAAAGATGTCTGTGTGTGTGTATGTGTGTGTGTGTGTACGTATGTACGTACGTACGTATGTGTCCATTTCTTTCTAAGACGAAATCTCGAGAATGAAAAATGATATCGACTACGTTAGGGTGCCAATCGACGCGTATTAACTGAAAGAAATTATTTCAGCCGACATTATGTCGTATTAACCGGACAACGCACAAAGCGGACGCATAATTTAAGCTTGTAATCTATATATGAAACCTGACTTAAATTTGCATTTACATCGTTAAAAACGGTTAGTCGTTATAAACGAAGTCATAATAGACGGACTCTACTGTATTAGAGACACCCAATGTTTGTATGTTTGCGTTTTTGCCATTTGGCTATACGGAACCCTAAAAGAACTGACTTTAATGCGAGAGAAGGCACGTGACGTAAATGCCCTAATCCAGGGGCTCTCAATATTTTTTTTACTGTGACTCCCCTTAGAGGCTACAATTTTTTGCGACGCCCTTGTGTGTATAGCTCTAGCCGACAATAAAATTATTTTATTATTCAAATAAAACTTCAAAGAATATAGAATCTTAATAATTATTATTTATTAGATTCTAATTGTAATAATTGAAAACATAAAAAAACTACAAACAATATAATTAATGACTAGGATGAGCTTGCTTTTCTGACCATAACTTCTTAAATCGGGACTGAAGTTCTGAAATTGCGACTGATCCCCTAGGATAGCGCCGCGACGCCCAGTTAGAGAACCTCTGCCCTAATCTATTGAACGCTCCAAATCTGGCCTTAAATTAATACGAGCAGTATTTTTTTTAAATATTTGTAAAATTCTTTGAAAAACCTTATTTTGACTTTATATTATAGGTAAGTACATGCAAACATTAGGTTTGATAATTTTATTTGTTTTTGTGTATAATATTCTGTAAAATTATCTGTCTTCAAATATGACACATCCAAGAAATAGTTGTCGAGCGTCTATAATCCATAGTTCATTCCAAGAAATAATTTTAACAAATACAAAATGCATAACATTTTGACCAATGCAAATATTTATTTGTTTCCTTCGTATAAGTAGCGATAAGTAAATTATTACAAAATATTAACTTGTTTGCCAAACATTCCGTATTTACATACAAAATGTTTGGCGATAGTTTGGCACATATTTCAAATCCCATTATTTATTTATGCAGGTGTACAGACTGGGAAGTAAAAAATAACACAATCAGAAATATTTTTAACCGACTTCAAAAAAGGAGGAGGTTCTCAATTTGATGTGTATTTTTTTCTTTTTTATGTATGTACACTGATTTTTCCTGCATTTGTGAACCAATTTTGATGATTATTATTTTATTTAATAGGGCATACCTTCGAGTTGGTCTCATATAAATTTTACTTAAATCGGTTCAGTAGTTCGACTGATTTTTGGTTAATATGTATATATGTTGTGTATGTATATGTCATATCATATCGCCTGCATTTGTGAACCGATTTTGATAATTTTTGTTTTATTTAATAGGGGATACCTTCAGGGTGGTTCCACATAAATTTTATTAAAATCGGTCCGTCCGTCTGTCACAAGGTTCTATCTCATAAATTGTAAGAGGTAGCTAGTTAAATTTTTTTTTAATATAAATCTTCTTTTGTTCTCTATCCATAGCTATTTGGTTATATAATTTAATGAAAATTCTTCCTATGATATTCATTTGTTTGTTTAAAAGCCTACGTCTAGAAAAAAACATAACAAAGAATAGATACCCTGCAATTATATAATAATTTGACAATGAGGGTGGTCTCAAGTCTTCACTGCTATATACTCTATCTTCACAAGCCGGCAAAGAAGTGATTATCATTCTTTGCCGGGCAAGAACTAGTCAACATTAAAATTATTATTCCATTGTTGCCCTAGATATTATAATACTTACATACAAGCAACCATTCTGTTAGCTAATTAATCAAGCTATAAAAAACGGAAGATTTTTGACATTAAATATGCCGTAAAATAAATATAGATAATTAAGAGTATACTACAGTTTTTAAATGTAGCTTTTTAATTTTTATATACCTACAGTCGACTTTGACTGAGAACGACGGTATGGGATCAAACCATCGACTTATACTAGTAGACGTGCCCCCACCCTCCACCCCACCGAGTCGGAGAATTTAAAAATGTTTCCGATTTCGTTCGAAATCTTGAATATACCTTACCTATATACACAATTTACAACGAGCGATGTAGCTTAGTGGTACAGCACTAGACTCGCATTCTGAAGGAACTGGGTTCGAATCCCGGCGGGGCCAGATCTGACTAGGACCTTTTTCTACTGCCTCACGCCGAGAAATAGTAAATCCTGTACCTACCGGTCATCTTGTTTGAGGTTTTCCATTATTTCCCTCAACAAATTCCAGATGAATATCGAAATGGTTCCTTATTCAAGGTCGGTCGATTACCCGTCAAACTCCAATGCTTCCAAAGTTGCGTACCTTATCCTAATTTCTTATAACTCCTACATTCGTTCATTGCTATTTTAAAAAGTTTAAAAAATGTAGAAAACAACGGGATTTTAATTTTTATTTATTTATTTATTGTAAATTATAGACGCGTCGAAAACTTACGTCATTAGCGTCTTGATTACATTAAATTAAATTAACTTAAAACTAAATGACATCACAAAACATCCATGAGCGAAGGCGGGATTCGAACCCACGACAGTCTGATCCAGAGGCTGCGACGCTAACCACTGGACCACACTGTCCTCGAAAACAACGAGAAGTTTGTGACCACGGTGGTCCTCCTCCCCCCCAAATGAAAACCTATATTCGCCCCTGTGAAATATCGACTAACATACGTTCTAATTTTACTGATAAAATATTAAATTGCGGATCTTTGAAGAGACTAAAATACTTTCTTGTTTTTTGCAGGTGAGAAGCCTCCAAACAGGGATAGCTTGGAGCTAGTTTCTAAAACAGGTATGCCTTAAAGAAAGAAGAGCTGCATGTTCAACCGGTAGTCGCAATTGGAAAAAAAGCAATTCGCTGCATAAATAACGTATACACGACGTCTCCATGTGTGTCAAACAAACTTGCCTGGGGCTACTTCGACATGAAAAGTGATTATACATGTTCAACTGTGCAGACTAGACGATCAAAGTGGATTTTGGGGTTATGAGATTCGTAGATTTCACATAAATGCTTTTTTTGTCGCGTATTTTAAAACGCGAAGTGAATTTTATTAATTATTGATAATCAAGTGAATGTGGATTTCGTTTTTGTGGTTTCGATTGGCGAATAACTGTTTTTTGTGGTTTTTTCAATAATAAAACGAAACAAAAATGATTATATTATGATATCAGATGATTGATATTTACTAGGAAGTGAATTTAAAAATCAAAGTGTTTAAAATAAAATTAATAATTTTGTAATTTTTAAAAATACATATTTTTTAATAGATAAATCTTTTTATTAAAAGGAAGTGTCTTAAAAGTTTTGTTTAAAATTAATAATTTGTAAAAACAGTACGTAATTTTTTAATGGATAAATCATCATACTAAAAGGTGAATGTATTAAAATAACAAAGCATTTTTAATAATACTGAAAAAAACAATTAATTTTAATCGATTCGTTGCGTTAAAAATACATAAGAAATGTTTTTTATCATTATAAAACAGTTTGATGTAATAGTATTTTCAAGAAAAGTTTAAAGACAAAATCACGTTATAAAAATACGTTTTTTTTGTTAATTGTTTTTAAGTAATTTATCCTTCAAATCTGCAAGTAATTGACTTTTGTATGTTAACAAAGAGCGTGTTTAAAGATTTTTTTTAAGTGAAATATTTTTAATATATTAAATGTAATCAAGATCAAGCAGTTTATTAATTTACATACATTGAATCAAGGACAAAATAATATAATTCCATGTGTTATTAAATAATCATTTTTAACACGCGATAAAATAAGGAAGAAGATTTTCGAAGATCTATCTACAATCGACTTGAAGTCTGCGAAGATATTTTTGCTTAAGGGACACACCCATGGAATTTAAACTGTATATAAAAAACAACGTTATTTATTAACCTTGACCAAAACCTCGAACAGGTGTTGTGAAAATAAATTTAATATTTAATGACGACAAAAAATACGTTCAGTTTCATTTGTTTTATCTTAACTAGTCGTCTTTTGTTTAAAACAAACGAATATGATTTCCGCGCAAAACGATGAAAACGTAGTATGATTGATGATGTTAAATTTGCATTTAACAGTATCCTAAAAATTACAAAACAGCAGTTTTATGCAGTTAATCCGATCTTATGCAACTTCCCATACTAAAAGAAATGACAATCGTAAAACAATAGAACGTATTGTGTCTGGTTTGTCATTTATGACCTCTATAAAAACAAAACAGTTCAAATTATTTTATAATCTTAATAAAAAAATTAGTTGCATTCAGTTATTTCTAAATAACTGTCAGAAAGACAAATGAGTTCGTAAAATAAAAAACGTGACAATAAGAACAACTGTAATTTTCTACGTTGCACTGATTAATTTTGGAGAACAGTTTGGGATGTTTTCTAATTTGTGGAGAACACATTTTGATAATAATAATAATATAAATATTCGTGCAATTAAGATCGTGATAAATTAAAGAAATTGTTAAATTTGGGACTATTGCACTGTTTTCTAATTTGTAAAAAAAGACAGTCGAGTAATAATAAAACCTATTGTTATAAATATTGGTGAAATTGTCATCGTGATAAATAAATTGGTTAAATAATTTTACGGTTGGCTCTACTGAATTGTCAACATATTAATTTCGATTTGAAGTAATGATATAGTTTTATCAAAAAAAGAAAGTTTCATAACAGTAATAAATAACATTTATTTCAAAAATACGGTAATAACAAGTAGGTAACAATATTAATTAGTTTTCGTGTACAATAATATCAACGTTTTGTGACAACTATATTTAACACGGAGAAAGAATAATTTAAATACTTTTAATTATGGTTTTAGTTTTCATTTAAAACAATATTTACTGTTACAAGAATAACATATGATAAAACTTACTGTATTTATTAAAAAATAACCGTAATTTAAAAGTATATCACTTCCTCATATTACATATGAGCAATTATTATAATCTTGGAACGATATCATGCTAGTAGACGACACAGAAATGCAAGTTCAAACTATAAAATAATATTTCACGAACTACAAATTATAATAAGTAAAACTTATTGTAATTTATTCAAATTGTATTTGTTTCGTTAAAATTATCAATGAAACTAATAGACGTTTTTGTTTTAAAATGTCATAACAATTAGTGAAATCCGTTTTTTTTAATCACAATAGTAAAACAAAAAACTATTGTCACAGTCATATGTTATTACTCGTGCGTTAAGTGTTTTTTTTCGAAGATGCCCGAACTGATTGTTTATTTCTTAATTGAATGATCGCCCTCGTTTTGTTTTTGAAACATGTGAAGAACGAGAACGTTGCGGAAATGTCCGAACATTTTAAATTGTGATAAATAACAATGGATCTATTCGATTCATATTTTATTTAATTGTGATAAACCTAGTGATAATCGTTTTAAATAGCTGTTTACATCAACATGTTAGTTGCAACTCCGTTGGCGATAATGCCGGAACATCGAAAGCCACGTGTCATTTCGGAAATCAAAAAGGTTACGCCAAAAACGCCTCTCGATCACATACAACCAAGAATAAGTGGTGAGTGATTATGTTTAACTTCTTATTAGTTTTTTTATTTTACTCAGTGCCTAAATACCCAAGATATGATCTTAATTTTATTAAACGGTTTTATTTAGCTTGACCCCGTATATTTGTTTGTTTGTTACTATCTTTGTTTCAAGTCTTGCGACAGCTTTTTCAACCACTTCTACTTAACCGATTCTTATGAAACTTTGCACACACATTGAGTTCCCGTGACAATACAATATTATGATAATTTCAACTTGGTAACGAGGGTCTGATGATGGAATCAGGCGGTGGACAGTGGAACTCTTAAAAACTAGAAAATAAAAATAGGTTAAAAACTTAAGTACGGTTTTATTTTAAATCATCAGCTGTACCAAAAACTAGAAAATAATTAGGACACAAACCAAGGAGCACTTTGTGTCGCTGCGTCAGCGGAAAAGTAATAATTTGGGACTTTTAACAGATTAAAATAAAAACGTAGGGCGCATAAAAATCTGTATAACGACTGTATAATTATTAAATAAGAACGGCTTGTCTAGAAAAATGTGTTTCCAAACCCACCAACAGAAATATTTCAATAAAAAATTGTTCAAAATACTAAAAAGCGTTTACAAACATATTTAAAGTTGATACTTCATACCTCTAGAATCGAGCTTGAGAATAGAATACATGGCGTTGCTGGTTCCTCTACTACAAGTTTCCAGTTCGCGGGTTCTAGCCCGAGAGCTGGTATAAAGTTGTCAATTGAATTTTTAGTTTATTATTAAAAAAAAAATAATGAATTGAAAATATGAATTGGTGCTAGGCCCAAATAACCTTAGCTGTTGGTGGTCTTTAAAAACTCACACACACCTCTAGAATCGGTACTTATTAATGTATTATTTACTTTGTAATTTTATCCATAAATCGTTGCAATGCCTGCTATAATATCAATTGTTTGTGTATAATTTTCTTATCAGTTTCGTGATATTTACGCAATACCCAGAAAAAAATCTAACACTCCGATAAGATTGTATACTTACTTGGTTTTAAAGAAAACTGTTTAGGCCATATTCCGTGAAAAGCACCTCTACTTTATATTGTATTTTCTTGGCTCTGTGTTCAATCGTATCTACCTATATATTTCAACTTCAATAATTCCAAGACATGCTGGGTTGCAGAAGACATCGTCAAAAAATCTAATTTGACAATGATCTCTTATTGTAATCATATATAATGACATTTTAATATTTACGCAAGAACAGTTTAACGTCTTTGTCAAACTTTTTTAACCGACTTCAAAAAAAGGAGGTGGTTCTCAATTCGGTTGTATTTTTTTTTTATGTTTGTTACCTCATAACTCAGTTATTTATAAACCGATTTTGAAATTTTTTTTATTTGAATGGCTATACTTTCAGATTGGTCCCATAGAAATTTCATCAAAATCGGTTCAGTAGTTCGGCTGGTTTTAATAAAAATCAGTAACGACGTGTGATTCTTTATGGTAAATGTCACTTTTTGACATATCAGACAGCGTAAGAAAGCCGGTTTAATAAAAGTGAGTAACGGCGTGTGATTCTTTTAAGGTAAATGTCACTTTTTGACACTAAAAAATAAAAAAACTTTTTAACAAAAAAAAACCACTAAAAAGAGGAAAATAATGAAATTTTGAGATCTGTGCCAATTTAAAAAAATATGAAGTTGGTTAAAAAGAAGATATTAATCACTATAATATACTTTTTAACCGACTTCATATTTTATTAAATTGGCACAGACCTCAAAATTTCATTATTTTCCTCTTTTTAGTGGTTTTTTGAAAGAGGTTTTTTTTTTTGTTAAAAAGTTTTTTGTTATGTAGAACATTATATTGTACTCACATAAAAACTAACCTACATACTACATAGAAAAATATTAGTAAAAAAAACTTTTTAGAGACAAGCTTTTATTGAAATGTATTAAAAAGGAAAAAATAATATTTAATAATTTTGGTTCATAATTATTATAACAGCGGGGTTGTAATTTCTATGATAGTTTATTAGTCGCAACCCCCGCTTTTATAATAATTATGAACCAAAATTATTAAATATTATTTTTTCCTTTTTAATACATTTCAATAAAAGCTTGTCTCTAAAAAGTTTTTTTTACCTATATTTTATTTTGTTCATTTTAGTCTTTCAAAATTTTACCCCCTTTTGATCCCCTCGGAGCTGAATTTCGAGAAATCTCTTCTCAGAAAAGGAATCTACTATCCAAATTTCAAGTTTCTAGCTTCAGCGATTTGGCCTGGGCGTTGATTAGTCAACAAAAAACCCTACAACCTCGTTTGAACCCGTTAGAGGTTGAATTTAATTCTAAAAATGATTTATTCATGTTTTGTCATCGGAAATACATATGTGTACAAAATTTCAAATCGATCGGATACATGGAAGTTGTTCAAAATTGACTTGCAAGATTTGACCTAAACAAACAAACACACAATCTAACATACAAACATTGCAACTTACATAAAAGCTTGTAAAAAATATCGCCTCAATAGATCATAATTATTTTTCGAGCAGGATCGATTTAAAATTCTGTAATGTTTTTCGTGTGGAGAAATATGCGTAGTCACAATCTCTAAGGTTATTGTAATTTGTTAAACTAGATTTTCTGACAATTCTTTCTGCAACCCAGTATAGTATAATAAGTATGGTGTGAATTTTTAAATAATTGCTATCTTTTGACCTTTTGCTTGTTTCCTATTGAACTTTCTTAGTATTATTAAGAAAAAAAATACTCTAAGCTAAACCATGTTTCGCTTTCAATAATCAATCAATATTATCATGGATTCTTTGGGTTATATTTCAATACAACATTTCTAGCGTGATAATATTATGACACGCCTTTCTCTTCCAAGACGGGGTGCAGTGATTTCTGTTTTCTAACACGACTCACAGAGGTCAGGTCACATAAAGAATAAAATTGACAGTCAATTGTTATATCGAATAAAAAATACACGCACGTGTCATTTATGAATGAGAATTGAAAATTTGTCTGGACACACCTAAGTACTTAAAATAATTATTGTTATGTTGGTACAATTGGTACATGCTTCTATTAAAAATTAAAAATAATCCGACCCAAAACTACCATCTAATCCGGTTGTTTAAAAAAGTATTAAATAATTTATTATTATTAAATAATACAAAATTATTTTATTAACTTCCCATTGGAAGTTATTGTAATGGGTCCGAAAATCGAAATCAAAATGTATAACAAATTTTTATATTTCAAGGTCACTACACTATTTTTACACTATTTTTAGAAAGATGTCTCTGTGTGTGTGTGTACGGACGTACGTATGTGTCCATTTCTTTCTAAGACGAAATCTCGAGAATGAAAAATGATATCGACTACGTTAGGGTGTCAATCGACGCGTATTAACGTAAATATGATCTGAAGGAAATTTTTTCAAAATCGGTTCAGCCGTTCTTTTTTCTTAACCAAATAGACTCCACAAAAGTAGATTTTACACAATATCTCGCGAATAAAAAATTATATCGACTTCGTAAGGGTGTCAATCGAGGCGTGTTAACGTCATTTTGATCCGACATAAATTTTATAAAAATCGGTTCAGCCGTTTTTTTTTTTAATTATTGTTAAAAATAAATAATAATTATGTTTTAATGATTAAAATGGTTACTTTTCTGTGTAATATCTAATTTAATTATTATTATTAAATATTTATCAAACTGGGAAGTTCGTAGTGTGGACCTCAAGGGTCGCACTTTAGTCCTAATAAACGACCCACCTCACGGCTTGTTATTATTATTATTTTATTCCTCATGAAAACGTTGGGAACTCACCACAGAAATTAGAGTATTTCTTTAAAGAAAATTCCTAGCCACAGTGTATTAATAATCAGGTCCGAATTTTTACTTTTAAAAAAGTCTGAATTTTTAATAATAGTACATTTTTGCCTAACACTTCTTTAGCCTGTCAACACAAAACTAATTATAATAATAATATTATATATAGTTTTTAAATTGGCAAAAAAATCAACATATCATTTTCTAGTTAATTACTATATTATTTCGTATGTATTCATTCATTATAACTAGCCAATTATTTTTTTTTTCATTAATAAATTAAAATACAACATAAAAATATACTTATTCTTGTTGGCAAAAATGATCATTAAAAATTTAATCAAACTCAACACTGAAACATACCGGGTGTATGAAAAATATTAAAGATTACGTTAAATCCTATATTATTAAACGAGCTAATGTATGTATGTATATGTATAAATTTTTTCTCGAAAACGGCTCTAACGATTTTGATCAAATTTACCGAAAAGGGGTTTCGGGGACAAAAAATCGATCTAGCTAGGTCTCATCCCTGGAAAAATTCGTTTTCCTATCGATTTTATCATTTTAAAAAACAGTTTTTTTAACGTTATAAAACAGTGTCATATGGTGAGTAGGCTTTGGAAAAACCAACTATTTTCATTATTGATGTCAAAATATTCTGACAGTCAATCTTTAACTTAATAATAATTAAAATAATCTGTGTTGAAGAGTAAAAAAATAACAACAATAAAAATTAAACATAATAAATTATGTAAGTAGTTTTAACTAATACCTATTTAGACGAAAAATGTTTTTTTTTCAATGGTACTTTGAAGTTGAAACAGTCGGTATATACGATGGAGGTATAATATATTTAATTTACACATATTATTGGCACCCCCACTGTGATTGAATATTGCGTTGCCTTTTCAACCTCGTGGGGCCATTATTGCAAAATTCGCGAATCAGATAAGATAACAATGTACACGATTGTTAATTAGTATCAATAACATTCTAACTTATTGTTATACAGACTGTCCGTTTTAAAAAGTATAGGTCCCTACCATAAACATAAATATTATATCTACAACCAGCGATAATTTGAGACTTTATCAGGATCGAATATTTGACGCAATTTTATAGAGTGAAGTTGGCGACACAGAATTAACTATCAAATTTTTTTTGAAAATACTGAAAATGAAATGAAAAGCAGCTGTTTTATAGTAGGTATGGCAAAAAATACCATATACCGAGTGCTAATTTGCTTTGCGGGTAATAGGGATTTAACCCGTAAAATCAAACTTTTGCGATTTCCTGCTTCCCTAATTATTTTAGGAAAATTATCTTCAAATAAAAGTTTTAGAACATAAAATTCTGCATCTAAATCCTTAAACAAAATTAATTTTGCATGCTTTGTAACGGCAGAAATTTGATATGAAAATGCCAAAATTACCTCAAAAACAGATAGCGATAGCCATGGAACTTGAACAAAATGATGACGTTTTAGCTGTCAGAATAATTTCTAATCATTTTGTTCAAGTTCCATGGCTATCGTTATCTGTTTTTGAGGTAATTTTGGCATTTTCATATCAAATTTCTGCCGTTACAAAATATACTAAATTAATTTTGTTTAATGATTTAGACGCAGAATTTTATGTTCTAAAACTTTAATTTGAAGATATTTTTCCTAAAATATAATAGGGAAGCACGAAATCGCGAAAGTTTGATTTTATGGGGTAAATCGCTATTACCCGCAAAGCAATTCAGCACACGGTATATCTCGTACGTTATATGATATTATAATTCGTGTGACTGTTAAAAACTCGTTATCACTCGTTTTAACATATTGTCAATACTCGACAGTAAAATGCCTCATTACGCAACTAGATATACAATCTACTATTGTAATTCAACAAGCAATGGGGGCAGATAGCCTAGTGGTTAGCATGCTTGGCGCCGCAACCTCTAGACTGGACTGCCGTGGGTTCGAATCCCACCTGCGCTTACGGATGGTTTGTGATGTTATTTGGTTTTAAGTTAGTTGTTATTTAGTGTAGTTGAAAGACGCTAATGACCTTAGATGTCGACGCGTCTAAAATCTACAATAAATAAAATTCAACAAGCATGTAGGTACGTTTTTGAACAGTACTGTACTGAACACGTGTTTACATATTTAATATGAAAATATAGTGTACATATTTTCGGAGGTGTTTCGCCTAGATGACAGACATATTTTACTAAAAACACTGTGCGCACGCGCCGTGTTCTATTCGCGTTTCGTTGTTTCGGAAACGCCTTCGATTGTTTTACAGTCTGACATTTCGAAATTAGTCAACGTGTATAAGATACCGATATTTAGGTTAGTATCAAGGGTCACAAAATTCTGATATTATTTATGTACGGTAGATGTATAGAAAGTTTAACAACATGAATTCTTAATGTTGGGGTATTTGACCTGTCCATTATCATTTTCAACCCACAGTGTCAAATTTACAGATCACTCAACGAATCTGACGGAATAGGGTCGTCCCGCTTATCAAAATTTGATAATTTTTAACAGAGCATATTATTATATTTTTTTATTGTAGATTATAGACGCGCCGACATCTCAGGTCATTAGCGTCTTACGCATATTATTATTCCTCATACATAAACAAATAATGTAAACCAACTTTTTTACTTCCCACCTCTACTATGGTAGGGACGTAATGGATTTAGTCCGAAAAAAATATTTCGAGATTTTAACAGATCTTCACGTTTTGAGACCCTAACAATCGTTTAAGATCATTTTCTGACTGATGTCTGTATGTGTGTGTGTGTGTGTGTGTGTGTGTGTGTGTGTGTGTGTGGTCAATTTTTCGCCTTCGATATCGTAAAAACGGAACAACATATGACCATACCGATTGTTCTATTGTGTTTATCAACCTTTAATTTAGATCTGATTAGATTTTGAGTCAAAAAAATATAAATGAATTCTAGATGTTATAATATGAAAAAAATGTAAATATTTTTTTTCTCTAAAATGTACAGTTTTCGAGAAAAAAATATTTTACTAAAAAAAATAAAAATTGTACGTAAATCAAGGTAACCATGACTTTTGCTATATTAAGCTAGCCATCAGTAGATCACCAAACAAAAAAGAGGGCCATGCTTTTTTTCAAAGAATAAAAAAATACTGTTTATTTTTTGCAAATATTTACTAGGTGGGAAGTATAGGACTGGTGATCAGTCGAATTTTTGTTCTTATATTCTTCCTCTTAATTGCAAACAAGAATTTAAAAAATGTGTTCGTTTCAAACGGATGAGTTTAACCGCCATATGATGACGTCAAAGCCAGGCCAATGAAGTCAGACATACGTCCACGCATAGGTAAAGAGAGGTAGGTATGTCTATGGAAAGAGAGAAATACTTCCTCGTCAGTCGTAACTCGTGAAGAACCTAACCTAAGTTCTAACTGCCGCGGCAACAGCTAGTAGTATTAATATATGTCTAATTTGTTTTCTATCGCAATAACCTCACACATTTTAGTGTGATTTATACTGCATTTTTATCTAAAAATAAAATGATCGTCTTTTATTATGACTATAAAAGTTTAATTACACTGCAGTTGAGGAGCATAACAATAAACTTCAGTTTTATACAAATGTTATCATTCAAAAGACCTTTTATGTTTACTTATAACGTAAAGCAGTGCCACTCAAATATTGTTACTCTAAGGCCCCCTTAAATTAGATAAGCGAATTAAAAAGCTCCCCTACTTATGCAAACAATGCGATTATAGTCGGAGAGCTAGCGACGGTTTTTCTCAAGTGTTTACGTAAGGTAAAATAATATTCAAAATTCTGTATAAGTGTTTTAGTTTGAGATTCTGTAAATCAGACAGCCTGTCTCCCTTGCGTTTTAGGTGGCAGGTAGAAATTAGACAGGTAAAATATAAATTTTTCATGTACTTAATAATTCAACTTTTTTATTCTATATGAATGAGTAATAATTTAGAATACATAAAATAACATTGGTCATTCTTATCATGTCATTATAGATCCAGAGCTAGTGACAATTTTTTGGTATGATATTTTATTCGAGACCTTATTTTTGTGAAGATGTTGAGGGGGGCATATTAAAGTGCCCTGAGTAATGAATTTTGCTAGATAGCGGGAAGGGAGGGATGCAGACCCTCCCCAACATGTACAAAAAAAATGGTTACAATTATTATTGCTTCAAGGCTGAAATTGTTTGTATAGCTTGTCGGTGACCCAATAATGCCATTATAATATTTGCAGATCGATTGGTCAGTATTAAAAGGGTGGCAGATCACCCTAAACGTGCTATGTACCCGACGAAATTCATATTATTAGTTCAAGGTTCAAATTTTAATATGTTGTTACGGCGACTGTTTTAAGCATATATTTCAATTTGCAGAACAAAATGTCGGTATTCACATTCATTAAAATAATGAACGGTTGAGAAGCGCTGACTTAAAGATATAAAATTTGGATCAGATGTTTGACCGATATAATCTCGATACAAACGCATTGATTGTTTTTTTTTTTGTTTTGTTTTTGTAATAAAGGCCAATAACTTCCATGGATTTGAGACTCTGTTACCAATTCATTTTTCAGTTTTTATAACATTCGAAGCCTTATTTCAAGAATTTCACCGATGTTTTAGAAAAAAATGTCCATTTAATTGCTTCAGAAATGAATTCTGCGAGCTTTTTTCTCTGCAAAACTTCTCATCAATTTTTTGTGGGTCATCAGTGCCGCCCCTATTTCGATGGCGCCCTGGGCAGCTGCCCAGGTTGCCCGCCCCAAAAACCGGCCCTGGTTTTCGGTGCAAATCGAATCAGCGGTTTTGTCATTTGTGCATATTTTGTACCCAGCAAACATCTTATGTTCTGTCTGCGCTCAAACACGGCTCGGGTCAAACAAAGTGTTTGTTCTTGATATTACATTATGGTAATAATTCTAATGAAGTAATGACACACCTGTTACCTGCATAAATAGTTATATTTATTATTAAGGTAGATCCTTAACCGGTAAATGACATATCTTTGATTAGAAATCGCAATCTGAACTTCGTTTCTCGATATGTCGCTGCATCTCTCTATTCATTTGCTCAGTGGCGTACGCGCGAAAGAAAACAACTTTTAAAGATGACCAGTTTTGAAAAAAAATAATTCGAAGATGTTTGAAACTCCCAAGAGATGAGTGATTCAAATACGATGATTCTGTAAAAGTTTTTTTTTTTTTTTGAGAAAAAGTAGTGTCGATATTCAGCCCACGTTTTTGCCTTTTTTTTGACGAGAGGCGCTTCAAGTCTCTCTACGCTGGAATTCGAACCCAGGATCTTCCAAACGTGAATCTAGTGCTCACTACTATAATAACCACTACGCTATAAGTGTTTTAGGCATATATTTCAATTTGCAAAACAAAATGTCTGTAGTAACCCCCTCTCTCAAGCTTGCCTAGGTGTTTATATCATTCTGCAAGGGGGTTGCGGTTATTACCGACATTTTGTTCTGCAAATTGAAATATATGCTTAAAACAGTCGCCGTAACAACATATTAAAATTTGAACCTTGAACTAATAATATAAATTTCGACGGGTACATGACACGTTTAGGGTGATCTGCCACCTCTTTAATACTGACCAATCGATCTGCAAATATTATAATGGCATTATTGGGTCACAGGCAAGCTACACAAAGAATTTCAGCCTTGAAGCAATAATAATTGTGACCATTTTTTTTGTTACATGTTGGGGGCGGTCTGCATCCCTCCCATACCGCTATCTAGCAAAATTCCTTACTCAGGGCACTTTAAAATGCCTCCCTCAACATCTTCACAAAAATAAGGCCTTGAATAAATAACACCAAAAAATTGTCACTAGCTCTCGATCTATAAGTGAAGTCCACCATGCTCCCAGAATTAAATCGTCTCATTTTCCGATAATTATTATTTCTACGTCACTGGTGTATACATGCATCTTAATTGTAAAATACTTATTCAGCTGTTACTTTGTTACATAAATATAGAAACGCGAGTCGAAGTATGTGCATAAATTCTACAAAAACATTTTAAAATTCCTACCGATCATAAAACTTCCATATACGCTACAGCTTCTAGTTTAGTTTGAAATAGTTTTTTTCCATGGTAGATTTTGGCCTACTTCTTTTCTTAGGGTTCCGTGCCTCAGAATAAAAAAACGGAACCCTTATAGGTTCACTCTCGTGTCTGTTTGTTTGTCTGTCCGATTTTCCCCTCCCCCTTATCTCCGAAACTGTTGAGCCCAAAATTTTTTCGTCCTAATAACACTGCTATACGATGCTATGCTACGAACATCTTCCAACGTTAGTTCGTCGCATCGTGTGGCCGACGGTTACACCTACGAGCTACCAATGTAGAGCTTCCAACGTTCGCGTTTGACCATGTTCCGGGCCCGGCTGTTGTCGGTATTCTTGACCCGAGTCAAAGAAATTCCTCCGACGTTCGAAGGAAAACATTCTTAATGCTTTAACATTCGACACACCGTGTAGCAGAAACATTTGGCACACCGACTGTCGAACTCAGTTGAATCAAACGTTTGGTCTAACGTTCGGTCCAACGTTCGTAGCATCGTGCAGCATCCGCATAAAGCCGGCTCCAGAGTCCAGACAACATGGCAAAATAATGTCGATCAATGTTGCATTCGGACAATTGCCATGCCACGTACGTTGGCATACGTAGGCCATGTCGCGTCTGGAGCCGGCAGAGAAGCTTCTCTGAACAAGCAATGCTGCTTTGCTGGTAGACAGTAGTTGAGAGTTGAAACTCGACTGTTCAGCTCGCCAGTTGAGCACCGTATCGATCCGACGAGTAAAGGTACGTGCAGTACGCAGCTGGGATTCTAGATGGTAGCATGTATGGTAGATGGTGGCTAAAATTATAAGCGCTTATATGTTTGCACAACGAAGCTTTGATACTAGCATTGATACAAGCTTAAATCGCGTTTGAAATGTTAGATAGCGAAGACGAATACCTATTTGTGTTCTTCTGCTAGAAAGTGGTATATTTTAAATACAAATTTGGGTAGGAGTTATCATGTCCACCCTATTAATAGAAAACGATCTAAGCATGGTGAATTTCATCATTTATACCAAGAATTAAAATTTTACTCAAACCGGTTTTTTGAATATTTACGTATGGAACCACTTTTAAATACGTCTTAGAAAAAACTCAAAACAAATTAAATAAAACCTGGCAAAATTTCACATATTAAAATAGTCACATCCATTGCGAAACTTGTAACGGCCATTTGACAGTTGTCACACGTTGATTGTAGTAGTCAGCGCGCTGAAAGAATGGTGAGATACATTCTTGAATCTAGCAGCTCTTGTAAGGGTGCTTATACCTGCTACACTCACTGCTTCGTTGTGTACGCTCGCATATATAACAATGCATTAATTTAAGCAAGCCCTGCTATGATCTACGCTACCATCTAGAATCCCAGCTCCATACTGCACGTACCTTTATGCAGTCAGCGAGTAATAACGTGAGGATTTTACTCGCCAATAGATCAGGGGCTTTAATGTTTCTATATTGATGGAATTATAGAAACGCCACACATGAAGAGTACATTTAATATAGAGAAAGAAAATGGGGACAAGCTGTCTGCTAGAAGATTTGCACCTCGATCGACTTTCAATACGCACATCAATCAGAAAGCGCTGTAAAACATGCCGCCGTTACAAGACTTCGGAATTTTGGTTACAAAAACACAGTCAATGTACAGCCCCTATAGGGTGTTTATTAAACATACGGCAAAAATTCAAGGGATTATTCCCTGGACTATTCTAAAAATATTTTGTCCTTTGATGATTTTTGAAAAGCCGCTTTGTTTCGAAGATACAGGGCGTTAAAAGTTTTTCTACAAAAACAATATTACATAAATACAGTAAAGCTTCTTAATCTACAAGAACTGCTGAAAATTCGACTACCACCAGGTCTGCTAGGCTGCAGAAATTCAATCTTCTCCTCATTGGTTGTCGTCTGTCGAACTCTTTCAAACACATATAGTAATATCACCGAGACAAATTTGTAATTTTTAGAATATGTTAACTACATATCTAACAAGTTGTGTCTAAAATTTTTTCTATAGATAGTCACCGAATTCAATAAAAAAAAATTATTACTGAAACGTATCAAACAGGTATAGCGTACTTTATAAAATGCGTGTTTATACTTGACAACAGCGCTCTCATACAGTCATACATTATACACATTTTTAACACATTATTACCGCCCACTTTTTGAGGGCAGTGTAGCCTAGTAGATAAAGTACTTGGTACCAGCCTGTAGACTAGTCGTGGGTTTGAATCCCGCCTGCGCTCATGGATGTTTTGTGATGTGTATTTTTAGTTTTAAGTTAGTTGTTATTTAATGTAATTTAAGACGCTAATGACCTAAGTTGTCAACGCATCTATAATCTACAATAAATAAATAAAACCGCCCACGTTTGAGAAGTAACCAATGAAATTGATAGATTCTTTGCCGTTCGATTCATGATTTGAATGCAACGCTGCGCACTGGCCCAGGTTTCTGCTATATTAATATGTAGTCATATTATGTATTATAATTTAATGTAACCAATCTATACTGAGGTAAAAGTTTTAGCTATACATCCGATATTCTTGCTATGGTATAGTATATGTAGCAAGAGACAAACTTGTGTTTAAAACTATACGTGCCATACATCCTTAAATCCAACAATGTGTTTTTTTGCGAAATCGGATACAGGGTAAACGTCGTGAAATAGTATTCGGAAAAATATTTAAGTAATTTAATACATTTCACATAGCAATATTTTTATTTCTTTTGATTTTGAGTAATTTGAGGATTAAATGCTATTGATCTGAATTATTTACATTTGAATACGTATCGGTTGAACTATTTTACATATTGAATAAATAATACCACGCTTGTTCAATAAATTATCATAACAGAGATCAATTATCTGTCAAGAAATTTAACTCTGCTATTATGCATTTGTAAATAAGTTTGTGAAATATTTCAATAGAATGAAGAAATACTTTTTTGTTATAAGATTAAAACTGTTGTAAGTATTCTTAAGTTGGTATGATAATGAATTCCTTTGTGTAAATTGACTTTATTTTGTAAGATGAGATTATAGTATTTGTCGGATTACTAAAAATATTAATGAATGCAAATAAAAATATATAATTAAACCAATTTGTAGATATACAGGGTCTTCAAAGTTAAGTCGGCACTATAGCTAACTTCGTTATTTTTGGATCTACAAAATCGGTTAAATTAGCAAACTAAAAGTATTTTTTCCGCTGAATAAAACGATGAAAACAGAAAAACATTTGAACATCGCGTTTTCGAGATATGTCAAAAATTTCTATTTTTTTTAAATGAGACACCCGGTATACAATATTCACAATCGATAGACAGTTGAATTCTGAACAAAAGGTGTCCCATAGTCTTCTATTCTTATGTCAAAAATGACTAAGTTAATAATGATTTTTCAAATTCAAATTAAAGGTTGCTGTGTTAGTGGTAACTTTGGCTCACCATAAAATAGAAAGTGACAAGAATATCCGTGAGGTGAAAATTATCGTTTATTTAAAATTATTCTATAACAAGGAAGAAAACAAAATTCAAATACGATTCTCAAAAACATCACCCTCTTGGTTCAAGCATTTTGTAGCCCGCTTGTAAGCACTCCTAGTGACTCTGGCAATCATAACTGGAAAACGCGATGTTCAACTGTTTTTCTGTTTCATCGTTTTATTCAGCGGAAAAAATACTTCTAGTTTGCTAATTTAACCGATTTTGTAGATCCAAAAATAACGAAGTTAGCAATAGTGCCGACTTAACTTTGAAGACCCTGTATAGTTTATTAATAGAGAATACGGTTCAGCCAATGTAATCATATAGGTATTATGTATGTTCATTACTGAATTTTAAATTGAGCAAAAAATAGAGCATAATCAATATTTTAAAGACTGTTATTATTATTATTATTGTAGATTATAGACGCGTCGACAACTCAGGTCATTAGCGTCTTCAACACAAGAGTTAATAACCATTTGTGTATTAGAATCTGCCAGCCGGCATACACAAACTGACTGGTACGAGCTCGGGCTCCTGGGAACGCGATACAATAAATAAATAAACACGCGCTTGGCCGGTTTTTTTAAAGCACCATCTAGTGACCTTAAAAATTGGCAATTGAAACTTTATTTAAATTGCAACCTTTATAAGAAGTCATGTTTAATTCATTTTCAATTAATCATCAAATCATAATTAATAATCTTTAAAACAAAATTATCAAGTAGGATGACTTCGGTGTCGAGAAACGCATAACCTCAATAATAAGTTATTAATTTTTTTCCTACGTTCTAAGTGATATTTTGCGCAAGACATCACTGAATATAGTTTTACAACATGGGCACACCCATAAAGGGAAAATAACAATTTAAACAGCGGTTACACAACCTTCTATAAGTTTATTTGAAGATGCGTTGTTCTTTATTTGTAATACAGACAAATGTAAATACAGAATTGTAATATTACAATGTTAGGTGTGAACTAAATTACAATATTTTCTCATTGTTATTACTTTATAATGAAATTATCAATGTGATAGTTTCAGGGGCGGATTCAGAAAAATATTTCGGGGGGGGTTTTCAAAATATTTATGTAGTACAGTCGCGGACTTAAAAAAGTTTGCACCTGTATCATCTAGTTACCGGTTTTTTTAATTTTTGCATATTGTAATTTGGCTTTTCATAGTAATTTACTAAGGTTACATCCTAAAAACTCAGTAAAAAATTATTTTCAAAACACCTCATTTGTTTATTATACAATCCAAATTACTCAATATTATTCAATTAAAACATAAAAAGATTTGATCATATTTGATACTAGCAAATTCCTTCCTCCAATCTTAAGCAATGATTCTTCTTTTTTGTTCATCTTTTTAATAATTTCTAGGCATTTAAACAACAATTATTTCTTTTAATTTTTGACATTTACATTTACCTATTAAAAAATAAATTTGTTGCTAAGCTACTGACTTTTTGTGAACTCACACTGAAAAACTCAAGTGTAAACTTTATTAAGTCCGCGACTGTACAAGTACATTATATTGATACTGTTTTTAAACAAAATAGAGCTCGTTTAACGTATATTAGATTTTGTTATTACATATTCATGCAAATAATCCGTTTTATTTTTTTTGGTCTAATAACATATAACATTATAACAATAACATAATAATTGACATAAAGGCCAACGCTCAACGACGCTAAGATATGAATCGGATGTCCTTTTCTATATGCATTCTATGCGTTGCCAAACATTTCGGGGGGGGGGGGTATTTGAACCCCCTAAACATCCCCCTGAATCCGCCGCTGGATAGTTTATAACCCTAAAAATTAATTTATACGAATGTTTGACTCTAAACTTTCTATAAACGGTCTTATTTTTACCGGACATAGGGCAAATAATACTGAGAACATTTACAATTTTATAGTAGGCTATGGGCTATAAGATCTAATGTAAATATGTAGTATAGTCGGGCCGCTTAACAGATGGAGTGATCACGTGAAAAGCACATGAATAGCTTGCGCCGCAAGCGTGGCCTTCGCATTATAGTTTCGTTCCCGAACGTTCAAGCAACCAATCAGGTACTTTGCACGCGGTGATCACCTTATTTTGTTTTAATACCTATCTATAATCTTTGTTTCTCTCAGAGTCTCAGTTGTGTGTGTAATTTAAGTAAAATAATACTCCTTAGGTAGTTAATCAGAAAATTCAACACTCGGCTTCGAAAAAAACATCGGCCTGATTTTGTTCGAAGTTGAATATTTTCCTCTAAAAAAGTTAAATTTGTGATTGATACTTCTTTCTCTTATAAATTACATATAGGCATATCTAAAAAAATGTCTACATTCTCAGACAGTTTAATCTTTATTTTAGTGATTCAACGAGTGTATTTACCCTGGATTTGTGAAGTTAAAAAAAACTGATTTCTTATTTACAAAATACTTCTTAATCTGTAATTAACGACTGAGCAGTGAGCATTGACATATTTTTATCTGTACTTTTCGTAACATTTTTAAAACTGTTTTATCTATATCAATTTTGTGCCTAATATTTAGTCATTTGGTAAGAATTTGTGTACTTGTGTATTTAAAATGGGTACTAAATAGACTAATTCTAAAGAATAAAACCCTTATTAGTCTAACAGGCATCGACGGATTTTCTTAAGTGTCTACGTAAGGCAAAATAATCTCAACAATCCCTGTATAGATAAGTGTTCCCCATCTGTAAATCTGGCAGTCTTTCTCTCTTGCGTTTTAGGTGGCAAATAGAAATTAGACAAGTAAAAATATAAATTTTTCATTAATATACAATTTAAAAACAGTCTTACATAATTACTTGAAAAATTTATATTTTTACCTATTTAATTTCTACCTGTCACCTAAAACGCCAGACATAAAGATTCTCATATAGGGGAATACTTACATTTTTAATATTATTTTGCCTTAACGTAGACACTTAAGAAAAAGCGTCGCCAGCTCTCCGTCTATCAATAATAGACTACATAAGTAGGCGCTCCTAATTTGAACGCGAAATTTAAAGTGGAGTCGATTGGCGTTCAAAAATGTATGGGGTTTAACGGAATATTCATTACTATTCTCTTAAAACACATTTCTTACCAAAACAATGGCAGTTTCATAAAAATAATTAATAAATCCCGTCATTATTGGCTACAAAACTTTATTATTTCGTGTGAAATAATTTTTTATTTGAAATGAAAAATTTATGAAAAATGAATGTCCTAACTTGATTCAGCCAGTGACGTTTATTCTAACCTAACTTAAACTCGTTGACGTTTATCGAGGTATAATTTAAGCAATTATAATTATAAATTGAGTTTGTTCTTTCCATTTGGAGTTGAAAAAGTGTTCTGAAGTCGTCTGAGCTGCGCTAGATCAAAGGGGGGTAAGCTAAAAGGATAAAAAAAATATTTTCGTAAATTAGGTATTGCAATATCTAGGTATTATTTTAGCTTTTTCCTCAATCGGAAATTTAAACTTTTTGCAGTCATAATTTTCATTATAACTGCATTCAAGCACAAAACGCCACACTTATAACAAATTGCTTTAATTATTAACGACGACGTGTTTAAAAAAACGAGGTTATGTCAGTAGAATGAATTAAATTTGACAATATTGTGTCGTGTGTCAATGGGTGAACGTACGTTTAACGCAGATTCTAGTTAGAAGGAGACAGTTGCGACTCCGCCACGCCTTCCTTTCCTAATCTATAGTTGATGAAAATATATGAAATCGCAAACTTTAAATGTTTCTCCAGAGCGTAGCTTTATAGAAACCAAAACAACCGACAGTATATTGTGTCGTGTGTCAATGGGTGAACGTACATTTAACGCAGTTTCTAGTTGGAAGGAGACAGTTGCGACTCCGCCACGCCTTCCTTTCCTAATCTATAGTTGATGAAAATATACGAAATTGCAAACTTTAAATGTTTCTCCAGAGCGTAGCTTTACAGAAACCAAAACAACCGACAGTGTAGCTTGTAGATTATATTGACAAATGAAATCACAACATTAACAACGAATTAAGTCAACCAAATATTGCTTTTAAATGTGTTGAAATCCCTTTTCGTTAATGGAGTGGTTATTAATGTCGATTGGCACGCCATTTTGTATTACAAATGAAGATGTAAAACAGTAGAAACTGTTTTCTCTCTCCGAATCTCTCAATAAACCGTCTTCGTAGCTATTTCTAGGTCAACATTCAATTGCTTTTATGATTTATACGTAATTTACATAAATGAATTGATGAATAATACTTTAATGGCTATAGACAACACAACAATGTTCATATAATTTAAATATAAGACGCTATTATTTTGTTGTTATAATTTGTATGAAATAATTGGTTTAGATTAACATTTTACTTCCTAAAAGTTCCTGTTAAGCCTGTAGTCCACTGCGAGCGAAAATGCTGTGGTACCACTAGTATAAACCAGCCGAACTAATGTAGGGTTATTAGCTGCAAAATCGGAATTCCGGTCATCCTGATTTTTCAAAAAAATAAAGCTCATATATAAATAACCAATTTTTATTAATTTTTAAATAGTAGATTCTACGTCCAGATACGTAATGAGGTATATTACTGACGATAAGTTTTTAACAGTCTGCACACGAGTCTTAATATCATTACGCACGAGATGAAAAAAAACCCAAAAATGTTGTAAGATAACCCAATTGGCGACTTTTTTTTTTGCTAAATTTCCATCCAATTTCATTTTTTCCCTTTTTTTTGGGCTTGGGGCCCAGCTGTCAAGTGCCTAGGGACCCTGGGTCTTTAAGTCCGGGCCTGCTGATACTTTCGAAATTTGTTAATTTGTTTTTTACTTCCCACCTCTACTATGGTAGGGAAGTAATGGATTTAGTCCGAAAAAAATATTTCGAGATTTTAACAGATCTTCACGTTTTGAGACCCTAGCAATCGTTTAAGATCATTTTCTGACTGATGTCTGTAAGTGTGTGTGTGTGTGTATGTGGTCAATTTTTCGCCTTCGATATCGTAAAAACGGAACAACATACGGCCATTCCGATTGTTCTATTGTGTTTATCAGCCTTTAACTTAGATCTGATTAGATTTTGAGTCAAATCGGTTCAGTCGATCCTGAGATATTAAAAAAAACGTTCTCAATGTCACGTATTAACATAGGTAAAAAAAAATATAAATGAATTCTAGATGTTATAAAACACAAACTATACTTACCTGTTTTAAACAACAGACTTATAATGACGCATATAGCCTAATAGCTGCGCGTCTTACTAAAATAAAAAAAAATTCTAGATGTTATAATATGAAAAAAATGTAAGTATTTTTTTTCTCTAAAATGTACAGTTTTCGAGGAAAAAAATATTTTACTAAAAAAAATAAAAATTGTACGTAAATCAAGGTAACCATGATTTTTGCTATATTAAGCTAAGCCATCATCAGTAGATCACCAAACAAAAAAGAGGGCCATGCTTTTTTTCAAAAAATAAAAAGAGAGTGTTTATTTTTTGCAAATATTTACTAGGTAGGAAGTATAGGACTGGTCATCAGTCGAATTTTTTACTCGGGCAAATCCGGGCTGGAAGACTAATTCAATTGCATTTAGTTTCTTATGTAAATTTTGTCTTAATTTAAACACGGTTGATTATTCAACAAAGGTAAATAATAGAAGAGTAAATAAAATATAGTTAATGCCTTCAACAATGATGGTTTGTGCCCGGGTTTGAGGGCAGACAAATGTTCAGAACGTTGATGCAAAATGCAAACAGCTGCTGCTCTGTTAAAACCGCAGCTGCAAAGGGTTTCATGTGTAAATTTGCTTGACAAACTAGACTTTGAATTGCATTTCACTGATTCTAGTTTTATTGGATTTATGCAATTATACAAAGCGTTTGGAAAAAACATTAAATTCAGATTTAGTAACCAACATTGGCGTAACTGGGGGGTGGCCAAGGGGGGCCAGGCCCCCCTTGAAGGTAACGGGCCCCCCCTAGAATAATTACGGCACGTAGCTCAGGGTGCTGACGTAAGAATAAAGAAAGTCGACTTAAAATTATTACAAACTATTGAAAGTAACCGTTTGGGGATACCAAAACTTGAACCAAGCGCCATATTCTGTAATTTTGTATTTTCATTATTATACTTAAAAAATAGCAGCCACTCAAAATAAAAACTTCATACAAGACAAGCAACTTTTACTGTTTTTTTTAAACATAGCATTTAATGTCTATTAAACTACTGACAATAAAAGATCTCATAATAGTGATTTTCAGTTCTCAGATTGAAAGGGCCATGGCCCCCCTTGGAAAAAATCCCTAGTAATTTTAGAATTATTCGACTGACAGTTTGACTCTTGGATTTAATTTTTCTTAATAATGAGGATGGGAACTGCCAAACTTGACTGCTAGGGGCGCCAGCTATATAACCACCTCGGTTTGTGGGCAGTTCATATAGTATAGTATGTACAGAATAAGTTTATTCAAAATAAGAGGACAGCGTGGTTCAGTGGTTAGCGTCGCGGCCTCTGGATCAGACTGTTGTGGGTTCGAATCCCGCCTCCGCTCATGGACCAATCGTTCAAGGACGGAATACGACCGAATAGAGAACTCACCCCCACCACTACACACTGCGCAGTTGACCAATTACAGAGAGACGGACTACGACCGAACAGAGAACACACACTGGTACTAGGCATAAAAGAAGGGCACCAGTCACTGACACACTGACCTGTGAGCCGCCAAGGAGGACATTTCGACCGCTGCCACATCGCCTTTGAGAATGTCTACCGCAGTTGTAGACGAAACGTTAGGTAGAAATACCACGGGACCACGGCCTACAAGCCCGGAAACCATGAAGACTTGGAACAATGCCGGCCGTGAAAGCTTGCACACCTGGATAATGTATTAACTGATAAATAATACAAATTATTCAAAATTCAAGGTAGTATTCACAGATATTCACGGTTGACCTTGCATTACAGCACGTATGGCTGAGCGCTGCGCGCTCACCGCCCTCTATCTCAAAAACGGTTGAGCGCATGGAAAAATATTTCAAATAAAATTTGTCGCAAATTTTATGCTCAACAATTTTTATAATAAATGTTAACATCATTGGAGCAATAGAAACCGAGATAATCGCGAAAAACTGATTTTTTTACCTTTCACCTTGAATAACTAACGACGCAGACACGAGATTTTATGAGACTTTTGAGACAACTTTTAGAACGCCAAAATGAAGGTATATACGAAATTTCAGCTTATTATCTCTCTTTCCGAGGTTGACCCCCTTTTTATGCTAATGTGACGCTATCCACTAGGCTACACTGCTCTCTAAATAGGTATACCCAGATAACTCAGGAAATTGGTGGCTTAAAAAAATTGAATCTACTAAAAAATGTGTGTAGTAATCACTATATATTGCATTAATAATAATAAATTCTCGGGAACTTAGATAAAAATAAGTTGATGCTAAATTTTCAAAATTTGCAACGTTTCGTTGGTTTATTTTCCAACTTCTTCAGGCAATATTTGGGGTTAGCATCCTCTTTTCAAAATTTGCAACGTTTCGTTGGTTTATTTTCCAACTTCTTCAGGCAATATTTGAGGTTAGCTAACCTCAAATATTGCCTGAAGAAGTTGGAAAATAAACCAACGAAACGTTGCAAATTTTGAAAAGAGGATGCTAACCTCAAATATTGCCCGAAGAAGTTGGAAAATAAACCAACGAAACGTTGCAAATTTTGAAAATTTAGCATCAACTTATTTTTATCCAAGTTCCCGAGAATTTATTATTATTAATATTAAATCAACATGGATGTGACTCAACACATGGAACTATATATTGCTTTCAACCTGATTAGTATAATTTCGTGATGAGCCTGTATTAATATTCAGGTAAAATGGTCGCGTGCGTGACCCCTTGAAATGTTTTTATAATAGACTTTAATGGCTAGTCAAATTGACGGGTAGCTGTGTGTGAAAATATGCAGATGAGTCAGATGACGGACCCTGCAATGCGGGGTCCATTGGATCCACACATGGTGTTATGAGTAGGACATCACAGGCATTGTTTGCTAATCTCATACAATCCAACAAAACACATGCCACATCATACTCCACGCTACGCCAGGACTGGACTTAGGGCTGTGAGGTCCCCCGGACCAGCTGAATCGGGACGTAATTTTGTGTGCAAGGAAGCAAAGGCATAGGTCTTACCATGCCAGGATAACAAATTAACAATATACTAAATATACGAGAGCGGAGCAATGGGTGACCGCTATTAAATCATAATTTCATTATTTCATACCACCCGGGCGAAGCCGGGACGGGCCGCTAGTTAGTAATAAATGTTATTATAACATAGATGAATTTTTTAACTCTCGATTTTAAATATTGTATCCAATGTTCCCTCTAATTTTTTCACTGACTGCGCGGTACAAAAGTATATGGAAGGCAAAAATATTCAAAACGCATGTAAAAGTGTGCAAATGGGGGGGGGGTCCTGTGCCTGTGTTTGAAGTCAAACATTTTTTTTTTAATAAACACTAACCACGCACACGTACTGTATGCAAAACTCACACAAGGTCGTTTCAAAAAAATGTTTGTTCCTTTAAATTTTACTTTTTTTCGTGAAATTTGGATTTTTGCCATTTTTAGATGCAATTCTTCTATAAAATGAAATTAAAAACAAGCCGTGAGGTGGGTCGTTTATTAGGACTAAAGTACGACCCTTAAGGTCTACACGATGAACTTCCCAGTTTGATGAATATTTAATAATAATAATTGAATTGTGTCTACACTGTCTTGTCCTAAATACGGCACTGCACCGTACTCGGTTGCTGTTAATATTGACAGGAAGGAAAACGCGTGGGGGCAAAGCGCCCAGCCTGTCCTCCACATCACATAGATCATCGCAAATGCATCTCGCCATTTACTAACCGACCGATTATTAACTATTATAGTTCATCGGACTTCATTTGATGGTTATTTAATTACCGATTACCCGGGCGAGTGAAACGAGTGATGTTACGTTTTTTAAAACCTCCCTTGCCTTCATTTGAACATTTTTTTATGCTTATTAAAATGAGACTTTATCAGCCTTGTTTTCATTCGTTCGGTTACGCATGTCGAGCGTCACGTCACGTCCACGTCCAATTAAAGCGACCGATCAAACCAGTACTCATCGAAAAGTAGCGACGTTATGTTCATCAGGGCCGGCGCTAGGATTTTAGGGCCCCGGGTAAGCGTTTTCAGGCCCCTGTACCCTCCAAAAAAATTTTTACTCCAACATTTGTTTTTTTTTTTTTTGGAAAATCAGAAAATTTTAATGCAAAAAATCAAATAACAGCTTTTTTGTTGGGAAAATGTTTTAATGTTCACATATAATAGGTAAGCCCCGGACCGGCGGGCCCCCTTTCAGTGGTCCGGGCCCGGGGTACCTTTGCCCCGCTTACCCCCACCCCTAACGCCGGCCCTGATGTTCATAACTATTCAATTGACCAATTTAAGTTCAAAAAACTCATTTCTATCACTGAAAACACTAGATGTGTACGCTACAACGGTCGACGATTGACTGTCTTTAAAGGCTGGATGGTTTCCACGACGTTTAAAAAATAGTTTAATTAAGCCAATATTTAAAAAAGGTGATCAAATGAACATTGAAAATTATAGACCTATCTCACTCTTATCAGTTTTTTCAACAATTATTGAAAAATGTGTTAGTAATCGTATAATGAATTATGTACTAAAATATAATTTACTTGCACCAGAACAGCATGGTTTTAGGCCGGAGCGCTCAACTGAAACTGCTGTACCTATTTTCATTGATTATATATTAAAAGAATTAGATAATGGTAAACATGTTGCTGGAATGTTCTTTGATCTCAGCCGTGCATTTGATTGTGTCAATCCAGACTTTCTTAAAATTAAATTAAATGCTTTAGGTATTCGTAGTAATATCTGTTCTTGGATAATATCATTTATGTCAAACAGAACCATTAGGGTTAATGTAAACAATAGTACGTCTCATGAGTTTCCAATTGTTTTAGGTGTGCCTCAGGGCTCCGTTCTAGGGCCATTATTGTTTTCTTTATTTATAAACGATATGCCTCAACATATAAATCTGGGTAAGATTATTATTTATGCGGATGATACGTCTGTTGCAGTGTCAGCCAATACAGTAGATGAATTGGAAATAAAAATTAATGAAATATTTAAGGAATTTGGAACCTGGTGTTACAAAAACTCTCTAGTGCTAAATGCAGAGAAAACTAAATGTATTTACTTTCATAAAAAGCGTATTATCCCTAAGCTTAACCTTACTCTTAAAGGTAATGATGTTGAACTTTCTGAAAAAGCTAGTTTCTTGGGAGTAACTATTGACCAGAATTTGAAATGGAATTTTCATATTGATGCCCTTTGTTCTAACTTAAATAAATATTACTATATAATTAAGACGCTAAGTAACTTTCTAAATGTAAAACAACTTCTGAACATTTACTACTCCTTAATTTATTCAAAATTAAGTTTCAATATCATTGTCTGGGGTCAAGCATGTGACATTCAAAGAGTTTTCGTCATACAGAAAAGAATCATTAGAGCAATATTTAAATTAAAGTGCAATGAAACATGCAGACCAATTTTCAAATACAACTCGATATTAACTGTTGCCTCTATTTATCTGCTTAAGATTTTACTTTATGTTAAAAAGAATATTTCTCATCTTGACTGTGTTTCTGAAGTGCATCATTATGAAACTAGACAAAAAAACTTAATATATAATGACTCTTTTACAAATTATTATTTTACTAAATGTCCTAGATATGCTGGTGGTAGATTGTATAATCATTTGCCAACAGAAATAAAAAATATAAGCAATTTTAAAAAATTTAAGCACACCTTAAAATCTTACCTTGCAGAAAGATGCATATATAGTATTCAAGATTATTTTTTAAAAATTTGATATGTAACTTTTTTATATGACGCTATTTACACTGTGTCTACAGTCATTAATAAAGTTTTATTATTATTATTATTATTATTATTATTATTATTATTATGTCTGATATGACAGTTTGGACATATTTTGGTCATACGCGGCGGTAGCTGCAACATTATGGAAGGGAACTACATCTAGATCTATGGTCAAATCTCAATAGTTCTCACTTCTCGATCAGCGCAGTCGTGCACAACATAATCGAGTTAAAATCATAAAGAGTCATTTTCGCATAAGCCCATTATTCATTATTGTTATTTAAATTAACGTACAGTTCACTGACACTTGTTTATTGTTCAATAGCCAATAAGCATGCATCTTGATTTCTCTGTATGACAATAAAATGCAATATTTAATTATTTTTCAGTCCAGATTTTCAAAGATGATTTGTGACAAGTGCAAAGTTTAATGATTTTATGATTGTTAAGCGTTTGGCATTTGACTTGACCCCAATAGCTCTAATTTTGAGATGACAAACACGTAATGGCTTTTTGATCAAGAGAAATTTAAACTTTTTGCAGTCATAATTTTCATTAGGAAGTTTCCCTTTTTTATTTTTTTGGTCTAAATCATAGTTCTAAAAATTATAAAATTAATGGCGGAAGAATTTTTGAAATATCTTTAAAAACAACAAAGTTATGCTACTTCAAAGTTTGAATTGACAATTCTCCAAGAAATTCCGTTTTCAGTCCGGGTGACGTCACGCGGCACGATATTTTTAAAAGTTATTTTCAGTTTGTATGTGTGGTAATTTAACATGGTAACTTCCGATAAATCTCTTTCTATAACCTCGTAAATTGTTATGGAAACACTAAAAACAAACCAGTTGATGACGGAAAATATTGACATATTTAAATTTTTGACAGTTAATTTTAATTTAATTTAAATAGAAAAGTCGGTATTACAACAAAATAGTTACTAAGTAACTTAGGTTCTAATTACTCACAAAGCTAAAAAACAGCAAACTTGTACCGCGTGACGTCATATTCAAAAATCAGTTTCGTTTGCGACCCCACGTACAAGAAATTGAATATCTCCGTTGAAATTAAAGATATCAAAATAATTCTTTCAGAATTTTTAAAGTTATCTTTATTATAATGACGTGACAGTATCATAATTAGTATTTTCGTCCGATGGAAACTTCCTAATTATTAATGACGACGTGTTTAGAAAAAACGAGGTTATGTCAGTAGAATGAATGAAATTTGACAGTTGTGTCGTGTCAATGGGTGAAGGGGAAGGGAAAGACTGATTCAATTGACAATATACGTTTAACGCAGATTCTAGTTAGAAGGAGATAGGTGCGACTCCGCCACGCCTTCCTTTCCTAATCTATTGAAGCAATGTGAATCTGTACTTGAATCCAGTTCTGTTCCTGTTGTAAAAAATTCGACTGATGACCAGTCCTATACTTCCCACCTAGTAAATATTTGCAAAAAATAAACACTCTTTTTTTTATTCTTTGACTAGGCCCAAATAACCTTAGCTGTTGGTGCTCTTTAAAACACAATTTAATTTTTATTTTTTGAAAAAAGCATGGCCCTCTTTTTTGTTTGGCGATCTACTGATGGCTAACTTAATATAGCAAAAATCATGGTTACCTTGATTTACGTACAATTTTTATTTTTTTTAGTAAAATATTTTTTTTCTCGAAAACTATACATTTTAGAGAAAAAAAATATTTACATTTTTTTCATATTATAACATCTAGAATTCATTTATATTTTTTTTTACCTATGTTAATACGTAACATTGAGGACGTTTTTTTGAATATCTCAGGATCCACTGAACCGATTTGACTCAAAATCTAATCAGATCTAAGTTAAAGGCTGATAAACACAATAGAACAATCGGCATGCCCGTATGTTGTTCCGTTCTTAAGATATCGAAGGCGAAAAATTGACCACATACACACACACACACATACACACATACACACACACACACATACAGACATCAGTCGGAAAATGATCTTAAACGATTGCTAGGGTCTCAAAACGTGAAAATCTGTTAAAATCTCGAAATATTGTTTTCGGACTGAATCCATTACTTCCCTACCATAGTAGAGGTGGGAAGTAAAAAATCAAAATGACTGCCGTTTCAGCAATTTTAAACACTATATTATTAGTTCGTATGATTTGAATACTAAACCTGTAAGCGAGAAGTATTTTATTACTATTTTGGTTACAGTTTAGTTAGTACCTATCAGTAAAAACGTTTTGACAGTAGTAATTTTTTTTTTTGTATATTCGTGACTGCTTTTTTAGAAATGATACGTTTGAGTTAATGTGTGAGGTTATTATGTAGATGTTGAATAATAATCAGTATTATTAGTGTGTTTGTCTATACTTAGCAAATAGGCACGTACACTATTGGCGTCGGTCGGATGACGAAACCTAGAAGTCGAACCAATACACCGAGAGCTAGTGACAATTTTTTGGTGTTATTTATTCAAGGCCTTATTTTTGTGAAGAAGTTGAGGAAGGCATATTAAAGTGCCTTGAGTAAGGGATTTTGCTAGATAGCGGTATGGGAGGGATGCAGACCGCCTCCAACATGTAACAAAAAAAATGGTCACAATTATTATTGCTTCAAGGCTGAAATTGTTTGTATAGCTTGTCGGTGACCCAATCATGCCATTATAATATTTGCAGATCGATTGGTCAGTATTAAAGGGGTGGCAGATCACCCTAAGCGTGTCATGTACCCGACGAAATTTATATTATTAGTTCAAGGTTCAAATTTTAATATGTTGTTAGGGCGACTGTTTTAAGCATATATTTCAATTTGCAGAACAAAATGTCGGTATTAACCCCCTCTCTTAGAGGGAAACTTGCTCGCCTAGGTGTTTATATCGTTCTGCAAGGGGGTTAATACCGACATTTTGTTCTGCAAATGGAAATATAATATGCTTAAAACAGTCGCTATAACAACATATTAAAATTTGAACCTTGCACTAATAATTATGAACGTAAATTATTAAAAATTATTTTTCGTTTTTAGTGCATTTAAATAAAAGCTTGTCTCTAAAAAGTTTTCAAATTGAAAAACACGACAGATTAAAATGTGCCCCAGAAGTTTAAACAAATGAATGATGAATATTGACAAGTTGTGTTTTGTTTGGCACTACGACCAGAGTTTTTTTTTTACTTGTACAGGTGAGAGCTGATATACATAGAAAAGCAATTAATATTTTTGCAATGCTAGTGAACTCGCCATAGTTTAAATAAATTACAGATCGTTACGAAACCAATAAATAATGCTGCTAAATTAACGTCGATAAAATATTTGATAATTTTAGGTTTTGATTTTGTGATTCAAGTTTCGATTTTTTTATTAACGGTGTTTTGTCTGCAGCTAGCACTTATTCTCCATTTAAATTTAAACAAGATTAATGCATTCCTTTTATTTTTTATTAAGTTCGTCAATTGTTAAAGTCAAGGACAACTTCGATATTTATGTGGAATATCTGGAGTAAGTCCAGATAAATAGATAGAAAAAATATCAAGTGGAATAGAGAATAGTCAAAAAAGAAACTAAGATTAATGGTGCCGCCCGGGTTCGAACCAGCAACCTACTGCGTATAAAGCAGCTGCGATAACCCTACGCCACGCATCCCGTTGTTTTACTACTATATTTATGATGTACCAAGTTGTCTGTTTGGGAAGACGCAGGGATATTATACACGCGATTGGACGTGACGTGACCCGGGTGAAGTATAAAATGAATAAAATATTGCCAGACCCTGTATTTGAGCTGCTGTGTGTGTTTTAAAGACCACCAACAGCTAAGGTTATTTGAACCTAGCACCATTTCATATGAATTCAATTCATTATTTTTTTTTTAATAATAAATTGAAAATCCAATTGACACTTTTACCAGCTCTCGGGCTAGAACCCGGCAACTGGGGACTTGTAATAGCAACGCCATGTAAACAACAGCATTGCTACACGCTCGGCTATTCTCAAGCCCTATTTGAGCTGCTAACATACTGCCGTAAGTAATCTATTTTATAAAATTAGATCATTTAATAATTTGTAGCTTTCCTCAATTTTATGTCGCAATTTCGTTGATCTAACGAGATACCGAAAAACAATTTTTAATTTAAAATTGATGTTATTTTTTACTATTTCCTGCTGTATAAAAATCAACGCATTTTTTCATTTCGTAAATATAGTTAATTGACTGGTCACTTGAGTGTGTTAATATCGCTAATAAAATATTTAATATGTACTTCTATTTATAGATACAAATAGCTATGAGCAAAAACTATGTGTAATATTTTTGGTCACACGACACAATTGCCTATGTCAGATTTTTGGTATTTTTTTACAGTGGCGTAACACCACTTGGCGCCCGTGTGCGACTAAATTTTTGCGCATTTAATACACAATTTGTTTGGAATCGCAATAAAAAATGTATTAATTGTAAATAATGATAGTTAATTTTAATATTTATTGACAAAGCTAAAATCTAATTTACGTGATAAAACGGTAAGATGCTTCAACTGTAAGATGAGTGCAATGTCGATAGAGCATGGTGGACAGTCTAAATTAAAACAAAGCCGTCCTGAAAAAAATTTAAAAAAATAAATATTTATGTTTTATAACCCCCCTCCGCGAGAAATTCTCCCCCTGCGAAGATAATTAGTGAAAGAATTTTCAGGACCGGTTCAGGAGTTCCAGAGATAAGAATTTATTATTTATACCCCCCTCCGTGATAAATTCTCCCCCTGCTAAAATAATTAGTGAAAGCATTTTTAGAATCAGTTTAGTAGTTACAGAGATAAGAATTTATGCTTTATAACCCCACCTCCGCGAGAAATTCTCTCCCTGCTAAGATAATTAGTGAAAGAATTTTTAGGGTCGGTTCAGTAGTTCCAGAGATAAGAATTTATGATTTATAACCCCCCCTCCGCGAGAAATTCTCCCCCTGCGAAGATAATTAGTGAAAGAATTTTTGGGATCGGTTCAGTAGCTCCAGAGATAAGAATTTATGATTTATAACCCCCCCTCCGCGAGAAATTCTCCCCCTGCGAAGATAATTAGTGAAAGAATTTTTGGGATCGGTTCAGTAGCTCCAGAGATAAGAATTTATGATTTATAACCCCCCCCCCCCTCCGCGAGAAATTCTTCCCCTGCGAAGATAATTAGTGAAAGAATTTTTAGGATCGGTTCAGTAGTTCCAGAGATAAGAATTTATGATTTATAACCCCCCCTCCGTGAGAAATTCCCCCCCTGTTTCTTAGCAGGGGGGAATTTCTAATTAGTGAAAGAATTTTTAGGATCGAATCAGTAGTTCCAGAGCGAGTTCCAGAGATAAGAATTTATGATTTATAACCCCCCTCCGTAAGAAATTCCCCCCCTGCTTCTTAACAGGGGGGAATTTCTAATTAGTGAAAGAATTTTTAGGATCGGTTCAGTAGTTCCAGAGATAAGAATTTATGATTTATAACCCCCCCTCCGTGAGAAATTCCCCCCCTGCTTCCTAGCAGGGGGGAATTTCTAATTAGTGAAAGAATTTTTAGGATCGGTTCAGTAGTTCCAGAGATAAGAATTTATGCTTTATAACTCCCCCTCCGCGAGAAATTCTCCCCTTGCTAAGATAATCAGTGAAAGAATTTTTAGGATCGGTTCAGTAGTTCCAGAGATAAGAATTTTACACCCCCCCCCCCGCGCGAGAAATTCTCCCCCTGCTAAGATAATTAGTGAAAAAATTTTTAGGATCGGTTCAGTACTTCCAGAGATCAGAATTTATGATTTATTACCCCCCGCCGGCGAGATCTCTCTCCGTGTGAAAGTATTGAAACAGCAATACTGTGGACCTATTACGGAACAGCGAAGTAAAATTATTAAAAATCGACATGAGTTACTTTGCTTTGTGGTCACAGATTTGTTTTAGATATAGATGCTACTCACTGATATTTTATGTTTTTTTTTCTCTAAACAACAGCAATGTGACCAATGTCTGTAGCTATTAATGATAACAATAAAAAAAATGGTCATTATCCTAAATATAATATATTCACATAAGTATGTTAAAACTGTCACAACTAATGCAGCTGTTGAACGTCACTAAACACAACAATTACCTAACGAAACCGCCATATTGGCAGTGCTTTATTAATTATTTTGCGCTTGATTACATTTAATTGTGGTTATTAGAAATTATTTGACCTTATTCTGCAAATGGTCAATTTCCAAGTTAATTTTATTTTATTGTAAATTATAGATGCGTCGACAACTTAGATCATTAGCGTCTTGATTACATTAAATAACAATTCACTTAAAACTAAATGACATCACAAAACATCCATGAGCGGAGGCGGGATTCGAACCCACGACAGTCTGATCCGCGACGGTAACCACTGGACCACACTGTCCTCCTTCTAAGTTAATAATAAATCGTTGCTTGAGAATCTAAAATCCTAGAAATATTTCAATAGTTTTTGATGTGAGTACTAAGTCTTTCCCGACGCGACGATATAAAATGATGCGAGACGAAAAATGCGTTTCAAAAATCGGTGACAAAAAATGTCTGACGCGAACTACCATAGATACGCCATAGTTTGTGTTTTGTTTCATTTAACATTTTAAGATAAAATATCTGGATGACCGAGCTTTGCTCGGGTGAGTTCAAAAAAATAGTATTTACTGTGAGATATTGATTTTGTATTATTTTCTCAGAATATTATTCCGAAACGATTGACTGTCAGAGTATTTTGACATAAATAATGAAAGTAGTTTGTTTTTTCCAAAGCCTACTCACCATTCGACATTGTTTTATAACGTTAAAAAACTGTTTTTTAAAATGATAAAATCGATAAGAAAACGAATTTTTCCAGGGATGAGACCTAGCTAGATCGATTTTTTGCCCCCCGAAACCCCTTTTCGGTAAATTTGATCAAAATCGTTAGAGCCGTTTTCGAGAAAATATTAATTATATAGGTACATAGATACATAGGTACATATATAAAAGATTTGCTCATTTAATAATATAGGGGATGTATGGACTGTGTGCAGGGAGGCGGAGTTCTAATAATATCGATGCAAGCGCTCGTTGTGAGATCGATTGAAAACTCTGAACTCTAATTTTCCGTAATTGTCAGTGAGCAAAAAAATTCAAACTTTATTTTGAAGTGTCACTTTCACGGCCCATTTTATATTTTATTATTTACTGACGTATTTATGTTTAGCAATTACCCACCGAATGTTTCTCTATTTATCCGTTGTTGCGCGCTAACAGTCACTCTGAAATCCCCTCCATGCATCTGCTCACAGCGAATGGTTGGGTGTAGGCCAGGGGTCGGCAACCTGCGGCTCTTATGATGTCAAGATGCGACTCTCCAGTTCCATGCGCAAACATTAATAATTATATTATTTTATTTTCAAAACTCATAAAAAATATTATACTGCAAAAAAAACTTTAAACAGGATAAAAACACTCAACAGAGAACAGTGAGAATAGGTAGAGTAGAGAGTATACGGACAGCTGACATTTTTTAAATGTGGCAACACTGTTCTGATTGTTTAGTTATAATCCTAATCAAATACCATAATATTGAAATAAAAATGTTAGTGGCTCTTTAAAAACTGGGAAATTTTGTAAATTGTAACTTTTGGCTCTTCCGTCTCAAAAGGTTGCCGACCCCTGGTCTAGGCAATAATTGCTTACGTAATTTGAGAATATCTGTCAAAGTTTTGAATATTGCAACTGAAAAATTAGACAATTGTGTCGTTTGAGAGTATCAACTGTATTAAATTGCGTTAATAAAATATTGAGTACATCAAATTGTGTTTTGTTAACTAATAATATCAGATATATTTGAATGACGTGTAGTCGAAAATATGCAGCTATAACGTTAATTGATATTTTTATTGACATTTTCATTAATTCGAAACGGAAACATTATATTGTTGACAGATACACAAAAAACATGCGTATTAAAAATGCGCATACAAAAAATTCGTATGGAGAACATAATAATATGACGTCCACGTTTCAAAATAATGTTTTGATGTGAAAAATTTCAATAGAATTTACCAGAAAGCCCTTAAACGATTTTTGACACTTACTTTAACGGTGGCACATACAGAAACACTCGCATTTTAAAATTGACATATCTTTTTTATTTATCAACCGACTGAATTAAAACAAACACTAAAAGCGTTCAAAATAATCTTTTGATGTGAAAAATTTCAATAGAATTTACCAGAAAAGCCCTTAAACGATTTTTGACACTTACTTTAACAGTGGCACATACAGACACACCCGCATTTTAAAATTTACATATCTTTTTTATTTGTCAACCGACTTAAATAAAACAAACACTAAATGTTCAAAATAATGTTTTGATGTGAAAAATGTCAATAGAATTTACCAGAAAGTCCTTAACGATTTTTGACATTTACATTAACGGTGGCACATACAGACACACTCGCATTTTAAAATTGACATATCTTTTTTATTTGTCAACCGATTTAAATGAAACAACCACTAAATGTTATCCCAAACTTGTCTCAAGCATTACCGCCTAGCTAAACTCCTTATTTTTATTATTGTACGGAACCCTCGATGTGCGAGTCCAACTTGCACTTGACCGGTTTTTATTTATTTATTGTAGATTATAGACGCGTCGACAATTTAGGTCATTAGCGTCTTAAATTACATTAAATAACAACTAACTTAAAACTAAACAACATCACAAAACATCCATGAGCGCAGGTGGGATTCGAACCCACGACCGTCTAGTCTAGAGGCTGGTACCAAGTACGCTATCCACTAGGCTACACTGCCCTCATTGACCGGTTTTTAACTATAATATATATCAAGTAGTAAGCTCAAAACTGCAGAATGCGTTATGTCTGACGAAATTTTAATTGAATTTGTCGATTCTGTGCGCGGTTTTCGCTGCCATGATGCCAATCGTACCGTTCCGAGTCGACCGATCCGAGCCGTTCACCTGAAATAGTTTGAGAACCACTGTTATAGATATTGTTTTAAAAATAAATTTATATAATGGAATGATATCATTGATATATTATTAGTGCGTATCATTTACCCAATTGATAATGAGCAAGTCTAATAGGAAAAATTAAGATGTTTACCAACAATAATAACAATGTCAATACTTCAACGTATTTAACCACAAATGATATGCGACATCGGAATTTATTGTCCTGGCGCCTCTGGATTTAATATTGTTTTCCGTCTGGTTGAGTCGTTGAAACGTCCTCAAATGACGTAATGGGACATGTAATGACATCACTTTGACTATAATTTAGATACATTTGAAATACTACAATGTTGCTGTAATTTTACACAAAATTTACATGTCATTTTCATAAATTGACATCGTTTTTATGGCTCTTAAAAGTCAAACATTCATCCAAGCGGCAGGTAATAAATGAAGGGGGTTACCTGGAAAGTATTCCGAAGTTAATGCTATTTTGGTGTGTGTTTGTGGGTACTCTGTGGAATAGAATCTGAGTTTTCGACGTCGAGGACCCTGTGCTAACGTGGGGGAAGCCGAAAAACCACGAAATGTTACCACATTTTTTGCTTTTTTCGAAATCTCTCAGAAACAGTCGACTTAAGCAATTCTTTCATTATGTAATGTTTTAAAGAGGATTACATTTCCTACAATTTTCATTCCTACAACTTTTCTGTGGTACTAATGGTAAGCACGCTGCAGCTTCTTGAAAATCACCCGCTTGGCTTTTTGTAACCTTGGTAACCAATGTGTAACATGTGTATTTTCCAATGTGTAACATGTGTATTTTCAATTTAAAGCTCGATGAAGAACAAAATAAATAAAACTATTGAAAACCGAGCGGGTGTTAGTCGTTATAGACGAAGTCGTAATAGACGGACTCTACTGTATATCTCATACGTAATGGTATTATGGCTCGTGTGATTGTAAAAACTCGCTATTGCTCGTTTTTACATACTGTCATCACTCGCCGTAATATGCCCCATTACGTATCTAGACATACAATCTACTATAACACACTGTATCTATTTTTGTCTGAGGGCAAAATGCATAGTGCGCCTGTCCAAGTAATGCCACTAAATAAAATAAAAAATAATAATTTCGCAATTCACAAAATATTATTTTCTTCAATCATTTATGTTTGAAAAATACATTTATAAGAAAATTTGAAACATTCTAAAACGAATCAAATTTACGATATATTTCTCATAACCTATTATCAATTACAAAATTCATGAAATTAATTTTACAGTTGTTTGTATTCCTCACATTTGTACCAAGGTACTGTAGATACTTTTATTGCAGTTGGTAGGACTACGCATAACAAAAGAAGTCTGTTAAACGGCGCAGATTGTATCAGTTTTCCGTAATATTGACGCAGAAAATACGAATGAATATACAAATAAAACGTTATTAGAGACATCTGTTGCACCCTCAGAATAAAGATAGCTATAGAAAGAGCATATCACGTTGCTTGAGAAGCCACAAATAAAGTACGACCTGTCACGTACAATAGACTGTGTGCAGGGGGGGCGGAGTTATGCGAGCGCTCGTTGTGAGATCCATTGCAAATGTTTATGTTTCAAGACCACTACACTATTTTTAGAAAGATGTCTCTCTCTCTCTCTCTGTGTGTGTGTGTGTACGTATGTGTCCATTTCTTTCTAAGACGAAATCTCGAGAATAAAAAATGATATCGACTACGTTAGGATGCCAATCGACGCGTATTAACGTAAATATGATCTGAAAGAAATTTTTCAAAATCGGTTGAGCCGTTCTTTTTTCTTAACCAAATAGACTCCAAAAAAGTAGATTTTACACAATATCTCGCGAATAAAATATTATATCGACTTTGTAAGGATCAATCGAGGCGTGTTAACGTCATTTTGATCCGACATAAATTTTATAAAAATCGGTTCAGCTGTTTTTTTTTTTAATTATTGTTAAAAATAAATAATAATTATATTTTAATGATTAAAATGATTACTTTTCTGTGTAATATCTAATTTAATTATTATTGTTAAATATTTATCAAACTGGGAAGTTCGTCGTGTGGACCTAAAGGGTCGCACTTTAGTCCTAATAAACGACCCACCTCACCGCTTGTTATATTTTCAGTTGTTTCGATTTTTACCTGCACTTGTCGACAGGCTTCGCTTGTACATACCTACAAGGTGATCACTTCTATAGCTATCTCTGTTCTGAGGTTGCACCATTTGAGATATCGGTACCCATGGTTACATGTTTATATCTCAGGGAGCTATAATATAAATGTATGTAATGTATTCATATCAACACAGCCCATGAATGTTTACCGCTCACGTTATACCGGGTGTTATTATAACTCTCGCATGCAGTGCGTTTTCGTCATTGAAATTGCTATACTGTTACAAAACTGTTTTCTGAGTCGGCGGAATAAATATTTATTTACAATAATTAAAGATACAATAACAATAAATGGAACAACGAAAAGTCAATTTTAACAATAAAAAAAACTTAAACGGTAATTATTGAACTAAACGAGCCACTTAAATAACACTTAACAAATAACTATATATACAAGGATTATTTATTTGTAATTATTTATGTCACTGTATTTATTTCAGATTTATTTCTAACGTTAATTTATGTCGGTCACTCAGTTACTTCAGTACTATTTATTTATATCCACTCCACTATTTATATCACTGTACTGACTGATTCGACCGTTGGTTGACTAATATTTATATCACTGATACACTTGATGGCATGACTCACCATTCACTAATTGACTGACTGCTTACCGATTACATGACACCGTCGACTGATTGATTCATCGCTTCACTCACTCGTTTATATATAGGCCGCTTGGCAAGCACAGCGCGTTCTAGCGTTCTCTAGAATGTTCGTGCAGTTACCAGTTGTTACAGGAAGCGGACACCGCTTCTGACGTTTATATACAGAATGATCCGTAACAATATCTAAGAAAAGAACAGATTCTACTCTCGGGCACTGTAGAGTAATTGGTAACTCATCCAGCCGGAAACTGGGAGTTTAGGGTTCAAGTCCCGACAGTGGCTTTTGATTTTTTCTTAGAAATAGCCAACCAATCAGAACAGCCGCAACTTTTGCTGTCTGATATATTATTGATTATACTTAATAATAATTGTTATGTGAATATATAGCGTGGATCTAAGAGATAAAAAAATCTTTTGATTTTAATTATTTATGCTTTTTATGTTAGCATTACTGTTAGGAACACTAATTGATTGACGTAACGTTACAATGCAGTACTAGAAAAATTCATTTTAAACCTGTCACCGGCGTGATTGGGATTTGGGTCCCTACGGTGACATAGGTTTAAAATGAGTTTTTCTAGTAATTCACGTAACGTTACTTCATTCAATGGATGTTCCTAACAGGAATGAATTTTATTTTTAAATTCCTATATTATTAAACGAGCAAATCTTGTATATATGTACCTATGTACCTATATATATATTTTCTCGAAAACGGCTCTAACGATTTTGATCAAATTTACCGAAAAGGGGTTTCCGGGGGGCAAAAAATCGATCTAGCTAGGTTTCATCCCTGGAAAAATTCGTTTTCTTATCGATTTTATCATTTTAAAAAACAGTTTTTTAACGTTATAAAACAGTGTCGTATGGTGAGTAGGCTTTGGAAAAAACAAACTATTTTCATTATTTATGTCAAATTACTCTGACAGTCAATCTTTAACTTATTAAAATAATCAGTAATTATTTGAAAAGTAAAAAAATAACAACAATAAAATCTAAACATAATTATACTTACATAATTATGTTTAGATTTTATTGTTGTTATTTTTTTAACTAATATTTAAATAAATAGTTATACTTGTATATTACCTATATAAAATATGTAGGTGCATACGTTATGTAGTATGACGTATACTGACGTATAATAATATTATCTACTTATAGGTATGTAATTTTTTTTCTTAAAAACGACTAACGATTTTGATGAAATGGGAACTTTAAGTACTATTTTTTTTGAACTCATCCGAGCAATGCTCGGTCATCCAGATATTATATTTTAAAACAGTAATTTTTCTTGTAAAATTTTCCGCCGGCGACCTTGTTTGGAGGCAGTGATTTTACATAAAATTTTCTTAAGATTTATAGGTTAAATCTTCTGAACAATGATAAATTGTTAGCTATATGCATATTTCCAATATCCAAGTTGCATAACTGGCAATTTGCAACACTCAAATGGATTGTTAAATGTAGAATGTTAACAACTTAAAGTGGTACACCCTCAAAAAAATTGTAGTTAAGTTCCAAAAATTAAGATAGTGAGTCATGGACTTACACTTTACTATTTATATAAGCGGTACAGCTTTTATGTATGGGACGCGTATGCTTCCATTGTTTCATTACTTTTGGCTTCATTTAACCTTGTTAGGAACTGCGCATGACTCACTATCTTAAATTTTGGAACCTGACTATAAAATACTGCCAGCGTAGGCCCTGTTGCAGTTTTAATTATGTCTAATATTTGGCGATATCAATTTAAGTTGCACAAATTCTAGTTGCAGAAACATTAGTTTCAAAGAAACGTGGCACGTACAAATTCAATCAACGGTGAACAATTAAATGCCACAATTATTCGCCTTGCATATCCAAGGTCACCCATTTACTATAATAACACGTTATACTATAACAAATAGCACAAAATTACAACGCATTCAATATGATTTATTATTCTAGCTGATTGAAAGTTTTTTTGCGTGTATTTTTGTTCAGCTATAAATCAAATTCACGTTTATTATTTTTTATTAAAATAAGCGAAAATACTACGAAAAATCTATTACCTATATTCTAAAACGCAACGTCATTCTGTCTGTCTGTTTATCTGTCCGTATGTCCGTTAGTTCGTCCGGTCCGTCTGGTCCGGTTCGTTCGTTCGGTCCGTCCGGTTGGTTCGTCCGTCCGTCTGGTCCGTCTGTCCGTCCGGTCCGTCTGTCCTGTCCGTTAGTACGCTTCTAACTCGAGAACCACTGATCCAATTTACATGTGTTTTTTTTTAATTTATCGGTGCGTTGTCAGACCAAGTTAGTCTATATTTTGTTATGCTGTTGCAAGGCAACAATTATGGAATTAGCAGTGACAATTTTACTGAAGCAAGTGGTCAAAAACAGACCGAGTAGAGGTTGGGCATAATATAGGTAGGTATTCTACAAAAAAAAAACGGGCAAAATTGGACCGAGTAGTTATAGTTGTTAATATAATTAAAATAGTTTCTTTTTTTTCTCTATTATGTATAAAAAACGGCCAAGTGCGAGTCAGACTCGCGCACCGAGGGTTCCAGTCAATAATAAAAATAGTGCGAGTTAAAGGTAAAAAATTTACAAATTTTTTGTTTAAACTTGTTTAAAAAACAAGCCGTGAGGTGGGTCGTTTATTAGAACTAAAGTGCGACCCTTGAGGTCCACACGGCGTACTTCCCAGTTTGATAAATATTTAATAATAATAATTAAATTAGATATTACACAGCCCAATTATTTATTTTTAACAATAATTGTAAAAAAACGGCTGAACCGATTTTTATAAAATTTATGTCGGATCAAAATGACGTTAACACGCCTCGATTGACACCCTTACGAAGTCGATATAATTTTTTATTCGCGAGATATTGTGTAAAATCTACTTTTTTGGAGTCTATTTGGTTAAGAAAAAAGAACGGCTGAACCGATTTTGAAAAAATTTCTTTCAGATCATATTTACGTTAATACGCGTCGATTAGCACCCTAATGTAGTCGATATCATTTTTCATTCTCGATATTTTGTCTTAGAAAGAAATGGACACATACGTACACATACACACAGAGACATCTTTCTAAAAATAGTGTAAAAATAGTTTAGTGACCTTGAAACATAAAAATTTGTTATACATTTTGATTTCGATTTTCGGACCCATTATAATAACTTCCAATGGGAAGTTAAAAAAGATGCGCACAGTAACAGTCAGCGTAGTTGCCACGATCATTTCTCGATTACTGTGGATGTGTGTGTACAAATACGTATTGATGCTATTTGATCGTGTGTGAGAGCAGTGAGACGACTGTATTTTTACAAAAATTTTCAACTGGCGATAGGGGACTAACCGCTTCGGTTATTTTATATTCGTAGTGCACTAAACTATACTTTTGTATCAGACGGTCATTGGACAACTACCTTAATACTTGGCATCGATTTTATGTAAGATACTTGGCGTATTTTTACAGAATATTTTTGTTAAAACATTGCATTAATAGTTTTCGACATTGGAAGCAGCAGTAAAGAATAATAATAATTATTTCGCCACACACACACAAAAAAATTGTTAATGCATTGTTAATGTCTATGAAATTTGATTTGATGTGCCCAGAAATGAATTTGTCACACTTTGTTAAATAATTAATGGCCTCTTAGCCATGACACAATAGAAATCCGTCCTGAATAAATGTCTGTTTGTCTGTGTGTGTTATTCATTCATAATTATTCGTACTTCATCGTTAACACCTGCGGTCGCAGAATGATTAAAAAAACAACATTTTTAGTACTCATATTTTGCACAGTGGTTTTTTCAATGAGATTATACATGATACAGTCAGTTCTTCTTAAGAACACACTCGCTTGGAACGACATCGTTATCGATTCTTTCTCTGAAGACTAACAAATGATGCACTACACTACATAAATTCACCAATGTTTTAGGACTTGAGAACAGCCTAGCGTGTAGCAATGCTGTTGTTTACATGACGTTGCTATGGTTCCTCTATTACAAGTCCCTAGTTCCCGGGTTCTAGCCCGAGAGTTGGTAAAAGTGTCAATTGGATTTTCAATTTATTATTAAAAAAAAAATAATGAATTGAAAATATGAATTGGTGCTAGGCCCAAATAGCCTTAGCTGTTGGTGGTCTTTAAAAACACCAATGTTTTATATACATCTACTAGCGGTCCGGTCCGGCTTCGCCCGGGTGCTATGAATTTATGATTTATTAATACATTACTGCAAAGTATCACTTACCGAACAGTGAAAAAAAATTTGATATCGGTTTTCTAAGGTTACCCCCGGGCAAAACCGGGCTGGCCAGTTTCAATTACGTCTAAACCTTCCTCGTAAATCCTGGTGAATGCATGAGAGGGGCTATGTACTATGTAGGAACCAGGGTGTATCACAAGCTTGAATAGAGAAAACACGGTAGTGAATCTCATAAAGGATCAGTGATTGATTTTCTCTCTTGTCATGCTTTCTTGTTTTGTCTTCCTTGTTGCACTCATTAATTTTCTATGTTCTCAATCCTGGGATACACCTTGTATGTTTTAAAATACGTCACCTTGTCTACGACACACTGTAAATTGATACAATGTTGCGTTAAATCGGTAACCTTGAATAAAAATGAATAATTATGCTAATTTCTAAGAAAAATCTATTTTCAATCAATTAACAAAGATAATTTATATAAAATAATTGTTCGAGGATAGAGGAACAGGTGGTCTAATGATTGATTATTTCAGAGCAACGTTTCGTAATATATTATTACTTCATCAGGCGATCATATTAAATCCTACACCGTCTAAACTAATACATTGTCTTGCCATTATTGTATATTTAGTTTACTAATAGTCCATACTGTCGTGGGTTTGAATTCCGCCGAGCCGAAGGCGAGTGCGGTAATAACACGAGTTCTGGTTTAAATGCAACATAACCTTAAAAGAGTATTTTAAAATCGCGACTGTCAGATTCGTCACTTTAGCCACGCGTTACATACAATATTTTTTGCAACAACTGCTTCAAAAGTTCAGTTATAAGCAAATAAAACACAATTTGGATAAATATTTTATTAGTGACATTATAGCAAAGTAATCTATAAAATACTTTATTACGCATGTGTGTTATAAAGTAAAACAAAACAGTATTACTTTATAGAACGGATTGCGTTAAAATTTACTTTAAACACTACCGTTCGAATGCAGTAGAAGCTTCCATAAAGAATCACTTTTCAAACGGTACACAGCCATCTAAAATTGACATTTTGATGCAAGTGTTGCAAAAAGATAATTTATGACAATTAAATTTTGAAAGCATACAATATTAATAAAAATTCATTTTCAGGCCTCACTGTGCGAGAGGCCTTCACTCTATTTTTTTAAGTAGGAGGACAGATAAGTGTAATTGTCAGCGTGCTGGTCTTTGGATCAAGCTGTCGTGAATTCGAATCCCATCTCGCTCATAGATGGTTTGCGATGTCGTTTAGTTTCAATTGATGATGTTATTAAGACGCTAATGACCTAAGTTGCCAATCGTCTGCAATCTCCAATAAATAAAATGTATTAAGAGGGAGTTTGCTGTTTAAATTAGGTAACACCCGGTATAACGTTATATAAAATTTCAAAGATCAAAACACCGCCCACACAAATTTAATTAACATGAAAGTAAACTGCCATTTTCATGTGGGTTTGTAAAAGAGATGGATTTTCCATTTTCATTTTCTGGCGCGTTGATGATATCGGCTTTTCAACGGATTGCCATAGCAACGTGCAGATTCACAGCGTAATCTCACTATAGACTGTACGTGGGTTCGAATCCCGCCTCCGCTCATGGGTGTTTTGTGATGTCATTTAGTTTTAAGACTTTTAAGTGTGTTGTTATTTAATGTAATCCAGACGCTAATGACCTAAGTTGTCGACGCGTCTATAATTTACAATAAATAAATATAGTCAAGTTCCAAAAATTAAGATAGTGAGTCTTTCACTTATACTCCACTATTTATATAAGCGGCTCCGTTTTTATGCATCGGATTCGTTTGCTTACATTGTTTCATTGCTTTCCGTTTCATTAACCAATTTTTACGAACTATGCATGACTCACTGTCTTAAATGTTGGAACTTGACTATAGATATGTATATTTTAATCATGTTGAAAGGTATATTTACGCATTAGTGAATACAAAGCATGAATGAATTTTTGCTAAAAATAACGTAAAATAAAAAATCGAGATTGAAAAATAATTTCGATAATTTTATACTTACAGCTAGTTCCCCTTTTTACAAGTTACAGTACACTTCCTTTAGGTCAACGTTTACAGGAGAATGAAAACGGGATCCCGTTCCATTTATTTATTCTTATAGTCCAAACAAAATATGCTTACTATGACCCCAGTTCCCGGGTTCTAGCCCGAGAGCGGGTAAAAGTGTCAATTGGGTTTTCAATTTATTAAAAAAAAATAATAATGAATTGAAAATATGAATTGGTGCTAGGCCCAAATAACCTTAGCTGTTGGTGGTCTTTAAAACACACACACACACAAGCTTACTATGAGATCTAACTTATGGAGCCAGGAGCCTATCTACGCCAGGAAGCTGGTTACACTAGGCCGCACTATAGTGTAAACTTTCACCTAGAACCGTGTTCGACTGGTCAGTGTAGAGAGCAGTGCTACAGTGGATCGTGTTCGGCTGGACATCGGTGGGATGCTAGTGTGACCTTCAATGTTACACTTTTACCACCGTCGCAGGGAGGTCGTGTAAATAAAGTACAACATGACAGCGGTAATGACAGAGTAATGGCCTAGACGAAGAACGTGTACAGTGTACACTACTCAACACTGACACGGTGCTAATGTTACACTCGTGCAAAACTACACGCCAAAAAGTGCATACCAGCTGAAAATGCTATATTAGATTAATTATTGTAGATTATAGACGCTCGACAACGGAAGCTTAGAACTCATTTGAAATGCTACCTAATACAGTCGACTCTTGTTAATTCAAACCTGCGATAATTCGAACCTCTCTAAAATTCAAAGTTATCACGAGTTCCCTACAAAATCTCTTTATATTTCGAACTAAATCAATACATTTTTATGCACTTGGTAATTCGTACGAAAAAATCATTGCTATATAACAAAACGACGCGTTAATTCGAACTCATCGGCGTTCAACACTCGACAATTCAAAGTTGCAGAGAGAAAGAGGCGGACAGATTGTAAGTACATACATGCATTTTGCGACAAGTCCAAACTTGTATCAACGTTTGTTTGGTGAGCCTTTGTTTCGAACCATTTGATATTTCAAACACTCGATAATTCGTAATATTTTAAGAGTCCCTCGAGTTTCGAATTAACGAGAGTCGTCTGTACTTAGATAAAATAGTTCCATTAATTGCAAAATTGAACACCCCCAGACATTAAATTTCTTGAAAATTAAACCGTAAATAACAATTTTCGAAATTTTGGATACCATTCAGGTATCGAGTTAGCCGAGTAGAATTTCTAAGAAATTACAACAAGATTGTGTTTAGCAGTATTAAAAACCTGCGAAATTGACGTTTGTAGACTCGTACTTTTCCGCACAGCTACCTGACTCACTCTATCTGAGACCTTAATACATGCTGTGTTTTGTTTTACATGTAAACCACTTCCGACTATTTCCGTTTCACCTAATATTTCTAAAATGCCACCCCAGAATGGAACCTTTATTCACGTCAAAACCTCTGAAAGAAAAAGCAAACACGGCGGGGGTTTGATATTATAGGTGGGACGTTACCCTACTTTCAATCAGTTTTCTTTTCATTTTTGATTGTTTAAATCTCCCTTTATTTCTTGCGTCGCAATATATTATTAGCCGTTGACTTCTTTATATTGTATACGAACGTTTTATTTGTAGCCCAGTTCAATTTATTTCTCGTTTTGTTGTTTTCCTTTAGTAAGAAATAAATTGGTTATATACTAAATGAGTTTTTCATTTTCTCTTTGTACTAGTTCTAAAAACCCCAGTAGTCTGTTTACCCAGTTTTCTGACTTGTTTTTGTTTTAAACAAAAAACAAAATCATTTTTTATTTAAAATAAATGAAGTATAAATATTTTGTTTTTACGTTGTTTTTCGCGACATACATATAGACTGTGTAGGGGAGGGCGGAGTTATAATAATATCAATGCGAGCGCTCGTTGTGAGATTCATTGTAAAATCGGAACTCTAATTTTCTGTAATTGTCAGTGAGCATTGTTGTTTAAAAAGTCAAGTAAGTAAAACCATGATTTTACTTCTAACTTATTTGGAAATTATTACTACCCTACCTATAAATTCTGATAAATTTGACACTTTTAAACCCGGTCCACAAGATTACAGGCGCCATGGTTTGAGGTTATGCTGTCGTCTGCAGTCAATATAAACCATAGAATTCGAAGTTGCTATATTTAAATAGAGCAATTTGATCCTTGAAAACAGTTTTAAGAATTGTTGGAAATGAGAACTTCCGTGGCACAAAGGATCAATAAAAAGCAATACTGATTTTATTAAATTTGCATTTTACTAACGTTTCGGTATTCTTTCTGAAGATGGTATAAAGAATATCGAAACGTTAGTAAAATGCAAATTTAATAAAATCAGTATTGCTTTTTATTGATCCTTTGTGCCACGGAAGTTCTCATTTCCAACAACTCTTACAAACCATAGACATAGATTTAGGTACACCTCCATGTCTGATATAATTTTATTAGTTATTTTTTATGATACGTCAAAATTGAAGAAGAAAAAACTTAAAATAAATAATTTTCATTTACCTATTACGCTATGCTATTTATAAGGTATTCGTTTATTAAAAAATTTCGCGGTCTAAAACAACAATTAAAATTGAGTTCAATTGTGCACTATTGCCCGCTAGCGGCGCTAGTAGGCTTCGTGCACAGAACCTATACAGTGTATAAACGGTTTACGCGAACATAAGGAAAATAATATTTAGGATATTTACAATTTTGTAGTAGGCCATATTTGTAAATAAAAAATTCGACTGATGACCAGTCCTATACTTCCCACCTAGTAAATATTTGCAAAAAATAAACACTCTTTTTTTTTATTCTTTGACTAGGCCCAATTAACCTTAGCTGTTGGTGGTCTTTAAAACACAATTTAATTTTTATTCTTTGAAGAAAGCATGGCCCTCTTTTTTGTTTGGTGATCTACTGATGGCTAACTTAATATAGCAAAAATCATGGTTACCTTGATTTACGTACAATTTTTATTTTTTTTAGTAAAATATTTTTTTTCTCGAAAACTATACATTTTAGAGAAAAAAAATATTTACATTTTTTTCATATTATAACATCTATAATTCATTTATATTTTTTTTTACCTATGTTAATACGTGACATTGAGGTCGTTTTTTTGAATATATCAGGATCCACTGAACCGATTTGACTCAAAATCTAATCAGATCTAAGTTAAAGGCTGATAAACACAATAAAACAATCGGCATGCCCGTATGTTGTTCCGTTCTTAAGATATCGAAGGCGAAAAATTGACCACATACACACACACACACATACACACACACACACATACACACACACATACACACACACACACACACATACAGACATCAGTCAGAAAATGATCTTAAACGATTGCTAGGGTCTCAAAACGTGAAAATCTGTTAAAATCTCGAAATATTGTTTTCGGACTGAATCCATTACTTCCCTACCATAGTAGAGGTGGGAAGTAAAAATAAATAAATAGTGCACTGTATACTTGCTAATAAATACAAGTCTATCCGGGATATTTCTTCTGATCTAATTAAAAATGCCAATAATATTTCAAAGGAATCATTACGTTCAAATATTAAATCGGATTAAAGTGTTAAAACCCCTCGTTCAATCTTGACCTAAGGTTTATTTCGTATATAGCTGCTTTTTGAAATGTCGATTTAAATTTCATGTAATAGGCTTATTTGACATTCATCCTCCTTGTCATAAATGTCAAGGCCAAATGCTAACCAACAAGGGATAAAAGGCTATATATTTTACTACAGTCAGAATAATTACAGGTGACCTCAAACGGCTCAAACGTGAAAAACTCTAAAAGCTGGAAAAGCTATTAAATCCATAATATAAAAGAACAAGTTTGTAGAGTAGTATCGTTTAGAGAAGATAGTAGCGTTGTTTCTGCGCACAAACGAGTTTCGGGTCGAACGGGTCTATGTTTTCTAACAGGGTGTGGTCATTGTCCCGGCTGGCGACTAACAACTAAATGATCATATTCATAGGACCACCCTTTAGAGTAATCTAAATTCGGGAAGCATCGCACCAACTTGAAAAATTCTTTGACTTTTTAAAATCTTGGGTACTTATAATAATAATAATAATAATATCTTTATTGCGTAACCCAAAAAGAAAAATACAATATGTCATATACAAATAGAAGTTTACAAAAGACCAATTCTGTAAAATAGGTCTTTAATCGTTTTTTGTGTTTGTTTTTATTTTGTTCACGTTTTATATATTCAGGTAATTTTGAAAATATTTTATATCCAGTATAGAGTGGACATTTTTCATAAAAAGTAGATGAATGAGGTATCACAATTTCAGTTGGTCTGGTATTATATGGCTTATTTTCATTATGATTGGAATTGAAGTATCCAAGAACTGAAAAAACTCAAAAGTATTAATTGGATTTTCAACAATTTTTTATTTAAAAAAATAATAAATAGAAATTATGAATTAGTACTAGGCCCAAATAATTCAAGTTGTTGGTGACCTTAAGAAACTTCATATAAACGACGTTCCTACAAGTTTTTTGTGACAGTTTGATCAATTAATTTTGAGACTAACTGTATAATATTTGACGTATCAGAATATCACGTTTTATACGCATTATATAGCAATACTTAATCCAGATCTAATTAATTGATGAATGGTTCAATACACTGTACATTAATATGTTTTAAATTACGTGACATAATACACTACCGCTCATAAATATAGGTATCGATAAATTTTAATACAATCTTTCAGTAAATAGTTAATAACTTTTAGTGGTAATAAAACACATGACTGAACGTTATATACTATCAAGACTTGAATTAGAGATTTTTTTATGTGTCTCCATAAATTTCACAATTATTTTTATTTACACAAGTATATTATCAGGTCTTATTTTAACCCCTGAACACTACACTAACGTCTAGATCCCAGCACAAACTGGTAGAGTGGTACCTTTAAAAAAAATCGATGATTTTAAAAATCAATTTTTTGACCATTCAAAATAGTGTAATATTGTAAGCAGGTTTTGGATACTTATGTATAAGTGTAATGATGTCCATGGATTTTATTAATAATAATTATTTATTAATTTTAAAAATGCTGAGAGGGGAAAAGCAAACATGTAAATGTATGAAGTATAACTTCGACCGTGCGCTTATCTTTCGTTTGCATACTGCGCACCGTGCCCACTCAACACTAAAGGTACGTGCAGTACGCAGCTGGGATTCTAGATGGTAGCACGTATGGTAGATGGTGGCTGAAATTATAAGCGCTTATAGGTTTGCACAACGAAGCTTTGATACTAGCATTGATACAAGCTTAAATCGCGTTTGAAATGTCAAATAGCGAAGACGAATATTTGTGTTCTTCTGCTACAAAGTGGTATATTTTAAATACAAATTTGGGTAGGAGCTATCATGTCCACCCTATTAATAGAGAACGATCTAAACATGGCGAATTTCATCATTTATACCAAGAATTAAAATTTTATCCAAACCGGTTTTTTGAATATTTACGTATGGAACCTAACACTTTTAAATACGTCTTAGAAAAAACTCAAAACAAATTAAATAAAAACTGGCAAAATTTCATTTATTAAACTAGTCACATCCATTGCGAAACTTGTAACGGCCATTTGACAGTTGTCACACGTTGATTGTAGTAGTCAGCGCGCTGAAAGAATGGTGAGATACATTCTTGAATCTACTAGCTCTTATACCTGCTACAGTCACTGCTTCATTGTGTACGCTCGCATATATAACAAGGCATTAATTTAAGCAAGCCCTGCTATAATCTACGCTACCATCTAGAATCCCAGCTCCATACTGCACGTACCTTAATACACCAGTGAAGATGGATTCACTGAACTCCAATAATTGAGGGTTAAGCAAGAACCGAATCATAATTTAAAGTTATCGTAAATGGGTTATCAGAGGTTTGTTTTAGATGTCACACGCAACGTGTATAATAATTGTAATTTCACAAATTATGATCGTTGCAGTGTATTGTTCTATTGTTAAGAAATTAAATTGTTAATTGCCAGTTGAGAGGCTAGTTTGTTATGTCGACTGTTTAATAAAACACATTTGTACTCATGTTACGAGCGCCAGTGTTATGTATAATTGTATGTAATTTTATCTAAAAGATAAAATTCAAACTGTTTGTTTTATCATAATTTAATCAGAAGCTTACATAAAAGCGATATGTGAATAAAATTTCTGGAAACGTCATAAGCAGAGCTGCAACATTTCAGACGTAACTTAAAACGTAGGTATGTATTTTCAAAAAGCGATTAGGCCGTATAGTCAGGGTCAGGGTCCATTCTGATTGGTCGAATACCCTATCTTTGACACACACAGGCACACCTAAACGAACGTAAGAACTAACTAGTGAACTCTGTATACTAATATGGATAGTTGATAGCGATTAAAAAATGAGTTTTGTATGTGGAGAATGTTCAAATACATATTCTTCAAGACAGGCATTAATGTTCACAAAATTAGAATGAAAACTTCAGGTAAGGCTTGTAATCTAATTCTTTCTATAAAAGTCGATCAATTTTTTGACATTTCAAAATAAAACCTAATTTAGTATTATTATTTGAGATATTAGGATGTCCAAAATTTATACAATAACAGTGTTCTTGAGAAATTGGAATAGAAAAATAAATTTTAATTAAGTTTTATTTTGAAATGTCAGAAAATTGATCGACTTTAATATAAATAATTAGATTGCAAGCCTTATCTGAAGTTTTCATTCTAATTTTGTGACCATTAATGCCTTGTCTTGAAGAATATGTATTTGAACATTCTCCACATACAAAACCCATTTTTTAATCGCTATATCAACTATCCATTTTAGTGTACAGAGTTCATTAGGTAGTTGTTACGTTCGTTTAGGTGTGTCCGGGTGTGTCAAACTACATTAAGCTAGGGCAGGGGTCGGCAACCTGCGGCTCGCGAGCCACATGCGGCTCTTATGATGTCAAGATGCGGCTCTCCAGTTCCATGCACAAATATTAATAATTATATTATTTTATTTTCAAAACTCATAAAAAATATTATACTGCAAAAAAAACTTTAAACAGGATAAAAACACTCAACAGAGAACAGTGAGAATAGGTGGAGTAGAGAGTACCTATACGGACAGCTGACATTTTTTAAATGTGGCAACACTGTTCTGTTGTTTAGTTATTGGTGCACTGCATAACTAGCTAAAATACTTTAATATGTTTTGTGCGAAACATTTGTATGTTTTTATATGAATAAATATTATTTCATATTTAAAGCTATTATTTTAAATCAAAAATCAAATTTATATACCTAATTCTAATCAAATACCATAATATTGAAATAAAAATGTTAGTGGCTCTTTAAAAACTGGGAAATTTTGTAAATTGTAACTTTTGGCTCTTCCGTCTCAAAAGGTTGCCGACCGCTGAGCTAGGGTATTCGACCAATCAGAATGGACCCTGACTGCACGGCCTAGTCGCTTGTGTATTTTCAAATTGAAATACAATTTATAAAGAGATATTAAATAAAAAATGTACTTACTTTAAAAGATTTTAAAAACGATATTTGAAATACTTTTACTCAAATACTTTACTATTTTAACCTTATTAACCTCATTAGTTTTTTAAAATAACTTTTAATTAATAATTATCTTAATTTTGATATCCTTGTCTTTAATTAGAAATGCGAAACTGAGAACTAATTGAACCTTATTACACAATTCTTTACAACTTTTATAGAATAATGAATTAATGCCGCGAGCTTCAGTAGGAAGTATCGGCTGCCATTTATTTTTTAAGAAACGTAACGATAGATAATTTTTTTATCCGCATTTTTATTATACATCCGTCTGTTTCTGTGGTCAAAATGAAAAATGTCTTATGTCAAATTTTTCGTGATTTTTAGTATTCCGTACCTCTTTTTGAATAGTGAACGAAAGTGAACCGTCACTCTCGGGTCGGTGACGCTGAATCGGATTTACTCGGGTCCACTCGACATTGAGCGCGCTCGGGTCGGTGACCACGTTTACTGTCTAACAAGGAGTGCATCGTTTCAAGAATTACGTTTTTATTATTACGTATTATAATAATAAAATAATATTATAATATTATGTATGTTTTGCATATAATGAAGTTTTTACTTCTGTCGCGTGGTCATAAGCACACACCCACTTTTTTATTGTATCTTTATCACCATTTAACGTAGATCTGATTAGGTTTTAAGAAAAATTTATTCGTAACCCTATTACTGAGCTTACGATGTCCGTCTGTCACAAGGTTTTATCTCACAAACGGTAAGAGATAGCTTGTTGACGTTTTCACAGATTGTGTGTTGTTGTGGCATGAATCCTGGCAAATAATAAAAATCAAAGTTTAATCTCTAGGAAGCTCCCCATACATGGATAAAAGGCCTGAGCAACGTACACTGTAAAAAATGGATGTAAAAATACTTTGAAAGTTAAGGTAGAATTCGCTCGATTTTCTAAGTGATTTTACATTATTATTTATTTTTACACAGAAAACTTCATAAAAACTTGGACTTTCACTGTAAAGTTAAACAAATTTGTGATTTTTACATAAAGTAAATTAAAATTACATAATTTGTATAATATTCCAATAAAGTGTGTAAAAATTACAAAATAAAATGTATAGTTACATATATAAAATGGGTGAATACAAAACAAATTAATGTAAAATTAGTAACCACGCATGCGCAATATGTTTTTATGGAATCATGTGCAGGCGATACCTGTTTGCGACGCCATTGTCTCTTTGTGTGCCTATTACCAGTTTGATCGCAGGCTACAAATGGACCATCGATAATTTATCTAATCGGCCTTCTCATTTCTTACAGTGTAGGGTTTTACTTTTTACTTGCAAATCCAAAGATAAATTTAAAGTATGCGCTGTAGTTACCGATAGGTCGATACATCGGAGGTGTGAGGGGCTCAAAATGTGGACTATTAGATAGGGCCACTTGGTTTATGGAAGGCCCCTAAGTGATGTTGCTTTTTCACCACAAAATAGAATTATTATTGCACCTATTTATTTTAAACGGAAGCAACGAAAGTCAATAATTTATATTATTTCCGAACATTTTTGTTCTTTATTGTTACTTATTTTATGTTATATTACGGACATGCAGATGAAAGAGACGGAAACAGAATCTATGGATCATTAAGTAATAATTAGAACCTATGCAGGAATATGGCGCAGTTACATCAATCATAAATCCGGAAGCAAATATATGTGTAGTCAAAACTTAAAAAATGTTAACGGAAACATTGAATGTTTTATATTTTGTATTAATTGTTTGTTATAAAATACAAGAAAGTAAGAGATTAATAATATCAGCTATGACTGATATAAGAATTATGACACGTAACTTTCTCGGCCAAATCATTCATACCGGGTTTCTATTTGGGTCGTTTAGAAGGAAAATGAGCTAAGTGCAGACATTTTTTTTTAATAACAAGTTACCTGCGTCATTACTTTGTAGGGATGTCAATTAGAAAACCTATACTAGGCTAGTATAGATTTTCTAATTGACATCCCTACAAAGTAATGATGCAGGTAACTTGTTATTGAAAAAAAAATGTGAGCCGTGGCGGGACGCCTGGCAGATGTGAAACATTTTTATAGCTTGAATCTTTTATTTATTGAACTTGACAAATTTATCAAAATAAAATCTAGCCTATATCACTTACGGATAGTGTATCTTTCTATTTGTAAAAGAATTTTTTAAATCGGTTCAGTAGTTCCAGATATAATAATTTATGATTTATTACAACGCCGCGAGACATTCTCCCCCCGCGAAGATAATAAGTGAAAGAATTTTTAGAATCGGTTCAGTAGTTCGAGAGATAAGAATTTACAATTTAACACAATTTACCCTAATTTTCTCTCGTTTACCCAAATTTACCCTAGTATACCCTAATTTCTTGAATTTACCCTAGTTTTCCCTAAATACCCTAATTTACTCTTATTTAACCCCCTTTGCCTTAAGTTACCCCAATTTACCCTAATTTACTCTAAATACCCTAATTTACCCAAATTTTCGTTTTTTTAAAAAAAAACAAAAAAATTAATTTTTGGTGTCATGAAATTTCAAAAAATTATAATTATTGTCAAAAAAAGAATATAACAAAAATAAAAAAATTTATAAATAAATATGTAGAATTTAGAAAAAAAAACGTCAAAAATTGTACGATGCTATGAGTTTCCGAACCCAAGTTCCCGTGCATAGAAGGCTAAAGTCGTACCACTAGTCTACGGATGAACTTGTCTAGACAGCCGTTGTTACTGATATATGTATAGTACAATATAAGTGCCGCAGTGGTGGGGAGAACAGCAGCGAAAGAGAACATTTCGTTGCATTATTTCGTTGTATTATTTCGTTGCATATTTCCCCTCACGCGGCTGTTCACAGCCCGACATAAGATGTTTTACATCAAAAAAATGTCTGCACTTAGCTGTTGTCGAGCATCTATAATCCACAATTCTTCTTCGTAAAGACACTAGCGGAATTTTGCCTATTTGTCTTCTGAAACGACAGGCACAATGCACATCACTTCGCGTCGGTATCGGTGCTAGTTTTATGAATAATAAGTAACTATGGTTACAGCACCGGTACCGTCGCGAAGTAACGCACCTGTCCTTGCAGAAGACGGGTGAAAGAATGATTTAAAATCTATAGCAATATCTAACATCCTTTTTTTATTTTCAGGTGAGTTTCCAATACACATTTTTTCACTTGGAAAAGTTATAATTTTGGTAAGTGCCTTGCACTTGATATTTTTTAAACTATTTTTAAGTCTTTAAAATGTGACCATCAGTGGACACCTGGATTACGACATAATCTTGCTGTCTTCTTACAATTCGCATGGAAAAAACAGGCATTTAATGAATCAGAATATATATCGTTTTTAAGGTTATGTCTTTCAATGTTAATGGGTCGTTCATCATCAGACATAATCGTAAACATCAGCCATTATTCTTTTCTCACAAAGATGACTGATGGGAACCAAAACAATATTTTACAACAATAGACGTCCCCGAACACTTGTCCATTATATTTAAATTTTATGACAACAAACACTATAATAATATCTTTTTAAATATATTCATATATTTTATTATATTGAAGGTTATGTTTACGGGTGACAACATTTCAGATGGAGATTTTTTTATTGTTTAATCCACACTGTCAGTTGTTATTTTTTACTTGCTTTAAGGCGATGTCCTTTCAAGTAGGGTCATTGCACAAGCCTCAGCAACAGGACAAAAAAGTAGATTAGTTTTATAAAGAGGCGACAATTCGAACGGTTCTTTAGTATCAGTGACCTTGAAACGTTCAGTCTCTTTAAATGAGTGTGTGAAGAGCCCGCGAATTATAAATGCCCCACTCTTTTAAAAGATCCAAAAAGTAAATTAGTTTTATAAATATTGCAACACTTCGAAAGATTCTTTTGTTTTTAGCGTAGTTTCAGTGACCTTGAAACGTTCAGTCCCTTTAAATTAGTAAACACCTTGCTTGAAGTTGATTTACTTCAGGAGAAGGCAATTGTATCCCTTTCTAAATACAGAGTCTTAAAGTTAATAAATTTCTAACAAGAGTTAGACGCTAATGAACTTAATTGTCGAGCGTCTATAATCTACACTAACTAACTAACTAACTAACTTCAAAATAATGGTGCTTTAAGAAAAGAGAATGGGCTACAATTGCCTTGTATTCCATTTTTTCTAAACTGAATATTTGGAGGGTTTTACTGTATCTCTATAATGTTTATTATATAATATTCCCGTCGTCTGTCATCGGAACGCTGAACACATTGACAGAAAAACACCTCATCGTAAATTGCGGCGATCGTCTTACTGCAGGTAACATTGTATACCCATCAGGCTATCAGCAGAGCGTAGGATGCGTCAATAAGAATGACGACCGACACTCGGTGCTCTGGAAACCTGGTACAATAAAATTATCGCATTTTAGATAATAGACCGAGAGCTACTGACAATTTTTTGGTGTTATTTATTCAAGACCTTATTTTTGTGAGGATGTTGAGGGAGGCATATTAAAGTGCCGTGAGTAAGGGATTTTGCTAGATAGCGGTATGGGAGGGATGCAGACCGCCTCCAACATGTAACAAAAAAAACGATCACAATTATTATTGCTTCAAGGCTGAAATTGTTCGTATAGCTTGTATAGCTTAAAACAGTCGCCGTAACAACATATTAAAATTTGAACCTTGAACTAATATAAATTTCTTCGGGTACATGACACGTTTAGGGTGATCTGCCACCCCTTTAATACTGACCAATCGATCTGCAAATATTATAATGGCATTATTGGGTCACCGACAAGCAATACAAACAATTTCAGCCTTGAATCAATAATAATTGTGACCATTTTTTTTGTTACATGTTGGGGGCGGTCTACATCCCTTCCATACCGCTATAGCAAAATCCCTTACTCAGGGCACTTTAATATGCCTCCTTAAACATCTTCACAAAAATAAGGTCTTTGAATACCAAATAATTGTCACTAGCTCTCGGTCTTTAACGAGTGAGAATCAGATCAATAATATATTTTGACATTTTTTACTCAAAATTCGTTGGAGACCATATATATTTTTTTAATCATATCGGAATCTAGAATTATTTATGGTGGCTACGTATTTTTGGTATAGTCTATACTCTGTAGTCATTTAGCTTGAAATATTGTTATAGTCAACTTTGAATTAGTGTGAAGTTACGAGAAGTAGTAAAATTATAATTAAACCTTCTTAGGTTTAAGGGCTTGCATTTAAATTAGCTAATAAAATTTTTAGCATCACGGAAACACTATACGTACTTATTTGTATAAATTGTTATGTTATAGGTACAAAATTATATCCGTCCTTACGGACTAACGTTACTTAATTATTATTACAAAAATGGTCACATATTTTGAAGTTTTTTTTTTAATTTAAATAGGTACTAAAAAACTATTGACAAACAAAACGATTCTTTTAGAATCAAAATAAAAATTTGCAATAAAATTTCAAAATATTTTTTCATTTTCACGAAAAATCAGTTATAACTGGCTAGAAAAATACAGAAAAATCTTTTTTTTAGAATATCATACCTCTGATTTATTTTTTACTTTTTCTTGTTTTATTATTTCATGTTTTACGTGCAAAAAAATTTGACACTTTCGGTGTAATATTAAATTTATATCGAGAACCCCCCCAGGGGGACATTGAAATGTGGTTGCTATCGCAAATTGCATATAAATGTTCTTTGGGAATTAGCGCTCACAGAGACCCGAGCTCGTACCAGTCGGTTTGTGTATGCCGGCTAGCTGGCGAATTGTAATACACAAATAGATTATTTGTTGTGTTGAAGACGCTAATGACCTGAGTTGTCGACGCGTCTATAATCTACAATTAATTAATTAATTGATATCGAGAACTGAATAAAAATAGACAAAAAAAATTTTTCACATAAACCCTTTTACTTTATGAAAAGTTAACAATCACAAAATATTTCATTTTAACATGGAGGCACTAAATTAAAATGACTAATGAAACATATAAAAATAATTTCAAAGCTCAGTACCTAGCCTATTTTACTTCTTAATAAAAAAACGAACGTCTGAAGCAAATTTATACTAATGACTAACAAACGTTTTATACTGAGTGTTCGAAAAAATAGCGTAACGCATTGCATTCAGATTGAGTGTCTTCAAAAAAAGGAAGTTTTCAATTCAGCACGTATCTATATTTATATACCTACACAGTGTGTAAACTGTTAACCCGAACACAGAGAAAATAACATTAAGAACATTTTTAAACGGTACAAACCATAAAAAAATGTTTTATACAAAAGTTATAGAGTGTCAAGGGGGACAGAAGACTGTGATATCAGATTTAACATAGGTGGTGCTGTGAAGGTCAGGCGAAGGTCAGCTTCGATTTTTTAATTGTAACAGTGCATTTTTGTTCCAGAATACGATACAGTATTTAATAGTGAACAGTATAAGTTATTAAGGTACATATCAGCTAAAGATAATAAATGTTGAGATTTTTACAAATTTAATATTTATTATCCCTATATTATTAAACGAGCAAATCTTGTATATATGTACCCTATGTACCTATATAAATATTTTCTCGAAAACGGCTCTAACGATTTGGATGAAATTTACTGAAAAGGGGTTTTGGGGGGCAAAAAATCGATCTAGCTAGGTCTCAGCCCTGGAAAAATTCGTTTTCTTATCGATTTTATCAATTTAAAAAACAGTTTTTTTAATGTTATAAAACAGTGTCGTATGGTGAATAGGCTTTGGAAAAAACAAACTATTTTCATTATTTATTTCAAATTACTCTGACAGTCAATCTTTAACTTATTAAAATAATCAGTAATTATTTGAAAATATGTAGGTACATACGTTACGTAGTATGACGTATACTGACGTATAATAATATTATCTACTTATAGGTATGTAATTTTTTTTCTTAATAACGACTAACGATTTTGATGAAATGGGAACTTTAAGTACCATTTTTTTTAACTCATCGGAGCAAAGCTCGGTCATCCAGATATTTATTACAAATTAAATAAGGTATTGTAAACTTCTAAAATATATGTGCTTGAATTTGGTGAACATACTGTATAAAAAAAAGCGTGTTGATTCATCAGATGATCTTATACGAGGAGAAATGAGAATTAGTTTCGTGCATCAAATTCAAGCCTTAATGATAAGATTATTAGTTATTACATTGTACATCATACACGACAGTATATAGAAAAGAAAAAAAAACGTCTATAACCACACTGCAGCCGACTACCTGTCCTTAATTCTGTTATTTGTTATACTTACAAATTACATTATGGGTCAAGTTCAGTTCAAGGTCAGAACAGAAGTTTCGAAGTGTACATATTTATGTTTTGTAATGTTTTCATTCATAACATTACATTTTTCTTTTATTTTTCTCCTTATTTATAATTTTTATATTTTTAATACTTAGTTAATTTAAATTTGAATTTACGTGCTGTCTGAAGTTCAGTAAGTAGGCAGGCTTACTTGGAAAAAGTGAACAGTTTATTCTGTTGGTTTCCAGGTTACTGAACAATTAGATTTAAGCCGTTATTTTTATTTACTTTTTAGAAAATTTTCATAAGTTTCCGGTCCGTCGAAGTGTTGAGTCCAGGTTTTTGTTGTCCGTCCGTATTCAGTGTGTCTGAATGTAGATTGTAGTTTATTTATAATTTTTTCTTATTTACCTTTTTTGTTCTTAAATTTAATTGTGCGTCTGGTCTGTATATTTGGTGTGATTAGTATTAAGTCTGTACATTTTTCTTTTCCTTACTTTAGTTTATTTTTCATTCCTTATTAGCTTTGTATTTTAATTTTCACTTATTTACTTCTTTTGACAATAAGTTAAGGTTAGGTCGTTATACTATGTTTACATTTGTTTAGTTGAGTTTTAATAAATAAGGTTTGTTCCGTTGCGCCATTGGCCAGTGTAGATTTAAGTCCTGTTCGTTTGCTCTGTTTTGATTATTTTAAGCCGTTCCGTTTTTCTTAGTTTATTGTTTATTTAGGTTAAGTGTACAGCTCATTATTTCTTAAAATATATATTATAATAATTTATTTCTTTTATTTATTAACGGAACCATTCTGGCATCAATCGAGAGCTCCACTCTAAACTAAGCTAAAAATTGGGCCCAGCAACTAACCACCGGGCTCTCGAATCTGATCCCAATATGGTTCCTACTGATTTTTCTTTCCGTGTAATTTAGATTTTTTTGAATTCCAATCTGCGGCTGACTGGAACTACGGCGACGTTCCTTAAAGAACAGGTACAGTTTATACCCCAGATATAAGATGGCGTGAAAGTTTTACTTGGTTTGACACTATCCTTGTACTTTTTACAAGCTTTTATTTAACTTGCAATGTTTGTATGTTAGTTTGTTTGTGTGTTTGTTAGTTTAGGTCAAATTTTGCAAGTCAATTTTGAACAACGTCCACGTATCCGATCGATTTGAAATTTTGTATGTATATGTATTTCCGATGACAATACATGAATAAATCGTTTTTAGAATTAAATTCAACCCCTAAGGGGTTCGAACGAGGGTGTAGGGTTTTTTTGACTAATCAACGCCCAGGCCAAATCGCTGAAGCTAGAAACTTGAAATTTGGACAGTAGATTCCTTTTCTGACGTAAGTATCAACTAAGAAGGGGTTTCTCGAAATTCAGCCCCAAGGAAGATCAAAAGGAGGTAAAATTTGGAAAGACTAAAATGAACAAAATAAAATATTAGTAAAAAAAAGTTTATAGAGACACGCTTTTATTGAAATGTACTAAAAATGAAAAAATAATATTTAATAATTTTGGTTCATAATTATTATAAAAGCGGGGGTTGTAAATCTCTATGATAGTTTATTAGTCGCAACCCCCGCTTTTATAATAATTATGAACCAAAATTATTAAATATTATTTTTTCCTTTTTAGTACATTTCAATAAAAGCTTGTCTCTAAAAAGTTTTTTTTTACTAATATGCTATAGGTAGTTTACAGTTTATTATTTACTTTCGAGCGTCATAGAAGTTAAGAAAATGCTAGGTTTCTGGTACGACTTTCAAAGATAAAGTCTAGGGTGCGATTTTATGAAACCACGATGCAAGTGAAACTTTATTTCCATAACCCTAAACGCTTTTAACCCGAAATCGTCGAAACTATATAATTTAAAAATAAATACATATACACAAACACTTGAAAAATATTACACATTTACCTATTAATGAGGGCAGTATAGCCTGGTGGATGGCGTGCTTGGTACCGCAGCCTCTAGACTAGACTGTCGTGGGTTCAAAACCCACCTGCGCTCATGGATGTTTTGTGATGTTATTTAGTTTTAAGAAAGTTGTTATTTAGTGTGGTTGAAAGACGCTAATGACCTGAGTCCTGAGATGTCGACGCGTCTATAATCTACAATAAATAAATAAATTTACCTATTAGTCTATTTACCTATTAGTTTCAGGTTTCTATCCCACAGGAGAAACTTTTAGTTTGAACTATCCTGATGATGGGCTAGAAACCTGAAACGATCGTTGAGATTAATAAATGTGTAGAATTTGTTCAAGTATTGTGTATTTAATAATTGAAGGAAGGTTTGGTTGAGGGTCAAAATAATGTAGCTTTATCAAAACAGTTTTGTAACATTAATATTAAGTTTATTTAAGATAAATAATGTTATTCAATCAATTATATGGATTGTGAAATATTCTTAAACGAAAAATATATAGGACATCTTTATTCATTTGTACGTATAGACGGTACATTGAACCTCCTTGTCTAGTGACATTTTGCGGTTCTGTTGGTAATACACCCTGGGTAAATTAGTTATAACTGTAACTGAGATGCAACGCGTATTATAAGGAATGTATTAGACCTGTTTATAGGTAAAAGCAATCAGGATCATCTCTACATAGTATAAATTGAAGTCGCTTTTCACGTCTGTCTGTCTGTCTGTTTAACCGCTAACTCCTTCTAAACCACGCAATGGATTTTGATGCGGTTTTCACCATCAGTTAGATAATTTTTCACGGAAGATTTATATATATAGCATAATTAATAAATAATAATAATTAATAATTAATTAATTAAATTCGTAACCCGACCGTAAGAATTCGCAACATACTTATATCATAAAATCGACCGTACATAACTGTTCCACTCGTAGCGTAGAGGTAACGTCGCAGCGCTCTGTGCACAGGGACCCGGGTTCGGAAACTGATGGCATCGTAGAATTTTTGACTTTTTTTTCTAAATTCTATATGATATTTATTTATATATTTTTTATTTTTGTTATATTCTTTCTTTGACAATAATTATAATTTTTTTGAAACTAAAAATTATATATAAAAGCGAACGAGCGAAGCGAGTGAGTAGTGTATTTATAATATTCAAGCGAACGAGCGAAGCGAGTGAGTTTTGTATTTATTATATTCAAGCGAACAAGCGAAGCGAGTGAGTAGTGTATTGCACCCGGGCTTTCTTAGCACCCAGGCGAAGCCGGACGGGGCCGCTAGTATAACATATTACCCATTTAGACAAAGTGAGACATGTGCTCCGCAAATATCCCTTATTTTACGGTGACAATCCCGAAGTTTTGGGTGCTTATGGATGCAAATTTTTTAAGGAATTTTTCCTTCTCCATAATAATAATCAATTGAATTTGTAATTTATTAAAAAAAAATCAATTCAAAATATGAATTGGTACTAGCCTCAATTCTCAAATAACCCTGGCTGTTGGTGGCCTTAAAAACATCTAGTTCGGAATTGGTAATTGTGTTTTAAAGACCACCAACAGCTAAGGTTATTTGGGCCTAGCACCAATTCATATTTTCAATTCATTATTATTATTATTGTTTTTTTTTTAATATTAAATTGAAAATCCAATTGACACTTTTACCAGCTCACGGGCTAGAACCTGAGAACTGGGGACTTGTAATAGAGGAACCATAGCAACGCCATGTAAACAACAGCGCCGCTACACTCTCGACTATTCTCAAGCCCATCTAGTTCGGACCTGTTTCGTCTGCGTTAGAACTCTACTCGAAACTGGGATAAAGTGTAACGGGGGCTAATGGGTCTTTTATGTCACCTCGCATTACATCACTCCCCACGGCGATACCTTCAGGTGATCGGTCACTGGATTAAGGAAACACTCTTCTGACATGAAGTCGGAGCCAATGAATGATTGCCTACCTGTATATTACACTGTCTCACTGAGCTCGCTTTATACCTTCAAAATTTAGCCGACTGTTATAATAAGAAAGGGAAAACTTTCGTTGAAGATGTCTTCAAATTGGCTGATTCATGTATAAAAACGCAATAACTTATAGTGAACTATAATCATATTGCGTTTTTATTCTGATCCTTGAAGGATCAGAATAAAAACGCAATTATTATTGTTTTTTATTCAGATCCTTGAGGGATCAAAATAAAAACGCATCCAGTTTGAAGACATCGTCTTCAACGAAAATTTTCTCAGCTATTCTCAGAATCGCCCTGTCTGTTATATATAAAAGACATTCTCACAAGTAAAGGGAAAGTTCTCTAAGAAAGCGTTCCCCGCGAAAGATTTTTCCATTGAAACTATCTGCAAGAAAGTTCATAGATGTACAGAAAAAGTTCTTTAAGGTGACGTTCCCTAGGGCAGAGATTCCCATCGAAACTATCTGGAAGAATGTCCATAGATGTAAACAGAAAAAGTTCTCTAAGAAGATGTTCCGTAGGACAGATTTCCCTCAAAAGTATCTGGAAGAAAGCCCAAAGATGTACAGAAAAGGTTATCAAAGAAGATGTTACGTAGCGGTAGAGTAGATTTCCCTCAAAAGTATCTGGAAGAACGCCCAAAGATGTACAGAAAAGGTTATCTAAGAAGATGTTCCGTAGCGGTAGGAAAGATTCCCCTCAAAAGAATCTGGAAGAAAGTTCATAGATATACAGAAAAAATTTTCTAAAATAAGACAGCAGAAGTATTCAAAAATAAAAGTATATGACCTTAATCTTTTGTTTATCTCTTATTAAATTATATTTTTAAAACTGGTTACCAACTTTTAAAAAAGAAATAAGGTACCTACTATATTATAGTTGTTGCTTCATTCTTTTGTAGAAGTCAAGATTAAGGTGATCCCATTAAAGTATTTAGATAAAAAATAAAGAAGAATAAGTTTTAATTTAATGCAGTGCAACTAATTGATATTCGATAGGAATAAAAACCGATTGGATTAAATTTAATCATTATTCGAAAAATAATACGTGCATATCAAATTGGCTTTATCATGATATATTAATTACTGACATTAAAAATGCAACAGTAAATTTCTTATCTCAGAACTCTACATAAAAAAATCAAATGAAAAATGCTTATGATTATTTATATATGTATAGCTTTTATTGAAAGCCGAAACACAGACAGTTCGGTTTCGGAATTTCGTGCCAACGAACAATGAATAAGTTGAGTAGTGTTGCTTAAAGGTACGTGCAGTATGGAGCTGGGATTCTAGATGGTAGCAGGGCTTGCTTAAATTAATGCATTGTCATATATGCGAGCGTACACAACGAAGCAGTGAGTGTAGCAGGTATAAGCGCTGTTATAAGAGCTGGTAGATACAAGAATGTATCTCACCATTCTTTCAGCGCGCTGACTACTACAATCAACGTGTGACAACTGTCAAATGGCCGTTACAAGTTTCGCAATGGATGTGACTAGTTTAATAAGTGAAATTTTGCCAGTTTTTATTTAATTTGTTTTGGGTTTTTTCTAAGACGTATTTAAAAGTGTTAGGTTCCATACGTAAATATTCAAAAAACCGGTTTGGGTAAAATTTTAATTCTTGGTATAAATGATGAAATTCGCCATGTTTAGATCGTTTTCTATTAATAGGGTGGACATGATAGCTCCTACCCAAATTTGTATTTAAAATATACCACTTTGTAGCAGAAGAACACAAATATTTGTCTTCGCTATCTGACATTTCAAACGCGTTTTAAGCTTGTATCAATGCTAGTATCAAAGCTTCGTTGTGCAAACCTATAAGCGTTTATAATTTCAGCCACCATCTACCCATACATGCTACCATCTAGAATCCCAGCTGCGTACTGCACGTACCTTTAGATACAAAACAGACCTAGTGTAAAGAAATCGAAAAGTGATTAGGTGATTTTTTTTAAGTGGAACTTTATTAGCCTCGTTTTTTTCAATTACGCATGTCGAGCATCACGTCACGTTCACGTCAAATCGAAAAACAGCGACGAAAAACCATGACATGTTTACCAATCTAACATTCTCCATATATTAGAATAGAATAGAATAGAGGAAAGGTTCAGGTTAGAGTCCTGACTGTGATTATGGTTATCAAAATAATTTTCTCCGGTATTTGCAGGAATCAATTATGTAATTGACTGCTCTTCCAATAAAAATTTTCAATTGCAAAAAAGCCGTATAAATCTATTTAATACATAAATAAAATTGTTCAAGTATAGAAGCCGCTGAAAGTTCACAGACAAAAATACCTTGTTATTGTATTATTGTAGTATATTCTACAGCAATGATTTTAAATTATCAATACGCCCGCGAGTCAGCAAGGTCAACCATGCCAAGCACATCAGTATATCTATAAAAGATAACCCGATGGGTCAACGACGAGTATCGAAATATTCCGATCATTGCTGACTAGGTAAACACCTACTTCCGTACTAAAATGTTCTTACCGCTTTACTCCTAAGTCTCAGGAAAAACCACTCGTCTAGTCCTGTATGCCCTTAAGTACATTAATCTTAATATATATTTATTTTATTTATTGTAGATTATAGACGCGTCGACATCTAAGGTCATTAGCGTCTTTCAACTACACTAAATGTGTTCCAACCCAATTTCATCTTGTAAAGAGCTCTTCAAGTCTTTGAAAATTCTAACTTTACCTAGTCTGTACATTTATGAATGTATCTGTTTTGTCTTCAAGAATACAGAATTATTCTCCAGTAATAGTGATTTTCATACCTGTAATACGAGATTCAGGTCTTTATTAAGAGTTCCTCAACACAGGCTAACTTTGTTTCAAAGTGGTGTGTATTACAACTGTGTTTGTTTTTATAATAAGCTGCCAATCTCTATAAAAAATATTAAAACTTTAAATAACTTCAAGCGATCTGTTAAATCTTTTTTGATACAGGGATCTTTTTATTCGATAAATGAGTATCTGTCGCAATGTTAATGACTATGAATATTTAAATTTGTATTATATATATATTATATATGCATTTTTGCATTTTATTAATTCTTTTAATACCGCTTAATTTAATTTAATTTTCTATTGTAACTTTGTAATTACTTATTGATGACGCACCCTCCTGTTTTGTACAGTGTTTTTTTGGGGCAAAATATATTATTATTATTATTACTAAATAACATCACAAAACATCCATGAGCGCAGGTGGGATTCGAACCCACGGCAGTCCAGTCTAGAGGTTGCGGCACCAAGCATGCTAACCACTAGGCTATACTGCCCTCTAATCTTAATATAAGTGAAATATAGATAGTGCTGAAAGTTGTCTTATATAAAATCTATAGGTAGGTACAATAAGCTTTAAAAATTAAGCAAGCGAAATTTCAAACCATTGTAAATCGGTAAATAAAATGGATAGACATATATTTATACAAACTTTTTTGTTCAAAATAACTTCACCAATCACCTGTAGATTTTTTTACGCTCGGTATAAATCATTCTGTTTATTATGTAACAGTTTTATCCCGGTATACAGGTTTAGGGATTAACTTTTTGCAGACCGATTGAATCTTTTTCAAACTCAATGGATCGTTAAACCTTTTGTGCAGATGTCTACTTTTCACTACATTAAAAGCAGACATACAAGATTAAGACGTTTTTGAGAGTGATTTTTTATGGGGTTGTAAAGGTACAAGTAACCAATCCATAATAATTATAAATTACATTTCATCAGCTATAATCACAGACTGTTAAAATCAGTTAGAATCGACAATGGAAGCAATATGCATATATTTTTATTTTTGTATTGTTATAAAATTTATTGTAAACATATAGAAAATAGTTGCTAGGAAAAAGGTAGTGATCTAGAGTGTTTTTTTTTGAAGTGATAATAATAATGAAAAATAACAAAAGTTATTAGTGTGAAAAATTTGAAATTTGAATCAGTTGGAAAATTTAAAAAGAGTTTTTGAATAAAGTTCAAGAATAAAAATCTTGATATAAAACTTAAAGTTAAAGATAATCAAGATAAATAGGGATAAAAGAAACGAAGTAATCTTTAATGGTATGGAAAATGGAATCGAATAAAATTTAATAATAAAGTTTTATTTGGAAGTTGGATTTGAAGAACACGTCATTATTTAAAGTAAAGCTTTGAGAATACAAGATCACCCATAAATAGGTACCCTATTTAGAAAACCACGTGGTTTAAGTAAGCTAAAGAATTTTTTCTTGATATTTATTTAATAAATCAAAATTTTAATAGTTTTCAAGGATTTTTTTGTTAATATATTTTTTTAGGCTATTTTAATTAATCTATTTCTATTTGTATGAATTAAGTTTTTTTTTAGTTTTGTTTAATAAAAAATTATCCAAAAGAAAGTTGTAATAATTTCAGTAAATGTTAGAAAATCAAAATTTAAAAAATAAAAGAAAGTTATGAAAAAGGAACCGTTGCGCACAGAGGTTTGACAGTTTTTTAAGTGGGAGGAATAAAAAACCAACCTAACAAGACTGTGACAGGGTGGCTGCAAAAAACAACCGAATAATAAATAGGTTATTTTGACGTCGTTATATATTTGAAATAATGGAAGATTTTTTATTCAGATTAAAACTGGCTGTATATGAAGACTGTCATGATTTTTATATTATACCGGGTGCTGAATTGCTTTGCGGGTAATTAATCCGGGATTTAATCCGTAAAATCAAACTTTTGCGATTTCCTGTTTCCCTAATTATTTTAGGAAAAATATCTTCGAATAAAAGTTTTAGAACATAAAATTCTGCATCTAAGTCATTAAACAAAATTAATTTTGCATGCTTTGTAACGGCAGAAATTTGATATGAAAATGTCAAAATTACCTCAAAAACAGATAGCGATAGCCATGAACTTGAACAAAATGATGACCTGTCAGAATAATTTCTAATCATTTTGTTCAAGTTGCATGGCTATCGCTATCTGTTTTTGAGGTAATTTTGACATTTTCATATCAAATTACTTCCGTTACAAAGCAAGCAAAATTAATTTTATTTAATGATTTAAATGCAGAATTTTATGTTCTAAAACTTTTATTCGAAGATATTTTTTCGGAAATAATTAGGGAAGCAGGAAATCTCAAAAGTTTGATTTTACGGGTTAAATTCCTATTACCCACCCTGTGTGTGTGTGTGTGTGTATGATTTCTAAATTAGTTTACCAAGAATAGTTTTTATTTTTGACTAAAATAACACGTGCTATGATTCACAAAACATTTGGCACTTCTCTTTAATTACTAATCAGTATTTTCTTCACTCAATGACTCATCTAATAATTGTGATGTCGCGACGTCGTTTCAGATAATTATCTGCAGAAATTAGAACTCCAGCTGGTCTTAAAATTTTTCATGTTGAGAGTATTCTCATCTCAAATCCTTTCCCCTCGCCTAAAAACGGTTACCGTTTTCCCGACGCTATTTTTGAAGCTACAAAGAGTTCGGGTAAACGCTAAATGAAGGACCGCGAGAATCACACTACAGATCCTAGACAAAAAATTGAAATACATTTTCCTGGAAAAACTCACAACTTTTTAAAAATTACGTAATCTTTCACACGTAGCCAAAACTTTAAAAAAAAAATCGGCTGTAGAATCTGCAGTGTAATTCTTGGTCCTTAGTTTGGCGTTTATCCGAACCTTATAGCTTTAAAAATAGCTTTAATAATTTCCTAGAGACAAACGATTCAATATTTTTCAATTGGATCCTAGGATCTCTAGGAAATTATTAAAATATCATCAAGATCATTACAACTACTGTTTAAAAAAAAAACAGATTCTTATCAACTTTAAAAATAGCGTCGAGAGAGCTGTAACCGTTTTTAGGCGACGGGAAAGGATTTGAGATAAAGAACATGGGGTAGAGAATACTCTTAATAATAAATTCTTAATTTCGGGATATAATTAGAGGGTACTGTAGACGACCAGGCGGGCTTGAGAATGGCCGAGCGTGTAGCAGTGCTGTTGTTTACATGGCGTTGCTATGGTTCCTCTATTACAAGTCCCCAGTTCCCGGGTTCTAGCCCGAGAGCTGGTAAAAGTGTCAATTGGATTTTCAATTTATTATTAAAAAAATAATGAATTGACAATATGAATTGGTGCTAGGCCCAAATAACCTTAGCTGTTGGTGGTCTTTAAAACACAATTTAATTTTAGACGACCATATGCGTAGTCGTTTACAACACCCTCTCTATAATTGTAGATTATAGACGCTCGACAACTGAGATCATTAGCAACCCTCTCTAAAAATATGAAATTGCAATTGATACGAATTTCAAGACGAGAAATTTTGCAACTCTAGTTTCGATACTTTCACCATACAGTTTAAACATCACTGGTATATTAATGAATTATTTCTGCCACAAATTATTACTACAATTCCAATTCCAGCTACTTAATTTATTAACAATTCTTGGAGTTTGGTTAAAAATGAGGATAAAATATAATTTTATTTATAGTTGCCAAACCGAAAGATATACAGAAATTGTGGGTGTGCTTATCAAATTGTCATTTCCTGTGAATACATTTAGTTTAAAATACATCGGAAATATTTTCTGATTTTTTTAGTATAGTATAGAATATAGATCCCTCCAGGGGGGACATTGGAAAGTGGTTGCTATCGCAAATTGCATTCCAATGTTCTTTGGGAATTAGCGCTCCCAGGGACCCGAGCTCGTACCAGTCGGTTTGTGTATGCCGGCTGGCGGATTGTAATACACAAATAGATTATTTGTTGTGTTGAAGACGCTACTGACCTGAGTTGTCGACGCGTCTATAATCTACAATTAATTAAATTAGAATATAGATAACTATTTTTTTCGGTTCGGCTTCGCTTGGTAGATTTTGGAGCAATCAAATCTATCATATTATATACACCTTGTCCCAGATTGACGTAAAGCTACATAGGGAATTTAGCATTGCGACAAAATGAATGGATCAGAATAAGCCATGATATTATTTGCCAAAGCCTACTTGTAACCAAACTTTCTTCATATGGAAAAACAATGTTAAATATTTACACGTAAATCGTATGTATACATCAAAATGAGACACCTGTACCTACCTATAAATATCAATTTAGCTCAGAAATCGCGTGCGGGATCCCCTGCTTGATTTACCAGATTATCTCACTTGGGAAAAAGTAGACTTTCAAAGTGTGAAAGAATTTTTCAAATCGCTTCAGTAGTTTTTGGTAAATCGTTTATTGGGATTTATCAATTGGGAGGAGTTTTAAAAACATGGCGGAGTTAAGGGAAAAATTTCAATATTTCATTAAAAAATAATTTGCTTTAAAGTAGGTTTCACAGGGCAATAACTGATAGTGTTTAATGGATGACGTCGTGGATTCCATTTTCGATAAACTTTTTATTTATTTTACTTGTTTTATTTTATAATTTCACGATGAACTGTTAGCATGTAAATTTTTCCCTTATTCTAGTAAAATTTTCTACCACCAGATGTCATAATATGCCTATTTGACATACAATTTGACAGATCCCAATATTTTTTTATAAATTATTTTAAGTCCACCAGCTGCTAGGGTTATTTGGACGTAGTACCCATTCCAGGGCCGGCGTTAAGGGGAGTTAAGCGGGTCAAAGGTACTCCGGGTCCGGACCCCCGAAGGGGCCCGCCGGCCCGGGACTTACCTATTATATGTGACTACCGTGTTTAAAACATTTTCCCAACATAAAAAAACGTTATTTGATTTTTTGCACTAAAATTTTTTATTTCCAAAAAAAAAAAACAAATTTTGGAGTAAATTTTTTTTTGAAAGGGATAGGGGCCTGAGAACACTTACCCGAGACCCGAAAATCCTAGCGCCGCCCCTGATCCATTCGTAATATTTCATAGGACATTTTCAATTGTTTTAGAAAAAGACGAGTTTTCAGCCAAACAATCAATTCTCATTGATTAGGTTTTATTATATCAATGTCAATTGTCAGATCACTAGGAGAATTGCTACTTGGGGTGATTCAATGCGCTTAGAGTAATGTTTTTAATTCACGGCCACTTTTCCCAGCTGATTTGTAAGCACTTAAAAGGCGGCACTTGAGACAGCACAACGCGAAGATAAACAATTATGTACTCACACACTAATAGTGCACGCACACACACACACGCACACACATTTCTATAGAATGCGTTGACAATTATTATGGTATAACCATATTTTATTTTCTAGTGGCTATACAGGCTGCAACAGAACGTCAAAAATAATTTATTGAAGAGAGTAATTTGCAGTGTTTCGCTAGCATGCTCACCACATTGACATGTCTAATATTTTCAATTATTGTCTAATATTGTTGATTAGATTCCCAGATTCTAATCTGAGTATTGAGCAAAAGCTGGTTATCTACGCGCACCAGATCAGCTCAAGTGTGGCGAGGACAGTGTGGTCTAATGGTTAGCGTAGCGGCTTATTAGAACAGACTGTCGTGGGTTCGATAATTTTTGATGTGAAACATCTTATGTCGGGCAGTGAACAGCCGCGTGAGGGGAAATATGCAACGAAATTTCTGGTCCGCTCCTTCGCTGCTGTTCTCCCCACCACTGCTCTCTCGGCTTCCGCGCGCTCGGGCACGGGAAGAGAGAGAGAGAGTATACATACGAACGTACTGTAAAGCAAAAGTATATGTATACACGTGTAGGTATGTAATATAGATACTTCGCTGTGTATTTAGAGAATACCACCGAGTTCAATAACGTTTTCTTTGATGTTTCACATCTGTCGGGGGTCCTGAGACCCACACCCTTTTTTTTTTTTTATTTAATATTATTAAGACGCTAATGACCTAAGATGTCGACGCGTCTTTAATCTACAATAAATAAAATCAAGTGTGGTGCTACTAGACTTCTTAACACCGCAAGCTCAGGTTACATGTTTGAAATTGTAAAGAGTTAATGCCATCTACTATAACTTTCTGTTACACCCTGTGTGGATATGATTTGTGAGATTCCATCTAATAGAGTTTTCTCCTTAAGCAAATAATTGCTCCCAGAATGCAACTATCATAAGTTTCACGTTTGCACTTTCTTTTTGTGTTGCGACTCACGTATTTGAAAATCTTTGCAAACAACTGGAAACATCATTCAATTATTATAGGACATCTGCTTCTTGTTTCACAATGCTCTGCTTCTTAGTCCACAACGCTCTGCTTCTTATATTTTCAAATCTCTCAAACTCAGTTTCTGATCCAACACTATCGCGTTTTGATGATCAGAAATTGTCGAATCATTCCTGCATTTTCTACTCTCATCGGATCTGATATTATTTTTAACCGACTTCAAAAAAAGGAGGTGGGTCTCAATTCGGTTGTATTTTTTTTATGTTTGTTACCTCAGAACTCCGTCATTTATAAACCGATTTGGAAATTTTTTTTTTATTTGAAAGGATATACTTTCAGATTGGTTCCATAGAAATTTCATCAAAATCGGTTCAGTAGTTCGGCTGATTTTAATAAAAGTTAGTAACGGCGTGTGATTCCTCTTTTTGACACATCAGACAGCGTAAGAAAGTCGGTTTAATAAAAGTGAGTAACGGCGTGTGATTCCTTTAAGGTAAATAACACTTTTTGACACTAAAAAGTAAAAAATAAAAAAACTTTTTAACAAAAAAAAAATCTCCTTCAAAAAGCCACTAAAAAGAGGAAAATAATGAAATGTTGAGGTCTGCGCATATTTAATAAAATATGAAGTTGGTTAAAAAGAAGATATTAATCACTTATACTTTTTTATCGACTTCATATTTTATTAAATTGGCGCAGACCTCAAAATTTCATTATTTTCCTCTTTTTAGTGGCTTTTTGAAGGAGGTTTTTTTTTTGTTGAAAAATTTTTTTATATTATTATGTGAGTGAGGTAGAGTCCAATTACTTTTAGAATGGTATCGATACGTCATCAATGTATTGGCGTCAATCATCAAAAAGGCCACCTAAAAAGGGAAAAAAATAAAAAAATAACTTTGTTTTGTTTTTTTTTTTTTTCATTTTTTTCAGTAACCCTTTACACACTACGCCACTAGGCCAGGTAAGAGGCGTCCAGATAAATAGACGTTTTCTGTCAATAACGTAACGGTATCATTCTTAGAGTAATCGGATTATACAAGATGTTTCATTGGCTGCCTTTACTTACACCAAATATTGTAGAAAAGACGACATTGTTAAGCGAATATAACTAAATAAAGTATCAAATTATATGTTGAACCGTTTTTTGAAAACAAATGAAAGTTTTAAACAAAAGAATTAACACAACAATTCCAACTTTCTTCACAGATCATTTTTCAAAACAAAGATGTTCAGTAAAACTAAGATGGGCTAATTACACATTTCAACAACAAACACAAATATAAACGATAATTACCTGCGTCTACAACATATACAACATCAATAAAACATTTTGTTGAAGGGAAAAAGCAATTATCTATAGGAAAAAAATGTTGGGCAAGGTTATTAAGTTGAATAAAACACAGCCGTTAGTTCTCTAACCACAAAACGAAGTGGTCTATGTCTATCCTTTGTACTACTTAAAAAAAAGCTGTATAGCGTTTCACATAGATGTATCTTACTGTACAACCAAGGAAAGAGCGTCGCTGCTGAAGGAGATAGACGGAGAAGGTGTTCACAATCTGACAAGAGCGTTATAACACATTATCAGAATTAGCTTTCAAATCGCTAAATAAGAGCTCCTATGAATGCACATTCTTCAGACCGACGTTCTTTCGCTAGTCAAACAGTATACATACTTACATTCTTGTACCGCAGGAAACTCTCTCCCTGCAATTGTTTCAAAACCAAAAGTTCACACCTCGCTAAGTTAATGATTAATAAATGGATAATCCCTCACCGGGGACCTCCAAAAATCTTATCCCCGAAGGCCCACGAGTGCCTTCAAAAGTCTTAATCTCAAGGGACAATAAGGGCCTCCAAAAATCTTAATCTCATTCTCAAGGGACCATAAGGGCCTCCAAGAATCTTAATCCCGAGGGCCCACGAGGGCCTCCAAAAATCTTAATCCCGAGGGCCCACGAGGGTCTATAAAAATCTTAATCCTGAGGGCCCCGAGGGCCTCTAAAAATTTTAATCCCAAGGGCCTACGAGGGCCTCCAAATGTCTTAATCTCAAGGGCCCATAAGGGCTTCCAAAATCTTAATCTCATTTTCAAGGGCCCATAAGAGCCTCCAAAAATCTTAATCCCGAGGGCCCACGAGGGCCTCCAAAAATCTTAATCCCGAGGGCCCATGAGGGCCGTCCTTGTGGATTCTCGGGCTCCTTGATTTAAAAGGTAGAAAGTAATGCAACGTTTATCAAAATTGAGTACGATAAAGGGCCCCCCCCCTAGCACGTGCTTGTTGTGCTTCTGCGTTAATCCGCCACGGGCCATAAGCCACTTCGTTTTTTAATAGCAGAGTTGTTGAGTCAGTGGCATGCAACTGCAACAACCAATGCACTACGTAAAAACGTACACCACATTGGGCATAGGTCATGGTATTAGGTTTCCTACATTCCAGAATGTTGTGTCTCCACACTGCTCTCTACAATTACCGGTTGTCTTGATTAAATCAGAACGTGGAATACCCGGCTATTAAATGCCCGTTATAAATATAATGTCAGTACAGTTTACGTTCTGCCTTGTTGATGTTAATTAATTTATTGCAGTACGAAATAAACAACAAATTTAACCGCCCAGTGAACCTGTGCAACCGCGCAATTACACTGATCCAGTTATCCATGTCTTACGCTGCAGTGGGACAAAACAAGAGCAGGGCTTCGTCGTATATTTTTAGACACCATGATACTAGATAATAATAATTTTTGAATGAATTAGTGCAGTCAATTCATCATTCAATCATGAATTTTGGGTAGGCAGCGATTTTTGATGTGAAACTATCTTATGTCGGGCTGTGAACAGCCGCGTGCGGAGAAATATGCAACGAAATGTTTGGTCCGCTCCTTCGCTGCTGTTCTCCCCACCACTACGGCACTCTCTCTCTCTCTCTCTCTCTCTCGGCTTCCGCGCGCTCGGGCAACCGCGTGTGTTACAGTGCAGTATATAGGATTACGAAATGTTACAATTACCACAAAACACCAAACCATAACAAACACTCTCGACGTACGTTTCGCCAACCAAGTTGGCATCATCAGGAGATGATTTAATCATCTCCTGATGATGCCAACTTGGTTGGCGAAACGTACGTCGAGAGTGTTTGTTATGGTTTGGTGTTTTGTGGTAATTGTAACATTTCGTATCTTTACACCAAAGGTTCCACCATTTTTTATTGATATAGGATTACGTTAGCATAACAGTTAGATGCTGCTTTTGAAAAAATATATACTACTACATAGAGAATACCACCGAGTTCAATAACGTTTTCTTTGATGTTTCACATCTGTCGGGGGTCCCGAGACCCACACCCTTTTTTTTTAGAAAGTTAGCAGTGTGGTTTTACCCACATACCAAGCCTATTTTTTCATAACTTTTATTTCACTTTTCTCCCTGAAATAAATAGTGTATAGGTGCCATGGTTAAAGTATAAGGTTTAACCCAAATTCATTAATAATCCATTCAACCATCGTCTCAGAAATGGTCCGAAAATCTTGGTTTTCGATCAGGCAAATCTACTTGAGAGTGCAGTGGATCACTGCTGTAATAAACGCGTTCAGAAAAAAATACTAGTAAAAAAAACTTTTTAGAGACAAGCTTTTATTGAAATGTACTAAAAAGGAAAAAATAATATTTAATAATTTTGGTTCATAATTATTATAAAAGCGGGGGTTGTAATCTCAATGATAGTTTATTAGTCGCAACCCCGCTTTTATAATAATTATGAACCAAAATTATTTAAATATTATTTTTCCTTTTTAGTACATTTCAATAAAAACTTGTCTCTAAAAATTTTTTTTTTCCTAATATTTTATTTTGTTCATTTTAGTCTTTCAAAATGTACCCCCCTTTGACACCCGTAGGGGTTGAATTTCGAAAAATCCTTTCTTAGTGGATGCTTACGTCAGAAAAGGAACCAACTGTCCAAATTTCAAGTTTCTAGCTTCAGCGATTTGGCCTGGGCATTGATTAGTCAAAAAAAACCCTACATCTCCGTTTGAACCCCTTAGGGGTTGAATTTATTTCTAAAAACGATTTATTTATGTATTGTCATCAAGTATACATATGTGTATAAAATTTCAAATCGATCGGATGCGTAAGTCGTTCAAAATTGACTTGCAAGTTTTGACCTAAACAAACACACAAACTAACAAACAAACAAACAAACTAACATACATTGCAAGTTAAATAAAAGCTTGTAAAAAACATCAAGATAATCATCCTGTGCTATGTGCAATTGCAAGCAACAACACATGTTCAGTTGACCAGGTCATGGCAGGGGTTCGAACTCACAGTCAGTTGTCAGTCTCAATGGTGGTCGTGGGAATATGTCGTCCTGTTATTTATTACTTATGTAGTTCATATTGCATACGTGACATACTCAAGTACAGGAAAACATTCTTATTAGGAGTGACGAACCTTTCCACATCGAAAAACTGCACGTCAAAAACATCTTTGATATGCCCACGACTCAGGCAATGTTATTTGTGTTATTCACCAGTTTAACGCATGTGTAATACATACTTTGCTTTAGAACATAAGCTATAATAACTGGCCGGCCCGGCGTCGTCCGGGTGAAAATCGAGAGTTATCTCAGAAATTACTGAACCAATATCATTTTTTTTTCACTTTGCTTCAGAACATAGGCTATAATAACTGGCCGGCCCGGCTTCGCTCGGGTGAAAATCAGAAGTAATCTCAAAAATTATCAAACCGATTTAATTTTTTTTTTCACTGTTCGTTAGGTGATACTTTGCTTTAAGACATAGGCTATATAAATAACTTGAGTGAACGAGCGAAGCGAGTAAGTAATGTATTAATAAATCATAAATTCACAGCACCCGGGCGAAGCCAGACTGGGCCGCTAGTAAGTCATAAATTATTATAAATCTTTCCCCCAGGGGGAACATTGGATTGTAGTTGTTCTCGCAATTGCATTCCAATGTTCTTTGGGAATTGGCGTTCCCAGGAGCCCGAGCTCGTACCAGTCGGTTTGTGTATGCCGACTGACAGATTCTAATACACAAATGGATTATTAATTGTTGTATTGAAGAACTCTATGATATAGAGAAATGGTGATCCGTAGATGATGTAGAAATTAGGAGAAAAAAAACTCAGTGGTAAAAGGATCAAAAAAAATTTGCAATACTGATGATTAAATTTGCATTTATAAGCTTACGTTTCGGTACTCATTGCACCATCCTCAGAGCATGAATGCTGTCAAAAAGTGTACAATATACTGAATTTTTGACAGCATTGATGCTCTGAGGATGGTGCAATGAGCACCGAAACGTACGCTTATAAATGCAAATTTAATCATCAGTATTGCAAATTTTATTTGATCCTTTCACTGAGTTTTTTCTCTCCTAATTTCTACATTAATTGTTGTGTTGAAGACGCTAATGACCTGAGTTGTCGACGCGTCGATAATCTACAATAATAATAATAATGCAAAAGTCTTGCAGACAAGATTTTTGACTATGGTGGTCTGGGTTTTACTTTTGCTCATCACTAATATGTTTGCCACTCCTGATACATACCGTATTAATCACACTAGGAAAAGTAAACATTCAAAAGTCAACAGTGTGACAGGTTTGTTTGTACGTTGAACAATCGGAATATTTACTAATTAGAAGACATTTACCAATAACGTAATAAGACGATGTCCTTCCTGTACGTAATCGATAATTTATTAATTAAACAAATAAAATTGTTCATAACTTTCACTTTTTACAAAAAACTACGATTTTACAGCTAGGTATAACAATAATATTCATTTCCTTGCATTATGTCATAACAAGAGTCCGTCCGGAGCTTCGGCCACATTCGGTCAAAAATTGAACCATTGGCTAAAATCAGGTCAAACATTTTGCCGAAGCCTAATTAATTAATTAATTGAGGATTATAGACGCGTCGACAACTCAGGTCATTAGCGTCTTCAACACAACAAATAAATCCAGGTGTGTATAAGAATCCGCCAATGGGCATACACAAACCGACTGGTACGAGCTCGTGCTCCTGGGAACGCCGATTCCCAAAGACATTGGAATGCAATTTGCGATAGAAACTACATTTCAATGTCCCCCCTGGGGGGTTGCCGAAGCCTAATTTTGAATTTAGTAAATAATCAAGTGGGGGCAGATAGCCTAGTGGTTAGCATGCTTGGTGCCGCAACCTCTAGACTGGACTGCCGTGGGTTCGAATCCCGCCTGCGCTCATGAATGTTTTGTGGTGTTATTTGGTTTTAAGTTAGTTGTTATTTAGTGTAGTTGAAAGACGCTGATGACCTGAGATGTCGACGCATCTATAATCTACAATAAATAAATAAATGAATAATCAAGTGAGTCTACCGGAAATTGTCGCCTGCACTCTTCATTTCAAATCCTTTCTCCTCAACCAAAAACGGTTACCGCTCTCCCGACGCTATTTTTTTAATGAATAACCAAGAATCGCACTACAGATCCAGGCGGAAAGTTGAAAAAAATATTCCTGGAAAACTAACAATTTTTTAAAAATTACTTAGTCTTTCACACGTAGCCAAATTTTTTTTCAAAAAATTCGCCTGTATGATCTGTAGTGTGATTCTTGGTCCTTGGCCCTCTTATTTTAGTGGCTTTTTTGAAGGAGTTTTTTTTTTGTTTAAAAGTTTTTTGCGCAATCGATTTTTTTGTTTTCTATAAACGCAGTTTGTTTTTATTTTCTCCCTCCTATAGTTAGTGTAATTTTTAGACAGTTGGGTTTTTTTGTTTATAAAAAAGGTGTTAGTCTCATCCACATAAGCTCACGATGGAAGTGAAAATTTCATTAGAATATTTTTTAGAGAAATTATAAAAAATATTTGCTGTTTATATCTATAAATTAAAATGTCAAAATAGGTAGGTTACCTAGGCGATACAAATTTCCCCTCTATTGGAGCATTAGCCCTTTATCTGCTGTTTATATATATATATTAAAATGTCAAAATGGGTAGGTTACCTAAGTGATACAATTTTCCCCTCTATTGAAGCATTTGCCCTTTATCTGCTGTTTATATAAATTAAAATGTCAAAATGGGTAGGTCCTAGGTGATCCAAATTTCCCCTCTATTGAAGCATTTTTCCTTTGTCTGCTGTTTATATAAATTAAAATGTCAAAATGGGTAGGTTACCTAGGTGATACAAATTTTCCTTCTATTGAAGCATTTACCTTTTATCTGCTGTTTATATAAATTAAAATATCAAAATAGGTAGGTTACCTAGTACAATTTTCCCCTCTATTGAAGCATTTGCCCTTTATCTGCTGTTTATATAAATTAAAATGTCAAAATGGGTAGGTCCTAGGTGATCCAAATTTCTCCTTTATCGTTACGTAATATTTCAAATAGATGTGTCGCTAAAGAAATTTTCACTTCAAAAAAATGATTTAGGTTTCTCTACATCGGACGAGGGCTTGAGAATAGCCGAGCGTGTAGCAATGCTGTTGTTTACATGGCGTTGTTATATGGTTCCTCTATTACAAGTCTTCAGCTCCCGGGTTCTAGCCCGAGAGCTGGTAAAAGTGTCAATTGGATTTTCAATTTATTATTAAAAAAAATAATGAATTGAATATACAAGGTGATTCTGTAATGAGTACCATAAATGATACAGGATGTACCTACTGTCAAAACAATACGAAAACCAAGAATAACGTTTTTTCCAAAAGTGCTTCCCTAACAAGATACAGGGTGTTAAAGGGTCGATTTGGAGAACACTTCTTTGCTCGTATCTTTTAACTGGGTTGAACAATTTAATTCATTTTTGGTAGACATCTACTACATAATAAGGACCGTAAACGGACAAAATTTTGTTGCATTTGAACAACCCAGTGGCGTAGAATTGGGGGTCATGTGACACTTTTTCCCCCCAAAAAAAGTTGCTGTTGGGTTTTTTCCATTTTTCTTTGTTTTTTAGTATTATTGGTTTAAATACAACAAAAAAGGTACACTTGTTTCATTTGCCCAGAAGCGTCCGTTTCCGAGATATTCTGACTTGCGTGCAGTCACTATGTGAAATACCAGGCTGCAAAGTTATCACAGAAAAAGTTTTATTAACAAACAAATAAAATACTTAAAGTCGAATACATCTAGGTAATAAAGTTTAATTAACAAAAAAATAAAAATTAGTAAAAATAAAATTAAAGTAAGTTTTCAAAGTGTCCTCCCTTGGAACATGACCCCCAATTCTACGCCATTGGGTTGTTCAGATGCAACAAAATTTTGTCCGTTTACGGTCCTTATTATGTAATAGATGTCTACCAAAAATGAATTAAATTGTTCAACCCAGTTAAAAGATACGATCAAATGAGTGTTCTCCAAATCGACCCTTTAACACCCTGTATCTTGTTAGGGAAGCACTTTTGGAAAAAAAGTTATTCTTGGTTTTCTTATTATTTTGACAGTAGGTAACATCCTATAATATCGTTTATGGTACTCATTACAGAATCACCTTGTATTGGTGCTAGGCCCAAATAACCTTAGCTGTTGGTGGTCTTTAAAATACAATTTTTTTCTACATCGGACGACATAATTCAGTAAAAAATATTGATCCATCATCTAGATAGCGTAGACAGAGTAATGATGGTATGCGAGCCAGTTAATTGAATTTAAACAGTTTACATAACATTAGATCAGAGAACTTGAACATCACCAGCTATGAGTCTAAAGTGCCGGGTCAGACCCACAGTTAGACCGCGCCGACCTCTCCCGTTTGTCTATTAAAGATTCAACGACCCCACACAATAATTAAAACGGTATTTACTATCAGTATCAACAGTATAACTATGTCTATGGTTTGCACATGGCCTGGACAAACTATATCCAACGGGCGATTTGTTCAAAGGCCATAGAAATCGTTTTGGATAGATTGTTAAACACAATGAAAAATTGTTAAATTGTGTTTTAAAGACCACCAATAGCTAAGGTTATTTGGGCCTAGCACCAATTCATATTTTCAATGCATTATTTTTTTTTAATAATAATAAATTGAAAATCCAATTGACACTTTCACCAGCTCTCGGGCTAGAACCCGGGAACTGGGGACTTGTAATAGAGGAACCATAGCAACGCCATGTAAACAACAGCACCGCTACACGCTCGGCCATTCTCAAGTCCAATGAAAAATTAAAGTATTTCAGTACGAGCTTTAGCCATTTCCCGTGCCAATTTTGGCAGAATTTTTTTGATGTGAAACTTCTTTAGCAAGACTAGTGAATTGAAATGACCTCGACACAAAAAATAGCGACATGAAAAATACCGATACAAAAATTCAAACGTGACTAAAACCGTTGCAAAACGCAAGAAAAATGCAAAACGCAACGCAGCATGTAACGTTGACGTTGCGTCAGCTTTCTATTAACTAAACGTGCGTTTTGCCTGCGTTGGCCAATCAGAGCAGTTGCTTATTTCGTCTGCCATAACCTTGTTCGTTTCTTAAAATCCTTGCATTTTTTTGGAATAAAACAAATGATTGGCTTTAACAATGCGAAATTCTATAGCAAGTAATCTGGGTTAAAATTTTAACTAGCACTGAAATTTTGGGAACAAATGTTATTGGGCCACCTTCAGAACACCATATCCATCTCTGGCCCACCCTAACAAAAAATCCTAGCGCCGCCACTGACGTTTAGCGTGAGGCGCTGCGATCTCTTGCGACGCCTTGCGTCGGTCTTACCGTGCTGTGTTCTACGTTTTGCGACAATTATAGACGGGACTTTAAATGGCCCGCGGTTCGTGGGTTGTACAAACCTAACGTGCATTCAACATTCACTTACATAATTATTATTAACTATACTATACAATTTTAATGTATGCACTTAAGCTATTTTAACTCTACTTGTTCTATTTTGACTGATTTATATCTATCAACGGTTTAGTGTTTTTTATTTTCATTTCTAAATGTTTTTATTTTTTGATATTTTATTATTATTGATACTTACGAGGCATGATTGATGAAATAAGAAGACTGAATAATAAACTTAATTGTAAGTCGAGACAAAGAAACCATTTGATGACATGCGCAGACGAATTAAAATATTTAATTGAAAAAAATCAATTGATAATTCGAATGCAATTAATTTTTATTTTTTTCTCTTATAATTATATACGACGTATAAAATGAGTTGAATAGAATATTTATTTTTCTATTGGGATCCGTCAAAAAACATGGCGCAAAGGGGGGGAAATTTTATATACAGGGTATACTTTTGCGTGTAATTTTGTGATTTTCAAAGTGATAAGAAATAATAAATATAAGTGCAATTTGCGATTGGGCCGGTACGAATCCTAAACAAAGGAATTTCGTTGAAGGAGAACGGATTCTCAAAGCCGGACATATTATCAAATGTGTGAAAAAAACAAGATAACTGAGCTGTCAAAAGTAGTAATCTTTACGGCATATTGCTTAAAAACATCAAAATTAAAAGAAAATCTCCACGAAATTAATCATCCGTTCAATGCTTCTTTAAGGCAGGGTTAGATGAATAATGTAAACACATAACTGCAACATAATATGTTATAATGTAATAAGTAGGTAAGTTACTAACCTCAAAATATTTGTATACAAAGTTAGTCCTATAAATTTGTCAATCATCAAATGATTTTAATATTGTAGTACAGTATGATAATAAGTACATCTTATTATTAATATAAAATATTTTTTTAATTCATAAATACAGTTTACCCACATTTCATTAGAAAATAATTCGCTGTAAAATAAGTTTTACAAAGCAATAACTGACAGTGTTTAATGCCGTGATATTAGAAAACGTCGCGAATTCCATTTTCGATAAACTTTTTGTTTATTTTACTTGTTTTATATTTGTAATAAACAATTTCACGATAAATTTGCACTGTTAGCATGTAAAATTTTCCCTCGTTTTGAGTACAATTTTGTGCCACCAGATGTCATATGCTCATTTGATGGATCCCAATAGTCCAAGACCACTTGGTTAAAAAAAAAGCATCCCGACGCCAGGTGTCTCGGCCGCTGACTTGCTGAATGTAGTATATTTATTTAGATTCTATATAAATTTATTTAGCACTTAATTACCATGTAAAATTCAGTGCTAAAACTCATAAAAGATCTTTTATCTTAAATCTACTTTTAAATCCGTACCAGAAATCGAGGATTAATCCACTTCCTGACAGTTGAAGCTTGAATAATGCATTCTTTAGGTTTAATAGTGACGTAACTTTTATAACAAAAAACGATCTGCGCCTGTCCATTGTTGTTAACCACCAAGGCTACTGCAATTGCAATAAACAATATACGAGCGCACGGCATGATATTTTATTACATAGAGCAGAGGTTCCCTAACTGTGCATTGCGACGTCCTGGGACGTCGCGGCGCTATCCTAGAGGATTCGCAATTTCAGAACTTCAGTCCCGATTTGAGAAGTTATGCTTAGAAAAAAACTTTTTAACAAAAAAAAAACCTCCTTCAAAAAACCACTAAAAAGAGGAAAATAATGAAATTTTGAGGTCTGTGCCAATTTAATAAAATATGTAGTCGGTTAAAAAGTATAGTATAGTGATTAATATCTTCTTTTTAAAAACTTCATATTTTCTTGAATTGGCACAGACCTCAAAATTTCATAATTTTCTTCTTTTTAGTGGTTTTTTGAAGGAGGTTTTTTTTTTGTTAAAAAGTTTTTTATTTTTTACTTTTTAGTGTTAAAAAGTGACATTCACCTTAAAAGAATCACACGCCGTTACTCACTTTTATTAAACCGACTTTCTTACGCTATCTGATATGTCAAAAAGTGACTTTTACCTTAAAGAATCACACGCCGTTACTCACTTTTATTAAAATCAGCCGAACTACTGAACCGAATTTTGATGAAATTTCTATGGGACCAATCTGAAAGTATATCCTTTCAAATAAAAAAAAAATTCAAAATCGGTTTATAAATGACTGAGTTATGAGGTAACAAACATAAAAAATACAACCGAATTGAGACCCACCTCCTTTTTTGAAGTCGGTTAAAAAGCAAGCTCATCCTGCTCAATAATTGTATTGTTTATATAGTTTTTTATGTTTTCTAATTATTAGATTTAGAATCTAATAAATAATAATTAAGATTCTATATTCTTTCGAGTTTTCTTTGAATAACAAAGTAATTTTATTGGCTGCTAAAGCTACACATAGGTATATCTTCTTGTAGAAGGGCGTCGCAAAAAATTGCAACCTGTAAAGGGAGTCGCAGTAAAGAAAATATTGGGAACCCCTGACGTAGAGTATGACGGCAGACGTAGAATCTAAACCTGGTGTCATAAATTCATCAGCAGATTCGTGATCAAGAAAACTTTTTTATAAAAAAAATCCTTCAAGAAATCCTTTTCAAAAGAGGAAAATAATATAACATTTTTAGGTTGGCGCCAATTTAATTACTTACTAATGCTTTTTATAATATACAAATCTACTTTTTAGTGTATTTGCCATATGGCACATTATTGGCGTCGGTCGGCTGGCGGGACCTAGGGGTCGGACCAAAATTTCTCGACGTTTCATAGCCTCCTGAACACTTTGGCACCATTTTTGAAAATGTTTATATATATATATGTATGTATATATATATATATATATTTATATATATATATATACATTCAACGCACTATTTTGCGTCCCTCTTATACCGCAGCACATATCAAATTGCTTCCTTGACGATTTTACGTCCGTATATCGGAAGCAAAAAAGTTTCGCCATGTAACTCCTTTAATATCAAAGTCAGAAGCGCCGACCCTGGAGCTTTTGGACTTTTATTCGTGTATCTTTTTGCCTCCGCTATTGAAATTACCCTACTTGCTCCCGTTCAGCCGCAAGCGGAATCAATTTATTGTGATTTATGAAAGATGTATATTAAATTTTAGTTCACGATAATTCCGCAACTTTTATTATTGTGGCGCTATTAATATACAGTTTTGTATATAAGGCGTTTACATTGGGCCGTAATTTGACTCCTCTATTAAATGTACCACGGCAACACCGTAAGAATATACAGATATCAGTACTAGGCACTATTTTGATTCTTTTCAATATTGTGCAGTAACTTATTTTGGCATTTTGCTGTCAGAGTATATAGATTTCAATACTTGGCACTATTTTGATTCTTTTAAGTACATTGTAGTTTCATTTCATTTTTGCGTTATATTGATTGGAATTTTTGACAGAATTAGTTTTTACACACTCGATGCGCGTTTCGCTATATTAACATCCTCAGGAGAGACTTAAAAAAATGTTTTTCTCTCTCTTCTTAAAAAAGTTAAAATTTGGTACAGGTAAGTAAATGGGTCTTCTGGATTCGAAAAAAAAATCGCAACCTGCTATTACCTCCAGGGGCGGTACCCTTAAATGGCATTTTAGATCAATATAGACCCCATAACCATTTATAATGCATTAAATTTGCCCTAAATGCTGATTTTCAAGTTAGTGGTGTAAGACTTTTTCAATGGTTTTATTAAGTTCGACATGACGTATATTTAGATCAAATTTAATTATTGAAATTTGACCCATTACCCGTTATCCAATTGAGTTGAAATTTTGCACACGTGTATAAGTCCAGTGACAATGTAATATAGTATATCTAATATCGTTCTAGATCCAAAATGGCGGACGTCCCAAGATGGCGGCTCACCTTTTTTTTTGCGATCCCCTTGACATGGGTATCAAATGAAAGGGTTTCATGAGTAGAATACGGTAAGCTACGTGACGCCATTCTAAATTCAAAATGGCGGACGTCCCAAGATGGCGGCTTACCTTTTTCTTTACAACCCCCTTGACATGGGTATTAAATAAAAGGGTTTCATGAACAGAATACGATAAGCTACGTGACGCCATTCTAAATTCAAAATGGCGGACGCCCCAAGATGGCGGCTTATCTTTTTCTTTCCAACCCCCTTGACATGGGTATCAAACGAAAGGGATTCATGAGCACAATACGATAAGCTACGTGACGCCATTCTAAATTCAAAATGGCGGACGCCCGATGGCGGGTTACCTTTTCCTTTACAACTTCCATGACATGGGTATCAAATTAAATGGTTTGAGGAGTAGAATACGATAAGCTACATCACATCATTCTAAATAAAAATGGCGAACGCCCCAAGATGGCGGCTTTCCTTTTTATTTACAACCCCCGACGTATCAAAAGAAAGGGTTTGATGAGTAGAATAAGATAAGTTACATGACGTCATTCTAAATTCAAAATGGCGAACGCCCCAAGATGGCGGCCCGATTTTAATTTAAATTTTAATAAATTAGATAACTGGGTTAGCTGATTAATATAAAATTGAAAATTTAGGACTTAGATTTTTCATTTTTGTAAAGTGAAGAATTTATATATTTTTCTATTGTATAGAATTAATAGTATATTGTGTAACAAGCGTGCTAAATACATCTTTATGCGTCAGGCACGATGTTTTCAGCACGAGTAGTAGGAGAGCGCTCACGAACCTTGGCGAGTGAGCATCGCGATTCGCGAGCTGAATACGAGTGCTGAAAACATCGCGCCTGACGCATAAATATTTAGCACACGTGTTGCACACTATACTTTATATAACACATGCATGATTTTAGACTTTAATTGAACAATTTGGGCTTGAGAATAGCCGAGCGTGTAGCGGTGCTGTTGTTTACATGCGTTGCTATGGTTCCTCTATTACAAGTCCCCAGTTCCCGGGTTCTAACCCGAGAGCTGGTAAAAGTGTCAATTGGATTTTCAATTTATTATAAAAAAAAAATAATGAATTGAAAATATGAATTGGTGCTAGGCCCAAATAACCTTAGCTGTTGGTGATCTTTAAAAAAAAAAAATTGAATAATTTAATGTCACTGACAGAAGTACATCTCATAATAAAAACATTGGGCTCGATACAATATTTATTCACTTTGTTACCATAGTAACCATATTTCATTTATAACACCGAAAAGAGGTACATAATGTTCATTAGATAACGGGTTTTTCAAATGTTTTCCATTATTCATCGAAAAGCGTTTCATAATGGATCATGACGTCACTTGTCAATAAACGGTCATTTAAGGTCCGCAAAACTGATACGAAAAAAACACGTGCATGTGTTATATAAAATAATTAATAAAGACTAAAAAGTAACAAATTAATAACTTAAAAAAAAACTTTTTAAAAAACAATGGTTTTATTTTGAAACATAATTGCACTAAAAAGTAGAAAATAATTTTTTTTAGTGATTATAAGTTGATCAGAATAGTTTTCAACATTAAATTGTTAAAAGAAAACCATTGGGCGTTAAAACATCATAACAGCATCAGTACCTAATATTTTATGAGCGCCCAATGGTTTTCTTTTAACAAATGTTGAAAACTATTCTGATCAACTTATAATCACTAAAAAAAATTGTTTTCTACTTTTCAGTGCAATTTTGTTTCAAAATAAAACCATTGTTTTTTAAAAAGTTTTTTTTAAGTTATTTTTGAAAATTGCGGATAGTTATTATTGGTACTTAGGTACAGGTGATCCGTCAGCCATTTCCTCCTAAACTAATATAGATACAAAAAAAAGTTTTATACAACTTTTTTTTAAGTTTATAATTAATAAAGCCGCTAATTTACTTTCTTAAACTTTGTAAAATCAATTAAAAGGTAAAAAAAATAAAAACATTATTAATTTGTTTAAATTGTAAAGCACAGTATTTTATTTCTAATTTAAATTTATAATTAAAAACTAAACAATTATAAATAATAAATTAAATTCATTATTTTCTATCGTATTTAAAAAAAATATTTTAACAATACAATATTCTGTTAATATACAACCTAAACAACGCACAACTACGCATTATATTGATTCCATATACCTAACGTAATAGTGAAAACTTGTGATGTATATAATTTTACGTATTACGCAACATTTTGATTCCTTACACCACAAGACCAGGTAGAGGAGGTCCCAATTAAAATTTATTAATTAAAATATATAAGTGAAATACTTATTATTTTTACTAGTCTTATCTCAGAATAATTATTTGTTTCGTTTCAAAATAAAGCACTAAAAATTGAATTGATTATTTATTCTGATGTACCCTATCCATTATATCTGAAATATATTGGTAAAGTTTATACAATTTACTCTATTTTTTACAGTACCTAATTAAATTAAAATAAATTAAATAAAAATTAATGTATTTCCCGATTGTATGAAATTAAAATAATTAATAAAGACTAAAAAGTAAAAAATAAATAAATTAAAATTCTTTTTTTAAAACAATGGTTTTCTTTCAAATCAAAATGCACTAATAAATAACTTAAAAAAAAACTTTTTAAAAAACAATGGTTTTATTTTGAAACGAAATTGCACTAAAAAGTAGAAAATAATTTTTTTAGTGATTATACGTTGATCAGAATAGTTTTCAACATTTGTTAAAAGAAAACCATTGGGCGCTCATAAAATATTAAATACTGACGCTGTTATGACTTATGATGTTTTAACTCCCAATGGTTTTCTTTTAACAAATTGCTGAAAACTATTCTAATCAACTTATAATCACTAAAAAAAATTATTTTCTACTTTTTAGTGCAATTTTGTTTCAAAATAGAACCATTGTTTTTTAAAAAGTTTTTTTTTTTAAGTTATTTATTTGTTACTTTTTGGTCTTTAATTATTTTAATTCTATACAATAGAAAAATATATAAATTCTTCATTTTACAAAAATGTAAAATTTAAGTCCTAAATTTTCAATTTTATATTAATCAGCTAACCCAGTTATCTAACTTATTAAAATTTAAATTAAAATTGGGTCGCCATCTTGGGGCGTTCGCCATTTTTAATTTAGAATGACGTCATGTAGCTTATCTTATTCTACTCATCAAACCCTTTCATTTGATACGTCGGGGGTTGTAAATAAAAAGGAAAGCCGCCATCTTGGGCGGCCGCCATTTTGATTTTAGAATGATGTCATGTAGCTTATTGTATTCTATTCCTCAAACCATTTAATTTGATATCCATGTCCTGGGAGTTCTGCAGTAATAGGTCACCCGCCATCTGGGGGCGTCCGCCATTTTGAATTTAGAATGGCGTCACGTAGCTTATCGTATTCTGCTCATGAAACCCTTTCATTTGATACCCATGTCAAGGGGGTTGCAAAAAAAAAGGTGAGCCGCCATTTTGGGGCGTCCGCCATTTTGAATTTAGAATAGCGTCACGTAGCTTATCGTATTCTGCTCATGAAACCCTTTCATTTGATACCTATGTCAAGGAGGTTGCAAAGAAAAAGATGAGCCGCCATCTTAGGGCGTCCGCCATTTTGAATTTAAAATGGCGTCACGTAGCTTATCGTATTCTACTCATGAAACCCTTTCATTTGATACCCATGTCAAGGGGGTTGCAAAAAAAAGGTGAGCCGCCATCTTGGGACGTCCGCCATTTTGGATTTAGAACGATTTTAGATATACTATATTGCATTGTCACCGGACTCATACACGTGTGCAAAATTTCAACTCAATTGGATAACGGGTAGTGGGTCAAATTTCAATAATTAAATTTGATCTAAATATATATACGTCATGTCGAACTTAATAAAACCATTTAATTTCTTTATTTTTATTTTAATATCTAAAAATTCTCTTTGTATCATCTTCGTAATGTAAACTGTTGGTAAAAATCTTTTTTTATATATGATAAAACACTAACGCACATTTTTATTGATAAAAAATTAATATAGGAGAGCCTCTGGGGGGTGCCTGCTGCACGGGGCTCTACGCATCAGCGTACTAAGAGTATCGGTAAATCCGTTGCTGTTGGTAATATTTTTTTATAAGAACAAATAATTACACCATTATAACTGTTAATTTGATATTTACATTAATGGCAACCATAATTAATTTTAATCGGATAGATTTATTATTTAGGCATAGCGGTTATATATACAAGTAGAATCAAAATATTGTCATCTATGATTAATTCTTTGCATAAAAAAACCGGTTTTCATCTGGCAACACGGTTGGAAGTAAAAAAAATAGCAAGATAAAATATATATTTTTTTATAAATGCAAAATAGTGCTAAATATGAAACTAAAATATACAGCCCGGAGTCATAAAGACTATACTTTATAAAGACGCAAAATATGGCTATAAATAAAAAAATGTATTTTCTACTTTTTAGAATACAAACATAAAAAGTAGACAGGGGGGTCAAAAATAACTGCAGAAGTCAATATACACACTTAGATTCCTCCTAAATCCACTCCTTCTGGGAGACGTAGGAAGGTTTCAAAGTGAAAGGAACCAATATAGTTATGTAGATGTAAATATATATATTTATATATATATATATTTATATATATATTTATATATATATATGTGTGTACACGATAACTCTCGACAGACTTAATCGATTGAAACGAAATTTGGTACACACATTGGAACCCATCACCGCAAGAAGCCTATTTAAAATGGGCCCGATCGGACCATTTTCAGGGTTGTATTTAGGGGTTCCAAAAAGTTTTTGGGCCCAAAAATACCGAAAAATTTGTCAGAATCGTTTCAAAATTGAAATGTAACACTTTAGTAAAGATTAAAATGTGCTGCTAAAATTTTAATAAAATCGGCCCGACAGGACCGGACTTTCAAATTTTATGAAAACACTAGTTTGTTGATACGGATTTACTTATGGAAGGGTGTATTTAATTGGGTGTACTAATAAAATCCATGTCTAGTATTGAAATTTAGAAAAATTTAATTATTTTAAGGGATGTATTAAGGAGTTAAATTTTTTATTTTGTCCAAAAACAAACTTATGTTCACATAATAACAGCACTATGCCTGTATTAGCAAATACACTATATTGTCGGCAGGGTTTTGGCACTGCGACCCGAGTTTTTATTAAATTGGCGCCGTCCTCAAAATTTTATTATTTTCCTCTTTTTAGTGGCTTTTTTTAAATAACAATTCTCTTAAAACTAAATGACATCACAAAACATCCATGAGCGGAGGTGGGATTCGGACCCACGACAGTGTGATCCAAAGGCCGCTACGCTAACCGCTACACCACACCTCCCTCCTCCCCAACATGAAAATTGAGGACACAGTCGTGGTCCAGTGGTTAGCGTCGCTGCCTCTGAATCAGACTGTCGTGGGTTCGAATCTCACCTCCGCTCATGGATGTTTTGTGATGTCATTTAGTTTTAAGTGTGTTGTTATTATTAATGTATAATCAAGACCCTAATAATAATAATAATAATAATATATTTTATCCAGTGGATCAAATTGTTCGATATAGGCCAAGTCAATAATTACAGTATTACAGTAAAATAAAAAAAAGTATTAAACTAGAATATAGTTACTAATTAAAATGTAATAATAAATAAAATATAACGACAAATTTAAATGTAACAAAATGAAAAATTAAAATATATCAGTTAAAAATTCCTGTATAGAATAATAAGCTTTTTTCACGAAAACATCCCGTTATTTATTCTTAAAATTTTTCTCTGTCATAGTTTTAAAATGATCTGGTATTTTATTATACGCTTTAATTCCCAGGTATTTAAAGCTCTTTTCAAAAAAAGTATAATTGTGCTTAGGAAATGACAGTTTTAATGTGTTTCTGGTGTTATAATTGTGTGACTGTTGAACTGTTTCAAAATCAGTGATATTCTGCCTTACATAGAGTAGCACATTCAAAATATATAAGCTAATGACCTAAGTTGTCGACGCGTCTATAATTTACAATAAATAAATAAATAAATAAACATGAAAATTTCTGCTCTAGTGACTTCGTGAAATGCCACGGAAGTGTACCTATAGTGTGTGACGTTTGTGGCGGGCAATTTGAATATTTATTTTTTTATTTATTGTAAATTATAGACGCGTCGACAACTTAGGTCATTAGTGTCTTGATTACATTAAATAAAAACACACTTATGTAAAACTAAATTACATCACAAAACATCCATGAGCGAAGGCGGGAATCGAACCTACGACAGTTCGATCCAGAGGCCGCGACGCTAACCACTGGACCACACTGTCCTCTTTGTAAATTATAGACGCGTCCACAAATTAGGTCATTAGCGTCTTGATTACATTAAATAACAACACACTTAAGTAAAACTAAATTACATCACAAAACATCCATGAGCGGAAGCGGGATTCGAACCTACGATAGTCCGATCCAGAGGCCGCGACGCTAGCCACTGAACCACACTGTCCTCAATTTGAATATTAGACCTTACATCTATTGCTTACCATTTTGAAGTTGTTGCGCATTTTGTGACAATTTTGACATCTGCAGCGTTCTAAAAAAAACTGAAAATCTTCGAAATTAGCACGAATATGAAGTTTGAATCGTGGATTTTATTTTATTTATTGTAAATTATAGACGCGTCGACAACTTAGGTCATTAGCGTCTTGTTTACATCAAATAACAACTCACTTAAAACTAAATAACATCACAAAACATCCATGAGCGCAGGTGGGATACGAATCCACGACAGTGTGATCCAAAGGCAGCTACGCTAACCGTTACACCACTCTGTCCCTCTTTGAATCGTGGAATAATGTTCATTTCTATAGTGTAAACGTGGCTCAACACGCCTGCATAAGTTCTAACCTTGGACAACGAATGAATTGATCACAAGAATAGCAAATCAATATTATAAAATTGATTCAGTGAGAGTGAAAAAGAAAATATTATATTTCACTTTAACTAATCGTTTTTCAATGGCTGCAGATTGTTAATCACCTTGTAGACGATTATGGCTACACTTTTTATATAATTTAGTTTTTTCAAAATTTCTTTTTCGATGGCCTTGTGAAATAAAAGTTTGTGTTTTTGGTGAAATACTTTAATTAATAAAATAGTTTCAATAAGATCATGTCATTTTTGTTGCATAAAATTAATTGATTTTAAAACATGTTTTTAACTATGTAATAAGACATTGATACATGGTCGTTGTCGAGCGTCTATAATTCACATTATCGATCGATAACTACATGAGCGTCCGCAGAAAATTTTCCCAAAAAAGGTACTTACCTATAACTTTCAATTTATTCATATAAGTAGGTATCTATATATTATCTCCATCAATATTATCTATTATTTTATTTTTCTTTAAGAACCGGGCTTGAGAATAACCGAGCGTGTAGCAATGCCGTTGTTTACATGGCGTTGCTATGGTTCCTCTATTACAAGTCCCCAGTTCCCGGGTTCTAACCCGAGAGCTGGTAAAAGTGTCAATTGGATTTTCAATTTATTAGGTATTAAAAAAAAATAAAGAATTGAAAATATGAGTTGGTGCTAGGCCCAGATAACCTTAGCTGTTGGTGGTCTTTAAAACACACTCTTTAAGAACCCCCAACTGCTAAAGTTATTTAGGCCTAGTAACAATATATTTTCAGTTTATCCGTCAACACTTTGGTTAAGATCAAAAATCGATAGTTACGCAAGCGAAGCCGCGAGTTATGACTAGTAAAGAAAGTAATCATATTATATATAATAACTAGCGGCCCGGTTCGGCTTCGCCCGGATGCTATGTTTTTATGACTTATAGCGGCCCGGGTGCTATGAATTTATAATTTATTAATACTCGTTCGCTCAAATGTATAATTATTTAAAACATTACTCACTCGCTTCGCTCGTTCGCTCGAATTTATAATTAATCAATAGTTTTTGCAGCGCACGCCAAATAATGTCTTTTATAGGCAAATTTTTTATACCTTGGGTTACATTATTGTAATTTTCGTAGGGGTTTCTAATTTTTTTGAAAATAAAATACAGCCCATGTTACTCGCTGATAATGTAGCTTTCTATAGGTGAAAGAATTTTTAAAATCAGTTAAGTAGTTTTTGAGTTTATCCATTACAAACAAACATACAAAAAATCAAATCTTTTCTCTTTATAATATTATTATTATAATTATAATATTATAATAATAATTTATTATCCAAAAACAATACTTAGAAAGTTGTGGATTTCTCACAAAAAACTTACAAAGTTCAAATAGGTAATTAAATTCCATGGCATCTCTTTTACAAAAAGCTCCCAGTTCCCAGGTTCTAACTCGAGTAAAAGTATCGATTGGATTTTCAGTTTATTATTGAACCGAAAATATGAATTGATACTAGGCCCAAATAACCCTAGCTGTTGGTGGCCTTAGATTTTTTTTTAAATTACCTAGATAAGGTATATACATTAAAATATTTTACAAAAAATGAAAACTGTACTTCATGTGTCACAACATAATTGTATTTAAGTTAAGTTGAGGACAGTCGTGGTCTAGTGGTTAGCGTCGCTGCCTCTGAATCAGACTGTCGTGGGTTCGAATCCTACCTCCGCTCATGGATGTTTTGTGATGTCATTTAGTTCTAAGTGTGTTGTTATTTAATGTATAATCAAGACGCTAATGACCTAAGTTGTCGACGCGTCTATAATTTACAATAAATAAAATTAAAGTTAAGTTAAAACGGTAATAACTTCAATATGTCAGCAAAATGTTGAACAAAATGGCTTGTAGAAAAAGCTTCCAGATAAGTTAGTTTGAACTGCCTGGACAGATCTTAATAAAAACAGACACTCCTTCAGCGGCAGGAATGTAAAATTGCTATTTTGTTGACTATATAACACATAACTTAAATTTATAACATATTAACATTATAGCTTGCACTACGTATATTGTAACAGCTATAAAATAATATTTTGATGTACGTAGTGTTTGAAAATTAATATGACTGGTAGGTTCCTGTTATTACTTTGCATTGAAGTCTCCGTACTATTTGACACACTACAATAGTCCAGAGATGGTGAACCTTTTCACATCTATCTATCTATCTATCTATCTATCTAGAGGGTACTGTAGTCTAGTGGATAGCGTACTTGGTACCAGCCTCTAGACTAGACTGTCGTGGGTTCGAATCCCACCTGCGCTCATGGATGTTTTGTGATGTTATTTAGTTTTAAGTTAGTTGTTATTTAATTTAATTTAAGACGCTAATGACCTAAGTTGTCGACGCGTCTGTATAATCTACAATAAAAAATAAATGAAACATTTTGTACAATCTAATGTTCTGCATATCAAAGTGTTTGACCCTTGTTGTCGAGCGTCTATAATTCACAATTCATTCATTCAACAACATTAGACTGTTCCATGTATAAATATAAAATTTGAATATATGATCACACTAAGGGCATTGTCAAATCAACTTTTTTGACAATGCATTCATATTATACAGGGTGTCCCAAAATTGCTGTACCACAGAGTTACCACGTGTAGTAGAGGTCAAAATAAGTCGATTGGACCCAATTTATTTATATACCAAAATGTACTGTTTGCCCGTGAGAAGAGTTCAAAGTTTAAATAAAATTTTGTATTACAATTTTATTAAACTTGTACTAGGAATATCTGTTAGCATTATTAAAGAAAACATTTTTTTCCTTCAGAACTATACGGAATACGAAATTTTTACTAAAGTAACAAAATGAAGATAATTAATCAATCTTCTCGCTAAAAAAATTGAGAATCGTATTACCACCCCTAAGAAATTTCTGAAAAAAATGTCAGGGGGTAAGGGTGGTTTTAATCCTTCTACAATTTCTTTTGGGTTTCTTTGATTACCGAAAGGATAGTAATCCTCTAAAATGCACTTTTGTCAAATTTCATTCAATTTGTTTCACTCATTTCTGAGCAGCGTACAAAAATGTGTTTTTTTATGTAAACTTTGAACTCTTCTCACGGGCAAACGGTACATTTTGGTATATAAATAAATTGGGTCCAATCGACTTATTTTGACCTCTACTACACGTGGTAGCTCTGTGTCCTAGCAATTTTGGGACACCCTGTATACTTATGTGTGGAAAATCACCGCACAGGTGCAAAAGCACAAAAATCTCCACACTAACACAGGTACCTTAAAAAATCGAAAAGAAAATTAGAAGTTTTGTTAATTGATAAAAAATATAATATTTTTAGAAGGGGATCCTCAAAATTAGATGGCATTCTTGACGACCTCCAAATGCTTAATCACCCGCTAGTATCCTATAAATTACATCTAAATCAAAATTTCGTTAAAAACCATAATTTCACTACCTATCTATCTAGCTAGATATGCTAGGCCGCAATATTTAAAAAATATTTTTAAAGACAAGCTTTTATTGGAAATGTTGGAACTCAAATGGAACAAATAATTATTAATAATTTAGGACATTATAGGTTTATAATCGTTATAAAAGCGTTATGAAGGCCCAAATTATTAAGAATTATTTTTTCCTTTTAAGTACGAATTATTTCAATAAATAAAAAGCTTGACTTTGTGAACAGTGTACCGTCACTAGTGTGAGTATTGTGTAGTATTCTCGCATTTATTCGCGATTAATCGCAGTCAGTCGTGACAATAATATTAACAAGTGAAATAAAATTGTTAAATTTTGTGAAAGACAATTGACTCTCGCACGTTCTACGATGCTAATTTTTATAGACTACCTATAGTAATGATCCTAGGTATCGATCTGGATCCTATAAAAGATCCATATTCAATATATCGATCCAGTATCTGTAATATTACATTCTTCAGTTATTATATACTTCATTAATTCATTATAAATAATGCACTGTAAGACCGATAACATAGATTATCGATGGTCCATTTGTAGCCAGCGATTAATCTGGTAATAGGCACACAAAGAGACAATGGCCACATCGCGTAGATTGCATAAAAACACATTACGCATGCGTGGCTACTAATTTTACATTAATTTGTTTTATATTCATCCATTTTATATATGTAACTATACATTTTATTTTGTAATTTTTACACACTTTATTGGAATATTACACAAATAATGTAATTTTAATTTACTTTATGTAAAAATCACAAATTTGTTTAACTTCACAGTAAAAATCCAAGTTTTTTTGAAGTTTTCTGTGTAAAAATAAAAAATAATGTAAAATCACTTAGAAAATCGAGCGAATTCTGCCTTAACTTTCAAAGTATTTTTACATCCATTTTTTACAGTGTGTAAACCCGGCCAATAATTTTCGGTTACTAGATATTAGATGACGCACCTCGCACCTGACAAAATTACTAGAACTATTCTAAGAACTAGACTAGACAACCGGAACCATATTTTCCGAACACTCTGTATCATTATTAAATACGGCAACGGCAGTCATGTATAAGAAATACCTATATAATTATAATTATTTAATACTAAATGCGTTCAGCACATTACAAGAGTTACTTGCTGAATGCACGACATAAATTTACCTTCTCTATAGTAGTAAATATGCAATAATCACAATTATAAGTATATGATGCATGTTAATTATTATTACATACCGGATAATGAAGTCCCTAACCCCTTATTTATAGTAAGCGGACTATGCAATGCATTTAGGTTTGCGCAAAACAATTTCAAAGATGCATTGTTAAGTTGAACTAGTTCGTGTAATCATGCCCGCGGAACTATCTAGTTTCATTGACAGTTTTGCACTGAACAGAGGGCAGTATAGCCTAGTGGTTAGCATGCTTGGTGCCGCAACCTCTAGACTGGACTGCCGTGGGTTCGAATCCCACCTGCGCTCATGGATGTTTTGTGATGTTTTTTAGTTTTAAGTTAGTTGTTATTTAGTGTAGTTGAAAGACGCTAATGACCTTAGATGTCGACGCGTCTATAATCTACAATAAAAAAATAAATTGCACTAAAGAAAAGAAGGCCGAAGTACTGACATAACAACACCGAGTTGTAGATGTCCGTAAAACACCGAGTTTAATCGAAACGATTTCTAATGGCCGGTTTATCGTACATTTTAATCACGATGTTTTTTAATCACACTGTTAAATGACGGGTTGCTATGGTAACGAAACGCAGCAACCAATTAACACGTATCTGTCAAAATGTAACTGTGTGATTAAAAAAAAAAACGTGATTAAAATGTACGATAAACCGGCCATTACTCTACTCTGGTCTACATAAATTGACACAAAAATGGGTTGTTATGGTAACGAAACGCAGCAACCAATAGGGGTGTAGACACTTTTTTGAAAATGCTTTTATTTTGTAGCTTTATGTATATTATACCTAAAAAAATATATTTCATAATTTTATATTCCCATTTTTATTTAAAAAATGTGTTTTGTATTATTACTTTCAAATTTCCCACTAAAACGTTCATAAGCTGTCATGGTGTCAAAATGACGTCACTCCCTGGTAAACGTGGACATTTTTCTTCTGTGGTAGGGTGTTTTTTCGTATAAAATTAAAGTACAAATAATTATTAAGCATAAATACACTAGTGTTGTGCTGTGTCCATGTGTCCAAATACTTCTGCAAAAACACCTCAGAAACTATTTATGCACGTACCAGAGGATAAAAAATGCGTAAAAAGTGGTTTCGGCTTGCTAAAAGAGATAAACCACTAACATCCAAAAATTCTCTGTACTGTGATCCAAAACAACCTGTTTTTGTGAAGATCACTTTGACGAAAATGCTATTTTATTACATTTCTATGGTATTTGATGGTACCTATATAGTTAGTTTAGTAGTAAATATTATATTAATGTGATTGCAACCATACATTTTTAGGTTATGTCATCAGTGGACTTTATTATATTACTTACTCTTCTCTAAGCTTTATTATTTCAGATTAGTGTTGGGCGATACGTATCGATCTTTTGGAATCCGATACGCGATATTTTGTATCGATACTTGTCCTTTCGAAGTATCGGTGGATCGATCCAAAAGTAGTAGGTATCGAATAAACGGTATCAAAAAAAACGCCCAAGCTAAACAAAATTAAATGTGATACGCAATCAGCTCTTATAAAATATAAAAACCGGCACAATAATAATTGTTACAAAAGTTAATAATAAAATTGTTGTTCAATTATTCAGTTTTGAAAATTGTTTTTTTTGCGTGTAGATCACCAGAATATTATGTTTTCGCTAGTAATTTATTTCTTACCACTAGTACTTATCACTTTCTTATCACTAGTACAGCCTTCCAAAATCTATAAGATCAATAAAAACGTTTTCTTTATTTAAAAAGTCAGTGTTTAATTTTTTGATAGATGCTGAGTTTTACTCGTTAAATGAATATTTCTTATATGTTTAAACTGTATTATTGTAAATTACTTGTTACACACATCACTGTCACTATAACTAATAAATATTTATCTATCTATCTATATTTTGTTTTCGTTCATGTGTTAAACAACCTAAATCTAATTTATTATTTAATTTATATTGAAAATGCCAGTTGTATTTCAACAAAACAAGAAAGTAAATCTGATTATTATTAAAATACATCTACTAAATATAAGCTAACAATTAACCCGTTGATTTAAATATTCAACAATTAACCTTAAAAGTAAATATTAAAATGCCAATATGAGTGAATCTATAATTTTATGTTTCTGGATAGATATTGTGTGATTAGTTCATAGTCCATAGATTAATACAAAGAATTCTTAATAATAAATTATTTTAATCTATAGGTCAATTGTTGGCAAATTTGAACTGCTTCCTTTAATAAATCCGGGCTCCATTGTTATATAATAATATATTCCTTAAAATAACGCAGGTTAATCAAAGAATTTCTGTTCAGTTCGTAAAAAATACCATAATGCAATATATCTGATGTTGATGTGTCAAACGTCAGAACAGAATGTTTGCAGGGTCACCAGGGAGTGACGTCACGCGCTGTGATTGGTGTTTGAGTTCACGTGACAACAAGAAGGAATTATTAATTTTTTATTTATTTATTATAAAAATATGTTGAATATATAAATAAAAATTATATGATTTTCAGTGTTTAGATATCATAGACTATCGAAAAAAAATTAAAATGTATTTGTTTTCTTTTAGTGTCTACAACCCTATTAACACGTAGCTGTCAAAATTTAACAGTGTGATTAAAAACATCGTGATTAAAAGGTACAATAAACCGGCCATAAAACTGTTAAGCATTAGCTAACTCACTAAAGGAAACAACTAAGAAGGCCGAAGAACAGGCATAAGTATAACAACACCGAGTTGTAGATTTCCGTAAAGCGCCGAGTTCAACCGAACCAATTTCGAAGACTAATTTGTTAAGCGCTCGCAAACCACGCCCCTAATTTTACTGCAGGAATGATATACGACAGTTTGAGTCATAACTGGTAGATGTGCCTGTTAAGAACATGGCGGTTGCTTGCGCAGAATGTATGCGCGAATTAGGTTCGACACTTTATTCGAATGATTCATCATTCAGCTTTTATATTTAATTAGCTGACCGGTCCAGATTCGCCCGGGTGCTACGGATTTGCAATAATCTGTTTTCAAAAATATACACAAATACATGATGCGTAACTATGGAAACGTAGGACGCATCTTATAATGAGCCTTTTTCCTGAGAGTAGTTCCTTCCATTATCCACGAGAGGCAGCACTTGCGGTAGGTACGAACATTATTTATTCCCCATTAATAAGTCGTATAATTTTAGTGGTATAACTTAATTAATTTAAATAATTTAATAATTAAATTATACTTACCACTAAAATGACACGACACTAATGGGGAATAATTAATAATGTTTGTACCTACCACAAGTGCTGCCTCTCGCGGATAATTGAAAGAACTACTCTCAGGAAAATGGATCATTCATAACCTCCTGTCTTAATTTCAACACCGTCCATAGATATGTACCTAGTAGTGTGCAGATAGTATAGATGCATGGCTTGAATGCTCTCCCTCGGGAACAACTTTCCAGGATAAAAAGTATTTATTTATTTATTTATTTATTTGTATTACACGATTATTATTAATTATAATAAATTACTTGACTTTCCTACCCAACTTGACAGTGCCAGTTCCAGGGTAACATATATGCCCTATGTCGGACTAAAGGAATCCATTTGCCAATCTTCGTTCAAATCGGTTCAGTGGTTTAGCCATGAAGAGGTAACAGACAGACAAACACACTTACGCATTTATGATATTAGTTTGGATTTAATTAAAAGCTGTGTGTCAACACTAATTAACATGTACCTATTATTACAAATTATGTCTGTATATTCACAGATTATTTTGCACATCATAAATGATGATAAGAAAAACAAATAAATCCATATTTTATTACATCACTATTGTAATGGCTGATCACACCTTTATTTTTTTATTTGTATATATTTTTTATTTACATATATTATTTTGTGTCCTTGCCTTTAAAATATCTAATTTGTTTGTTTTATTTGTTTCAGGTGAGTCGATTTACTTATCTTTATAATGTCTTCAGCGTGAAATGGTAAGATTTTTTTTAATTTTTAACCGACTTCAAAAAAAGAAGGTGGTTCTCAATTCGGTTGTATTTTTTTTTATGTTTGTTACCTCATAACTCAGTCATTTATAAACCGATTTTGAAATTTATTTTTTTATTTGAAAGGATATACTTTCAGATTGGTCCCATAGAAATTTCATCAAAATCGGTTCAGTAGTTCGGCTGATTTTAATAAAAGTGAGTAACGGCGTGTGATTCTTTTAAGGAAAATGTCACTATTTGACACTAAAAAGTAAAAAATGAAAAACTTTTTAACAAAAAAAAACCTCCTTCAAAAAACCACTAAAAAGAGGAAAATAATGAAATTTTGAGGTCTGTGCCAATTTAATAAAATATGTAGCTGCTTAAAAAGAAGATATTAATCACTATATACTATACTTTTTAACCGACTTCATATTTTATTAAATTAGCACAGACCTCAAAATTTCATTATTTTCCTCTTTTTAGTGGCTTTTTGAAGGAGGTTTTTTTTTTGTAAAAAAGTTTTTTTATTCATTTAAGGTCAACCTTATAGATTTTTTCTTGCCCTAAGTAGACAACATTTCTGCAAATATAATACCAGAACGAGTTTGTGTTTACCGCACTCGCCTTCGGCTCACGCGGTAAACACACACTCGTTCTGGTATAAATGCAGCATAACCTTAAGAGAGTATTATAAAATCCTCGCGTTACATACAATATTTTTTGCAATAACTGCTTCTAAAGTTCAATTTTCAGCAAATAAAACACAATTTGGATAAATATTTTACTAATGACATTATAATATAGCAAAGTAATCTATAAAGTACTTTATACGCACGTGTGTTATAGAGTAAAACAAAACAGTATTACTTTATAGAACGGAGTGCGTTAAAATTTACTTTAAACACTACCGTTCGAATGCAGTAGAAGCTTCCATAAAGAATCACTTTTCAAACTGTACACAGCCATCTAAAATTGTACTTTTGATGCAAGTGTTGCAAAAATAATATTTTGAGTTGACTAAGTTACAAAGTTACAAACTGAACATAGTTTACTGTGAATATTACTTTAAAACCATTGACCGTTAACTGATAAAACGAAATCAGTTATTTTTTTTATCCGATGTTTTCTTAGAACCAGTCGGACAAGTTTTGTACGACCTAGCGCCGCGCCTCCTCAGATCTCGTCGCATTTTAGAGGTCTTAATTTAACTCTTATCATAATTTAATTTGACGACACCATCGTGGTGACAACTTTCTGGTTTTTAAATTCACATCCAGAATTTTTGATCAAAATATCAATCAAAATTACTCGGCCTAAAATCTGTGACCGCAAATCAAAACCTCTTATGAATAATAAATAATTAAATCAAAAGATTTTTGTTCCCTTAATTAAATCCATATCATATATTCACTAGCGATGCGCGATACGAGATGTTTTAGTCGATTGTCTCGAGACGCTAATGACCCTTGTTGTCGAGCGTCTATAATTCACAATTCATTCATTCGATTGTCTCGATTGTTCAAACACCTCGATGACTCCAAGTCTTCATGGTTTCCGGGCTTGTAGGCCGTGGTCCGGTGGTATTTCTACCTGACGTTTCATCTACAACTGCGATAGACATTCTCAAAGGCAGCGGTCGAAGTGTCCGCCTTGGCGGCTCACATTGAGAATGTCTACCGCGGTTGTAGACGAAACGTCAGGTAGAAATACCACCGGACCACGGCCTACAAGCCCGGAAACCATGAAGACTTGGAACAATGCCGGCCGTGAAAGCTTGCACACCTGGATATCTCGATGACTCTCGATGGTTGTCACTTGGACTCAATTGTTGTTTCATAGTTCACCGAGACCGAGTCGCATAGTACTGAATCGTACACTGTCGAGAACCACATAATATACAATCGTTCATCACTCAACAACTGTGGTCGATAGTCGATGGTCGAACATCTCGTATCGCCCATCACTAAATTATTCACATAACAATAAAGTAGTGAAAATATAACAGACAGCAAAGCTGCGACTGCCCTGGTTGGTTGGCTATATCTAAGAAAAAATCAAAAGCCACGGTCGGGACTTAAACCCGAAACTCCCAGTTTCCGGCTGGATAAATAATTTGTGCTCCGTTATTGTTCCGCTATAAGATTACAACTGTATGTAATCTGACAGCTTACGGTTTAGGTATTTAATAGTACGTTGAATAAACGAAATTTATTACGCCATTTTGTAAATTCAACTCACGCTGTGAATTTAGATTTAAAACTAACTTCTTGAATAGATAAGTCATAATTAAATATTTTTGTAAAAACAGATTCATCAAACCCACTGAAAAATTCGTAAATACAACATTTTTAGATACAAATGAGCCAAAATTCTTTTCTTATCTTTATTTTACATAGTATAAAATGAAGTTGCTTTCCGCGTCTGTCTGTCTGTTTAACCGCTAACTCCTCCTAAACCACGCAACGGATTTTGATGCGGTTTTCACCATCAGTTACATAATTTTTCACGGAAGGTTTATATATATAGCGAACGAAGTAGCTATTTTATAATGGGTATGGCCAGAAACCTATAACATATGCAAGGGCTTTAATTTATTGTGTTTTAAAGACCACCAACAGCTAAGGTTATTTGGACTTAGCACCAATTCATATTTTCAATACATTATTATTTTTTTTATAATAAATTGAAAATCCAATTGACAGTTTTACCAGCTCTCGGGTTAGAACCCGGGAACTGGGGACTTGTAGTTTTAATTTATAATCATCTATATAGCAAATTGTCCGACGTGAATTATACTATATACACGTTCTGTGTGTATTAGTCTATTAAATAATCGTTATTTATTGCTTATTTTTACCTGTGTCTTGTTAAGCAAATTAATAAAAATGCAGGATTTATTTAACTTTTTAACTATCGTTTTACATTATAAATAATTACCTAAAAGCAAACATTCCAAATGACTAATGAGTCATTTTCCTGAGAATAGTTCCTTCAATTATCCACGAGAGACAGCACTTGTGGTAGGTACAAACATTATTTATTCCCCATTGGTGTCGTGTCATTTTAGTGTTATAACTTAATTATTTAATTAATTTAACAATAATAATAATTTAATAATTAAGTTATACCACTAAAATGACACGATACTAATGGGGAATAAATAATGTTTGTACCTACCACAAGTGCTGCCTCTCGTGGATAATTGAAGGAACTACTCTCAGGAAAATGGCTCATTATGCTTGTAATATATAGAGGAACCATAGCAACGCAATGTAAACAACAGCATTGCTACACTCTCGGCTATTCTCAAGCCCAACAATTACTTGTTTGCATACTGTATACCCCATACAACTAGATATAGCATATAAACAACCACACATCAAAAGACTACAAATAGCTCAGTGGTATAACGCTTACTTCGTACGCAGAATGTCGCTGGTTGCAGGTTCGATTCCCGTCAACGTTGTCTAATGTTTTGCAAATAAATTTGTTATTTTTTGCCTTGAACCGCGTTCCTCCTAAATTAATAAAATTATTTTGTAATAGTCTCATTTTTCTCTCTAAGATTACATATCCGGTCTCGACAATGTGTAATATAACAACTTCGACTGTATAAGGAAAATGTAATTAAAATATAACGGTAACATCTGATACTGTTATTTGTTAAATTGTAATTAATATTCAATGAATTAGCTGGCGACATAGGGACATGTGACTAGTTCTGTGTATGGATCTGGCAGTACCTAATTACTTAGTGCAATCAGATACTCCAGTGTTCATCCTAAACAAGGCAATCCATCATTCAAGGATAAATATAGTACAGTACAGTATCGGTAAACTGAACCTTCAATAATCAAGTCACGCTCTTCGCATAAATAATTTGAACTCAAGGTTTTTCATTATTGAAGAAGTTCAACATCAAATTGCATACTTAAATTGACTTCCGTAAGTTATTTGTTGGTTACACAAAGATTTTATCTTACCCCGGAATTTATATTTTGTATCTCTGATCAATGGATGTAAAAGAGATGCTTGTAGTCAGACTAGTGATGCACGATACGAGATTTACGAGATTGTCTCGGTTGTTAAACATCTCGATGACTCTCGATGGTTGTCACTTGGACTCGATTGTTGTTGTTTCATAGTTCACTGAGACCGAGTCGCATAGTACTGAAGAACTGTTGAGAGCCACATAATATACAATCGTTCATCACTTAACAACTGTGGTCGAGTCGATGGTCGATTGTGTATAGTAATCGCGTAATACGAAATCAATAGTGAAGAGATCATAGAGTAGTGAGTACCCACTGAACAGTGTGAACAGTCAACAATCAACGAGTCACGTGAACGTAAAAGGTAGCACAATTTTCAATGTTCAAGTCATCTGAAGTATAATATTATAAAATTGGTAAATTCTGCACTTTGTACAATAGAAGCACTATTGGGTATCGATCGATGTATTCGTATATATAGTAACGCGCATACAAAGTCCAGATCATGAGAGAGTCATGTTTTTAATGATTTATACAGAAATTAATAACTTTAATAAAAATAAACTAAATCGTAACTTAGTCTGTAATTGTAAAGTTCTAAGGACTAGAAGAGCGAATTTTCCGTTTTCATAATTTTTTTCCTGTTTTTCAAATTTCAATTTATCTATATCTATTTGTTTGGTTGTACGCGCTAATCTTAGGAACCAGTCCGATTTGAAAAAAATTTTTTTGTTAGACAGCCCATTTATCGAGGAAGGCTATAGGCTATATAATATCACGCTACGACCAATAGAAGCGAAGCATCAATGAAAAATGTTACAAAAACGGGAAAAATTATTCCTTTTAAGAGCTTCCGTTGCGTGCGTTGCGAAACGGTTAAAGTTACGCAAAAATCATGTATGACGGAATTGTTCCCGGAAGGTTTATATATATATAGCGAACGAGCGTAACGAGTGAGTAATGTAATTCCTAAACCACGCAACGGATTTTGATGCGGTTTTGACCATCAGTTAGATAATTTTTCACGGAAGGTTTATATATACTTATAGCGAACAAGCGAAGCGAGTGAGTAATGTATTTATAATATTCAAGCGAACGAGCGAAGCGAGTGGGTAGTGTATTTATAATATTCAAGCGAACGAGCGAAGCGAGTGAGTAGTGTATTGCACCCGGGCGAAGCCGGACGGGGCCGCTAGTAATATATAGATAGAAGAATTTAGAATAATCAATCTGTAAGAAGGAAAAATATTCACAGTACCTACAGTATTTCAAAATGGCTGTGAATAGTTTTGTAAAGAATTTAATATAAATTGAATAATTTATAATTTGTTTCCATGAGAATTTTACATTAATTCCTTTAACATATACTTACCTACGCATCTTATTCAGTACGTGCTCGGTTTATGAAATGTATCACGTGACACTTGATTCCTATATGCACAAACGGATAATCCTTGGCTTCACATATTAATCGTGGATTATGTTCAACTGAACTTGGTCTCGTTATCACATCCAACTATACTATTGATGTCTAATCGAACAAAATTTATTTAGGTACCAACGTAAATTTTACACCTAAAATAACTTAAAAAAAACTCGGGTCGCAGTGCCAAACCCTGCCGACAATATAGTGTATTTGCAAATACAGGCCTTGTGGCTTTAATACGTGAACTTAAGTTTGTTTTTGGACAAAATAAAAAATTTAACCCCTTAATACATCCCTTAAAATAATATTTTTTTCTTAATTTCAATATTATTATCAATGCAACCTCTGTACCACATTAAATACACCCTTTCATAAGTAAATCCGTATCAACAAACCAGTGTTTTCATAAAATTTGAAAGTCCGGTCCTGTCGGGCCGATTTTATTAAAATTTTAGCAGCACGTTTTAATCTTTACTAAAGAGTTAAATTTCAATTTTGAAACGATTCTGACAAATTTTTCGGTATTTTTGGGCCCAAAAACTTTTTGGAACCCCTAAATACAACCCTGAAAATGGTCCGATCGGGCCCATTTTAAATAGGCTTCTTGCGGTGATGGGTTCCAATGTGTGTACCAAATTTCGTTTCAATCGATTAAGTCTGTCGAGAGTTATCGTGTACACACATATATATATAAATATATATATATATAAATATATAAATATATATATATATATACATACATATATATATAAACATTTTCAAAAATGGTGCCAAATTGTTCAGGAGGCTATGAAACGTCGAGAAATTTTGGTCCGACCCCTAGGTCCCGCCATCCGACCGACGCCAATAGTGTATGTGCCATATTATGGCAAATACACTAACAAGCCGTGAGGTGGGTCGTTTATTAGGACTAAAGTGCGACCCTTGAGGTCCACACGACGAACTTCCCAGTTTGATAAATATTTAATAATAATAATTAAATTAGATATTACACAGAAAAGTAATCATTTTAATCATTAAAACATAATTATTATTTATTTTTAACAATAGTTAAAAAAAAAAAACGGCTGAACCGATTTTTATAAAATTTATGTCGGATCAAAATGACGTTAACACGCCTCGATTGACACCCTTACGAAGTCGATATAATTTTTTATTCGCGAGATATTGTGTAAAATCTACTTTTTTGGAGTCTATTTGGTTAAGAAAAAAGAACGGCTGAACCGATTTTGAAAGAATTTCTTTCAGACCATATTTACGTTAATACGCGTCGATTGACACCCTAACGTAGTCGATATCATTTTTCATTCTCGAGATTTCGTCTTAGAAAGAAATGGACACATACGTACGTACACACACACACACATACACAGACATATTTCTAAAAATAGTGTAGTGACCTTGAAACATAAAAATTTGTTATACATTTTGATTTCGATTTTCGGACCCATTACAATAACTTCCAATGGGAAGTTAATAACCTTCTTCAAAAAAAGCCACCTAAAAAAGGAAAATTATGAAAAGTTTGAAGTCGGTGCCAATTTATTTACTACTAGCGGTCCCGTCCGGCTTCGGCCGGGTACTAAGAATTTATGATTTATTATCCCCCCGCGAGAAATTCTCCCCCTGCGAAGCGAAGTCGTCTGTCGTTGTTCTCGCTTCGCGTACTTGCCTACAGTTTATAATATTAGTACAATATATTACTATATATAGTCAACAAATCCTACACCCCCGTTTTACCCCTTTTAGGGTTGAATTTAAAAAAACTCGAATAGCCTATAACCTTCCTCAATAAACGGGCTATCTAACGGTAAAAAAAAAATTCTAATCGGACTGGTAGTTCCTGAGATTAGCGCGTTCAAACATACATACAAACTCTTCAATTTTATTATAGTAGTATAAGACGTATAGATAAAACTGTTTAGTGTTTCATATGTATCTACTTTTATTAAATTTGCGCCGAACTCAAAATTTTTATTATTTTCCTCTTTTAGTTGGCTTTTTTGAAGCAGGTTTTTTTACTTCCCACCTCTACTATGGTATAGGGAAGTAATGGATTCAGTCCGAAAACAATATTTCGAGATTTTAACAGATTTTCACGTTTTGAGACCCTAGCAATCGTTTAAGATCATTTTCTGACTGATGTCTGTATGTGTGTGTGTGTGTGTATGTGGTCAATTTTTCGCCTTCGATATCTTAAGAACGGAACAACATACGGGCATGCCGATTGTTCTATTGTGTTTATCAGTCTTTAACTTAGATCTGATTAGATTTTGAGTCAAATCGGTTCAGTGGATCCTGAGATATTCAAAAAAACGTCCTCAATGTCACGTATTAACATAGGTAAAAAAAAAATATAAATGAATTCTAGATGTTATAATATGAAAAAAATGTAAATATTTTTTTCTCTAAAATGTATAGTTTTCGAGAAAAAAAATATTTTACTAAAAAAAATAAAAATTGTACGTAAATCAAGGTAACCATGATTTTTGCTATATTAAGCTAGCCATCAGTAGATCACCAAACAAAAAAGAGGGCCATGCTTTTTTCAAAAAATAAAAATTAAATTGTGTTTTAAAGACCACCAACAGCTAAGGTTATTTGGGCCTAGTCAAAGAATAAAAAAAAGAGTGTTTATTTTTTGCAAATATTTACTAGGTGGGAAGTATAGGACTGGTCATCAGTCGAATTTTTAGTAAACGGTTCACAAATGCGAGAGATATGAGGTGACATACAATGATAACATACATAAAAAAGTCAGACGAACTACTGAACCGTTTTAAGTAAAATTTATATGGGATCAATCTGGATTACGTATGCCCTATTAAATAAAACAATAATCATCAAAATCGGTTCACAAATTCAAGAGATATGAGGTAACATATATAAAAAAATACAGTCGAGTTAACCTTCCTCCTTTTTTGAAGTCGGTTAAAAAACAGTGAGGCCTCTTCGAAAATCTTTGGCGCCATAAAGCGAATCGGAATTTTGGAGACACAATCAACACTAAAAACAATGAAATCATATTAATTGTTGATTTAAACAGGATGTAATATTTTAATAATATGGTGGTTTCTCTCTCTCTTATTGGAAGATTCTGTATTCAAGTTGTGTCCGTCAGAATGTACTTACTTTAAGACGTTAGTCGCAACTGCTAAGGCATTTAAATGCGGACTTTTTCATTTTGTATTCTCCAATCGTAGCACCGTTAAATAACGATTCTCATTTGTTATATAACAAAGAAATCTAAATAACCTATAAATATTTTAAAACGCAACGTCTCTCTGTCTATCTAATACGTTTATAACTCGAGAACCACTGATCCGATTTACATGTTTTTTTGGAAATGTCTTATTATGCGAGATCGAGTCGTTTATGGTGAATTTACACGAGGCCAATAATGAAAATAGTGTAAATAGAAGCAATCCATGAATATGAAATGTCACAAACCACTCCACTTCAGTGACGGACTAACTATGCTTTTAATTGCCAATTACTAAGTTAATAAATAAATGCTTCTATTTTTGAAAGAGAAAAAAACTTTTTAACAAAAAAAAAACCTCCTTCAAAAAACCACTAAAAAGAGGAAAAAAAAACTCGGGTCGCAGTGCCAAACCCTGCCGACAATATAGTGTATTTGCTAATACAGGCATTGTGGCATTATTATGTAAACTTAAGTTTGTTTTTTGACAAAATAAAAAATTTAACCCCTTAATACATCCCTTAAAATAATTAAATTTTTCTAAATTTCAATACTAGACATGGATTTTATCAATACACCCAATTAAATACACCCTTCCATATCTAAGTAAATCCGTATCAACAAACTAGTGTTTTCATAAAATTTGAAAGTCCGGTCCTGTCGGGCCGATTTTATTAAAATTTTAGCAGCACATTTTAATCTTTACTAAAGAGTTAAATTTCAATTTTGAAACGATTCTGACAAATTTTTCGGTATTTTTGGGCCCAAAAACTTTTTGGAACCCCTAAATACAACCCTGAAAATGGTCCGATCGGGCCCATTTTAAATAGGCTTCTTGCGGTGATGGGTTCCAATGTGTGTACCAAATTTCGTTTCAATCGATTAAGTCTGTCGAGAGTTATCGTGTACACACATATATATATATATATATAAAATATATATATATATATACATACATATATATATAAACATTTTTAAAAATGGTGCCAAAGTGTTCAGGAGGCTATGAAACGTCGAGAAATTTTGGTCCGACCCCTAGGTCCCGCCATCCGACCGACGCCAATAGTGTATGTGCCATATTATGGCAAATACACTAATAATGAAATTTTGAGGTCTGTAAAAAGTATAATATAGTGATTAATATCTTCTTTTTAACCAACTTCTTATTTTATTAAATTGGCACAGACCTCAAAATTTCATTATTTTCCTCTTTTACTGGTTTTTTGAAGGAGGTTTTTTTTTGTTAAAAAGTTTTTTATTTTTACTTTTTAGTGTCAAAAAGTGACATTTACCTTAAAAGAATCACACGCCGTTACTCACTTTTATTAAACCGACTTTCTACGCTGTCTGATATGTCAAATAGTGACATTTACCTTAAAGAATCACACGCCGTTACTCACTTTTATTAAAATCAGCCGAACTACTGAACCGATTTTGATGAAATTTCTATGATATAAAAAAAAATACAACCAAATTGAGAACCACCTTCTTTTTTTGAAGTCGGTTTAAAATGCGCGAGATATTGGGTTATGTAATAAATTTAATAACGCATAGAATAACAGCTAGTAGCGTTTCATTTGATGACATAAACAAATGAATACAGCCGATAGGCATGGATCAACAACCCAGCTGTTGTGTGACTACAATATGGCTATCACATTACGGTAATATACTTATTTGTCCCCCTTGGTAATGTGTACATATTATGCTTTCGCCCAAAAAGCAAAGCCGTTTATGTAAAATTTGTGATCTACTTAATTTTTTTTCTTTTCGATCGTCAGCTAGATTTTAATTCTATTTTGCGAAACATCGTTTAACGTTTCATCTCTTATTTTATAAGAACAAAATTTTAATCGAAGAGTAAGCTACAATCTTCTATAGCAGAGTTTCTCAACTTTTTTAACGCGCGACCCAATATATTTTTTGAAGTCGTACTGCGACTCAATTGTTTATTTGTTTTTTAATATAAAATAAAAATTCCAGCCAGTTGGACACGTGACCATTCCACTTCAAAAATGTTATTTTATTTATTGTATAATAGTCACTATTATATAATAAATAAAATAAAATTTCATTGACACCTAAATCACTTCATTCTGATTTCAAATAAGCTCAAAAATAATTTTTGAAATATTTATGTTAGCCCCGCCCGCTAAAAATCGCTTTTGCTCTACTCAAATATGACGTCATAATTTTATGAAAGTTCGTTTATATTAGCTACAAATATTATTTAGAAACCCAGAAACAGAGTGTTGAACAGGGCTGCAGTAAGGGTAGGGCGGAGGGGGCGACGGCCCCGGGCGCATCAAGTTATGGGGCGCCAAAGGCGCGCCAGTATTTTATGTGCCAGACTGATTACTACTAGACAAAACATATAAAATATACAATAAATAAAAATATTGCAAAATATAATTACTAAAGATTAAAGAAATTATAAAATATTTGGCGATAATTTCTATAGAAATATCTATAGCAAGACTTGAATTATGAACGTTTAATAAACCAATGTGCTCAATTGAAGGCCAGAAAAGTGAAGTTTTGATTTTTCGTAGACCGTAGTTAGATACCAGAAAAGTGAAGTTTTGATTTTTCGTAGACCGTAGTTAGATAGGTAGTAGTAGGTACCTACCGACATTTTTTTTATAACGTTTATTTTGCAGTTATTAGTCAACATTTTTTATGTTTTTCAGTTGTTTATGTTGAAATCTCTTATAAAAATCTCATATCATGCATTTTTTGTTTTTTGAGGGAGGGGGCGCAAATTAAAATTTTGGCCCCAGGCGCAAGATTTCCTTACTGCGGCCTTGGTGTTGAAAAATACCGTTTTGTATCTATGTAAACATAATGTAAACAATCTAAGCTGCGTTGCTATGGATACATGTATTTTTTACTTAAAATTGACGTCACGCGGTGTTTTAAGTCACGTGACAAATAGATTAAAAATCATAATTTTATTTATTAATTTAAATATGTTTACGAAACTTAATTAATAAAAATAAAAATTCTAATAAATATTTTAGAGCATTAACTTTCATTATAACAAAGTTTTATATTGATCACTGTCCACTGGCATGTACCTTATTAAATATTTGCTTTTCGTTTCCATAGTTACATTTGGTTTCACACGTAAAAATTAACCTAAGCATGGTTATCAGATTTCTTGTTAACAGATCATTATACCTACTTCAGAACAAAAGAAAGAGCTGATTTTTTTATTTTCGAAATATATTACGAAACTATACGGTTTAGGAAAAAAAATTTTTATACAAAAACGAATAGAATAATAACGCGTTATAAAAAATATACCATAATAATAGAAAAAACAACGTTATAGCACATATCTCTTCTGCGCATGCGCCGATTTGCCCTAAAAATAATAGGGCTCTTCCTATTTACATGTTAAACATCCTACCAAAATTTGATTTCGATCCGCTCAGGCGTTTGACCTGTATCGTGCTCACAGACTAACAGACGAACAAACTTTTTCCGAAAAATGTTTTTTGGATTCGGGGGACCTTAAAACGAAAAAATATCGAAAATTTTGAAAAGTGAATTTTGACCTAAAGTAGTTTGTGAAGTTGGAATGGTAGTAAGATGAAGATTCAAAAAAAAATTAACTACACTTCGACGTACGCCGTTTTGTTTGCTGGTCATAGATATTTATGTAAGCAATTTATGTGTTTAACTCGAGCTTGCACTCTGTTGACAGACGTATCGTTTTGATGGATTTATTAGACACTTTCTCCTTATTTATGTTTTCTAAAAATGAAACAATAAATAATTCTTAACTGTAACATTAAAAATTGTACGTCTTTATCAAGTTTCAAAATGTGTTACAAGAAATTAGATCTATAGAAGAGATAAACGACGTAAAATATCCTCCTTAAATTTCACAAAATAAGGGTCAGTGTCACAAAGGTTACGTTAATTTTAATATACAAGTAAATTAATGACCGCTTCTGAACAGGCTAGCTGTCTTACATAACTAGATACGACTAAAACTGCATTATTTCTATAAATGAACCTCTTTGGTGTGAAAATACTAAAAAAAAGAGTGTGTGTGTGTAGTTGTGTACACAAGTCAGAAGTTATACTTCTTTGGCGTAACAAAACAAAAATAACTCCAAAAATTAATTTATTATAATGACATTACTAGGTCACTGACAAGCTAGACAAACAATTTCAGCCTTGACGCAATAATAATTGTGACCATTTTTTTTATTACATGTTGGGGGCGGTCTGCATCCCTCCCATACCGCTATCTAGCAAAATCCCTTATTCAGGGCACTTTAATATGCCTCCCTCAACATCTTCACAAAAATAAAGCCTTGAATAAATAACACCACAAAATTGTCACCAGCTCTCGCTCTACTAGGAACGGTTTAGGGATAACTTATTTAACAAGCTTGGAAATACTAGTCCATTCACAAAATAAACGTAACTTCTTTCATCAAAATGTTGCGTTCAAAGACCTTTAACGCATGTCTACTAACAAATTCGTGTCTATATTTAAGAACTCATTTGAAATTTTAATTAGATATACATATTATTATCATTTGCTTTTCAGTTTTACACATAAAGAATACGTTTATTATATTTTATAATAATTTTAAACACAGTTTTGTAATAAATTTCCGAAACATACCGATAAATCTTGCTCTATAAAATATTTTACCGAATTCACATTGAATACAAAACTATTTTTTTAAAAATGCTGTCACATTAAATTGAAAAATGTTCTTTGAATTATAGATCTAAAATCTCGATCGTTTAGACTGTGAACTTACTTAAATGAGAATACAATCACCGTCTATCCAGGATATATAAAAGAGTATGATCATCTATTTATTTTAACCTTATTGCCATTGAGAATTATTTTTTTTATGATGATGTTTTTAGAATGGTCTATGTTTATATTAGAGGACAGTATGGTCCAGTGGTTAGCGTCGCGGCCTCTGGATCAGACTGTAGTGGGTTCGATTCGAATCCCGCCTCCGCTCATAGATGTTTTGTGATGTCATTTAGTTTTAAGTGAGTTATGTTATTTAATGTAATCAAGACGCTAATGACCTAAGGTGTCGACACGTCTATAATTTACAATAAATAAATCTATGTTTATTTGTATTAATCAAGTGAGCGAAGCGAGTGAATCCTTTCTTTAACTCGACTATTCGGCATTTGACTGTTTCTTACATTATACAGAATATATCCCCACTCACTGTCGTGTGTGTGTTTTAAAGACCACCAACAGCTAAGGTTATTTGGGCCTAGCACCAATTCATATTTTCAATTCATTATTTTTAAATAATTAATTGAAAACCCAATTGACACTTTAATCAGCTCTCGGGCTAGAACTCGGGAACTGGGGACTTGTAATAGAGAAACCATGACAACGCCATGTTAACAACAGCATCGCTACACGCTCGGCTATTCTCAAGCCCTTGTGAAAGTACAGTCTCACTGCTCTCACACATGGCTAAATAGCATCAATACGTATTTGTGTACACACATCGATATAGTAATCGAGAAATTATCGTGGCAACAACGCCGACTACGTTCAGTAGCATTTATTGTTATTATCGCCGTAACACATTACTGACATAAATAATATCTCGGTAACGACGTGGTCAAAAATTTTCATTTTTTTTATGAGGTCTGTGACTACTTTATTTTATTTATTTATTGTGGATTATAGACGCGTCGACAACTTAGGTCATTAGCGTCTTAAATACAACAAATATTATAACATATCACTTAAAAACTAAATTACATCACAAAACATCCATGAGCAGAGGTGGGACTCGAACCCACGACAGTCTGATTCAGAGGCCCCGACGCTACCAACTGAGCCATACTGTCCTCGTCTGTGAGTACGATTATTATAACATATCAATTTTTTTTCAAGCCCGTACCATCTCTGTGCCATCTATAATCTATATTACATTTCTCTTTTGTTCGTAGGCAATATTTACAGTTGTATTAATATCTCAGGTGTCAGTTTAATTCAGGAAAGGATAATCATTTAATTCGAATCGGACGCGTTTTGTGTTTTGATAAAATAAATGAAGATTAATAGTCCCTTTTGGGTGATCGCGGTAAGCGGTGGGCTTCGGCAACGTTCACTTGTTTAATATTATGAGCGAACTGAGAGCTGTGAGCGGCGGTATGCCGTGTGTTGATAATGTATTGGGTAGGTTTTACATTATGAGACTTGTTCCTTATATGGAAAATACCACTTTATGTATAGACAAGATCGTGATAAACCAATGTACTCTCTTGACAAATTACAGGAGTGGCAAACAATACTTTATACCGTTGTGTACGTGAGCGTCAAAGCGCCAGGGCGTTATTATTTTTGATGTGAAACATCTTATGTCGGGCTGTGAACAGCCACGTGAGGGGAAATATGCAACGAAATGTTTGGTCCACTCCTTCGCTGATGTTCTCCCCACCACTGCGGCACTCTCTCTCTCTCTCTCTCTCTCTCGGCTTCCGCGCGCTCGAGCAACCGCGTGTGTTACAGTGCAGTGTATAGGATTACGTCAGCATAACAGTTAGTTGGTGCTTTTGAAAAAATATATACTACTGCATAGAGACTACCACCGAGTTCAATAACGTTTTCTTTGATGTTTCACATCTGTCGGGGGTCCCGAGACCCACACCCTTTTTTTTTTGACTGGCTCCCACAGACTAACGCGGGATAACAGGAACGGGACGAACGCGACGCGGAATCTAATTATATGGCGGGATATGTTTGCATTTTACACTCAAGCGATATCCCGCTTACATATCCCGCCATATAATTTGATTCAGCGCTACTCCCGTAATCCCGCTTTGGTTTGTGAGAGCTTTAAGTTAGTAATAGACGGGCGTATACAACATGCCGCACGCCGTACACCCTTGCCGTTTTTAGGGTTCCGTTCCTCCGAACGGAACCCAATTACTGAGCTTTCGTGACGATGTTTTGTTTTTCAGTTAGGTATGGCGTCATGGTCATCGACTTTTTTTTTACTGATTTGGATACAGCTAGACTTTCTGAATACAGCCGTATATGCCAAATGTGTGACCTTCAACTTGAAAATTTTTGAGATACTCGATCTTAAAAATTAAAAGAACTAAACTGAAATTTAGTTTTTTTTAATTTTTACGATCGATTATCTAAAAAAATTTCAAGTTGAAGGTCACAGATTTGGCACAGGGCTGTATTCAGAATGTCAAGCTCTATCCAAATCAGTAAAAAAAACTGGGTTGTCATTTAAAAAAAAAATCGATGACGCCATAACTAGGGATGCAACGATATATCGAAAAACCGATAAATATCGATATATTGACGCCCAGAAATATCGATATCGAAGATCCACCGATATCGATATATCGATGTCGACTTAAATCGATATATATCGATATATCGATATTTTCTAACACCTTGCATCCCTAACCATAACTGAAAAACAAAACACCGTCACGAAAAATTATTCACCTAGAAAGATGCCCCTTTTAAAAATAAAATTGACCGGCCTGAGGTTTTTTCTCAGAAGTGTCCGCTAAAGTTTTATTTCCATAGTTCCATGCTTTACGAACTCACTGTATAACAACTTTTCATACAGTATGTAAACAGGTAAGCTGCACATAGGGAAATTAGCATTGGGAAAAAATGAATGGATCAGAGTGAGCCAGGGCTCATAATGTACGTATTTATATAGAGCTGTTATGGTTTTTTTAGTATTTCTATTTCAGTTTCTATTATTTTTATTTTAATAGTTGTTTAAATGTCAAATAAAATTAAAAAAATTGAATCTAAAATAACCATAGCAACCCTATATAAATACGTACATTATGAGTCATGGCTCACTCTGATCCATTCATTTTTTCCCAATGCTAATTTCCCTATGTGCAGCTTACCTGTTTACATACTGTATAATTCTGTTGATATAATATAATAAAGTTTGGCAGGGCTGGTCAACCAAGTGTCAGCGCACAGGTAGGCTGTATGAAGGCCATTCATAAGTCTGTAAGTACGTTTATCTTTCGTGTGTATGATTTCTCAACTCGCGTTGCCCGGCCGACGACGATGTTGTAAACAACACTAACTTAGTGATGCGCGATACGAGATGTTTTAGTCGATTGTCAAACATCTCGATGACTCTCGATGGTTGTCATTTGGACTTGATTACAGGCCCGGATTTAAAGACCCAGGGCTCCTAGGCACTTGACAGTTGGACCCCCAAGCCCAAAAAAAAGGGGGGAGAAATGAGAAAAATGGAATTAGATGGAAATTTAGCAAAAAAAAAGTCGCCAATTGGGTTATCTTACAAAATGTTTGGGCTTTTTTTCTTTAATTTCCACTCCGCCCTGGCCGGGGCTCCCTCAGCGGCTGGGCCCCTATAGGCCAGTGCCTTGTTGGCCTAGGCAGAAATCCGGGCTGCTCGATTGTTGTTGATTCATAGTTCACCGAGACCGAGTCGCATAGTACTGAATCATACACTGTCGAGAGCCACATAATGTACAATCGTTCATCACTCAACAACTGTGGTAATCGCGTAATACGAATTCAATAATGAAGAAACCACAGAGTAGTGAGTACCGATTGAACAGTGAACAATCAACGAGCCGCGTGAACGTCAGTCGACTAGCATATAACCTTGAATCGCGATTATATGTATTCTCATTCGCTGCTATTGCTATAACCTATGTTGCAAATAATCGACTTGAACAATCGAACATTTCGATTGTAAAATCAAACTCCGAGTCGATTATGGACTTGATTGTTATTATAAACGATTACAATTGTTTCGATTGTAAAAACATCTCGTATCGCCCATCACTACACTAACTTATATTATCTTTCTCTCTTTTTCTCTGTCTCTGCACGTTGTTAACACACATACATCGACTCTAGCTTGACATTGTTTTTACACCTGTGCGTTTGTCGGCGTTCGCGCAATTTATCTGTGTGCGTGTGTGCAGCCTCGTGAAGGAGGAGGTGTTTATGGAACGTGTCGTAATCACGACCGCTCCGACGTGAATCAATTTTTGTAATATACAGCCGAAGCTGTCACATTACACACAGTGTGTAATCTCAGAGCGACGGGTACAACTATACTCAAAAAAGCTATTTTTATAACATATAGAGAGCAACTATACTTATTTGATGTTATTAAATGACTCGCCATATGTAATTTCGGAGCGTGGAGCTCCGACGTGAATCGAATTTTGTAATATACATTTAAAGCTGTCAGTTTACACACAGTGTGTAATCTCAGAGCGCACTGGGTACAACTAGGTACTCAAAAAACCTATTTTTATAACATATACTATATCTACTAAGTACCTATACCATATACCTTGTACAATTATTTGATGCTTTATCAGATGACTCACCGTGTGTAATTTCAGAGCGTGGAGCTCTGACGTGAATCGATTTTTGTAATACCAAGTCGAAGCTGTCAGATTGCACACAGCGTGTAATCTCAGAGCGCTGTGTAACTGTGTACAAACACCAATTTTTATAACATGTACCTATACTTATATTTGATGTTACCAGATGACGGACCATGTGTAATTTCAGAGAGTTTTAGCAATATAATCAAAACTGTCAAATTACACATAGTATGTAACCTCAGAGCATAGGATAGAATCCAGGGAACAATCGACACTTTCAGAAAACACAAAATAAACAAAGATCCAACAACAAAAAATATTTTTAAGTCGAAAATTATCTAAGTAAGTAATTTAAATTTCTTGTGAAGCTTTCTATATATGCTTCGTTTTTGTGTTTTTTAGACACTAATGCTCTGATCCGTCAAGCGTCTATAATCTACAATCTGTAGATTAAAAAATTGTACCAAAATATTTATTTTACGCAAAAATATTTTTTTCTTCAGAATTTCGCAAATCGTAAATCAAAACCTCTCAGGTCATTTTTTTTTTCAATCACCACATGTCTTCAGGGGGATCCCCCATCTACCAAACACAAAACTATTTTGAAGGAATAACGCAGACTGGGATTATAAGAATACCAACACCTAAAAGTCTATTCATTTCCAAGATAGAGTAATTTGAAAAAAAAATACATTCAATACTATTAGTGTCACTTACCTACAGCGTACAACAATATAAATAGGTAAATACGGTCCAGTACATTTGCAAAATTTCAAATTCTCCCGACCGACCAATCACAACTCAAGAAACACGGGACACGAGCTGATCACGCACACAGGTCATAGACCGAGATCTAGTGACAATTTCAAGGTTCAAATTTTGATATGTTGTTACGGCGACTATCTTAAGCATATATTTCAATTTGCAGAACAAAATGTTGGTATTAACCCCCTCTCTTAGAGGGAAACTTGCTCGCCTAGGTGTTTATATTGTTCTGCAAGGGGGTTAATCCCGACATTTTGTTGTGCAAATTGAAATATATGCTTAAAACAGTCGCCGTAACAACATATTAAAATTTGAACCTTGAACTAATAATATAAATTTCGTCGGGTACACGACGCGTTTAGGGTGATCTGCCACCCCTTTAATACT